>CM062812.1:606463168-607112368 GCA_031772625.1 Pinus tabuliformis
AACTATCGACATTATTCAATTGGTCCATTATGATCTATCTGGTATGTTGCCCATAACATCACTAGGAGTATACTTATACTATGCAATTTTTGTGGATGACTTCTCTCACAAAACATGGATCTATCTCTTGAAGAAGAAGGACAATGTTTTCAAATGGTTTCGTTCTTTCAAAGACTTGGCTGAAAATAAAATAGGGAAGAAGATAAAAATACCAAGGACCGGTAATGGAACTAAATATGAATCAAACGAATTCAATGACTTTGCAGAGAGGTTGGCATTAAGAGGGAGACAAACATTGCATACACTCCTAAGAAAAATGGTGTTGCTAAAAGGAAGAATAAAACAATCATGGAAGCCACCTGTGTCATGCTTCATGACCAAGGCCTACTGAAGTTCTTATGGGGAGAAGATGCCAACACTATCGTATATGTTCAAAATAAAAGCCTGCATCAAGCATTGGATTTCAAGACACCCGAAGAAGTTTTCACTGTTAATAAACTTGATGTTTCTCATTTTAGAATATTTGGATGTCCCGTATATGTTCATGTGCCTAAAGAGAAAATAAATAATTTAGAAGCATCTGGAAAGAAAGGAACATTTTTGGGCAACAATGAAACTTCAAAGGCATATAGAATCTATGTGCCTGGTCAAAGAAAAGTGGAAATAAGCCATGATGTCACTTTCGATGAAGATTTTTCCCTTGGTAAAGCCATAGATTTCCCTATCCCAAGGAAAGACAATGATGATGTTTCAGGAAAGCAGGATGAATCTCCGACAGATGAACTGATGCCCAATGTTGAAGGCTCGATGGATCCCATTGATCAACCTCTTGGTGATCCCTCTACCTCAAGGAAAATAATTTTGTGGTTCAAAGATACTCTCGAAGATGCTGAAAGACATATTGCTCCAAGAGGGACATTTCATGAAAGTAAGAATCTGAAAAGGTACCAAGGGTACTTAGGTTCTATAAACAATATTGTTCAATATGAGCCATGTGCATTCGAATAAGCCATGAAACACCAAGTATGGAAAGATGTGATGAATGAGGAGTATGAATAAATCGTGAAGAATGATGTCTGAGATGTGGTTCCTAGACCCAAGAACAAGTCTATGGACCCAAGGACAAGTCTTTGGTTACCTCAAAATGGGTTTACAAAATCAAACATGGAGCTAATGGGAGTTTTGAAAAATACAAGGCTAGGTTTGTTGCTCTAGGCTTCTCTCAAAAGAAGGAGTGGACTATGATGAGATATTTGCATCAGTTGTTTGATATACCACTATCCGATCCATTATTTCCCTTGCCTCCTCTCAATGATGGAGCCTACACCAAATGGATGTGAAGACTGCTTTCTTGTATGGCTCGCTTAAGGAGGAAGTCTACGTAGAACAACCTGAGGGGTTTGAAGTACAATATTGAGGTAAACACTTGTGCAGGTTGAAGAAAGCCCTCTATGGGTTGAAGCAAGCCACTAGGGCTTGGTATGAGAGGATTGACAGCTATCTTATGAAGTTTGGATTTACAAGGAGCAATGTTAATCTTACCATATACTTCAAGGTTGAAAAGGACATGCCTTTCATTTTGGTCCCTTATGTGTATGATCTCTTTCTGACATGTGCAAACCCTCTCATTTATCAATGCAAGAGGGAGTTGGATTATGTGTTCGAGATGAAGGACCTAGGTTTGATGCACTTCTTCCTTGGCTTGGAGGTCTAGCAAAAGTTAGGTGAGATTTTCCTTTCTTAAGGAAAATATATTGTGAAGCTGCTCAAGAGATGTGGGATAGTGGATTGAAAGTTTTTGTCTACTCCGATGGAATTCAACTTCAAGAAGCTATGTGGAACTGCTGCTAGGCCCAAATTGGAAAATACTTCCCAATATAGACAAATTGTGGGGGCCCTGATGTTCTTGGTAAACTCTTGTCCTGACATATGCTTCATTGTGAATACGTTGACTCAATTTATGGTCGAGCCTCATCACATATATTGGATTGTTGCTAAGAATATCTTGAGATTTCTCTGCGGCACAATCAACTATGGACTGAGATGCACTACCGAGAATTTGAGGATACATGGATATACTAATACTGACTGGGTTGGGATTATGGTGGATCACAAAAGCACATTTGGATGTTGCTTCTCATTGGGGTTTTCTTCAATATCTTGGATGAGAAGGAAGCATAAATTGGTTACTTTAAGTATCGTTGAGGCCAAATACATTACAACTAGTATGGCATGTTGTGAAGCTATTTGGTTGAGGAATCTCTTTAGTGATCTATTTGATCATGTGCTAGATACCACCATGATATACTATGACAAACAAAGTGGGATTCACCTTTCAGAGAATCTTGTGTTCCACGACCTCTCCAAGCACATTGATATCAGGTACCACTTTATCCTAGATATAGTATAGTGGGGAGAAATAAGGATCCAACACATCAAGTCTAATGAGAATGTCACAGACATCCTCACAAAGCCCTTAGGGAAGGTCAAATTATTAGCCTTCCGAGAGAGACTTGGAGTCATGGAAAGACCCTCCTATGAGGGTCTTGCTTGAGTTGGACACTGAGCTCTAGGACCTCTTGGGGGCTTGGGGTACTTCTTGGAGCTATGACAGACCATAGGATGAGTAGTTCACCTTCCCTTGTGATACCCCATGATGGTAGACATGTGTGTAGGGTGAGTGGTTCACCTTCCCCTACGATTAAAGACAAATGTATGTATGGTGAGTAGTTCACCTTCCCCTATGATTGACATATGAATAGGATGAGTGGTTCACCTTCTCCTATGGCATATGAGCAGAATGAGTGGTTCACCTTCTCTTGTTGATGCCCCAACATACATCCTACCCATGTAGTCTGGGAATCATGGGAAATACCTCTCATCTGGACAATGAGTTGGGAAATGTGGATATGGAGCATAACACTACTGATGGACACATTGTGTACTTCCATATTCCCTATGTCTAGGATGGATGGTGTTCAACAACTTGATCTGGTATCAATTGAGGTTCTACCTCTGGACTGACTTTTGTTAGTGGAGAGTGGTAAGGTCTTGTGACTCACTCTCGATCTATTGTTCTTTATTATTACATCATGGTTCAATAGAGCATATATGAGATGACAAAGATGTTTCATGATGACATGATGGCATGATGATCAATGACGACAGATGGATTGGCAGGTGGAATTCTCCCTAGTTGAGGGGGAGTGTTAAAATTGGTAGCTAGGGAACAATTTCACCTTGGGACAACTCATTTGATGTAGATGATGATTTCATTAAATTCCTCTTTTCGAGAGGACCAAAATTGATATAAATATCATCTCATTTGGATAAGCAGAAGTGTGATGTCAAATTTATGACCACACATATGCAGATTGTTCAGGTCAGCCACATCAACATGTAGGCTCAAGAAGCCCAATGGATGTGTCTCTTCACCCACAACGAATTGTATAAATACAAGTGACCTCACACCTCATTTGGCATCATTATCACTCACACATTCTTTTCTCTCCTTCTTTCATTGGTTTTTACAACAATTGGGAAACTTCTCTCTCTCTCACGTGTGGCAAGAAGGACGAGTTTTCTAAGCTGAGTTGCATGACTGAAAATTACAGGCAACATACCAAGTTTGATCAGCATTGACCAAGGTTTTTTTGACTGTCTTTGACTGCGATTTTTGGAGGATATTTTCTGTCTCTTTAGGAAACATTTATGGGCACATAAATTGAGGGAATTTGGGCATTTTGACCAACACTAACTTTAGGGTTGACTGTAGTTTGACCAAAAAAATTGTAGCAGTTTTTCTCTCTCATTTGATCGAGTTTGACCGAGCTATTTTGGGCTGACTTTGACCTCTTGGTCAGGTTGAGTTTGATTGGGGAAGACCGAGCTATTTTGAGGATGATTTATTGTTTATTTCACCAATGTTGACTGCAATTGACTTCATAAATTGACAGGACTATTTTGACTTTGAATTCAGCAAGTCAAATTGACTTTTGTACTCTTTCTCTCTACTTAAATTTTGATATAATAATAAGAAGAATTGATTAAAGCCTTTTCCCCATATTGGGGTTTTTCCCCAGAATCTGCCAAATCTGGTATCCTCTTGTCTTGGCTTATCTTCTGCATATAGTTTTATGTTCTATCTACTTTTACCATTAATGTATGTTTAATGTGATTGCTACTAGAGATCTAAATTTAAGATTGTTATTGGGTTACCTAAGGAACATTGAAGTAATTGTGCTAAGCATAGAACATGCCATTGTTAACTAAAATTAACAACATACCTAGAGACTTATTGGAATTAAGCAAGTGAATGTGTTCATGGGTTAGTATTATGTGGTCCATAATTTGTTTGCCTTCCACATAACCAATTTTCTGAGGAGAGATAAGTGAGGGGAGAATGGATTTTAAGAGGTTTGAGATGAATTTGGAGATTCTTTTATAGATAACATTACATAGGGAAATAAGCCTAAAATCTAAAGGATAATTGGTGCAAGATTTTTTAGGAATAAGAGATATAAAGGTAGCATTAAGGGTTGTTAAGATAGAGGAGTAGTGTCAAGAGAATTCTACTATTTTCTAAACATCACAACCATGAATTTTCTAGAAATCCTAGTAGAAATCAATGGTAAAGACTTCAAGACCAAGGGAAATATATTTAGGTGTTTCCATAATAGTTGCTTCCACTTCCTGCATGGTGATTTCCCTCACAAGGAGATCATTATGTTCCCTTGTTACACTTTTGGGAATATGCTCTATATTTTCTTGATAATAGACCTTATGTCTGGAACCATTTTTGTGAGTGTGGCTCGAAATGAGTCATGAGTTCTTAGGCTATTGCATCATGTCTTTCTACTTTTTGGTGATTGGGTGTTTTGATGCTTGATATTATATTACTTTTCCTATGGTTGATCATGGATTTGTGGAAAAATTTAATGTTTTTTTCTCCCTCCTTAAGCCATTGTACATGGGATTTTTATTTCTAAATGGTTTCCTCTTGCTTCAACCTTTCCTCTAGATGCAGGTGAGTGACCGCTTTTTGATGTTCCAAATCCTCAAATATTCCATTTAATATTATTTCTTATTGGATGGTGGCCATCTCTTGTTCTAGATTTAGTTTTTCCTTATGAATCTTACCAAAATATTCAATATTCTAGCTCTTTATTTTCATTAACTACTATTGGAAGTGATACATTAGGGTCCCAAGAAAATAATATGATTCTTTCCACCATTTTTCTACATTAGAGAGAAAATGAAGATGCCATAACAAAAAGACTCGAATTTGAAGGGCTTGTTCTTGGGACTACCAATCTAGTCCATATATATTTCTATGGGCTAGTGATCCAAACCATGGCAAGGGAGAATATAAGCCTCAAAATTTATGCCTAGAATATAGATAGACTCTTCTATGAGGAATCTATCAAGTCTTGAAGCTATTTGAGATGTGCCTCCTCATTTATTGTTCCAAATTTATAAGCCATTATATGTGCTCAGATCTATAACTTTGGAGTTATTGATAAATTCCACAAAGAGGGGGATTTCATCATTGAGTCTATGAATCCCACCTTTCTTTTCATTGAGATTTTTTATCATGTTAAAATCCCCACCTATAATCTAGAAATTTTCCCCTATAATATTTGAGGCTCTATGGAGGTTTTGAAGGGAGGAGTTTTTGTCAATAGGAATACTAGGACCATAAACATTGGTTATGAAACTTGAACTGGATGAACCAATGGGTTGGAAGTTAGAATTTAGGATTTTGGGCAAAGAAAATAAATCTTGAAGATGTTGGGTTGTGTTTTATTCTTTCCATGACTAGCCTCCCTAGTTAACCAGGGGGTTAGACGGAGGGTGGAGCCCCCCCCTTCATTGCGCTGACTATGCAGTGGGGGGGTCATAGGGGGGCAGCATCCCCCCTGTACGAGGGGTTTGAGGGGGGCGGTTAGGCCCCCTCTACGGGGTTTGGGGCAGCGCCCTAGGGAAATTTCTTTTTTGGACCCTGTATTAGGTTGGGCGGACCTACCTATAGTTTTGTTCATGGTTTTCACACATGGTTTTGGATGCGATGGTTTTATGTCCATGGTTTTGGACGCGATGGTTTTTGGTCCATGGCATTGGATGCTTCGGCATGTATAAATATGTATTGCAACATTGAAAGGAACATAATGAAAAATGAATCCGGTAGTCCCGGTTTTGGGATCCATGGGAAATCTCTGTGTATATGTGTTTTATGTGTTATGCTCTTGCATTGTTTATTTTCTGTGTTTTAGAATTTGTATGTAGGTAATTTCTGTATGGGGTTAAAACATACATTTGGTTTCATAGTTGTTTTGGCTTCAAGGGGATACTTTTGTTACTGAGGGGTTTCGCTCGGGCTTGTGGTAGGCCCTGTTCAGTGGGAGATTTGCGGGATCGATTCTGGTGGTGAAAGAAGATGGCGAGCAGTGGAAAGATAGAGATCGAGAAATTTAATGGTTAGAGTTTTGAGTTATGGAAGCTCAAGATGGAGGATCTGTTGGTGGATAAAGATCAATGGATTGTGGTAGATCCATGTACTAAACCAACGAGAGTGTTTGATGAAGAATGGAAGAAGTTGGATCAGAAGGCTAAGTGCACAATATGATTGTGTGTCTGAGATTCAGTATTGCTGAATGTATCAAGGGAAGCTATAGCAAAGGCTTTGTGGGACAAGTTAGGGACTTTGTACCAATCTAAGTCTCTGGTGAATAAACTGTTCCTATGAAAAAAGCTGTATAACTTGAGGATGAAAGATGGAGACTCAGTGACAGATCATCTGAACACATTCAATATTGTGGTAAGTCAGTTATTATCTGTTGATATTAAACTTTTAGATGAAGACAAGTCCATCAGTTTGTTGTGTTCTCTACCAGATTCGTGGGATAGTCTGGTTATTGCAATAGGTAGCAATGAAACTGCCTTGTAGTTTGATGAAATAGTCTCATCCTTGCTGACGGAGGAGATGAGATGAAAAAATATGGAGAGCCTTGTTTGTACAAGGATGGTCCTAGAATAGAAACAAAAATAAGTCATCGAGTGGGAGATCTAAATCTAGAGGGATATCTAAATCTCTAGGAAAACCTGTAAAGGTGGTTTGCTAGAAATGCGGAAAGGAACGACACTACAAAAGGGACTGTAAATCTAAAGCTCCTGACAAAGAAAAGGGATCTGATGATGCTCCTTCTGTAGAGGTGAAAGCAACCTCAGATGAAGGTGGGGATGTGCACTTGGATTCTTCAAATGCACATGTAGATCATGAGGCATGGTTGATTGACTCAGGTGCATCCTTTCACTTCACTCCCCATAGAGAGTGGTTCTACGAGTATGAGAAATACGATGGTGGTGATGTCTTCTTAGGGGATGATAGGAAGGCTAGAATCATTGGTCGTGGAAAATTAAAGTTGAAGTTGCAAGGTGGAAGGTTTAGAACACTTCCAGATGTTCTGCATATTCTTGCATTGGCTAGAAATATGATTTCTATAAGCAAGCTGGATGATGTAGGTGTAAAAACAATGTTCGAGAAGGATAGTTGCAAGATGGTTAGGGAAGCACTGGCATTGATGCGGGGAGTTCGGATTGGAACTCTGTACAAGCTGCAAGGTAGCATTGTTGTTGATGGGTGCAACAGTTCTATGGTTCATGAAAGTGGAGCAGAAAATCTAGGGTCTCGGGAGAGAAGATCATGTTGTGGCATCAAAGGCTTAGACATATTGGAGAGAAGGGCCTTCGAATGCTTCATGGTAAGGTATGGTAGAAGGTATGAGTAATAGCTCTCTGGATTTTGATTTCTGTGAAAATTGTGTATATGGGAAGCAGAATCAGGTGAGTTTCCCCTCTGGTGGTAAGAGGGCGAAACATATATTAGAGCTTGTGCACAGTGATGTGTTTGGACCTGTGAGGGTTCCATCACTGGGTAAGTTTGTGTATTATGAATCATTTATAGATGACTTCTCAAGGAATACATGGATATATTTCCTTAAGAATAAATCTAAAGTCTTTGACAGATTTAAAGAATTTAAGGCTCTAGTGGAAAACTAGACAGATAAGAAGATAAAGGTGTTGAGGTCAGACAACAGTGGAGAGTTTTGTAGCAAGGAATTTGAATAATTTTGTAAGAAGTGTGGTATAGCACGGTAGAATACTACCCCATACATACCTGAGAGAAATGGAGTTGCAGAAAGAATGAACAAGACGTTGATGGAAAGGGCAAGAAGCATGCTCAGTGGTGCCAAGTTAGGGCAAGAATTCTGGGCAGAGGTGGTGGAGACACCGTGTTACCTAGTCAACAAGTCACCTTCATAAGCATTGGAGGATAAGACTCCACAAGAGGTATGGACTGGTAAGAAACCCTCTCTTTCACATCTGATGGTATTTGGATGTGATGCATATGTACATGTTCCAAAGGAGAAAAGAACCAAGTTGGATAATAAATCTGAAAAGTGCATCTTTATTTGGTATAAGGACAGTTTAAAGGGTTATAAGCTTTGGAACCCAGTAACAATGAAGGTTGTATACAACTGAGATGTGGTGTTCAAAGAGGTGAAAGATGTTATTAAACATTAAGTCCAACCAAAAGAACCTGAGAAGATAGAGTTTGAGCTTAAGGAGGAAGAATCATACTCTAAAGCAGAGGAGGAATCAGAAAATGAAGAGCCACAAACTCCGAGTGTGAGAAGATCAGTTCGAGAAAGAAGGCAGCTAGAAAGGTATAGTCCATCTGCTTTCTGTTCAAATTTTTCTTTATCTCTTACTGATGATGATCCCAGAACTGTGAAGGAAGCAGTAGATTCAGAGGATGACAAACTCTGGAAAGAGGCCATGTTTGATGAAATGGCATCTTTGCACAAAATTAAGGCTTGGGATCAGGTGGAGTTGTCGGCTCGAAGGAAACCCATTGGCAACAAATGGGTGTTCAAGAAGAAGACAAATGTAGAAGGAAAGGTGAAGAAATACAAAGCTCGATTGGTAGCAAAAGGTTATTCCCAGGTGCCAGGAATTGATTTTGGTGATATTTTTTCTCCTGTTGCCAAGGTAGCTTCTATTAGATTACTTTTATCAGTTTTTGTTGCTTTTGATTTTGAGGTAGAATAGATGGATGTGAAGACAACATTTCTTCACGCGGATCTGGAAGAGGAGATCTACATGAAGCAACCTGAAGGTTTTGCGGTGAAGGGTAAGAAGGAATTGGTATGCAAGTTAAAGAAGTCTTTGTATGGGTTAAAAAAATCACCAAGGATGTGGTATCAGAAATTTGATACATTTATACAGGACTTGGATTCACCAAAAGAAAAGTAGATAAATTTGTGTATTTTAAATTAATTGGTGACTGAGTTATTTATCTGGTCTTGTATGTGGATGTTATGTTGCTGGTTGGAAATGACAAAGAAATTATCTAGGGTTTGAAGACCCAATTATCCTCCAAATTCGACATGAAAGATCTTGGTGCTGCAAACTATATTTTTGGCGTGGAAATTAAAAGAGATCAGGCACAGAGGAAGCTCTGGTTAAACTAGAGGAATTATGTCAAGACAATACTGCAAAGGTTTAATATGCATGATAGTAAACCGGTGAAGGTTCCTATTCCTATAGGTGTAAAGTTATCTGTTGAACAGTGTCCCAAGACACAAGAAGAGGAATAGGGCATGTCCCGTGTTTCATATGCAAGTGCTGTCAGTAGCCTGATGTATGCAATGGTCTATACTAGACTAGACATTGCACATGCAGGGGGAGTATTGAGCAGGTTTATGTCAAAACCAGGGAAGGAGCACTGGACAGCAGTGAAGCGGTTTTCAGGTATTTGCATGGCACTAGTGATTATGGTTTGTGCTACCAAGGAAGACCACGATTGGACAAAGTGTTGGATATTCATGGCTTTGTTGATGCAAACTAGGCTAGAGATTTGGATCAGAGAAGATCTACAAGTGGCTATGTGTTTAACCTATTTGGAGGTGCAGTCAGTTGGATGAGTAAGAAACAATCTGTAGTGGCACTATCAACTACAGAGGCAGAATACATGGCAGCCACTCATGCAAGCAAGGAAGCAGTTTGTGTGCAAATATTGTGTTCAAGTATGGGGTTAGTACAAGGATCTATAAGGATAGACTGTGATAGCCAAAGTGTAATTTTCTTGGAAAAAACCCTTCTTATCATTCAAAGACAAAGCACATTGATGTTTAGTATCACTTTGTGAGGGATATGATAGAAGACAAAAAGGTGTTGCTGGTAAAGGTGGATGCTTTGAAGAATACTGCAGATGCATTGACAAAATATGTGAGCTCTGAGAAGTTCTCTTGGTGTAGAGAAACAATGGGCATTTTAGGGCTGGATAAATGACTTAGCTCTCTTGTGGCCCCCTGTGGAAAGAAAACAACAAGTGGGAGAATGTTGGGTTGTGTTATATTCTTTCCACGACTAGCCTCCCTAGTTAACCAGGGGGTGGAGCCCCTCCTTTGTTGCATCAACTATGCAGTGGGGGGGTCATAAGGGGTTTGAGGGGGGCAGTTAGCCCCCCTCTATGGGGTCTGGGGCAACGCCCCAGGGAATTTATTTTTTTTTGGACCCTATATTAGGTTGAGCAGACCTACCTATGGTTTTTTGCATAGTTTTCACACATGGTTTTGGATGCGATGGTTTTCAGTCCATGATTTTGGACGTGATGGTTTTCGGTCCATGGTTTTGGACGCAATGGTTTTCAGTCCCTGGTATTGGATGCTTCGGCATGTATAAATATGTATTGTAACATTGAAAGGAACATAATGAAAAATCAATCTGGTAGTCTCGGTTTTGGGATCCAGGGGAGAATCTATGTGTATATGTGTTTTATGTGTTATGCTCTCACATTGTTTATTTTCTGTGTTTTAGAATTCGTATGCAAGTAATTTATGTACAGCGTTAAAACGTACAGAAGAGTGACTAGGGAAGGGTTCCATGCGATAGAAATACCTTCTGATGCTCCTTGGCTATCATAGGCTAGATAATCACAATCTATCCAGACATTACTTAAAAGTTTGTTCAGATACATAAAAGAGAATTTTGTTTCCTGAACCATCATGATATTAGGGTGTTCTTGGCAAATTTTATTTTTTAGGAGACTTTGCTTGGATTTCCCAGTAAGACCCCTATCATACCACAAGATGAATTTCATTGTTGATGTTGAGAAGAGGGTTGAAAGATGGTATCCATTAGTGACACTCTACTAGTTTTCACCAAGTAATCCCCTAGGTCTTGTAGTAATTGACTATTAGTTTTCCATCCATTTTTCCTCCAGTTCTTTCAAAATGCTCAATTGATCTATATGACCATTTCTTTTGATTCCATGAGAGGGAAAAAAAGATTTCTGGTTAGGGGTATTACCTTGTTCATGATCTTGGTGGAGAATTAGATCTTATTTAGGTTAGGGGTATGACCTTGTTCATGAGCTTAATGGAGAATTAGATCTTATTTACAAATGCATGTTTTGGTGATGATTTGAGCTTGCTCCTTAGGAATGGTTGTTGGGTATTTGTTTCTCCATTCTTATAGAAGATATTGCAGAATAATGTTTTGTAGGTCCATTGCCTCAAAATATTCTACATTAGAAAAAACTTGTGTATTATCCCACATTTCTAGATCCTCCTACTAATCTTTGTCAATTGGTTGTGCATGCACATCTTTTGTTGGCTAGGTTGGTTGTCAATTGGTTTACCCAATATCTTCTGTTTTTGGCTTCTCTCCTTCTGTAGTTGTCTCGTTTTCTCTCAGCTATTAGAGGAACATGTACCGATTATTCCCTACTACATTTTTAGAGGTTGATTTCTATGTTCCTTTTTTGGTTTTCTTCCTTTTATTGGTTATCCTAGTAAACCCATATTTATTCAATGATAGATTTACTTGTGCATGTTGATCGACTTGGCCTGCTAGGAATTCTTGGAATACATGGTTGTATTCTTGGATTTTTCATCATCTAAAGCGAATTTTCTCAGAATATATTAGCTATTCCCATATTTCATCTTCATTTCTCTGCTAAATGCTTATTGGGAGGGGCTTGGATATGTCTATATAAGTACAAAGGCGGGCATATGAAGTGTATCAACCTTGCTTTGTGGTATCCAAAATCATAACAAAATTCCCTATCACATTACCAATTCTTTATAACATTTTAGTGTACCAAAAACTCCAAAGGGAGATAATAAATACGGATCTAGACTGGGCTTGTAGAAAAGTATTATTTGTTAGGGTGGAATCTCTAAACCTATGTCTTCAGGAATAAGCCAAATGAATTCATTAAATATGGTCCTACCTAAAATATGTTATCTCTATCATGTATATTGTTGAATATAGTTGTGAACAAACCCTTGGACCCAAAATTTGAGGTTGAGATCCCCTTTGAGTTTCCAGTTCTTATGGATCCAGCTGAGTAGGGTTTTTCCCAAGGACTAGAGACCTACAAGTTTTCATATTTCCACATGCTCTCTCATATATTCTATTTTTACCCCTATTTTTATGATGGGATTTCTAGGATGGGAGCTTTGACTATCTAAGGAAGGCAAGAACCATTAGCTTTTGGATTGTTCATTGTTGTAGTAGTAGAGATAGAGATTGTAGCTTCATTGTTGGTCGGATTAGATGGGTTCAACTCCGACTGTGGTTTGTGAGCTGAGGAATTTCTGAATTTACATGAGGTATCCTAATTGGCTTTGGAAGTGACTATGAATCTGTAGGAGTGCCACCCCCCCCCCCCCCCCCCCAAATGGGGGCACCAGTGGAGGGAAAGTGGTTGATGGCTGAGGAAAAAACCCTAGAAACAGAGGTTGCAAAGCCCTTTCACAATATGGGTATCATCAATAATATGTTATTGTTGAATACACATGTCATGCCATGTATTCTATTACATCTCGATACAACCACATTTATCAGTGACATACATGAAAAATATTTATTCAAATCATTTACTTAAATTGATATTTTCTTATTTCACCTTAATGGTATTTATCTATTTGTAGTACCAAAAAAAAATTAGATTTCAATAAAAATATCTCTAATTTTAACTTGATATGAGGAAAATAGAGAAATCTAGTGAAATTGTTGAACCATTATCTTACATCAATGTTAATGAATTCATGTTACTTCAAAAACTGAGGAATGTGAGAACCTACACTCAAATCTAGCTTTAACCCAATTTCTAGTAGGCTTAAGATCTAGCTATAACATATTTAAAACTAAGACAGAGTCATAATTGAAACCAAGTAGTGATATTTTGGAATTTGGAACATGTAAATGTCTTCCAGGTAGTGTTATATTTGTCCAAGCAAAAAAGAACTCTATTGGAGGTTCAAATTGAATTGTAACTCGAACAAGGACCATCATTGGGCACTCACTTCCTTGGGAAGAACTTGTTGCACCACAACTCATCTTATTAAACATGGTATTTTCTTATTGAGATAACATCACAACAAAGCTCACAACTATATGTTATTAGTTTGGAATTTACATATATCTTGTTTCATTAATTCATTTATTTTTTATTATGTATAGCATATTGTTAAATTTCATATAGATTGACTCATATGAACTCTCTTTTAGATAAGAAAAAAATAAAAGTGTGTTAAAGCATTCTCTATCTTATCGTTGTTATTAATGAAAGGTTTGTAGTGGCAAAGTATTACCACAATGGCTTAATATCTTTATAACTGTATTTGTTTCCATCATAATATATACTTGCTAATATTTATATTGGGTGTGTTTGTTGTCAATAATCCTATGTGGATAATAGTTGTGAGATACAAGTAGTTTGTGTAGAGGAGTTATTTACAACAAATTATTTTGTATATCTAAAAGTTGACTTTGGGGTGAAATTCTTCGGGTTAGTGTAATTAAATCCTCCTTTGCTTCAATATTAACATCATCAATCGATAGTTTTGATCATCATCAATTAGTCCAATAACATATCCCTATGATGGAATTTTGTACCACACTAATATAGTTACTCTTATCCATGTGGCTTGGGGAATATGGGTGGTGCAAAATAGAATCTTCTTTGAAGACAAGTTTCTCTTATCATTTATAGTGGTAATTCATGCCTTATCATGTATTATGTCGCATTACAACTTCTTCAATTCCACTATTTGTCATGCTACAACAACCCTTGACATAAATCGATCAAGAGCATACGACTATTTTGACAACTCCAACTAAGAGGAAGGGTCAATGTTAAGTCCTAGGATTTATCTTTCTTCACGAACAACCATCATTTTCTTAAAAACTCCAATATAGAAGTTGACACAAACAATATGGGGGAATTTAAAGCTTTGTATGCACTATTAAAAAGTATCATCACAAGGAATGTTCAATGCTCACAAGCGCCCGAAGATTCTAAATTAGTCATTCAATGGATGTAGGATAAATCTTAGATATATCATTTAGGAATCATGCCCATCGCTAATGGCTGAAGGATATTTTGACTATGTTTTAGGCTATATTATTCACCCATATTTATAGAGAACATAATACTTGGAAAACTCACTTTCAAAGGAGGCACTCCTTCTTCTTCCTAATATTGACTATTTGGATGAATAAAGTGAAGACTCTTTTATCTTAAGACAAAGTTTAATTTTTAATTAAGTATAATCTCTCTTTTGGTTATGTTCTTTCCATGGACTAATTCATGCTATTGATTAGGATAAATATGGTGATTTATGTAATAGTCATATAGGTGGTGATCACTTATGTCTTTACATAGTTTTATCTCACTATGTCAGACAAATATTTTTGGCAAGTCTTATCCTTTTTCTTGATGTGATAAATCCACCTATAAAATGTACTTGCAATTTTATAATTTAATAAAAATTATGATATTTTTCTTGGAAAAAAAATTACTCTTACCCATGTATGGGTATGGTGAATAACTCACATGGAAAAATTGTGAGATAAAGGTTGTTTATGAGACATTACTTACATGAATAGTTATGCTATTTGAAAGCTAGTTTTGCAATGCAATTCAATGAATTAATGTGATAACATGATCCTTCACTTTGATATAACATGTACATTAATTATCATAGCCATTTCAAATGTTTGTAAAAGTATTTTTAGTCAACCTTTTCAATTGTTTTATGTTGTTTATGTTCTTTGAAGTGCAAGCAACGAGCCTTGACATATGAGGGAAGGTGTTTTTTTTTCTCTGAATATATAGGAAAACTATATAAAGTTGCCAAAAACAAGTTTTTTTTTATTACTTGCTTCTATGTTAACTCTCATGACAATTTAATTATTCTACCTGTATGTTTGATAGTTTGAGGCAAACTTCAAAAATAAATTCATCCACAAGAAAAGTTGATTTTGATTTTATTTTATTAGTTATAGTTTCCAAGAATCTCTAATGATTAATGCACTACAATTACTAAGGTGAAATTCTTTTTTTTCCAATTTCTGTGTGGATGCAAGAAAAAATGACTCCATAAAACACATTGGTGATGTTATTCGGTAAGGTGGAGGTGTTCATGTAAAAGGGTTGTTTCATTAAGTTAAAGCAATGTATAAGTCAATTGAAGGTGCCAAATCATCTGGTGTTTAGAGTGTTGATCAATGTGTTGTAAAGCATATAATTGGAATAACATTTAAACTAATGAGTGGGATCCTTAACATTCTTTCAATCCCAATAGAAGGTGCAAATGTTATCAAGATTAAAATTGTTACAACATAATATTTACTTTCTATCAACTTTTAAAGTCCTTTTCTATCTTAAACTCAACTCAAAAAAATGCAATTACAAAAGGTCCATTTATTTTAGATTCCACTAAGACCATATTTTTGCAAAAGTTCCTTAATTGAGACAACAAAAAATCCTTTATTTAAGCCATAAAAACATCCATATGGTTGTTTCTATGGCTATAAATAAAATGTCCCATGTTTTTTTTTGTAAATTGAAAACATTTATATTAATACTAAAGATAATTACATCATAAAACTCCAGAAATATGAGACATCAAACATATGAATAGCTACAAAATCTCCAGGAAGACCCAACTAGGCTCTGGTTCAACCACCACATATACACCTAAACTTCACAACATAATACAATATGAAGGACACAAAAACATCATACATATGATACATAAACCATATGAGCCATCTATCAGACAAAAACCACAAAAAACACAGAAGATTACAAACACATGCCACAACACTTTCCCCGAGGCTACAGTCTAAGGAAAACTACGATTGATCCGAAAAATATGCATGTCTCAAATGAAACTCCATCTGTCCAAAACAAATTGATTACACCAAGCCACTTCTCCAAAGAAAGCATGGACGAAGTAGAGGTTGCACCACCAACTTTCAAATGTCACCATGCACACATACCAACAAAAAACCACCTATAGGTTCATGATAATAACATAATGGAGGATGTGCAACATGAGCAACGTGTGCTCAGGAAACATACTTTTGCAAAAAATGATATTGAGTCGAGACACAAACCGCACAAGACCTTGAATTGATACCAAGAGGTCAAGACACAAAATAACTGTAATGCAATGCTCCAAAGAACCTGCACTGTCCAAAATGAACCATTGTCCACCCATATTCATAACAAAGCCATGACCTAGAGCGCATGAGGAACTAAGATGCACTAAAAATTCCCTAAAAACAAAACAATACCTTTAGTCCAGGATCTTCAACTAGGATTAGAGGAATCAATCATTCCATCACGACTATAACTATCAATTGGAAGAGTCAGATCCACTAGAGGATCCGTTAAATTACTAGAGGTTGAATTTGAAATCAAGGAACCATCCACACAACCCAACTGCACATCTATGTTGTTCAGACTGAAACAATGATTGCACAAGATGTATTTGATATATTCAATACCATAGAACACATTATAATTATTGGCTTGCTTATCCTTAAAGAGAAGGAGAAGAAATGTAGTCAACTGTTGATGCAAAGAGAGGGAAAAAATAAAACCAAGTCTTTGCTTCCAAGAGTGACCTAGATTGGGTAGCCATTTGAACCCACTGCTAACAATTTATGAATTAGAACAATACCCTCTATCCATAGTTTCTTGAGCTTCCAAAAGAAACATTTCCTTATGATATTCCAAAGTGACTGAGTCAAAAAGAGTTTCAATAGGGTCATGGGAAAAAGGCTAGGCCCCTGCCACTCAAACCTGACCAAAACCAACTCGACGAGGAACCATAAGTTGTATAGGAGCCATAAGATATGTAACTAGTCGACACAATGAACAATCTAACACCAACCCATGAACAAAATAACTGTCAAAAGGGTAGAAAATAGCCCCCCCTAAACCATACCTCAACACCACCAGATCATCGCCCACCCTCCAACTCAAAGGCCCAATTCGAGGAGAGAATTAAACTCAGGACAACCAAGAGACATGCAAGACCATAAAAAGAACCAACCTCACAACACATAGAGAGATTCCAATTTAACAAAATTAAATTGGAAACCCCACACCCAATGAATATCTCTTAATTTTAGGTATGTTCTATGCTTAGAGCAATTTATTTCAATTTTCACAGTTAGCTCAATACCTTTTCCAGATTAGCAATCACATCAGCATTAAAGTAAATTGCAGATAGAACATAAACATAAATTGTAGAAGACAAGCCAAGACAAGAGGACACAATATGTGGCGCTAGCCAGGGAAAAACCCCAATGTGGGGAAACCCTTGATTAATTCGTCTTATATGTTCTTCAATAGTTCAGCAGAGAGAGAGATAGTATGTTTACAATAGAAGTCAACACTTTGACTTATCTAGATAAGATCATAGATCATCTCTAAGAAGATGATACATGAGATCAGTTGAAGACATGCTGCTTCAACTAATTCTCCAAGGTGACTCCTTCACCTATCATTGTGCTGCATTTCGTCATCATGTTGCACCTCACCGCGCCACACCATGCTGCACCCATCATCACTATGCTGCATCTCATCATGCTTCATTAATCATGACTGTACCCATCACTGTACTGCATTATGTGTCATTGCTGCACCATGTTGCCATCCTGACCTATGTGTTGGTTGCACCTTGCTTGCTTGTTGTCCCTTACTTGCTTGTTGTCCCTAGCATGGTTGTTGTCCTTAGCATGCTTGTTGTTGCATGCTAGTTGTCCCTTGCATGCTAGTTGTAACATTGCATGTTTGGTGTATTTGCTACTAAGTACCATACAACTGTCCCAATGTTAGTTAGTTGTCCCTTGCATGCTGCTCGCCTTTGGAGACAGATGCTCTAGCTATTTCGGTAGTTCCCGACAATTTTGGTAGTTCTGGCTATTCCCGGTAGTTCCAGCAGTTCCGATTGTTCCCGGCAGTTTCGAAAGTTCAAGCAGTCCCAGTAGTTCCATCTTTTCTAACAATTCCAGCTTTTCCGACAGTTCTGGCAGTTCCGATAGTTCCAGCTTTTTCGGCTTTTCCGGCTTTTTTGGTAGTTCCAGCTTTTCCGGCATTTCCGGCTTTTCCGGCAGTTCCAGCTTTTTCAGCTTTTCTGGTAGTTCAGTTTTTTCCAGTAGTTCTGGCTTTTCCGGAAATTCTGGCTTTTCTAGCTTTTTCGACAGTTCTGGCTTTTCTGGCAGTTCCGACAGTTCCAGCTTCTACCCTCTGGATTAGGGCAGCGTTGTCCCTTAGGATCTCTCCTCCTACTAAAACCCAAAGACAACTAGAGAGGAAGAGATCCCAAGTGTGTTGAAATGACTTGAAGGCCACCTCTATTTATACTAAAATGTTGAGCACAAGTGGGGTTTATTTGGTTGCTGGCCGACCTTAACGAATTGTCCCATAACACAAATAAATTCATATCTCCATGAATACTTATCAGAATCGGATGATCTTTAGATCAATCCTACACCTCTCGATAAGAGGGATCCAAGAAAAATATCAGCTTCCATTAAGATGACCCACATGGAGTTTGGCCCTAGTTGCCAATTTTAACACTCCCTCTCAACTAGGGAGAACTCCATCCGCTGATCCATATGTCTGACTATACTATCTCTACCATCAATTCCTTGCACTACACTTCTTTGCTGAGGTTTGCCTTGCTCTGCTCTGCTCTGTTGAACCATGAAGAAGAAGAATTGATCGAGAATGTCTCATACCATTCTCTACTGACCCGAAGTTAGTTTCATCTGAAGAGAGTGTGTCACATCACTCTTACTGGCCCGAAGTCAGTTTTATTGATCCTAGATCAATATCACAAGAGAGAGTCTCAAACCACTCATTCTGATCCCAGATCAGTTTCATTGATCCTAGATCAATGTCACAAGAGAGTGTCTCAAACCACTCATACTGATCCCAGATTAGTTTCATTGATCCCAGATCAATGTCACAAGAGAGTGTCTCAAACCACTCATACTGATCCCAGATCAATGTAGGTAATCCTAGAATAGGGAGTACAGTAGGTATAATGATGCATCCATCGATAGCACTACTATGGTCCCTATCCCCATTTCCCTTCTCATTGATCAGATGAGAGGTACTTCCCAAGAGTCCCAGACTGCATGGGTAGGATGCCTCAATAGGAGAACTAATCATCCTGTCCACAGGAGAATGAATCATCCTGCCCCACAGTCGCCATGGGAGAACTAATCATCCCGGCCCATAGGAGAACTAATCATCTTATTCATAGCGCACCACCAGGGGAGGGTGAGTCACCCTGTGGTCGTATGTTGCTCTAGTAAGTACCCCAAGCCCCCCAAATCTCCTAGAGCTCAATGCATGCAACATGCAGGACCCTTATAAGAAGGTCTCTCAATGACTCCAAGTCGTTTGGGAAAGTCACAGATTTGACCTTTCCCCAGGGCTTTGACAAAATGTATGCGACCTATACATCAGTCTCAATGCGATGGAGCCTCCTCACTCATCTACTTACCATATCCCAGATAAGGCAGTATCTGATGCCTATCTACTGGGGAAATCATTGAATACGAGAGTCCTCAATAATCGAATCCCCCCTCTGGTTGTCACAGAGAATCATAGTGGTATTCATCATGTATACAAACAACTCAATTAAGAGCTTCTGCAACCATGCAGCTTCACACGAGATCATACTCGTAGCTATGTATTCGGTCTCGGTAGTGCTTATAGCAATCGACTTTTACTTCCTGCTCATCCATAATATCGAAGTAGAATCCAAAGAAAACCAGCACTAAGAAGTGCACTAGTGATCCTCCACATTTCTTGCCCAGTCAGCGTTCGAATAATCATGCAATTTCATATTTTCGGCAGTGTATCTCAATCCATGAGAGATTGTGCCCTGAAGATATCTCAGAAGATTCTTGGCACCAATCCAGTGAGGCTCAACCAAATATGATCTCACCTTGCTAACTGAAAAACATATGTCTGGACAGAAGTTCACCAAGAACATCAACATGAATGAGTTTATGAAACTCAAGGGCATTTCCGAAATTTGGTCCGACATCACTACCATATAACTTTTGAAAGTTAAGATCCTCGAGGTAGTCACAAGCTTGTAGTTTATCATTCCACATCCGGAATCCAACTCCCTCTTACTTCTGCAAATGAGAGGGTCTGCACCTTTTAGAAATAGGCCATCCTCATAAGGTGCTGGTATGAGAGGTCTATCATCCACAACCTTCAAACAATGGTTTGGATCAGCTTCACTCTTAGTGAATCTCAACTTCATCTAACAACTATCAATCCTCTCATACTACAACCGTGGAGTTTTGCTTCAAGCCATAGAGGGCTTTCTTCCACCTGCATACATGAGATTCCTGATCATCAATCTCAAACCCCTCAAGTTGTTCCAAACCTGTGGACCTGCTACATGAGGACAATGGTCACCTTCTAAGATTTTCCTTCGTTACATCTCAGACATGTACTTTGTTGCTCTTTTTGAATTTAGGCATCCCTATCACCATCTGAAAGACAGACTTCTGGTGTTATGTGTCAATGGACATGGTCCCTAGTGGACTTCTTGCAACTTGATACAACCCTGAACTCAAAAACATCTTTGAAAACTCTATTTTCAAACACGTACCTTTCCATCGATGAGTGCCACCTCATAACCTTTGACTTCCATTGCTGAAATGGACACCAGGTTCTTCTTGTGATCAGGTACATAAAGAGATTTTGTAAATGAATCGAGTTACCCTCATTCAATTTAGGGGTAACATTCCCTACACCCTTTCTAGGATAGGTGACATCGGCTCCAAGCACCCTTCTATCCAATGATGTGCCTTGAAGCACTACAATCAATAAGCTAGATTCCCAAAGAATCTGAAGGAGAGGGCCAATACAAGATAACGCTTCTTTATCTTATCAGAAACAACATTTGATTCTTCATACCTAGGGTTCCTTGCTTTCTATGAAGAGTCAGCCATTTCCTTGATGACCTGCATTACTTGTCATTCCTTTGATCATTGAAGATGTCCCTGGAATGATTGTTATCATCATCAAGTGATGTGTCCCTGCCATTCAGACACTCCTTCGCATAATGGCCAAACTAGTTATCTACCTTTCCTTCCACCCTGAGATCTAGTCTTCCAATGAAGTGATCTTTAGGTAGGCCATATTCCACTGCACCATTCTAATAATATTCTCTGCTTCAACTTCACCCTTGGTGAATTTGAAGAGGGATGAGGAATCCACTGATCCTTTTGTCCTTTCCCAACTGTCTTCGGTGATTGCTCTTTCACTCTTGCTTGGGCATTGTCTTCACCTCAGCTCTGATACCATGTTAATTTAAGGTATGTTCTATGCTTAGAGAAATTTATTTCAATTTTCATAGTTAGCTCAATATCTTTTCCAGATTAGCAATCACATCAGCATTAAAGTAAACTGCAGACAGAACATAAACATAAATTGCAAAAGACAAGCCAAGACAAGAGGACATAAGATGTGGCGCTAGCTAGGGACAAACCCCAATGTGGGGAAACCCTTGAACAATTCTTCTTATATGTTCTTCAATAGTTCAACAGAGAGAGAGAGAGAGAGAGATAGTACGTTTACAACAGAAGTCAACACTTTGACTTATCTAGATAATAGCATAGATCATCTCTAAGAAGATGATACATGAGATCAGTTGAAGACATGTTGCTTTAACTAATTCTCCAGGGTGACTCCTTCACCTATCGTTGTGCTACATTTCGTCATCATGTTGCACCTCACTACGCTGCACCATGTGGCACCCATCATCACTATGTTGCATCTCATCATGCTTCATTAATCATGACTATACCCATCACTGTACTGCATTATGTGCCATTGCTACACCATGTTGCCATCCTGATCTATGTGTTGGTTGCACCTTGCTTGCTTGTTGTCCCTAGCATGCTTTTTTTTGCATGCTAGTTGTCCCTTGCATGCTAGCTGTAACATTGCATGCTTGGTGTATTTGTTGCTAAGTACCATACAACTATCCCAATGTTAGTTAGTTGTCCCTTGCATGCTGCTCTCTTTCGAAGACAGATGCTTCGGCTGTTTCGGCAGTTCCCGACAGTTCTAGCAGTTCTGGCTATTCCCGAAAGTTTCGGTTGTGCCCGATAGTTCCAACATTTTCGGAAATTCCATCTTTTTTGGTAGTTTTGGCATTTCCGGCTTTTCTGGCAGTTCCGTCTTTTCTGGCATTTCCAGCTTTTCTAGCAGTTCCGTCTTTTCCGGCTTTTCTGGCTTTTCCGGCAGTTCCGTCTTTTTCGGCAGTTCTGGCTTTTCCGGCAATTCCGGTAGTTCCAACTTTTCTGGCTTTTCCAGCTTTTCCAACAATTCTGGCTTTTCCGGTAGTTTCGGCTTCTGCCCTCTGGATTAGGGAAACGTTATCCCTTAAGATCTCTCCTCCTACTAAAACCCAAAGACAAGTAGAGAGGAAGAGATCCCAAGTGTGTTGAAATGACTTGAAGGCCACCTCTATTTATACTAAAATGTTAAGCACAAGTGGGGTTTATTTGGTTGTTGGCCAACCTTGAGGAATTGTCCCATAACACAAATAAATTCATATCTCCATGAATGCTTATCGAAATCGGATGATCTTTAGATCAATCCTACACCTCTCGATGAGAGGGATCCAAGAAAAATATCAGCTTCCATTAATAATATGACCCACATGGTGTTTGGCCCTAGTTGCCAATTTTAACAATATCCCATATAAAACACTAGCATAGAGTGCAGCAAGGCAGCAAATACGACTTCGAAAAATAGATGGAATAAACAACGGAATCCTAATATCCCAATAATAGATCCAATTCAATAGATAGTGCACCACCCCTCTCAACAAACTAGAACCGAATTGAAAAATTTTCTGGATACCAACAACCGAAAACTGGGAGTGGACAACGGTAAGAAATACCTAGGAATTGACTCTCCGACGAAGGAAGCTCAGAGAAAACAACCACCAATTCAAAATTCAGCCCAAACTGAGTGTTATGCAGATACAAACAAAAAGCATGGGTTCAGGAGAAGTGCAACCATGAACAAGAGTAACCAGGAGAGAAAAAAACCCTCATCCAATTCCCATAAACCAAACCACATCCATGAGAAAAGGCACAACATCTACCAACATACACATTCCAATCAAGGGGCACTTCAGAGAAAGGGAAATAAATTTGAGAGAGGTGAAGGAATGATCCTCACCTCTGCTCCACCACCTTTCGTACTTGAGAAAATCCATTCCAATTATATGGTATTTAATATTTTGAGATGATAGGTTGACATCCCAACATTCCTCCATGAAACGTCATGACACCATCCTCTCCTTGAAACAAATGTGCTTCTACCAAAACTACCACCCAAATTACCACCTAAATAAGAAGCAATACACAAAAGATGAAAAATTTAGAAATGAATTTAAGAAAATTCATTTGAGTAGGAGGAATGACAATTTTATGATAAGACACTAAATATACTATTTCAATATGTCAAGTAAATATTATTTCTTTCTTATTTCATCCGTGAACATTTGATAAACAAGAACTACAGTTTTTCTATCTTATCTACCCAAACTATCCAACTATCAACTTATTCATTGAAACTTTCTAAAAACAACAAAAACAATAGTTTGATTTGATAATGCAATCCATTAATTGAACTATTATATGAACTACAATATCTCTTCTTTAACTTCATTTACTATATCTAGTTAAGGTCTCACGAATTTTTAGTGAACTTTTCTTTCTTAATGTAGTGTTAATTATAATC
Source organism: Pinus tabuliformis (assembly GCA_031772625.1). Lineage (NCBI taxonomy): Eukaryota > Viridiplantae > Streptophyta > Pinopsida > Pinales > Pinaceae > Pinus > Pinus tabuliformis. Next base: position 606,487,335 of record CM062812.1, read on the forward strand.
ATTTGAAATTCTTATTATGCATCATACAATATTATAAATTATCATTCTATAGTATACTGAGGTGACATCCTCACAACCAATGCTAATGTCCTATATGTAAACTTTAGGCATATGATTTTATTATACTTACAATATCAAAATGGTAGAAATTATATGTTAAATGGACTATTTTGAATGTTAAAGGGTAGATAGATACACCTAGATGTATCTAATTGAAATTTAAAATGGGTAGGAGTAGTAACCATGACTCATTTGATTATAAAGAAAGCATATAAAAGTATCATATTATGGATTAACTATGTGACCCAGTTCCATATTGACATTACAAAAATATCCATTTTAATATGACAAAGAATTAAAGTTTACATCTCTCCACTATAAAAATAATAATTTAATTTATTTGTCATGGTTAATTCTCAAGTAATGGTTGTTTTTAGATCTCATTTGTGTACAAATAGAATTATTCGTTCAAAAGAGAATATTTTTAAATGCGTGTCATGTGAGAGGAAATTCATGCTCAAGCTAATGCTCATCTAACACAAAAACAACAAGTCATTGATTACAATTGTCTAAACAAGCTTTCATACATTAAAATTCATTCTTAGTATTAAGTGTTGGAAATACTGAGAGGGGGGGAGAATCAGTATTTCATTTTCAACTATTACTTTACCAGTTAAAACATTTATATTCAGAACACAAGATGAAAAACAAATATCAGTGATTTTATTAATATAATCTTTGCAATAAAATAGAATGAATGGTTGCAGTCAGTTGCCAAGCACCAACTTGGACTTTTGTGAGGCTCCAACCTCCAAAGCTCCAACTCTGTTTCACCAAGGCAACAATCTTGGCCTTAGGAGCACCAACTTCCAAGGACTTAAATCCTTCCAGTTCTTAAGACACCAGCCCCAAGGACACTTATCCTTCCTACTTCTAAGACACCAATCCCAAGGATTCCAATCCTTCTTACTTCTGAGGCATCAACCCCAAGGAATCTAATCCTTCTTACTTCTGAGGCACCAACCCCAAGGGTTCCAATCCTTCTTACTTCTGAGGCATCAACCCCAAGTGTTCCAATCCTTCTTACTTCTGAGGCATCAACCCCAAGGACTCTAATCCTTCTTACTTCTAAGGCACCAACCCCAAGGGTTTCAACCCACTCTTGTCAAGGCATGTTGATAGTAATGTACTGCTCTTAGAACTCTTCTTTACTGAGTTCTGTTTGTTTACAGCTTCACTATAGTCTCCATGCTACAGCATCAATGACAACCAGTCTTCTTATGAAAGAGTTTTTGCAACTCTTCATACTGTCCACACAGAGTCTCCAATAGATGACCTCTGATAATGTCTCCACACAGCTTTAGTGAGTCCACTATAGCTGCACTAAGCTCTGCATAAGAACCAACTTTCTATTCAAGCATCTGTCCTTACTGCCACAGTAATTGTTTTAGCATGATTGCTTCTCTGCTGATTACTTCTCCCCTTTGACTGTCTCCTATCCTGTTGGTCCTTCGGCCCTTTTCTGTTCTGCTGACCCTCTCACTGCCTCTGTTTCCTCCAATTGTTTCAATAATGTTCAACATCGCCTATTCTCTATTTTTGTATATTCTTGATGCCTCTGACTGTCGGTTTCCTCTTTCCGCTAGCTCTTTGGCTTCCTCCTCAGTCTCTGTTGTTTCCTCTGCCTCGCTTGATCCTCGGTCGTTGTGGCTTCCTCTGCGCTGGCTTGCTTCTTCGACTTCCCGATCCTTTGGCTTCCTCTGTCTATTCAGGTTTACCAATGCTCACAGGACACATTCATTCATAAGAGAGGACCAAAATACACAGAGGAAACATGTTCCATGTTAAAACTGTAATAGTGCTCCTTTTTCAATAATCATAGACATACACAGGAATTTACAGTTTAACGGAGAGACTATACCAATCAGGGTGGACCCACATGCCACGTCACCATTGCAATTGCAATCGGCTCTATTCAACCTTATTGAACTATTGGAACCGTTATCATAAGTCTTTGGGCCTAAAAACCACAGGCAACTCAAATATTCAAATACACAGGAATATATGAGAAAAACTGGCCAAAACTCTAAAGGGCAGACTTCAAATTTATTACGGCCGCATTTATAGCTTTATCCGGTCTGCTACATATATCGCAATTGGCAGTTGCAGCTTCCTGATGGTCGATGGCTAATTCACCTGCGGATGCGATATTATATTAAGTTGTGTTACAATCGGACCATCAGGTCTGTGGCATATATCGCAATCAGCGCTTTTGAAGCAGCAAGGCCTTACGCACTTGCGATATGTCAGATGCAACATAACAATAGACCACACTGCATTTTTGCATCAGCTCCACAACATTCATCGCAATTGGCACTTGCAGGAAGACAACCCTTTGGGTATTGCGATATGCGATTATCGATATGGCGGATGCGATATGATATTAAATCATATTTCAGTGTTTCAGCGGGTCCGCATGTATCGCAATTATATGTAATATATATATATATATCTATATATATATATATATATATGTATATGTATATGTATATGTATATGTATATGTATATGTATATGTATATGTATATGTATATGTATATGTATCTATCTATCTATATATATATATATATATATATATATATATATATATATATATATATATATATATATATATATATGTTGCATATTCGCAAGTTTTGAATGCGCCAAGGGTTAGAGCCCGAAAATCTGAAATACACTAAAAACATGCTTCAGAACACTTCTAGCAGACTTCACTGTTTATGCACCTGAACTTATATCTTCCGTCGGGTCCACACATATATGTCGCTATCGGGGGTTTGGGGTGATGGCACATAGTAGAACTCGACGATTACACTATCCCCAATATATATATATATATATATATATATATGCTGCCTCTATACTCCGATATGTATATATTTCTCCGCTCCAATAGTGTATTCTAATATAACTATGTCTTCCACCTCCGATAGTGTAAATGCATCCATATATGAGTTTTCTGCCTTTGATAGTGTATTTGCATACATATATGTGTTTTCTGCCTCCGATAGTGTATTTCTCATATACATATATTATATATAGCTCTGCTCCTTTTAACTCTTCTGCTCTTCGTTATGCTCTGCTCCTTTAACTCTTCCGCATATATGTGTTCTGCTCTTCTTTGGCTAACATACATTATTCTTGATAAGACTCTTTGGCATGTATTACTCCCGATAAGACTCCTCCTGAGCTCTGCTAGCTCTGTTTGCTCCTCCAATATGTTCTTCTTTGGCATATCTATATCTATATATATATATATATATATATATATATATAGATATATATATATATATATATATATATATATATATATATATATATATATATATATATATATATATATATATGACATATATATATGGCTCCTCCTATAGCTCTGATAGCTCTGTTTTGCCTCCTCTGGCATGTGAACTCCTCTTTTGATGACTTCTTCCTCTTGGTTATTCTTGGGCATGTATTACATGCAATGCTCCTTCGATATGCCTCCTTTGTTAACTCCTCCATTAACAAATTCTTGCTCATGGCTTGGCTATCCTAATGGCCTTGCTTCTGTCTCTTCATGGAGCTGTTCTACTTCCCCTTCATGGATCATCTATTATCTAGAATATTTCCATATTGACCTCAATGACAACCTAGGCCAACAATCTCCCCCTTTGTTATTGATGGAAATATTCCTCTTCTCTCCCCCTTTCACATCAATGGAAAAGGATTGCTCTAGGACTCCCCCTATCAACCTGCTTTTGTTCTTCATAAATGGTAGGTCTTCATGGGTCTAGGACTCCCCCTGTCATAGTGCTCTTCTTTTTACTCAAGATAGAAGGATTGATGCTTTATCATCAATTAGCACATTATTCCCTCTTCATGTCTCAGAACTACTTTATCATGGCTTTTAACAATGCTTAAAGATGCTCTACTTTGATGCTTTCAATTAGATTGCAAATAGCCTTACACCAAGTGTCCAAGTCTAGGTTTTTATGCTTCAATCCATGTTGTTATCTCCATAGTTAGAATTGAGAGGCCTTCATAGTCTGAATCAAGAGAAAATGCCACTGAAATTTTCTTTCTTGCCATCTTTCTTCAGATCTGAGTTCCTTTGTGTTTTTGTGCTTCTCCTTAAGTCACTGCAATCCAATATTCAACATCATTGCATTTGGATGAAATGGTGAGAGGTTGTGCCTCACTGTTGCTGTATTTTCTAAGTGGCCAGTATCAGCTATAGTTATATTTAACTACACGACATTCTCCTTTCTGTGAGTCATATTTTCCTTGTGTTCTTGTACATATCTCAACAAGTTATTTCCCCAGCAGATTTAGATATCCAATCTGTGACTGTCTTTTAAATTCATTTTGCTGATTTGCATCTTCTTGCAATGCTTCAATTTTGTTATATGCTGCCAGCTGCTCTTACTTCAAACTCCATTCCAGATGTATCTGTTTGTTTGAAGATTTCCTCTATTAGTGTCCATAATTTATCTGTTCTCACATTAAATCCCTGAGTCAAGACATTTAGCATCTGTAATATCAGCACCATAGTTATTTGCCCTATTTCTCTAGCATTAGACGACTTTCTCTGTTGCTCCAAATAATACTTAGTGATTAAGTGGAAATCATCTTTAACAACAGTCTAAAGAATGGTTACAGGATCATGTTCTTCAATGGAGTACTCATGAGAAATGATCTTTATCAAAGAATGACTGTTAATATAGCTCAACAAGGATTTCATAGGGACCCTTTCACTAATAGATTCTGCAATAATGATCAAGAATCACAGGCTCCCCCTAACTATATGCATCATCTCTTTTGGCAGAGTCTTCCCATCAAATGCTTAGATTGTCAAAATTCAGGCCAATGACATATGCTATTGGCTGGAGAGTTTAAGCGACTTTCATATTGTATTTTCTTCATTCTCCATAATTGTATAACTTTCTTCTTTTGCATGGTTCTAGCTTGTGTAAGAGCCCAAATTAAGTTACAATCATGTGCCATATGACTAATGTTATGACACTTGAAGCATTCTACATTGTTCATGAATAAAAGTTCATGATTTCTTCCTACAAAATTGTTCCTTGAAGATTGTTGGGGACCATAATATCTATCTCTATGAGATGGTTGGGGACCATAACATCTATCTTTATGATATGCTTTACAGTCTTTTGCCATGTGACCAAAGTTTGTACAAGAATAACAATAACCAAAAACCGAACTTTGGTACCTGGGAGATGGATATTTCCTTGATGTACTTCTGAAGCCTTTCTGCCTTGAGATCCTTTGATGATAACCATTGCCTCTCGCATCTTTGACATCATCTACATTTCTTCTTGGGGCAGGATTTCTTCCATTGTGGCCTTGATGTTTCTCCTTGCCTTTGCTGGAACTAGGAACATCACCATTTCTTTCTGGCTTCTTCACATCCCTTTTTTCTGAAGCATTATCATTCTTGTTTGAAGATTCACCTACATACCCAAGACCTGATTTATCAAATGGACATTTGTGATAGCTAAGCATGTCATCCAAGGCCTGAGAGCTCTTCAAGATTTTGCTCATCCCTTCAACCTTTTTCTTGAGGAAGACAATCTCTTCTTCCAATCTTTCACACTTATTATTCTTCTTAGCAAGTTGTTTCTTAGTTTCTTCCTTGATACGAGTAGCTTCATCTGCTTCTATTTTAAGGGAGATGATATCTGACTTCATTTTGAAGATTTCTTCATTCTTTTCTTGATTGCTCTCCATTGCTTCCTTGATACTTGTAGCTTTACATGTTTCATCCTTGAGAAGCTTGATGTTAGATTTTAATTTGAAGATTCCTTCATCCTTTTCTTTTAGTTGATAGATCATGGTGTTTCTTTCCTTTCCTGCTTCATCAACCTGTCCTTCTATGACTTCCAATGCTTCCATGGTCTTTTTAGCTCCTTGTGCTTGTTTCCTTGCTTCTTGTAGTTGATATTTGAGAGAGGAGACCTCTACCTTGTATTGACCAATCTCTTCTTCAAGTTTGTTCAAGCTCTTGTGCCTTTGTTCAAGTTGACTTGACAAGGTATCTTCCCATTTATTTGCTTATCCAATTTATTTGTCATGGATATGACTTCTTCATGATGCTTTATTTTTCTTTGATGAGATTCCTTCTTAAGCTTAGCAAGCTCTTAATCCCTTTCTTGTACTTGAAGCTTGACAAGGTCAACTGTATCCCTTGTTTGATCTTGGTCATCAGTTAGTGCTATCTTCTTAAGTTCCTCATTTTCCTTTTTCAAATTGTTAATCTCTTCCATGGAAGCCATAAGTTGAGTGAGGAGATCTTCTACAAAATCTTTTTCATTCTCTTCATCTTCTAGGTCTGCTTTAGCCTTGATGTCATCATTCTCATTTTCATCTTCTATGATGGGTTCTGGATTTCCTTCTTGATTTCCATCATCTTCTTGACTGATGGTCATGGTCAATGCTCCTTTTGAATGAAGGTCATGAAGTTTGTCCCATATACCCTTTGCTAATGAACACTTTCCTAGATTGTTCTTTATAGGATCAGGTAGCCCATTCAAGATTGCCTTTATTGCTTTTGCATTGTACTCCTTGGATTCTTCATCCATCCTGCTATCAACAATCACTGATTTCTAGATTTCAATGCCTTGAGTCTGTAAGAAATTCCTCATTCTTGTTTCCCATATATTAAAGTTCCCATTGAACCATGGAACCTCCTCAAATTGATTGTCTTCTATTTTAGTGGTAGAGGGAGACACATCCTTAGGAGGATTGGAGACTTTCTTTCTTGACTTCGCCATTTGTGTTCTAAAGTTCAACCTTCAAGCTGCTAGGCTTTGAATCAAGGTACTGGCTCTGATACCAATTGTTGGAAATACTGAGGGGGGGGGTGAATTAGTATTTCATTTTCAACTATTACTTTACCAGTTAAAACATTTATATTCATAACACAATATGAACAACAAGTATCAATTCTTTTATTAATATAATATTTGCAATAAAATAGATACACTATATGAATGGTTGCAGTCAGTTTCCAAGCACCAACTTGGACTTTTGTGAGGCTCCAACCTCCAGAGCTCCAACTCTGTTTCACCAAGGCAACAATCTTGGGCTTAGGAGCACCAACTCCCAAGGACTTCAATCCTTCCAGTTCCTGAGACACCAGTCCCAAGGACACCTATCCTTCCTACTTCTGAGACACCAATCCCAAGGATTCCAATCCTTCTTACTTCTGAGGCATCAACCCTAAGGACTCCAATCCTTTTTACTTCTGAGGCACCAACCCCAAGGGTTCCAATCCTTCTTACTTCTGAGGCACCAACCCCAAGGGTTTCAACCCACTCTTGTCAAGGCATGTTTGATAGTAATGTACTGCTCTCAGAACTCTTCTTTACTGAGTTCTATCTGTTTACAACTTCACTATAGTCTCCATGATACAGCATCAATGACAACCAGTCTTCTTATGAAAGAGTCTTTGCAACTCTTCATACTGTCCACACAGAGTCTCCAATAGATGACCTCTGATAATGTCTCCACACAGCTTTAGTGAGTCCACTATAACTGCACTAAACTCTGCATAAGAACCAGCTTTTTGTTCAAGCATCTATCCTTATTGCCACAGTAAATGTTTCAGCATGACTACTTCTCTGCTAATTACTTCTCCCCTTTGACTGTCTCCTATCTTTTTGGTCCTTCAGCCCTTTTCTGTTCTGCTAGACCCTCTCGCTGCCTCTGTTTCCTCCAACTATTTCGACAACGTTCAACACCGCTTGTTCTCTGTTTTTGTATATTCCTAATGCCTCTAACTGTCGGTTTCCTCTTTCCACTGGCTCTTTGGCTTCCTCCTCGGTCTCTGTAGTTTCCTCTGCCTCGCTTGATCCTCGGTCGCTGTGGCTTCCTCTGCATTGGCTTGCTTCTTCAGCTTCTCGATCCTTTGGCTTCCTCTGTCTATTCAGGTTTACCAATGCTCATAGGACACGTTCATTCATAAGAGAGGACCAAAATACAAAGAGGAAACATGTTCCATGTTAAAACTGTAACAATGCTACTTTTTCAATAATCATAGACATACACAAGACTTTACAGTTTAACGGAGAGACTGTACCAATCAGGGCAGACCCACATGCCACGTCACAATCGCAATCACAATTGGCTTTGTTTAGGCCTATTGAACTATCAGAACTGTTATCATAAAACTTTTGGCCTAAAAACCCCGAGCAACGCAAATATTCAAATACACATGAATATATGAGAAAAACTGGCCGGAACTCTAAAGGGCAGACTTCAAATTTATTATGCCCGCATTTATAACTTTATCAGGTCCGCTACATATATTGCAATCGGCAGTGGCAGCTTCCTGATGGCCAATGGCCAATTCACCTGCGGATGTGATATTATATTAAGCTATGTTACAATCGGGCCATTGGGTCCATGGAATATATCGCAATCAATGCTTTTGAAGCGGCAAGGCCTTAAGCACTTCGATATGTCAGATGTGACATAACAATAGACCACACTACATTGTTGCATCAGGTCCGCAACATTCTTCGCAATCGGTGCTTGCAAGAGGACAGCCCTTTGGGTATTGCGATATGCGATTACCAATATGGCGGATGCGATATGATATTAAATCATATTTCAGTGTTTCAGTGGGTCCACATGTATCGCAATTATATATATATATATATATATATATATATATATGTATGTATGTATATGTTGCAGATTCGCAAGTTTTGAATGCACCAAGGCTTAGAGCCCGAAAATCTAAAATACACTAAAAACATGCTTTAGAACACTTTTGGCGGACTTCACTGTTTATGCACCCGAACTTATATGTTCCGTTGGGTCCACACATATATGTTGCTGTCGGGGGTTTGGGGTGATGGCACATAGTAGAACCCGCCGATTACATTGTCGCCGATATATATATATATATATATATATATATATATATATATATATATATATATACATATATGTCGCCTCTATACTCCGATATGTACATATTTCTCTGCTCCGATAGTGTATTCCAATATAACTATGTCTTCCACCTCCGATAGTGTAAATGCATCCAAAATATGAGATTTTACTGCCTTTGATAGTGTATTTGCATACATATATGTGTTTTCAGTGTCCGATAGTGTATTTCACATATACATATATTATATATAGCTCCGCTCCTTTTAACTCTTCTGCTCTTCTCTATGCTCCGCTCCTTTAACTCTTCCGCATATATGTGTTTCGCTCTTCTTTGGCTAGCATACATTATTCCTGATAAGACTCTTTGGCATGTATTACTCCCGATAAGACTCCTCCTAAGCTCCGATAGCTCTGTTTTCTCCTCCAATGGCTCTTTCTGCTCTTTGCTCCTCTGATAGCTCTATTTTCTCCTCTGTTTGCTCTGTTTGCTCCTCCGATATGTTCTTCTTTGGCATATATATATGACATATAAATATGGCTCCTCCTGTAGCTTCAATAGCTTTGTTTTTCCTCCTCTGGCATGAACTCCTCTTTTGATGACTTCTTCCTCTTGGTTCTTCTTGGGCATGTATTACATGCAATGCTCCTTCGATATGGCTCCTCTTGCTCCAATGTGGCTCCTCTGGCTTGGCAATGTCTTTCAAAGACCTCCTCTGATACCTTCATACCTTGATGGCTTCTGCCTTTTCCGATATGCCTCTCTTGCTCTGATATTCTGCAATATGCTTTGATATGCCTCCTTTGTTAACTCCTCCATTAACAGACTCTTGCTCATGGCTTAGCTATCCTGATGGCCTTGTTCCTGTCTCTTCACGGAGTTGTTCTGCTTCCCCTTCATGGATCATCTAGTATCTAGAATATTGCCATATTGACATCAATGACAACCTAGGTCAACATTAAGGAGCTTCAATAGTACAACATATGATATATGATATGAGGTCTTATATCTTTTACTATAGAAGCCTCTCAATGCTTAAATAAAGGACTAAAGGGAGTTCTAACTAAATAGTTCATAAGGCACAATACTTGCTCAGGTTTCTACAAATGAGGTAGTAAATTAAGTGGAATTGATTATGGTGAAAAACTCCATAGTTTAGCATGTTTGAGCCAAAAAAGTATTGGGATTGGTGACTATCGAGAATTCATGATTACTAGGTGCATGCTTTGGAGGTGATTATTGAGGTTGTGTAACTTATTTCACTAGTTTCAATCCCACTTCTTTACCCCCGTGACCATCACAAATGATGATTGAGGCCATGTGATTCATTTTTGTTACAATCCCACTTATTCACTCCTATAAACATCACTTGATGCAATGAGCATAAAGTGGACTATTCCAATTCATGAAAAAATCGAAAAAATGACATCTATATGTTGTATTGTAGAAGCCTCTCAATGCTTAAATAAAAGCATGAAGGGAATTATAACTGGATAGTTCATAAGGCACAATACTAAATAATATTTTTCAAATTGGATAGCAAGCTAGGTGGACTTGATTGCTGGGAAAACCTCTATAGTTAAACGTGCTTGAGCCAAAGGAATTTTGGGATGTGTGACCTCCTAAAAAATCTAGTTACTACCCCACACATGGATATGGTTACAACTTAATTACTTAGTCTATTGGTAACCATCCTAAAAAACATGTCTCAAATCATGAAGATTATTGTTATCAATGTCTAAAATTTGGAATAAATTTTCACAATAATGGCCATGATTAGGGTTGGAATTTGACAACATGTAGCATGTATTTGCTGCTACAACCCATATTGCACACAGATATTTTAAAAATGACATCGTAACTATTACTTTCTATAAAATATGGAGCCTATCGCATTGACACTTAAATTCATATGGTACCCATCACAAATTAGAGTATGGAATAAGAAATATAATTCCTTTGCAAATTGCAATATCTAAGGACTAGAGTGGCCACAACATCTCTATTTGGTTTAAATATTAAATTAAATCATGTGTTTGGTATACCATAATACCACTATTACCACATACCTACTACCACACTCCAATTAAGCCTAATGCAATGTTATAATATAACATAATCACAATTTGGGTTCTAAGTCTAACTTCAAAGTTCAGATGGTTTTCTCGCAGCGTGCTCCAACCTAGGTGGGAGGTATTCTTTCTTTGAGCAAATGAGCACCACCCATCACAAATTTTTGAAATGGATCCATCTATAGCATAGCAATTCAAGTTCTGATTCTAGAAATTTTGCTCACAACCCACTCCAACCTAGGCAGTAGGTATTCTTTCTACAAGGAAATGAGCATCACTTAGTACAAATTTATGAAACATGATTCTTAAGTCAAGATGGTTCCCCTTATGGTAATTTTTAGTCTTTTTTTGATTTGACACTGATATTTGTGATATTTTTATCACAAACTAAGTACATTCATGCAAATACTAATTAATATTACCCAAAAAACAGAAAACACTAGCGATATAATAAATAAGGGAAAGTTATCTTTTATTCAACTAACCAAAATACACATTTAAGATAAATCAAGAATGAATTTTGGACACTAAAATTTAATGGAAGTGGACCATGTATATCATGGTTTCTATTTTCTTAGCATCTCCAAATTATATGCATGTGTAAAATTTTGATTAGAAAAACTAAACTTTAAAATAAATATTTAATAGTTTGAAGCTGATGGTCTATATTGTGTATTATTATTGAAATTTAAAAATTTATTTAAATTCTATTTGTTTTGAAAAATACAAAAATTGAAACATTATTAATGGGGTTGTTTTGAAAAACCCAAAATATTCATTTAGTTTCTCTTTGTTCATATCTTGATCGCAACTATAAATTCAATAAACATGAAATCTTAGAGGGATTCATTCAACACAATAGAAATAATCGCTTTCAATGGATTGCAGAGGCTGGCCACTAAAACTATGATTTTAGTTATTGATTTGATGTGAAACTAGGTAGGTACATGCTACAACCTACATGCTATTTTTACACTACTTATTTAAACAACTATATGACATTTATTCATCCCATGCATGGAAATAATTTATAGCAAAGAAAATATGGAGTACGGTAACATGGAATCTTACATTGAACTAAGATTTCAAGGTCTTTTTGCAATTACCCATCTGTCATGCCATAATAATCATGCTCATTTATAGCTTTTTTTTTATAAAATTGGTTAGGGGTACTTTTTGAAATTTAGCTTTAATGTGATTTTAAGGTGATCATTTTAATAGATTTCAATGAAATATAAAAGGATGGACCATAATTATTTACTATATTAAAGTGTATGACTATTATAGGCCTATTTTGGATTTATTGCACATATAAGGTGCAAAATGCAAAATTTTGAGATGGGTTTCTATTCAAAAGTGTATCCATGTATCTTTATGAAAGTAATGGATGCGTTTATATTTTATTTTTTTCCGAAGGTGGTAAAACCTATCAACTCAGGTGTCAAACCAACAGTGAGGACAGCCATCTCTGGCTGCTATCCGCGAATGCTGGGTTTGACTCATCACTGTTAAATAGGAAAACCACGCCACCTGGCATAACCCTGCTGGTGGTCCGTAATCGGGAGCAGGCTCTCACTCCTGCCAGATGCCTCTGGGTCTTGGGCCGTTAACCTGTTTCCTTACGTCCGAGGAAGACGAGCTCTTAGCCAAGCAGAAGCAGTTTTACGGCATTGGATGCGTTTATATTTATTTTGCTATATATATAATATTTAAGTTGTTTTATATTTTTTCATAAATATGTTAATATTATTTTCATATGTTCACATTCCTATTCTATCACAAGGACATAATCTTTGGTCTTTGAATATAAGTGTGTATTTTCTTATGGGTTGTAATATCGTTCACAAGGACATAATCTTTGGTCTTTGAATATGAGTGTGTATTTTCTTATGGGTTGTAATATTGTTCAATTAATCTTTATCTCAGTTTCTTTATATGATGAAATGTTATTTCTAATGTTCAATTGTTTTCATGTGAAGCAAGTGGATTGGGCATGCAAAAAATTATAGGACTACATGTTACTAATTATTTTAATAACCTATAACTATCTAGGTATATTAACTACAAACATTTTAAAGCATGTATTTTATGGTTTTTTTCCAATCTCTATAATTAATAACTTTCAAGTTTATGATAGATATTGGCACTTATAAATTCTAATAGTTAATGGTTCTTATCTTTATAGAGTTTATAAGTAATGTGTGTTTGTGTGTGTGTGGGGACAAGTATAGCTTTATATATGGTCTTTTTTGGGACATGCTTGAGTTTATTCTTAGGTTTCACCTATTTCTATCTTATCTGGACACATACTCACAAATGTCTCAAAAAATAAAAATGAAAGCTAGAGTTGGAGAAATGTATGCATGGAAAAACACAAAAACTTCTAAGACTCAAAATGATTTAGAAACATGCACAAAAACCCATAATACTCAATTGGAACAACAATTGCATAAAATTTTTGGAATTTTTCCTAACAATGATCTAGATGAAGAAAAAATGACATTGAAGAGGATGCTAACAATAAAAATAAACTTGAAGTGTAATCAAAAATAAAATTTTGTATCGAATGATTAGATAAGTTTGATCAGTTAAACTATGTGAGGCATTGTGATATGATCAATATGAATTATATCTCTTGTGAGAAATATAAGATGAATGGACCATGGGGTTTAAGGAATGGTTGTACCACATTACAACATAATCATCTTGCTACTCATGAAAAATCATTGGTACATAAAGATGATAAGGAAAGATGGATTAGATTAAACCAATTCCATATCATCTTAGATAGATGGAAGATGAAAATAAGGAAAGAGTCATTACTACAATGAAAATATCATATTTTGTTTACACTAAGATTTATCTTTATGAAAGTATGGAAAACTTTCAAATTCCTCATGGAAGAAAAAACACCATATATGCCAAAGTCTCAAGAGTACTCTTCGTATATAAACTGTAAGTCTGCAAATGATTTTATATATTGTATATCAAGATATCTTGAGAAGATTCAGATAAAAAATATGTTGGAAATTCCTTTCTTTTCATTAATGGTTGATGAAAGAACTAATTAAAGCTTAGAACACCTTGTTGTGTATGCTATCTATTTAGATTCAAAGGGTTATGGGCCACCTATTTCACAATTTATGAAGCTTAATAACATAATGGATGGAAAATGAAAAATAATATATGATTGTGCTATGGAATTAATAAATGTTAGAGGACTCTAGGAAAAAAATTGATAATTGTTTCTACAGATGGAGCTTCAACAATGATTGGACATGAAAATGGTTTTGTCTCATTTTTTAAAATACATACTCCAAACCTTGTTACAATGCATTATCTGGCTCATCATGAATCTTTAGCAATAATAGATGTTTCTAAGAAAGTACCTGAGTTATTATATGTTGAAAAAATGGAAAAGAAAGTGTATTCAAGGGTTCAAAACTCACGAGAGAGAAGTAATGGATTTAATGTTTTTCGTAAATTCATGTAAATTGATGTAGGCTTGATGTCTTAAACAAATGCACTCAATTAGATGGTTATCTAGAGGAGAGGTTATTATAAGGCTTATTAAGCTTATGCCAACAATTTTAATTATGTGGAAAAATGAAAAGAAACCTTCAATATGGTATAATAAGACAAACAATTACTCCATTAAATTTTGTTTTCATATGTTGGATGATGTGTTGGGTGAATTGAAAGGATGAACAAGGCTTTTCAAGAAGAAAATGTATACATTACAAGTATTGGGTTGGTTCTTGAAGTAACTATAAGTACATTGTCTAAATGGTTTCTAAGAAAAGAAACACTTGCAAAAGATACAACTTATCTTTTAAAATTTCTAAACAATTCTCAATATGGCTATATTGAAATTAACTATGATGGGATAGTTATAGATAGACATGAGTTATAATCCATGTTTTTCCTAATTATGGATATTAATTATAGTGATATAAGGAGACAAATATGAAGCCTCGCATTGAAGATACATAAGAGAGTTGTCAATAACTCACATAAAGTTATATTGATTCTCTCATAAAATTCCCAAATGAAAGATTCCCATATATTCATATTTTTAATGTAGCAAAGTTGTTTGGTCTTTGTTATTATCTAGAAGAGTGTCATAATCGTGAGAAAAATTCAGAGTGTTGGATTTTTAAACTTTTTCAACACTTGCAACATGCAATGTTAGGGGATGTTTGATCGGTTCCTTTATTTGATGTTAAAGCTAGTAAAAGAGACTTAGAACCTTTTTTTAATTCATTAAATATTGTTGAAAAACTGGGAGGCTTATGATTTAGGGTGATTTATCTTTCATTGATAACTGTTTGTGAAGCATTGTAACAATTATTTATCTTTTCTTCCTCTTTTCGGCAATAAGACTAATAAGCTCAGGGAAAATGTAACTTGGCACAATGTCTTTTACATACTCCTCTGGGATCATATCTGTGAAATCTCATATCACCAAACTTAAGGTTGGTAAATTCTTCAACTTTTTTTTATGTAGCCTTTAATCTCTTGAGCTCATAGGATCCCACTTGTAGAGTAAAGGAAGGTCAAGGTGCATTCTTCTTCTTTTGCAGTAACTAAGATAGACCTATGTTGAGATGACAAGCAACCTCCTGCATGACCACCTTATCAGTCACATACCTTGGAAAAAGATGTGGAGGTTACTGAGAAATGAACACTCTAAGGTATGTGCCCTGAGGTGAGGCAAACCAATATGCTATCTATGCCACTGCTTTCCTAGTCGCGAGGGACATGCAACGAGATTCTTACTCAAAGATAATCTGATATAATACCATGAAGAAGTGCTCAAAAATTTTCTCATACACCCCTCTAAATTATACTCTGGCAATACTTTGCAATACACATTGATAGGGAGCTCCTTTGGGGTCCACTCCCTTCTAGATTTGGGAATTCATGGCGAGCAGAAATACTATCCAATAAGTAGGCGAACATGTAAAATTGTGGTTTATTTCCCTTAGGTGGTTCTTTCTCCTTTTTCAAAATAATCATCAGCTATTGGGATAACAGATTTAACCAATTGAATACTTTGCATTTTGTGACAAGTAGATACAACATGAAGATCCACCCTTCGACAAAGGATTCAATGTTCTTTTTTCCATAGATCCTACAACATATAGCCATCAAGTACTGGTAAATTGTTTTGAGAGACTTAGTCTTGTAAGTACTACCAGGATTTTGGCGAAACTTAGCTAGTTCCCGCCACCATGACTTGATCACTTCTATGGTGTCCAGATAACTCCAAGTTGCATAAAATTGAGAATCCAAGGGTTTCTTAGGCTTGGGAAAGTTGTAATATAATGGAAATTCATGTGGCTAGTATGAGGCAAGTTTATACCCCCTAACATTGTTGAGTACCATGTTCTTAGTGGCTAGAACCTGCAATATCCACTTGATGACATCGACACAAGGAAGCACTAGATACCTGCAGAAAACTTTGTGGAACCTTGACTTCTGAATATTCTCATAGACTTGCATATCTTCAAAATATTTTTTGAACTCCTTTGAATTGAATACATTTTGATAGTGAGCCATTTGATAGTAAAGTCTGTCGATAAAGCATTGAGTGCCTGACAAGATAGGAACTCCTGTAAAGGTATTGTCAATGTCATCTTCAGTACTGCTTTTTGTGACCTCCTTAGATGATCCCTTCTTTGGAGGCATGGTTCCATTAAATGTTGAAACAATGACGTGTTCTGGATATGCAGTACTTGGTGAACAAGATGCACTCATGGCAACTACAAGTTAGTTTCACAAGAGATCAGCTAATCTAACAATTCACAAGCAAAAGACAGTCACTGAGAAGAGGGATTGTGCAATGTTGGAGCACAAGTGAGGTATGGTGACCTCACTAGTCACTGGAAATGCACATTGCATAGCATCAAAGGAATGATTGTGCACTTCTTGATTGCAAGGGAGGCTGACTAAGGACTAAATCTATGAAATACGTAGTTAGTGCTAGAGAGAGGGGCTTGGACCATGCAGTGCACAGTTGCAAGGGATAGGAAGTCCCCCCTGCTAAATTTGATTGTGCAATGCATAGCTGGGGGATCGAGCGGTTGCATAGTGTTTGCAGATGGCAACAGGTAGTCACTGCTAGAAGACATTGTGCAATGTGTGCTTTTGGAGGGAAGAATACTTTGAAAGTTGTGTTATTTTCTTGGTAGAAGGGAATGCTCCAGATCTAGTAACTAAGGAGAGGAAGGATTTGGATCAGTCTGAGATTCATACAAACAAGTTACATCAGGAAAGAAAGATAATGAATGGAAAAGGACATGCATGCATAAATACACCTAACATCAATAACCACTGGTAGGTGAAAAGACAAGGAATGTGATGTGACACTTGAAAATATCAAAAGAGTGAAATGACACTTGCTATAATAAAATTAGGAAAAACCAACACTTACGAAAGCAAAAAGCAACAAAAGTGAAAGCAAAAGCAACAAAAAGTGATAGTTGAGAAACTTACCTAGAAAAGTAGTGGAAATGAAATCCAAAACTCCTTGTGCTCATGATAATGAGTAGAGATCTAAAGACAAGTGTGATAATTAGATCAAGGATACCTTTCTTATATGGATGAGCACCCATGAAATTAGGGTTAGGGTTTCAGGTGAGCATGCCTAAAATTAGGGAGCCACTCCTAGATGATTGACACATGCCAGATGATCAAATTAGAAACATGTGCCACATTTTCAATTAGAAGTGTACATGTCTATCCTTGGGATGTGCACACTTCCTATTTTCTAGGAGTGTGCAATTGGTTTTCTCCAGGAATTGCACAGTTCACTGGCTCAGTGGATTGTGTAGTTTCTCTCTCAGTGGATTGGGTAGTTTATTATTGCTAGGGGTTTGCATAATTTTCTGTCATAGTAGATTACACAGTTGCTTGTCTCAGTGGATTGTGTAATTCACTCTGATAAGGTATTGCACAGTTCACTATGACAGAGGATTGTGCAATCCCTCAAAGCAAGGCATATAATCAGTTTCATCAAGGAAAGACTTAACTTGTTTTCACAAAAGGTGCTTTGTCTATCTTCATAAGTTGTGCAACTACTATCGACAAGGACTGATTGTCATCAAGGAGTGCCCAATAACTGTTAGAAATAAATCACAGTTAAGGCATCACAAGCCTAACATGAGAGATTGAGTCATTACAACACTTAGTAAAATAACAAGAAAACTTGACGCAAGTTAAAACAACATTTATTATGCTCAAAGGGAGGCTCCAAAATCAAAGCATGAGAAAAATTTTGGAGGGGGTTTTTAGCAACTACAACACTTAGTGACACACTGGAAGAACTCCAACTTCTCCATTTGGGTCTTAACTTTACGCATTGATTCTAGGTTTCGGGAAGTATTGTTTTATCCCATAGATCACAATAGCCTCCTTACTTAGCTCGATTAATGATGTGGTCTCTTCTATTCCTCTAACCGACCAAACACTTTCAAGACAAGCCAAACTTTAACTGTTTTGATTATGGGTTATGAGTATGTAAAATTCGAGTGTAAGTTGTTAGAGTTTTAATATCGTCTTTTGTGTTTCTCTATTGCCAACATTTCTGGTGAGTACCCTGGCAAAGTCACTTCAAGGAATCACAAGCATTGCTTCACTGCCAGCAAGCCTGTTCAGTACCCCGATGAAGTTGCTTGCTTCACCTCTCTATGCAGGAATTATTTCTCTTCTTTCACTTGTTATTTATTTTATAATTTCATGTTCATTGGCATTTTATCGATGTTTATATCGCCATGGGAAGAAGAGGGATCCTAACTTATTTAATAAGCAAGAGAGGTTGTTCCTAGTTTTTAGAGACTCTTAAGTATATGCCTCTGAAGTAAGTTAACTCGCTTAAGTTTCCTCCTTTCCCTTCTCTAGTCAACCAAGTTGACACGTTAAAACCAACCGAATATAAAAGGTTGACTCAAGGAAGAAGATCCTATTATAGATATGAGCATCATAGATCTGCTAAGTTTTTCTCTAGGAAAGAAACGTATTTTCCGTCTAAGCATCATGGACAATAAAAGATACAAGGCCCCATACAAAGAAGAGGATAAACAATTAACCAAGCATTAATAGGTTTACAATGTCCTATTGAACTTTTCCTTGCTTATTCAAATTCAAACCACATATCTTTCATACATAACTTATTACAAACAAACTTAAAAATAAAGCGCAAAAATGAAAAGACAAATGAAATAAACAAAAAATAAAATAAAGCAAGAAGGAAAACTATACACAACCTAATCCTAAACTAATAAAAGGAAGGCCAGGCTTACGTAAAGTGAAATTTCCAATATAACCAACGAAGCAATTCCTGACATATACAAGCGAGGGAATGAGCGATGAGAAACATTGTTAATCACAACAAGAAGGAGAAAATATAGACCGATATAACTCACTCTAAGACCTGAAGGGAAGAAACATTAGCATAAAAGTATAATAGGAAATCTTTGGCTAAACCATCTGCAAGTGTATCTTGAAGGTCACACACATCTCGATAGCTTCTCATGGAAGTACATCCATTCAAACTTTCAATCTTGGAAAACATCAAGAAAGATCGAAGCTTGTTACTAGCAAATGGGCTTGCCAGGTAATATTTTTATAACCATTCGACAATCAGATCTTGACATGTAAAACAAGAAGGTGAAGAATATCACGACTGAAGGAAAGATACATTTTCAATGTGCTCAATCAATTCATGAAGATTATCCCATGATGGAATTTTTATCTCATCATGTTTGAAAAACTTACCAAGGTCATGAGATCCTAACATAGCCATCAACAAGGGATGAAGTGCCTTGTCTTCTTGACAAGTTTCCAAACTATCAAGAGGTCATTCATCAAATACAGGTGACTTGGAAATATCAATAGATGAAGATGAAAAAACATCATTAAGTGTTCCAATGAACACATTAAGGATGCCACTAGCTAGATCAAATTTCACAAAAAAATATACAGACTCTTCATGGTTGGATGAATCAAATGAAGGATTTGCTTGAGTACAAGGAATCAAAAATCCTGCTTCTTCACAATTCAAAGATGAGGAATGTGATAGATTATGAACAATAGGTTCCACCACTTCTCCATACCACTCATGATTATGATAAAAGCCGGTAATATGAAGATCAGAATCATTTAAAGGAAAAATTGGTGTAACAAATTCATTAAACATGTTAGGAAAGTGAGTTAAGGGTGAAGAAGGGAAAGAAAAAACAAATGAAATATGATCTATAATAACTGATTCTTGTTCACAATCTGAAGCCCACACATAATCATCATAAGAGATATCATGAGTCTCTTGTTCTTCCACTCGAACAACAACATAATCTTGTACATGATCCCCATAAGATTCAGATGAAACTACCAAAGAAGATTGATCTGGTGAGTCAAGACAAAGAGGATCATGAAAGATGGTTGGTGAAGAGAAATAGGTGTGTCTTGAAGAAGAAATATCATCAATTAAATCAGATCCAAAATTTAAGCATTATTTCAAATTTTGGTTATGAGGAGAGGATAAGCATGGGACAAGCAGACCAACAATCTAATCTTTAAGTTTTCAAACTTCTATATCAGTGCATGGGGTTGTCTCATTTGATAAAGGAGTGAAAAAAGATGAAAAGACACAAGAAAGATCATAATTTTCCTCTGTAGTCTTAAGAGCTCAATAACCAAGAAAATCTAGAAGACTTGTAAGAGATTCAGAATTGGGAGGATTCAAAGAAATCTACACTAGATACTGAAAATTTTCTTTCATAAAATCCCAATCAATGTCTTCCTAAAAAAATCATAACAAAAGTGAAGAAAGTGATCAAGAAAATCTTCCAAAGATTCATCAGGTTTTATTCTAAGGTGGATAATATTCTTATATACACTTTGATAATCATGCTTGTCATAATCTTGGTGAAGCTCCGTGACAAGTTGCTCGAAAGAGTGAATAGAAGTGGTCAACAATGTATAACACCATTGTTTAACATGGCCTTCAAGAGTGATAATGAACAACCTACAAGTAGCATCCTCATAATTAACCTCAAAAGAATCACAAAATTCAAGAAATTAAAGGGTGTGCTCAAGAATGGTTGTTTCACCCTCACCATTAAATTTTAGATTCGACAAGCTATGAATTATCCGCATGAGAAACTTCAAATTTGTAACTCTAGAAAAACATCCCAAGTTTACGCTTTGGGAGGAAACCATTGAAGATGAAGGATTGAAACGATACTTCACGGGCTGAACTTGTCATTTGGCCCTCCTTATCACGCCAACTGTTGATGATGCTAGAAATTTGTCAACCAAGGGGGTCTCCCCAATATGAAGTCCCAATTAGACTTCACACCATTTGGAGTAGGATCCCCAACCAGAAATACGGTTTGTTGCCATAATTGTGATCTTAAAGATGTGCTTTGGCTACAATTAACACATAAGAAGGCATACACATATCTTTGGTGTTAGAAAGTAAGTAAACTTTGTGTAATATTGATTGTAATGCATAAGAGGTTCTTTCACATGAAGGGAAGGAGAGTGGGCCTCTAGAAGAAAATTAGTAGTATTATCCTAAAAGAGACACACCCACATATGAAAGAATAATTAGTTAGCCTGCAAAATATTTCACAAGATAATAACGATCATGAAAGAATATACAACACATATTCAATAATATATACTAAAGTTAACAAAATAGTTCATTTACTTTAGCATGAATGAAACAACATATATCATAAACATTTAAAAAATAGTCTTACAACATTCATGATACATGCGTGAAAATGTGCTAGCTCTGAGATATTCTGATAATTAAGTGAAAGTTCCAAGTATACAATACAATGATATGACACTAGCCCCAATAATGTAACATGAAGTTACTACTTGATTCTCCAAAGAATGATATTCACTCCTATGCTAGACTAGAGAAGCCGAGGCTGCCAATATCCAATTCTAAGCCCCTTGCTTGAGTTATGAGGGTTTATCTATAACATATGAGGTGACCTTTCACCTCCTCTTATGACCTTTGAGTCCCCTCATGACTCTTAAGCTTATTTTGTCTTTATTCTATGTAATGACTTTTCATATTCCCTATTTGACTCTTGGACTTCCACTTACATTTTCATTTCTTATTATTTTCTAAATACAAAATCACACAAGACAAAACGTGGCTAGATCCTAATAAGACAAAACTCTATACATTATGTTTGAGCTTGAAGAAAATCTAGCTTGACAACTTCCCCATGTAGCTTTGTTGTAACATAATGGTACCACGCCTTTACTATGTTGTTATGTCCTCAAACTTTGATGGAAGATATGGCTTATACCTGACTCTTTCCTCCATTGCATCCAGATAGATAGTTTTGGAACCAGTTTGAACATTGTTTCATAATAAGAAAAACTTCATGTTTAACTTGGAAGGCTTGCCTATAAATTGTTGAATATTTTTCCTTGTGACTTCCAAATATTCTTAGTAGTTACCTGCCTCAAACTACTCAATAATTCTTCAATTTCTTTCCTGACAACATTTATGCCCATTGTTTCTGTAAATTCCCCAATGGAAGGTATCTTGTGCACTCTTACCAAGGAGTTTGAACTATGGTATAGTCGCGAATAGGTGGTTATGATGTTGGCCACATAAGTGTTGAGTTATGTGTTTCCCTATACAAGCATTATAACCTCAACCCTTTCCAATTCGACTTCTTGCCTTGTTTTCCTGACCAACTATGATGGTGCATCTCTGTACTTAATTCCCCATTCTTCGATCACATCAATGGCTACATCAGTCACCTTCAAAACTTTCACATTCTCCTATGATCAATTTTGCATTGCATGCAAAAGAACACATGCCTTATTAAGGGTGATAATTTCTTTATAAAAATATTTCATAGTGTCACCAAATAATTGAATTTCCTCACCTATAGATGCTCACAACTCCCTTATGTGAGAATAAATAGAAGACAACCTTTGGTTCTTGGCTAAGAGATGATTAATTGTTTTCCTTGCAATAGTTAGGTCCTTTTCCAATTGCTTATTTTCTTTCATCAAGAAATATGTGTTTACTTTTGTAACTTCTACAAAGTCTAAGTTTGTTGTTATGACTATCTTCAAATTCATCTTGGTATTAGGCACAATCACCCTCTCTGTATGAATGGAAATAGGATGGACTAGGTCATTAGGAAAATACTTTTGCCTTTCCTACACTATTATGTTCTTTAACTGATCAAAGGTAAGGTTGGAAATATCCATGACCATATCATGATCTGGAGGAGATATTCCCATCTCAAAGAACGAGATGTGGCCACCAGTAAGACGAGGTGAAGGTTGACTGCTAGCTTGTTTTGCAATGGGCACCATGTCGACATCTTGGTTATCTTCCTCATGTTCAACCTCCATGTCTTTGACCTGTATTTTCTCCTCTATCTCTCTTACAAATTCCTCGTCCTGCTTTTTCCTGCTTTCATAATGCACCAATTGTTTCTACTATTCTTCCTCAAATTGTTTTTGTCTCGCTTCTTCTTCTTCCTTCTTTATCAATTCTTCTTGTTCTTGCATGTATTCTTTTTCTTTTCTTTCCTATTCCTCTTTATGTATCCATTCCTCTTCCTGATTTTGTTCCTCCTCCTCTCTCTCTTTTCTTCTTCCTACTTCTTCTTCTTTAGTTCTTCTAATTGTTTTCTCCTCTTTTTTGCTGCAATGGTCGCTCTCAGATTAATAAGATCTGCTTTGAAATTTTGGCTCCGCTCTGCTACAGGATTATGCACAACTTTCCTCTTGTACATAGAAATGGTGACCGGAGTGGGCACTTCCTGTTGATTCCCTTCTTGGACAACATCTTTCTAATTAACTGTACTAGAAGGTGATGCCTCACTACCTGGTGCATGTAGTCGAGAAGCATTGTAACAATTATTTATCTTCTCTTCCTCTTTTCGGAAATACGACTCATAATCCCATGAAAAATGTAACTTGGCACAATGTCTTTTACATACTCCTCTGGGATCATATCTATGAAAGATCATCTCACCAAACTTAAGGCTGGTAAGTTATTCAACTTTTGTTTCTGCAGCCTTTAAGCTCTTGAGATCATACAATTGCACTTGCAGAGGAAAGGAAGGCCAAGGTTCCTTCTTCTTCTTCTTCAATAACTGAGATAGACTTGCACTGAGATGATAAGAAACCTCCTATATGACCACCTTATCGGTCACATACCTTAGAAAATGATGTGGAGGTTTCTGAGAACCAAACACTCTAAGGTATGTGCCCTGAGGTGAGGAAAACCAATATGCTATCTTTGCCACTACTTTCCTAGCCTCGTGGGACATGTAAGGAACTTCTTCCTCAAATATCATCTGATATAGAACCATTAAGAAGTGTTGAGAAAGTTTCTAATATACCCCTATATAATTGTACTCTAATAATACTTTGCAATATACATTGATAGGGAGCTCCCTTGGGCTCCACCTCCATTCTAGACTTGGGAATTCATGGCGAGCACAAATACCATCGAGTGAGTAGGTAGTTATGTAAAATTTTGATTTATTTACCTTAGGTGGTTCTTTTTCCTTGTTCAAATAAATCCTTGGTTGTTGGGATAAAATATGTGACCAATTGAATACTTTTCCTTTTGTGACAAGTAGGTACAAAATGAAGATCCACCCTTCATAAAAGGATTCAATGTTCTTTTATCCATAGATCCTAGAACACATAGCAATCAAGTACTGGTAAACTGTTGTGAGACACTTAGTCTTGTAAGTACTAATAGGCTTGTGGTGAAACTTAGTTGGTCCCTGACACCATGAATTGATCACATCTTTGATGTCCATATAAATCCAAGCTGTATAAAATAGAGAATCCAAGTGTTGCTCAGACTTGGGCAAGTTGTAATATAAGTGAAAGTAATGTGGCTAGTATGAGGCAAGATGTTTCCCATTGAAACTATTGAGCACTGTGTTCTTAGTGTCTAGACCCTACAATATCCACTTGATGACATTGGCACAAGTAACAGATACCTGCAAGAAACTCTGTGGAACCCTAACTTTTGAATGTTCTCATAGATTTCCCTATCTTCCAAATATTTTGTGAACTCCTTTGAATTGAATACATCTTTGATAGTGATCCATGTGACAGTAGAGTCTTTGTCGATAAAGCATTGAGTGTCTGACAAGATAGTTAACTCTTGTCAAGGTATTGTCAATGGCATCTTTAGTACTGCTTTATGTGACCTCCTTAGATGACCCCTATTTTGGAAGCATGGTTCTATTAGATGATGAAACATTGATGTGTTATGGATATGCAGTACTTGGTGAACAATATGCACTCATGGAAACTAAAAGATAGTTTCACAAGAGATCAATTAATCTAACAATTCACAAGCATAAGATAGTCACTAAGAAGAGGGATTGTGCAATGCTAGAGCACAAGTGAGGTAGGGTGACCTCATTGGTCACTAGAAATGCACATTGTGCAACATTAAAGGAATGATTGTGTAGTTCTTGATTGTAAGGGGGGTTGACTGAGGACTAGATCTGTTCATTGCGCAGTTAATGCTGGAGAGAGGAGCCTGGACTACGCAGTGCACGATTGAAAGGGACATGAAGGCCTCCCTATTGACTATGATTACGCAATGCATAGTTGGGGGACCCAATGATTACGTAGTGTGTAGTTGCAGATGGCAAGAGGGGGCCACTGTAGTTGTGTAATTCATAGTTCTAGAGGAAAGAAGACTCTAAAAGTTGCACAATTTTCTTGGCAGAAGTGAAGGCTCCAAATTTTCTGACTGAAGAGAGAAAGGATGTGGATCATCCCGAGATTCATACAAATAAGTTACTCACATCAAGAAAGCAATATAATGAAAGGGAAAGGACATGCATGCATAAATACACCCAACATCAATAATTATTGGTAAGCGAAAAGACAAGGAATGTGATGTGACGCTTGAAAAGAAGCTCAAAAGACTGAAACAACACTTGTATAAGCTAATAATAGAAAAATGACACTAGCTATAAGAAAAGAAAGATAAAATGACACTTGTGAAAGCAAAAGTGACAAAAAGTAAGAGTTGAGAAACTTACTTGTAAAAGAAATGCAAATGGAATCCAAAGCTCCTTGTGCTCGTGATAATGAGTAGAGCTCTAAATAAAAGTGTGAGAATGAGCTCTAGGATAGCTTTCTTATATAGATGAGAACCCACGAGATTAGGGTTAGGGTTTCAGGTGTGCATGCCTAAAATCAAGGAGCCACTCCTAGATGTCTGACACATGTCAGATGATAAAATTAGTGTATAGTTGGAGTGCATAGTTGGATTTCTTTGGTAACTACACAGTTCAGTGGCTCAGTGGATTACATCGTTTATTGTCACCAAGAGTTGCACAATTTTCTCTCACATTGAATTGCACAATTGCTTGTCTCAGTGGATTGTGCAATTCACTCCAGCAAGGGGTTGCACAGTTCACTATAATAGAGGATTGTGCAATCCCTCAAAGCAAGGCATGCAATTAGTGTCGTCAAGGAAAGACTTAACTTTTTTTCACAAAAGGTGCTTTTTCTATCTTCAGAAGTTGTGCAGCTACTATCGACAAGGATTGATTGTCATCGAGGACTGCCCAATAGCTATTAGAAAGAAAGCATAGTTAAGACATCACAAGCCTAACATGAGAGAATGAGTCATTGCGACACTTAGTAAAACAAGAAGAAAACTTGACACAAATTAAAGCGACAGTTCTTACAGTCAAAGGGAGGCTCAAAAATTAAAGCATGAGAAAAAATTTGGAGGGGGGGTTGTAGCAGCTAAAATACTTGTGAAGATAGATGTATACCTAAAGATAGTGATGCAAGATAACCTTAGTAAGGACCTCACATTATGTTGATATGCAAGATTGCTAAGTGTCATTTTTAACTCTGCTAAGGTAGTCTCCTAGGGATTGAGGGTCTTTTCTTCCTGTGACCTACTACCTCTATAAAACCCCAACACCAGTCACACTAGGAGATTTATTTTCTGAGTTACATTAGTGTTGAAATTCTCGCTCTAATTGAGATATGGAGGTGCGATCTATGAATCCATGACCCTCCAGCTCCAGTTGCAATAAGTTGCAACTCTATCTTGGTAGAAAAAATGATAAACTTGAAAACTCTGATCATTTCTCCATGACATGCATTTGTTCTTAACCCTAAATTCAACACAAGAGAGACAAGGTGTCACCTGCTTGTATAGGAATTTTCCAGATAAGACTCTTTCAGCCAATCAATAATTCTATCATGAAATTCAAGATGATCAACTTGAGGACCCTAAATTTTTTTCCAAATATGGACCTCCATCAGGTGCAACTAAGATATGAGAGGACTCTAGCATGGAAACCTTATTTTGAGCTTGTTCATGGATTTTGTCAAGGACATGAGGGCTTGACATAACCATTGGCGAGATTCGAAGTGCCTCATCATCTTGACAAACCTCTGAACCCTCAAATGGTAGATCATTGAATATTGGTGGTTTCATAAGATCAATAGATGAATGCACGTGGTCATCATCAGTTGTTTCATGAAAATCATCATTAAATATATTGTTGGTTTGATCAGATGTTTGAGTATTAACAAACTAGTGGCTCAAAAGATTAGATTCTTCTGGTTTCCATGATGGAGATAAATAAACTAGAGGGGTCTCATGAGAGAGAGGAATCAGGTGATTCGTTCCCTCACATATGGTGGAATGTAAGACAACACCATCTTGTACCTCATCACAATCTGCACTAGCTAGGCGAGAATCACAAAGGTTTGAAACAAAGGCTGGTCTACTTTCTTCAACAAACAAGTCAGGGTACATGGAGTATTTCATATTAGAATCTTTCGAAAATGAGCTTTCATATGGAAATATGGTGTTGAATGTAGGAACATGTGAGAGACCCTAATATGACCTAGTTCAGGGATCTCATCGGGAATGTGAGAACCTATCATAACGATCAACGTAACCTAAATTTCCTCAACTTCTTGAAAAGTCCCAGAACCTTCTAAAGGTGGACCATCAAATTGTGGTGGCTTTATGAGATTGAGAAGTGAGTACAAAAAACTTCCATGAATAGCATCAGTGAAGACATCATTGATAGAGTGATACTTGTTAACGCCACTAATTTGATCGGATTGGGTATCTGACACACGAGACTCTTCAAATATATAGAACAGGGATATATCAATCGGGGACTCTTTTGAACCTTTAGATATGTAGAATCTTCCTCTCCATTTGTTAAAGATTGCAGATTGAAAAGATCATTGACAAGGGATTCAATACTTTCAACCTATGATTGTGAGACAACATCATCATGTACATGATTGCAATTGAAACTAGTAGGATAAATATCCAAATAATTTGTAGAAACTGTTGGTGGAGTAGACTTGTGAAACAAATTAGGGCACAATGGATGAAAAGAAATGGGTGGAGAGACAAAATTTCCAACCAAGTTTGGTTTAGAACTTAAAACCTACACATTAATATTAGCTTGAGAAATCAAGATATTTGCATGCATGTTATGCTTCGTGGAGTTGTTTGCAACTTCAATATTATTAGAGAGATGATATAGTTCATGGAAATCAAATGAAGGAGGGATCATAATATGAGGAGACTCCGGAATATATTCAAGAAGATGTGTGCTTAACAGTCTCAAGTTAAATCTTTTCAACAAGGAGAGGTGTTTTATCAACTTGATTCTCAGGTTGTCTAATTTCACTAGGATGTATGAGAGCTTCGAAAGGAAGATAACTTGGCTCTTTACCCTGCAAACACTCTTCATCACCTAGATTATTAATGACATAAATTTAATTAGGTAATGAATTTGAAGGAAGATGCAAAACTTCATAGGCGGTAATTTCCTCCTTAGAGGCTTGAGGCTTTTCCCAACTCACAGAAATGGACAAGACACGATTAGGGATAAGGTTTGGCTGATTTGTAACTTGTATATTATCATGATGATCATCAAAATCAGGATTTGTTTTAGATTGAAATGGTTGCAGAGAAAGATAAACCAATTGCCAGAATTTCTCCCTCAAATACATCCAGTCCACATCTCTTTCAGGAAATTCATAACAAAGATGAACAAATCTATCAGTAATATCCTATGATTGATTCTTAGGGTTTCATTCTAAGATGATTTATCCTTTTAAACACACATTGATAATTGTACCTATCAAAATCTTGATGTAGCTCATTGATGAGATGCTCAGATGAATGGATAGAAGCAGTCGATAACATGTAGCACCATTGCTTGACATGACCTTCAAGCGTGAGGATGAAGAATCCACCCATAACTTCTTTATAATGTATTCCATTAGATTTATAGAAATGGATAACTTGACACATGTGTCCAAATACAACCCAAAATAGAAAAGGGGGAAGGAGCCATTTCAAGATATGAAGCTAAACTAAAGGCTCCATGGTGTCAAATTGTCATCTGCCCTCCTTCTAGCACCAAAAATCTGTTGACAAGCTGGAATGTACCACCAATAGCTAGGGGGTCTCCTCGGTGTGAAGTCCCAATTAGACCTCACATCGTTTGGGATAAGATCCCCATCCAGTATGTAGGCTCGACTACCATCATGTTGGTTTCGCTCTTGGCTTTCAAATGAGGAGATGTTAGAGTGAGGACAAGAATGAAATCTCTAGAAAATGGAACAAGGTCAACCCAAGATTTACAAACTACAAAATGAGATTCAGGAAAGCAACAACAACAAAAACAACAACAAGTATTCCATGAGAATGATGAGTGAGCTAAAACCATCTCAGACATACATGAACAAGAAGATACCAGAGGTTAATTGCAAATAAGTTCGCAATATGTTACTCGCATGGCATGGAATAAGTAAGAATAGATTCAAAGCAGATATGAAATCCATAAGCTAAGAATGAGTTCATTAACATATTCCCACATGAAAGCACACATACAACATGATGGAAACATGAGAAAAATAGTACAACCATCATAAAGATGCATGAGAATATATAATGAAAGAAAATAGCTTCTTATTAATCTTGCTGCAAATACAAGTACATGTCCTGCAATCATCAAATCCCAACAGTGGAACATGGGTTGCTCATACCATCATCCAAAGAAAAACCCTAGCCTCACCATAACTCACCCTACAAGCTACCAAGAGTTGAATGCCTCTAGCTCTTCATCACATATCAACTACCTAATTCTAGTCCTAGCTCGAGTGCTAAAGTCCCCTACAAATGAGGCATGAGGGTATATTTATAGAGGTGAGGTGATTATTCACCTACCGTGACTTCTCGCCTTTCCTCACGACTCTTGAACTTCCTCACTTCTCTCTCATGTCTAATGTATAATACATGCCGAATTGACCTCAGCATAGTTGTTGGCATCATGATGAGAAATATTTACATTATGATAGCAGAGAAGACATGAAGCGAGTACAAAGGCTTCTTGGAAACCCTAGAGTACTCATTTCTAATTTTGTTTCCATGTCATAGACAAAGTTATTTGCCTGCTATCATGCCTCATGTGCATTGACCAACCTTTTAATATTGTACCTTTGGTATTGCTAACTAGATCTTAGAGCTTGTGTGGAAACAAATTTCCATCTTGTAGAAACACTAGTTACGTAGCTTCTGTGAGAAACCCTAGCTTCCTCCACATAGGTTGTCATGCTCGTTCCATTTCTTCTACCTGCAAACAAATTACATTGGTCAAACACATATTTGCAGTCAAATAATAACAAGAGAAACATGACATATTCATGAAGAGAAAATATCAGTTTTGAACCCCTGTATGGTCCTTTCTATGGTGGAATGTTATCAAGGAATGTATAGCCCGCACAAGGTTTAAGGCATAATGCAAGAGGTACTCCATCAACTGGTGTTTTATGCAAAATATCTAGGGATTTTCCATCATCAATATACCTATGAATAAAACCTCTTGAACAATGCCTCTTAAGCCAAAATTCTAAATCCTTTGCAGTTCCAATGACCACAAGTGTTCCTCATTCTTTATCATAAAAGTAACAGAGAAAATGTTGAATGCATCTTCATTATCTTGCAATACCAAGAGGCATGTAGTTTCACCAGTTTTACAAGCTACTCATTTCCTTGAATCTGCTTTTGGATAACCATATTTCTCATCAGGAAGAGAAAATATAATAAAGGAGAGGAGATGATCATTAAAAACCCTAAGATGTTTATTATCGTAGAGACTTGCAGGAGCTGCCAAACAAGGATTGTGTATTTTTATCCTCTACTTGTTGTTTCCCTAATTGTTGAGCCCAAATTGTATTTCCATCTACATTTCACATCTACATGATAATTCTTTGTATACTCTGAATGACCAAGGCCTATTCATTGTCTTGGGTCTACACCTTTTGATGTTATAAATCCCTCCTATTACCCAAAGATGAGAAGTACCTTTCTTGTTCAATGACCCCTATAAAAGATTTACTTCTCGCGGTGCCATATGATCACATAGCTTTAATTCTCCTCTTGGCGAGCATGATGACCACATGAAAGTTCAAGAGCTTTAAGTTTTGAAAGAACCCATGGTTAAAAATCTTGCATGGTTTTCATAATTTTCCATAAGTTGTTGTTGAGAATTTGGGTAGTCAAGTGACATCGTGATAATCCAAACATCACAAACTGAGACTTGTTCTCAATGGAAAGTGCATAATCATGTTGGTAATATCTTTTCATTGTTACTTCTAAAATTTTTAGTCCATGTCCATCTACTATCTAGGGGCCATACCTTCCAATACTATAAATTCTGTGACAGGAACAATCTTGGAACTGTGAGCTAATCGTCAAATACAGATAGGAAAAATGTTTTCCCCTATGTATGGTACCTATGGTCTATCTCAAACTAAAGGATTCAAAAACTGCTAAAAGCCTTACAATATAAGTTTGTGTTCCCTAGCCTTTGCTATACGAGTTATGACATGACTTCTTCTATGAGACAACTCCATATATCTATTGAAGAAATATAGTCAGCAGGGGTTTAGATCTTTGCATAACATACAAGCTTCATTTAATGTAGATTTTCCATTAGAAAAGTTGAATATTTGTTCTACCAACATATATTATTTGAACACCATAATAGTGAAAGGGCTCTAGCATTATTGTTTTATTCATAATTTTGAACTTCACATCACAAATATGTTTAACATATAGGAGTTTGACATTGGGGCTTGGTAGACCCTCAATTTAGTTACTTGTTTGACTGCCATATCCTCTTCATCATCAAGAGAATATCTTCTTCCAAGTATCCTTCTGTGTATATGTGCAACATCTATGGTGGAGGGGACACATTGCACCAACATATACATGAAGACAGTTGTAGACCTAAAGATAGAGCTAAAAGATAACCTTAGTAAGGAACTCACATTAAGTTGATATGTAGCATTGATAAGTGTTATTTTAAACTCTGCTAAGGTAGTCTCAACGCACTTATTTTGTTCGCTAATAGCTTGGAATTTCATGAAAATCCTGGTAAATGATCGCAAAACAGACATTCCTAATAGTTGGGTACACCCACTAAGACCAGTGTTTTAAAAACTGACCGGTTTGAACCGGTAACCAATAAAACCAGTTAGTTCACTAGCCAACCAGGTCAAACCAGCAGAAAAATTGGGTTTGACCCCTCCCTTTGCCCAGAAACCACAAAAACCAGTGCTAACTGGATGGTTTAGGGCGGAACCGACCAATTTATGGTCAAATCGGTCTGTTCCATCCTAAACTGGTCGGTTAGCTGCCAAGGCCGCGGAGGACCCATGCAGCACAATTTAGGAAGCTTCTAGGGTGTTTTGGAGGGAAAATAAGGGTTGTTTCCCTCCAAAAACAACCTCTCCAAGCCTTTAAAAGAAGCTTGTCCCTCTCATTTGTCTCACACATCTCATTTGGAGTTTTTGTGAGTTTGATTGGGAGCTTGGAGAGTGTTGATTTTTTGCTAGAGTAGTCATCTTGGAGGCTTGGAGTTGGAGTTGGAGCTATTTTGGAGATAGTTTGGAACTTTCAGTGGAGTTGGCATCTTCAAGAGGAGGCTAAGGAAGCTAGTTTTCATTTCCAAGTAAGGATTTTCACTTGAAAATTTCCTCATTTGACTGTTGTCCATGTATTAATTTTTTTATGTGTTCTATCATCTATGCTATCAAATATCTAGTTCTATACTATCAAATCTCTAGTTCTATGCTATCCAAATTTGTAGGCTACATGTGCATTTTTTTCCCTAAATTTAGCTTTGGTTTTCCATGTTTCTTAGTTGCAATTGTTTTTTTAAATGACATTTTTCTTTGCAAATTTTAATTATTTCAAGCCGACATGGCTCCAAAATCCAAGGACAATGCATGGGTTCATTGTGATTTGATTGATGGAAAAATGATATGCAAATTATGCCATAAACCTATTGGAGGTGGGGGTATTCTCAGATTGAAACAACACTTGGTTGGGATAAGAGGCCAAGTAAAGCCATGTGAAGCACCAAATGAAGTGTTAGGTCCTATTAGGGAAAAATACCTTTCCAAGTTTGAAAAGTTTGAGGAGAATAAGGCTAGGGAGAAGTCCATCCAAGATGACATTGCAAGGAAGAGGGAATTATTTGAAGCTATGAAAGAGAGTGGGTATGATGATTATGAGATTCAAGGCTCCTCTTCTATCCCTTCCACCAATGACCCCTTTCACTATGTTCCTCATTATTTTGGCCAACAATCAAAAGGAGCAAAGAGAACAAGCATCCAGAGATATTTCTCATCCTCTACCAACATTGCCTCTTCTAATCCCACTTCCTCCTAGCCAAGCCGTCAACTCACTTTGGATCAACATTAGAAAATGTTATTTTTTCATAGGGCTATATTGTTCTTTGCTTTGATAATTTCATTTCTCCATTAACACATTAAGTTCACCGCATAGCATCATAACATTATTCAGATTAACATCATTATTCATCAACATATGCAACTATGTAGAAAGAACAATAACATCATCATCAATGCAACAAAACATAAAGGAACAATAGAAGAAAAACATGCACACATACAGACACCAAGATTGGTCGAATACTAGGGAAAAACCCACTATGGGGAAAACCCTTGCAAATATTCTTCTAATAGATTGTCATCAAATGATTCAACAAAAGAGAGTAAAATGATCCATATATTCACAACAACTAGAATATCCATGAAATGCATCTAAATATCAAAACTATGATTCAAATAACTTTAATGTATTATCACTGCCTGTAGCCTACTACCGAACACTTCTGTCACTAAGTGAAATCTTTGGAATATTGAAATCTCATCTTGGAGTCCGGGACACAGGGAGGAGGAGTTGTGTGAGCGACTATGACAGACTTGGTCACTCTCTATGAACTGCATGATAGCGACTAAGGCATCTCGGTCACTCCCATACCAATCTGTGTGAGCGACTAGGGAACAAACTGACCCAGACTCCCGGTCGCTCTCATGAAGACTCTATGCCAGCATCCAAGGGTCCTTGGTCGCTCTCATAGGCTTGTGTGCCAATGTACAGGGACTAAAATGCCCAGTTATGTTCCAGCATATAGGAAACAAAAAACCCTAGTTCAGTGTGAGCTTCATCCTGTAGTTTCGGACCCTTAAGCGAGCTTCCTCCGTCAGACTTGTGCGAGCCAAGACAAAATAGAAGAGGAGAAGAGAGCTTGATCAATGTGTCTAAATGAGATTGATGTATCTTCTATTTATAGGATTCCATGAGGGTCCACTTGACCTGCCCATTGGTACATGTGCATAGGGCTGACCTGATCCATAATATATGTATGAATAAAATAATTCATAACTCAGCTTCCTCTTGTCCAAATGAGGTGATCTTTAGGTCGATTTTGGTCCTCTCGAAAAGATGAATTAAATTCAATCATCATCTCCATCAAATGAGTAGTCCAAAGTGGAATTTGACCGTAGTTGCATATTTTTAACACTCCCTCTCAACTAGGGAGAATTCTACCTGCCAATATCGAACCATTGATCAACATGGCATACGTCCCATCTCAAGTATCTCATCATATCGGATCATCAATGTACATATCTTTCTTATTCATGCTTGTCTCTTGATTGTTCCTGCTCATATGATAAATATTCTCGAATCTAGAAGAAGAAGAATTTTCCATCGGAGGGGAGCTTAAGCTACCACCCTCTATTCATCAGGCCACAACCTGGAATCTCTATCAGCGAGCTACTACCCGAAATATCTGTCAGCGGGCTACTACCCGGAATATCTGTAAGCAAGATACTACCTGAAAATATGTCAACAGGCTACTACCCAGAAATATGTCAATGGGCTACTACATGGAAATATGTCATCAGGCTAATACCTGGAAATGTCATCGGGCTACTACCCGGAAATACCATCGGGCTACTACCTGGAGATATCATCAGGCTACTACTCAGAAATATCGGCGAGGAGTCAGATCTACGACCCTCATCATCATCAGACAACATATCATCAGGGAGCACATCTCAACCTAGAACCATATCAACGAGCTACTACTCATCTCGCAATATCATGGGGGAGCTACTACTATGACCCCATATCGAGCAATAGTTGATATAGGGGAGCTACTACTCAATCCATCCTATTGCCTACTGATCTTCCCATCAATGACCCTGAATAGTCAAGTGGTAGAACACCTGCATCATAATCCTATCTTGGGTGAAAAACCTGACTTACCGAAGGTAAGGATCTCACGTCCCCAAGCTTCCTCAATTGTTGGGTAGACGGAGAGGGATAATCCCAACAAGCCCAGCTTGTGGGTATGATGCCAACTGGGGTATACTCTAAAAATACCAAGATAGGTTGAGCTATTACTCCAACCCTATGGGTAATAGATAGGGGTAACACCTTATTGTCTAGACTTTACTCAACCCTAGGAGCCTTCTATCTCAATTCCATACCTTGGGAGCTCAAACAGGGGGGAAGAGTATGGCTCAGTGTCCTCGATCAACACTGCTCTCATCATACTCATGTCATCGTACTTGCATCAAGTAATCATCATCTATTAGTAGCAATTGTCTCTTATTTATACAGGACATCAAATCAAATATCATGTTAGAGCATAAATAATCATATAAATCACAAAAGAATACCATAATCATCCTTCCTCTCAAGGAGGTGCCAACCACAAGCCTAAGCTTGTCTCGTACAACTGCACTGTCTCAATACATGAGAGTATCATAGTCCCAACTATATATATATAGATATATATAGGATCCTTTGCCAATCAAATCCCACCTTTTATTATCGTAACGTATCCATGTCATATCCAGACCATACTTAGACAACTCTCTAAGGAGCTTCTTTATCTTGCTCATAGCTAGTCATGCTAGCAAAATCGTACTCAACCTCAGTTGTGTCATGAACTTCTCATCATGGCAGATCTCATACTAAGACAACACTCATATGTGTTCGTCTCATCGATAATTAACATCGGCATATCCATACAGTGGTATATCATAGGAAGAATATCCCAGACCAAGAATAGATCATAGCATGCAAACATCTCAAAGGATTCTTGGCGACAATGTGTATGAAGCAGCTCAATCATGAACTTGTTCAAGTTCTATGCACATCATATATATACAGATGGATGTTCAAAATAGAACATCAATGATTCAATCAACTGTCAGATGCCATGTCAACTTCAACAACATCTTGAACTTCAAATTGGAGTGTCCAAGGATTTGCATTTCCAATTTTTCAATGCTTATTCAATAGCTTCACAATATAGATTGTATTTTACCAAGTTCAGAAATCGATTCATCATGCCATGATACATTATTACGAGATTCAAAAGCCATCTCCCTCTTACTTATATCATCAGAGGTTCTTTACCTAACAATAGTAGATCGTCAGTATATAAAATCCAAAATAAAAATCAAAGTCATACCTTGGAACACTTCTGAGGTAAAGGCTTGGATCAACACATCATCCTGGATTCATCAGATGATTGTCAATGTAGATATATCTGGATCAGGGGAGCTTGCTTCATGCAATGCTAATTGCAACCATAACACTTTTCCAAACCATCAGCCTTTCATAAATCCTTATTGTGCAATTAAATCATCTCATCAAAGTTTAGAAGCCAGATCAATACTAGTATCAAAAGTCATCAATATCTTAGTGTCAATTCTTTGAACCAGATGACAGGTAGGGCTTTCATAGATTCATGACACCATCTATTATCATGCCAACAGGTTGTCATCATCCATACAATATCAATCAAGTTATTCCTATAATACAAGTCATTGGAAGTCAACATACTTTCATCATACTTATCACAAGAATTATCAATATCAATGAGGTAACCTTTTATAAGAGATCCATAATGTCTTATGCATGTCAAGTGTCAAGAGTATCATTTACTAGAGTCAAGGTACTAGCCTACTTCACAGAATCAGGATCTCCAAGAACAATAGATGTTAGCCAAACATCAAGTTATGCCACTATATCCAAGATCAACAATAAGTAACCTCATAGAATCAAGAAGATCATCATGATCAAAAGATTCAATACCAGGTGCACCATTTCATCATAGGAAACATAAATCCAAATATCTTTCATATACAAGCATGATCCATTTACTAAGGAGACATTCTCAACATACTATAAGGCTTACCTAGTCATCCAATGTTATAACTGAAACATAACATTGAAATAATATACATTTCATACCTTGTAATGTTCAAATACCTATGCACCTTCTCATAGATAGTTTATAGTGCTTGTCACCTTTTCATCAAGGAGGTTAGATACATCCATATACTCAAATACATATGCAGGAAGTATAAGAAATGATCAAAACAATAATCATAATAATCAGATCCATAAGTCTAAACAAGAGTAAAGACACAAATAAACATTATAAGTTAAGGAGTAATTATCTTTAATGAGAGGTGATCCTCTCCCTCTTGAACCAACGTTCAAGAGTCATCACTATCCATAGTCCACATAAGATGTTTCCTTCAATCAACTTTATCAACAACTGGCCATCTAGGGCTTCATCAAATCTATCCCAAGTGCTTGAGCATCTTCACATAGACCATACTATAGTTTCATACATTAAATCTCAAGTCTTTTCCATAAACCATAGTTTCTCTCAAACCCTAACCATTAAATCCTTATGCACTAACTACCTAGGGTTTCCTTCATACCCTAGGATTCTTTTAGGTCTCCACCATCCTCTTCCAGTTTCCATCAAAAGTGTCTCCATGGGGGTGATCTCTATGGCTTTTCTTCAGCCGAGCTCTAAAACCATGTTAATTTTTCATAGGAATATATTGTTCTTTGCTTTGATAATTGCATTTCTCCATTAACACATTAAGTTAACCCCATAGCATTATAACATTATTCAGATTAACATCGTTATTCATCAACATATGCAACTATGTAGAAAGAACAATAACATCATCATCAATGCAACAGAACATAAAGGAACAATAGAAGAAAAGCATGCACACATAGAGACACCAGGATTGGTTGGAGACCAGGGAAAAACCCACTATGGGGAAAACCCTTGCAAATCTTATTTTAATATATTGTCATCAAATGATTAAGAAAAAGTGAGTACAATGATCCATATCTTCACAGAAACTAGAATATCCATGAAATGCATCTAAACATCAAAACTCTGATTCAGATAACTATAATGTATTGTCACTGCCTGTAGCCTGCTGTCGAACACTTTTGTCACTGAGAAAAATCTTTAGAATACTGAAATCACATCTTGGAGTCCCGGACGCAAGGAGGAGGAGTTGTGCGAGCGACTATGATAGACTAGACCGCTCTCTGTGAACTACATGATAGCAACTAAGGGAGCTCAGTTGTTCCCATACCATTTTGTGCGAGCGACCAGGGACCAAACTGACCCAGACTCTCGGTCGCTCTCATGAAGACTTTGTGTCAACATTCAAGGGTCCCTAGTCATTCTCATAGTCTTGTGTGCCAGTGTCCAGGTACTAAAATGCCCATTTCCGTGCCAGTGTCCAAGAAATAGAAAACCCTAGTTTAGTGTGAGCTTCATCCTATAGTTTCGAACCCTTAAGCGAGCTTCTTCTGTCAGAATTGTGCTAGCCAAGACAAAATAGAAGAGGAGAAGAGAGCTTGGTTAATGTGTCCAAATGAGCTTGAGGTATCTTCTATTTATAGGATTCCATGAGGGTCCACTTGACCTGCCCATTGGTACATGTGCACAGGGCTGACCTGATCCAGAATATATGTATGAATAAAATAATTGACAACTCAACTTCCACTTGTCCAAATGAGGTGATATTTAGGTCGATTTTGGTCCTCTCGAAAAGAGGAATTCAATGAAACCATTGTCTCCATCAAATGAGTATTCCAAAGTGTATTTTGACTGCAATTGCATATTTTTAACATAAAAAACAATGCAAATAATCAATACATTGTTAGATGGTGGTATGATGCAGATATCCCATTTAATGCTGCTCACTCACCTTATTACCAAGCTATGTGGGACTCTGTTATAGCTGTAGGAAAGGGCTTCAAAGGCCCTAGTATGCATGACTTGAGAGGAGCTCTTTTACAAAAAGATATTTCTTCCATTGATCAGTATTCGACTGAGTATAGAGATTCATGGCTTAAAACAAGTTGTTTTATCATGTCAGATGGATGCACTGATGGAAAGAACCACACTATCATTAATTTCCATATTTCTTGCCCTCAAGGAACCATGTTTTTGAGATTAGTTGATGCATTTGATAAGGTGAAGGATGCAACCCTTCTATTTGAGCTTTTGGATGACATTATTCAAGAAGTGGAGGAGCAGAATGTTGTGCAGGTCATCACTGATAATGCCTCAAACTATGTTCTTGTTGGAAATATGCTTGAGTCCAAATATAACATTTATTTTAGACTTTATAGGCCATTTAGAGACTCGTTGCTTATGTATTTTGTCGATGATATGTATTGCACCCAATGCCATTTTGATATATTCACCTTTACATGGTATATAAATGAGCAAACTTTGCATATTTTGTCTCTATTGGCTTGGAATCATGGTTTTAAATCTTAAAAATAGTTTTTTTCATTAAAAAATAATTATTTAATGTATTTTTTTAAACACTGGTTCATTTTCCAGTTTGAAACTCAGTTTATTAGGTGGACCGGTCTGGTCACCGGTTCCGGTTTATAAAACTATGACTAAGACCTACCATGTACAAGTTATTATTCTCTTCTAATGTATGTTTCGGTTTGTGATAAGCATTTGTTGGTGGCAATTTTAGATTTTCTATTAGCTTGTATGGTACGTTCATTTTATGGTCATCAAAAATATGCATTGTAGGTGCTACAATTGGCATAATTAAATGGAGTGTAGGTTGTCAATTAATGATAAAATATGATGACAAACTATCTTTCTTTCAATTCTTTATAGAGTTTACGCTCTGTCCTAACCCATCAAATGAAGCTACTCCGGGAGTAAAAAATGATTCCTTAGCAATATAAAATTGTGTTGGTATTGCAAAACACTGGATAAATGGACAATTTATCTTATTCATCCTCCAAACATGTTGCTGAATGATAGCCACTAGGATCATTTCGCATAGCTTGAATTAGTTTCTTGACATTCTAATGAGGTTGCATCTCTAGTTCTTATTGCCAGTTGTAGGACATGATAGCAACGTAATGATTGCAGATGCACTTGGAGACTTTATTTGGTTTGCATTCCATAACTTAGTGCTTATTGTAACAGGGGCTGGAGGATCATGGATTCATAGATCTCACCTCCATATCACAATTAGAGTGAGAATTTCAACACTAATGTAACTAAGAAAATAAATCACCTAGCATGACTGGTGTTGAGGTTTTGTGGAGGTAGGTCACAGGTAGAAAGGAGGTCATGAGGTCGAAGATTTGAGTGAGTCACATAAATCACTAATTCATACAATTGTGATTTTGTGACTATCGACTCAGGGTCTGAGGAATGGTTAGGTCGCTAGGTCGCAAAATAGGGCAGGTCGCATGAATCGTTGATTGTCTTAGGTGCGATTATGCGTCCTTAAGAATTGAAGGATCACCAGGATATCCCAGTCACATTTTCTTGTTGCAACCTGAAAACTGGTCACATTTCCTTGTTGCAACTTGGAAATGGTCGCATTTCCTTATTGCAACTTGAAACCAGTCACATTTCCAATTCCCAATTAGGTCGCATATGTTTGCATCAATTTTGCTCCACTTAGATCTGACATCAAATGTTTTATTAAATAATAACACATGTAATTTCGAGCCATGATAAACATGACCAATGCAAACCAAATAAGATTAATAGAAGAAATCCTTGCCCCAGGGAATATTCTCCACATCCACTCAGGAAGCTGGAAAAATGTTTCAAAGAACATTTTTGTCCCATCAATATTCAACTACAAAATAATTTCAAGCCAAAAAAATAAAGAGTATCCATTGTCGCTTTCGCTCGTGAGGCCAAAGAGTTTCCCATGCTCTCGACGCTACATCTTTTGTGCTTAGTTGATATGGAATTATCGCTCCATCACCATCTTCATCCTTCAGATAACTTGCAATAGTTGTTGTGTATGATGGATCCTCTAACAAAGAGAGGATAACATAATAGCCAGTGATTGGGCGAACCATGCTTGCTACAACACCAAAGCGAAAATGCTTCTGTCTTGTGTTTGGAAATGACCCACCAAAAGGAATTTAAGACCATTCCTCCTCATATAAATGTGAAATTTGTACTCCCAACTTTTTTAGGTGTGCATGTAGTCTCTTCTTCAATGGTTCATATGGAATTGCAGGGCGTGAAGCTAGACACGTTTCCTCAAAAAGAAAAAATATGCATGTTGGTGATAATGGCATGGCATAAAGAGATGTTGGTAACTACAAATCATATTATGTGTTATTTTGGTTCATGTAATCTCAATAATCCATGAAAACTATTATTTCAGGGTCATGAGAGTTTTCAACTTCGACCTCCATGCCATATGCATTATGCACACCCACTGGTGGACCATCTAGCTCATATTGAAAAAATTTCTAGATGTTGCCCCTGATGCAACATTAACAAGCCTGCAAGTAACTGCCACTCCAATTTTACAAAAGAGAACACTATGACCATTGTTTGCTTCAGTAAACTTCCCAACTTTGGAATTGAAAATTAGAACTCCAGCTTCAACACCTGAAAATAGCCAAATATTTTAATAGTTCTTTCACGAAGGGGATTTCGACTCACACGACCATAGGACCGTCCAATTAAAAGGGGTTTG
This sequence comes from Pinus tabuliformis, assembly GCA_031772625.1. Taxonomy (NCBI): domain Eukaryota; kingdom Viridiplantae; phylum Streptophyta; class Pinopsida; order Pinales; family Pinaceae; genus Pinus; species Pinus tabuliformis. Next base: position 606,529,614 of record CM062812.1, read on the forward strand.
TTCCTTTTAACTACACAGTTGTGTCTTTCCAAACATGCCCTATAAATTTTTCATAATCGAGAGCTTCAAATTCATCCTCCCACACACCATAGTTATTAGTAAATGGCATGTCAGGCCCAATGAGACCCACAATCAGGCCTCACTTAGCTGATTTTGTTGTTAGTGACAATCCTGCTGGACCACATCTCATGACTACCAAGTCCAACAGTTCATTTCCAAGTCTAAGTGGTTGCAACTTCCACCAACAACCTCTTTGATAATGTGACATTGCATGACATCATCAGATATGACTCCAAAGTGATACCATGACCGAATAAAATGCCACATAGCACCTATAACTTTTCATAAAATAAAACAAATCCCTTTCAACCATTGCAAAGAACTCTTATGATAACTAATATAAAATGTATCTGTCGGCCACATTGTTAAAATAAGCTCAAGTATGAATCCAATAATATAAGATCTTCCAAATGTAACATTAAGAAACATGGGTAAGCTAGTGCTAGCAACATTATTAAGAATTGCTTCTAATAATGATAAGTCTTATGGTCCAATTGCGGAATTGCAAACCCTGGACATACAAAAAGGTGTGCATCATTGTAATTTTGACAACTTCTTAATTTCTAATTCATTCAACCTAGATGAACATGTATGGAGAAGCAGTCCCAGAACACTTTTGAATGAGCGCAAATATTTCAAACCCTCATTGATAGGAATGGAGTAGGGTAGGTATGTAACGTTATTCCTCACCTGACAATGCTATAGTGTAATGCATGCATCATAGATTTTTCATGAAAATGCATCCTAGAGGGTGAAGATTAATTCAAATCAAGGCACGATCTTTAATCATGACAATCTATGGTTTTAAAGATGTATGGGAGATATAATGGCTTCATAACACTAATGCAGCTTGAGTAATGCCATGGCCTTTAACACAAAATTCATTTTACTCTCTTACAATGCATGTTGTAGAAAAATAAAGGTTTGAGGAAGCATAACCCTAATGTGCTAATAAGGTCATTATATTAGGATCAAAATTCATATGCGTCACTAAAACAAGAACAACAATAAGGTTTGATAACAACCATGTCAATGCAAAATTTCACCGATTCAAAACTATAAGCATAGAACCCCAGGACCTAAACAAGCAAAGGGGGACCCAAAAATTTGGTGTTAGGCCAAAAATTCGGTTAGTGTTGTAGAGGTACAACAACATGGTTTCCTATGATCGTAATCAATAGTGGCATCAAACTTAAGATTCACTTTTATCCTATGTTGCACTGGTTTTGGGGATGGGGGAACGACGGGGATGGGGGGATGAGTCCCTAGAACAGCTAGAGCGCACCCCCAAATTTTTAGGGGACGAGGGGTTGGGGACGGCAATATATATATATATATATATATATATATATATATATATATATATATATATATATATATATATATATATATATATTAACATTTGTAGTTGTTTCACGCTAGTATTATGCACAACCCTTACACTCTCCAATTAAAATCTCAAACAATTTGAAAAGGGGTTGAGTGACAATCCATTATTGGCCACTAGACATGAGCTTTAGCTTTAGGAAACTTAAGTGTAACTACTTTAAATTTGTAATAAGGTCCATGAACAATCTATCAAGGAGAATTGTCTTTATATTAGTTTTTTTTCCTCATATTTCTTGTTAATGATGACTATGTTAAACGCAAAAGGCATTCCCTTTTCAATAGGTTTTGCAAACTTGTATAGTTGTGTTGAAAACCACTATAAAATAATTTGGTCCTCTAATGATATTAAATTCATATTTTAGATTAAGAAGGGGATTGAATAGGAATTTATTTAAACATTTAGTACTCAATCTAATTCACAACTATATGATTGTTTTCACAATGCTTGGGGTCGGGATGATGGAAGCATTGAACTTGAATAAGTCCTCGAAACCCACATACAATATGTAAAAGCTAAGATGATCCTAAGAAAGAACAAGAAAAATAACCACAAGGATCATCCTTTTAAAACGTTGTATTTTTTGTTTTCTTGACATGGAGGGTCCTTTTTGTAATTTTACCATTGAAAACCCAATATCTAAATCACTAGAAATCCAAAATGAAACCCATCAAACAAAACCCATATTTTGAGTTGCAACTTGTACAAAAAAATTAGATTCAATGCATTCCAAAAAAAATGAATGGGAAAAATGATCATATTGTTCAATCATCAATGTCCATGATTGTCAAAATTGAAGCTCTATGCTTGGATTATCCCTAAAAACTTCTCAAAACATCCCTGAAATCTGCCCTGAAAACCCTTGAAATCTGCCAAAAGCATCCCTGAAATCTGTCTGGAACATCTTGGGGACGACTAGCAAGTCCCCAAGTCCCTAATGGAGTCCCCAATAGTTTGGGGACATTTCCTAAGGGTCCAAAAGTCCCCAGAACATGGGGACGCAGGGTACGTGAGTATTTTTGGGGGGGACGGGTCCCCGTGCAACATAGCTTTTATCTGTATATTACATCTACATTGCAGAGATTCTCACAACAATCTCATTGAGCTCACATTCTATTACAGTGATCTGAATAAATTGTTGTAAGGCTCGCACATATATTCCAAAGTGATACGCTATACTTCTATGGGTCGCATATCTCTCTATAAATAATTCGGTGGTTTGACTATATTCTTTGAGGTTCGTTCTTTGTTACACTCTATGTGGCTCATATGTATTGGCTCAAACTATTGTTGTGGATCGTATTTCTAAAGATAGTGGTTCACACCATAATTTTGAAGCTCATTTTGTAACTCGGTGATTCCATGGATCACACACTATCATGACTCTCAGGAAATCTCTTATGTAGCTCACTCGCTCCATCTCTATGGTAGTAATATGCATTTATTATCGCATTTATATGTGGCTCGTTACAATGTGACTCATTACAATGGCATGTTATAGTGGCTCGTTACAATTGGTCGCATCTATGTTTATTATATTGATCGCATGGTTTGTCTTCTATAGTCATCTCATCTATATTTTGTGGCTCATATTCTACAATAAACGCATGGCTTTTATATGTTATCTATGGCTCATTTATATTATGTAAGCTTCAGTCATATACAGTAGCAATGATTGGTAAAAATACTCTACCTCACAAAACATATCACAATGACATAGAGAAATGGCATTGGCTCTATGGAAAATGGAATCATCTCTGTGACATCACTCTATGGCACTCCTACAGTAATATCAATGACTTTACACGACTCACATTGTCTGAAGATCACATTTGATTCTATATAACTCATTTAAAGTTTGAACAAAGCTTTTTAGTGTACTATCAACGAATCTATACATAAATAACCTATCATAATGACAAAGTTGACCTACCGATGAAGGTTGTCTATGCAAACTCACTTTTTCAGTGGCTTGTATAAAATCCTCTGTGAATCGATTTATTTATCAATGGATGGCATCAAACCTCTTCATATATACTATATGGCTCGTCAAATTATGGTTAGCATCTGTATGGTTCGACATGTGAAAATAATCTATGATACAGTAAGGAAGTAACAATTTGATGATAGTTAGATAACAAGGATCTTATTAAGATAACATATGGCTCACACTGAAGCTTGATTCGTATGACTCTAAGTTCGACCTTTTATGATTTATATTTCTCATATGTGACTCAGTGGCTCAGTTCCTACAGTACATCTACGATGGCTCACTTTGTGGCACGTTGATGGCTTTCATACTCTCTATATTTGATGGCTGACATATGCTCTCATATATACATGTTGATATTAATCATTAAAGAAATTACATTCTTCAAACATGACATGATTAAGCACAATGCATCTGAGGGTTCCATAAATTGTGAAATCTTGAGCTCAATACACTTGCTATCAAAGGATTGAAACATGATCGATGACAAAGATATCAATTTATTTATTGAAGGCACAACTTGTATCTTGATTTAGTTGTAGTTTGAGTTTCATGGAGCATATATAGCAAAATTGAAGAGTTAAAGTTGCAAATATGGCAGAAGACACAATTCATAGCAGTGATTTATTGTGACAAGCTCTCTATAGTTATCTCTAAGCTTGAATCAACAGTGCAAGTGATAGTAATATGAAAATACTTTTACAATGCTTTATATTATGAGATCAATACTTTGTGAAGCATTTCCTTGGAGAACAATCTTCTTCAAATGAAGTTAATACATGACAACTAGAGAAACAAAACAAGGTATTTGCAAGAGGGACATAAGTTAAGGTTGAAAAAGGTATGTATGATTTCTATGTGCATATTATGTTTTGAGGGTTTGCATAGACGGTCACTAGGATAGATCTTGAGAATTTATGGTTTGTAGGACTTGAAAACCTATGAAGTCTTGAAGACTCTTGGTATTTAGGTTTTTTGAACCCTAGATTGAATTAACCCTAGGATAAAAAACCATAAACCTAACTGGTTGTTCCCTCTAAGAAAACCCTAGCTCTTTGGAAATGGTATCTAGGGTTTGTAGGGCTAAAATGATCCTTAAACCCTTGTTTTGAAAGGATAATCTAGGGTATAAGTTAAAACCCTAACAAGGGTTGAATTAAAATAAAATCTAGGGCTTGAAGTCAAAACCCTAGGGCTGGATGTTTTCCGCTAAAATAAAAACCCTAATAAGGGTTAGATCCAAGAATATATAGGGTTTGTAACTAGAACCATAGAAGTATACTTTTGAGCAATCTTAGAAACCCTAGATTGACAACATTGACATCATGCTCTTGTCTTTGTATATTTTTTACTTGGTTTTATTTGCTGGAATTGCAGGTGCAAAATTGTGGAAGCAAGATGAGAAGGATGGAAGAACAAAGCAAAGCAAGACTCATGCTTGATGATGACTCCTTGATAATGGTGAGCATTGTGGAAAGACAGAGCTATAAAGATCTTGATGATTACAACACTGAAGCTTGTTGATTGGTTCTAGATTTATGATCAAAAGAGCATGAAGTAGAACTTTGTTGCAATAATAAATCATGCAAAGGAATATTTACCTTAGAGGAGGTAAGCAGGAAAATTTGGCATCTTGGCGAGAAAGGCCACCATGATTTGCAGAAATATGTAATATGTACACTACAAAGGCAGATAAGGCAATACAAATGAGCATTGATGGAAAGTGATAAGGAGGGTTGATGGCAAGGACCCTATCAAGAAGATAGAAGTTTGGCTCCACAACATCCAAGAAGGTTGAAGCTCAAAAGATGTAAGAAGAAGGAACCCTGTAACTACTAATTAAAGATCTCCATGACAGAACATGCAGCTGATGTACGAAATAATCAAATATTATGATTGAAGTCTCCCTAATTACGAGGGAGCAAGGATTACCTCTATGATTGAAAGGGAGTGGAGAGGGACACCATATTCTCCATGTGTCATGAATTAGACTAGGACTAATAGTCGTAAGTCTTAGTGAAGGCACTAGTAGGAGGAATGGAGGATTCAATAAGCATCTAGGGACCAATACTCCTTGAGGATTTGGAATCTAAGATAGGAAGTAGTCCCGTGGACTGACACTCTTTGAAGATTAGACAGGGTATCCAAGATAAGAGTGGTTGAAGAGGATACTCTTTGAGGATAGGTTAATCTAAGACAAGAGTAATCCTAAAAGGACATACCTAGTGAACATCTAGATGGGGTCGTGAACATCCAGATGGGGTATGTGCTATGTGAGGCAATGATGATGGTGTCTATAGTCATTGCCTCCCCGACATTGTGCTCTAATCTAGTAGAGAGATAGAGATTGTTAGTCAAGGCCTTGATAAAAATGTTGTTCATGATGCTTAAGATGGCTTATTAATATGACTCTTCTTATGAGAATATTTCAATTTTAAAATATCATTGTACCTTGTTGTGTAATTGTGAATACCTCACTAGTTAAGAGGGTGTGTTGAAAGTTGTAACTAGGTTTGGTCTTCATAATTTTCATTGTACTTATATCATTGTATATTTCATGTAAAGATCAAAAGAAAGAAAAAAAAAAAATTCAAGCATTGGTTTCATGCTCAAATCAAATTATTATTTTAGATAAGCATGTTCTTCATGCTTCTAGGATTTATTGAGTCAAAGAGTCAAAGTCTTATTTGGGCCTATTGTAAAGAAAAAAGGAAAATTAATTTTTCTAATTGTAATTTGGGTCAAAACTTCCTATAGATGCCAAGTCAGCCTACCTGTCAAGTCGGCCTTGCCCCAAAGGACATGTCTCAAACTCCTCTGGACAAGTATAAATAGAAGGAAGTTGGAACTCATTTTGGACACACAATTTGCATGAATAGATTTGAAATATCACAGAAAAGAATAACAAAGAAGAGAAGGGATGAAGCATGAAAATGAAGAAGAAAGGAGGAAGTGAATTGGCATCTAGAGGGTTGAAGCATTTCTATGGTCATGGGTCTTGGACATCTCACTTTTACCTAATTCTATAAGAAGTGATTTTTTTCCGGGTTTTCCCCTTGGAGGGGTTTTTCCCTGGCTTGCAACCTATATCTTATATTCATTATTTTTCCTGTGATCTTCATGCTTTGTATGTTTGATAATTGTTTGATGAAGAAGAACACAATAAAATTAATAAGAATCCAACAAAATTTCACAAACAATTATCAAAGAAAAAGAAATCTGATCTAAATTGTAAGGATCCATATTTCTCAATAAATAGTACCCTACAATGGTACAGAACCATGTTCGATTCCTAGCCAGTGCAATATCATCCTACTAACAACATTATAGATTATGAAGTCTATATTGCATGTTATTTTAGGGTTTCACACATTTTATATGTAGTATTAGGCACCTTTATTCTCTAATCTAGTTAATGTACTTGATTTTCACCCAAGGGCCCTGGGTTCAAGTCTTGAAAATGGTAAACATTGTGCCTATGTCATTAAAGTAAATCTTACTTTTAATTTTTGGCTTAGACTGTACAAATTCACTTCATTTTAATATGGAATGGAATGCTTTAATTGAAGATATTGTTTAAAGCTTAAATAAAATTGGTTTAGTTCCTATTAAGTTTTAGGCTCAAATTTTATGAGAGGGATTGGGGATGGTAGTCATTTATGGACATTCAAATTGAACCAAGTTATTGCGCAAACTTGGTGATAATATCCTACTTTTAAATAGATCGTTCTTTTAACTAGTCATTTTTACATCCAATGTATAGATTAATCTCTATCTACCTTCAATTTAAGTTTCAGAAAGATAAATAAATAAATTATTTAAACTTCCTTTAGTACTAAAAAAAATTAATAATATTTACATTATTCTATTTTCTATATAGCATTTTTTGAAAATAAATCATACCTATTATATTCCCAAAAAAAATTGCATATTAAGACCCTACAAACCAAATATTAAAACATTTTATCTATACACAATGAGGGAGGGATTACCGGTGATCCATAAACTTCCATGGATATTCCACTGGATAGTTCATCACAACAGATCTCATAATATTATATTAAAAATATAAGATTCTACACAATTGCAGTTTTATTAAACTTTAAGATCTGTAAACTTAACCGTAATTAGTGCATGCATGTGAATAGAAATTATGTAGAAACGTAGAGAACAACAAAATAAGTTCACACACACATAAGACACAAGATATGATCTTTGGAAAACCCTTTCTAGAGAAAACCCAGCTGGAAGATGAGGTCACTTCACTCTCTTTCTATGTCTGCAAATATGGTTGCAGGTATAAAGAAGTAATGTATGTGGCCCGTGGGCTGCTACATTGCACAAATCCTCTTTGTGTTCTCTTGGCTATATTTTTTCATCTATGGAACAAAATGCTCTCGAAAGAATGGAATGTCTCTTCCTCCTAGTGGCTCAGTTATAACATAGCCCAATAACCTACTAGTGGTTAAGTTTGACTACATCAACTCTTAAATAGCATTACAATATAGACTATTCTAGAGTCTTTTACATCATAATCACGTCGCTAGCCCCTTTTCCATCAATAATGGGGGTTGACGTGGCATCCTCCCGAACTATAGGTGTGAAAACGGGAAGGTCAACTTCTGAGTGGCATAACTTTTGCATATGGATTCCGATTGACATGCTTCTTGCACCATTGGAAATATTTGTGTGTGTAGAATAGCTTGAAATGGTGCGGGGCTAAAGTGGCAAATTTTTACCCCCAAAAAACATTATTTGATGCTTCAAAACACTCCTGGAAGGTTTCAGACCCCGTTTCGCCTAACTAGGTCCCGCTGGTAAAAACGGTCCCGTGAGCTGATTCCTCCACTTTTTCCACTCTGAATCCATCGAGATGGATAACAAACAATATAATGATCCAATCTGAATCAACATGCTATAATACTATTCTAAAATTTGAAATAAAATATTAAGCTACAAACAAAACAACCAAAAACAAAACCTACACTTGTATATACAAATATAATTATATTTTAATATTTAATTGAATCCATGACCAAAGATAGTATATAAATATGTACAATTAATTATATCTTGTTTCATTATGAGTGCAATAATATGATCCTCTTTATCAGCCATCTGAGCCCTTAGTCGATCTATTTATTGATGTCTCCTCATTCCCAAAAGTTGTGCCTTAAGGATGTCGAGAAATGGGTAGTGACAATTCATCATGAACCGGTCGTTGGGGTTGGTCTCAAGAAAGCCCACTAGTAAGATCAAAAGGGTTGGTTAGCCCCATTGAGATGACACGTAAAGGGTGGGTTGGGCTAGGGCTAGGGCTAGGTCGAGCACTCAACCTTCCTATTTCTTCCCCAGTGTCATCTCTTCGATATGTGCGAGTTGATTCGTCTTCCCAAAAATAGTACTTACTACCCTTGGATGGGTCTCTTATACCCTACACTTAATATATACAAATATAATTGTATTTTAATTTTTAGTCGAATACATGACCAAAGATAGCAAATAAATATGTACAAGTAATTATATCTTGTTTCATTATTAAAATGAAGAAGAGATGCATCACATTAGGTATCAAGCAAATGGAAATACTTATAAGTTATCCCATCCTACGTGGTAATCAACATACAAGGCAGTTTGATATTAAAAAGATGTTAATATAAGTAATAATTGATCACAAGTATTTGTAATATAAGATGATTATTTTAATACTATTTAAGTGACCATTAAAATGAGGGTTAGAGTGTAATAAGGACAGTGTCTCATTTTACATGGTAATCAATATAGAAAGGAGTTTGATATTAAAAAAATGTTAATAATCAACATAGAAGGGAGTTTGATATTAAAAAAATGTTAATATATTTCTAATATAAGATGATTATTATAATATTGTTTAAGTGACCACTAAGATGAGATGAGGGTTAGAGTGTAATAAGGACACTATCTCATAATTTTCTTTATAAGTTTAACCTATTTATAAAAGAAAAGATGAGGGTTAGAGCATAAAAAGAACATTATTTAATAACATTTTTTATAATTTTAATATATTTATGAAAGAAAATATTAGAACAAAGTTACAAGAAAGAAATTTGAATAAAATTATAAAAATGAGATTCACATCCAATCATGTAGAACTTTTTCTAATCATGACTAGAATATATAAATACCCATTAATCCTCAATATAGGGCTAAAGTATTATAAGTCTCCCTAAGATTAATAACAACAAAGTACGAAAGGAAAAAGAAAAACCACAAGATTGCAAGAGGATGTGGGAAAATCCTTGTATTCTAGAAGGCTCATCACATAAGTCAAGATACTTGTTTTAGGAAAAATCTAATTCAAAATAAAACACTCTCCTTTCAAATTAACTAGTGATGTATGTGGAAATTTCAAGACTTTATGCTTAAAGCAAATTCAGAAATTTCATCTCATTTACTCAAGGTTTCCCAAATGTATTTCTTATTAAATTTTAGTGTTATGTTTGGATGTGGAATATAAATTAGAGTAAAATATATATCATTTCTACACACCTAAATATATAACACATTCCCAATAAAATAAACATTAAAACAATGTACTTTAACAAAATTAGTTTCCAACCCCAAGGAGACAATACCCGAATTAACATATCTAAAATTAATTTATAAACATCATTTTTTTAAGACACAAATCAGTCCTCTTAATTTCAATTTATTTATAAAAATCATTCAACAAAATCTACTCGTTGTTATGTTAAATAAACATAGTACCTAACCAACATAAGTACATAAGTTGAAAGATAGTACTCATTGTTATGTTAAATCTACAAATATACAAAGTTTGGACAACAAAGTAAACTTCTCTCTCTCTCTCTCTCTCTCTCTCTCTCTCTCTCTCTCTCTCTCTCTCTCTCTCTCTCTCTCTCTCTCTCTCTCTCTCTCTCTCTCTCTCTCTCTCTCTCTCTCTCACACACACACACACACACACACACACACACACACAAACACACACACCTCTTAACTTCTATTTATTTGTAAAAATAATTCAACAAAGTCTATTCATTGTTATATTAAATCAACATAGTACCCAAGCACCATGAGTACGTAAGTTGAAAATCAAATCTACAAATATGAAAGTTTGGACAACAATATACACACATATAAGAATGAAGTGCAAGTACATATTACACAATGGTACAAGATTTCTATTCAAGTTTATCACAAGCTAGGAACCTCCAATGCACCCAAACCCTAGCTAGAGCATCCACCATCAACAATAAATCTTAACCAATAAATATATATCCTAGCAATAAATCAAATCAATCTACTCCTAACCATTCCAAAGGCTCAACAACAAGCTAGCATCAACACTAACAAGTTTACCTTTGATATTCTCCAAGCCTTTCTTTACACAAACTCTCCAAGAAAAGCACTTTGAGTCTTCCCTAGGACTTATTTGACACAAATCCTAGGTCCTTTTCACACAAGGATCAACCTTGGTAATTAAACTCTCCTCAAGGATTTGCATCTCACAAACCCTAGCACCTTCCTCCTTCATTAACACAAGTACAAAGACTCGAGACAAGTTCAAGATATAACAATATAATGAACTCTTTCAACTCTCTTTCTATCACTAAAGGATCTAGTTTCCCTTTATATAGAATAGGAGAGGGAAGCCAACAATAATAAAGTGGACTAAGTCCATAAGAAACCTAATATAATCCTCAAGATAAGGTCTCCAATTGAAACACTCTCTTTCCAAGGTGCACATATGTCAAGAGATGACTCCTCAAATGATGCTCTCTCAAAGCATGGGCCCCGAGTGTTAAACACTCCTCATCAGATGGCTCCTCACTTTCCAAGTCAAGCATCCAACACTCCAATAATCCTCAACATGTGCCAAGTTCACAAACAACCCCAAGTAATGCACACTCAACCCAAGCATCCTTAAGTAAAATAATCATCCTCCTATGGCATGCCAAGTGGTCCCAATGTTGGTAGGGCCAAGAACCCTCCCTCCTAGTGCCCAATGATCATCTTCCAAGGTAATCTACTTCCTATGAAATCACCACATAAGATAATTACCTCTTCAAGTATTGTGTTACTCTAGCACCAAGTCCAAGTTCAACCAACCACTACATAAAGTTCTCAAAATGTCATTAAACAAAAGGCCTAAGTTATAACTAAGGGGCTAGGGATTTCACCATTCATCTCACATCACATGAATCACCCCCAACATTGTATAAACAATTTTGAAACAACCCAAAAGGTAAAAGAGTATGGATGGGTAGTAAAAGTACGCCAGACTCCTTTGAAATTAGCAAGTGGAATGTGCATACATACCAAAAGCATGAAACCCCACCTTTTGAAATTAACAAATGGGATCTAATAATATATTTTCCCTCCATTGTCTTTGAGAAATGTCATTAAGCTATATGTTGACACGACAATAAAGAGAATATTTTCATCTTCCACTTCTAGGAAAATAATTTTCACAACAAATTTCATTTTATTAGCTATGGTTATATACAATGTAAATCCATCTTAACCCCGAATCTATCTATCAACTAATAAAATGTTTTAACCATAATTTTTTTTGAATTGTTTTATATAGTATACATAGATAACAATGAAATATTAAAATGCTCTCTCTCTCTCTCTAGAGAGAGAGAGAGTTTATGTATGACACAATTTGATTTTTTTTTGTTATTAATATTTAGTAAATGCCACATATGAACTCTACAATAAAAATTAAATGAGACACATTTCTCTCATACTAGTAATTGAATTTTTTTCCTCTCAAGATCAAGTTGATATAAAATCATTTTTACTTAAAGGGGAACGAAATATTTTATTTATGGTCATTGTCAAAATATTTTTCTTTCACTTCTCTAATTTTTTTTTTCACTTATATTTTTAGAAATATATATGAAGCTGATATTGTAATATATTACTTATCATAGGTATTCAAATATTTTATCTAAGGCCCATATTGAAATATTGGTAAACAATAAAAAAATTACACACCTTTCTTAGAAACTGCCTTCCATTATTCCCTTTGGCAATTTCCTTAGCCAATTTAATTGCTTGATTTGATTTTGAATTTATATTTGTGTGTGTAAATGCATTTGTATTTAATGTGTAATAATACCTCGAAATTAAGCTAACTTGTTATTCATATTATTACTTTTATTACCTTTTTATTTGAGTGGACACTTCACTACAATATCTCCCCATAGTAAATTGTAAAGTGCCTCTAAACACCATAACCACTACAATTTTACAAAACTTCACCAAACATGGTATTTCTTCCGAATTTTCTTGCTAGGACTTGTCACAAACTTCTCAATAGCCTTTGAGGTCTATGTTAACCCAAAAAAGATCAACATTACTTTGAAGAAGTTTATTAATCTCTTCTCCATCATTCATGTGTTCAACTTGTCATGTTCTTGTGAAATATTAAATACTAGACAATATTTTAATTCCTTATTAAATTTCTTTACATAATTTGTGAAGATTTTAAGTGTATATTTTCAACTGGTCTAATTTGCAACTTTCATAACTTTTTGTAATTCAAAACAAAACTTTGTGTGCCCAAAATTTGTCTTTTCATATATTGATAGTTGGACCTAAACTTAAGTGAAGATGTATTGATTTATGACATCAAAGAATGGATTATCCAAATTTATGTTCATTGTAATTAGAGAAAGGTGTTTGTATTTCTACCTATGTTGTATGTAGAATTCTTATAAAAAGATCTAATAACATTCATAGTGCCATGAACATTTCATCTCTCATTTGGGAGTGAAAGTGGTAGTTTTGCCCACCGTGGTGTTTTTAAAAAATATCTGCATGTCGTAAGTTTGAGCATGAGTTGCTCTATATAAGAATTTTTTTTTGAATATTGATTTGAATTTTTAAATATTATTTTATTTTAATCTTTTAATATTGTTTTTTGTTTGACTAGAAAAAAAATATCCACATATCAAAATAAATTTATTAAAATTTAAACATTTTTTTTTTCATAAATTTTTGCAAGTGATTTCTATTAAAAAAAGTATTACATTGATAACACAATGAGGAGACCAATCCCTCATATCAAGTTCACTCAAAAACAAAAAATTACATGTCTTATCAGAGTCACATTTACATTGATTTTCAGTTGTAGTCACCATTAACATTCAGGAATTACATGATTACATGATTAGTGACTGTGAGCAAGAAACAAGTAGAACAAACTATAAAACAAGTAGTGAAACCCTAATAGGATTAGTGCCAAAACGTGGTTGCAATAGCTTAGAAACAAAACCAAAAGCCTTTGAAGGCCTCAAGTAAGATCCAAGGGTGTGAGAGAAACCAAGGAAACCATACCATCACGATGTCACTGCAAGAGTAGCTCGTTCACTGGAGACTAGTTGGAGATGATAACCAGTGATAATGACGATAAATTTCCTTTTGGAGAGGTAGCTACCGGTGGTGCAACGATCAAAGGTGGGGCATTAATAACAGCAGGGGCATCTTGGTCCTCAATGGACTCAGTGTCTGATCCGGAGACTACAAATTTCTCCACTCTTGCGAGTCTGGTTCCAATGTCATCAAGGATGAATTGAAGGTTGTGAAGAATCCTTTTGATGTCTTCCTGACCTACAAACAATTTGTAGTTGTCAACTTGCTTGTCCCAGAGAACCATGCAGAACAAGGTCTCCAGTTGTTGATGCAAATTTATAGAGTGTAGGAAATGTGGGTGGCATTTCCTGAATTTCCCTAGATCAGGTATCCAATTTAACCAATTTCCAATGCCCTCTGAGTCGAAAAAATATGACCTTTCACCAAATTATTTCAAATCCAAGAGGCGAATATCTCTCCTACTTTTGGAGGGATAGATTTAAAATAATTCACCACAAATTCCCATCATAAGAGCCAATTTCAAGAGGAGGAGGAACTTGATATTCCTCCTCTATGACTTGGAATGCATTGTCAAGGAGCCATGAGAGCCAAGGTGCATATAGAAAATAGACTAGAGGAGTGACCCAAGACCAGATACAAGCTAAGGCATGGGTTACCACCAGTAAGAGAAACAAAGACCGGGACCCCAAGTACAAATATATCATCTAGTAATATAAATGCTTTACCACCCACAAGATACCTCCATGCAGCTATAAGGGTCTGGTGAAAATACAAATACTAGTGCCTGAGGAATGTAACCAGTGATTACGGGGTCATAGAAGGGACATTTGGCATGCCCAGAACACCCTTCAAAACCTCCAAACTGCCCAGACATCATGTGCTCATCAATGAGCTCAACGATTGTGATGTCAGGAGTTCTAGGAAGGTCCGCCAATTGATCCAGCAAGATACAAGCCATTTCAACTGCGTGAGAAACCCTGAGGTGAAATGTGTTATCGTATATCCCCATAAAACCTATCATTTGTTTGCATTTATAATGGCAGGACTCATTGGAGAGGCCTGGGAACTTGGTTTCCAACAAGCGCCACGTCGTGGTCTTGAAGGGCCAAGTGGTAGGAATGGGTCTGTGGTCTATGACCACTAACCCTCGCACCAATCTTCGTCTTGGCATGGAAATCAAGCCCTTTGTTACTATCATTCTATTAAGGTTCACCCCCATCAAGGACTGTAGGTGTACACATGGACCCATCTTTCTGCACCCAATATTTAATATCTTCTACATCATCCCTTGTGGACAACATCGACCAAGGCCCATCCACTGTCAGGTGTCGTTTGAGTCACATTTACTAAATTATTGAGTTGGAAACTATAATTACACATGCAAGAATGTTTTGTTGTTGTTTTTCAAAAACTACAAAATTTACGTAGGAGCTTTTACATGATAACAATGTTTCTTAATATCATTAATTGTTTCTAGGATTATTACATTTTCAAAAACTTTCATAAGGAAAATTTCAATGATGGTTAAATTCAACTCTCAAACTTTTTTTTTAATTTCTTTTCTTCTAAATACAATGTAAAAATACCAAGAAATTACAACGAATTTATCCTATTCTTACATATAATTAAATTTATACTAAAGTGTGAACAAGTGACTAGATATCAAACCTTGTTCACCAGCAAGACATAGAAACTAATTGAATTCTTTGTAAAATTTCAAAACCCTAGCTATCAACCGCAATTTGCAGAGGTTTCTAACCCATTCGGCACATGGTAGGCGCCACAGGGGGGAGTGGTGCTCCCTCGTATAGCCTTGTTATCTAATGTGACAACCATTTGGTTAATCATGCATCCAACTTCATATATGAAATCCCTTGAGCTCCCTCCAAGGTAAAATTAGGGGAAGAAGCTCACACGACCTCAAACCACGCCAAAACGCAGTGACAACAATGCACACTGGGGATACGTTTTCCAAAAGACATTGTTGACCCCAAATTCAAGGTTAAATATTCTAAAATAGGGCAATACATCCAATACTTGAAGGATCATGCACTGATTGGGAAATTTTTGGGTATCTAGCCCTAGGAAAAATCCCTCACCTATGGATTCAAAGCTTGAACTAGGAGCCAAGGATTTTTTTCATTGTGGTTTTTTCCAATCTAGAAGACAAACTACACCTTTTTTAAAATGGTCCCTACATTTTCAACTCGATGGGCCTGTATCTCAAATTCTGGATGGATCAATTCATTTTAGATAAGGAACATTTAAAAGTACCTCCAATATGGATTCCAATGTACTCCTTGCCAATGGAATTCTAGAAAGAAGAGACTTTGGAAGGGATTGGAAATTCAATAGGAAACTTCGTCAAAATATTATAAGCCACCAAGAAAGAACGATACATTTCCTATGCCAAAATATGTGTTTTTTTAATATAGTTGAACCACTACCTAAATCAATAAATATATACTATCATCGTAACATCTCAAAATAAACCCTCGACTATGAGCACATCCCCTACAAATGTAGAAGATATTATGAGTATGGGAACATTTTTAGAAACTACTTTCTTATAGCCTTAACCTCTCCATTAGATCAATACGAAAATAAAGACCCAAATGGATTCACCAAGCCTCCATCTCGCAAATGTTCTCAGCATGTCTCTCTGCCTCCACACTCTAGCCATAATCCTAGAACCAACAACAGTTTTGACCCATCATCTAACATAGACTTCTAGGAATCAACTCCCTCCTTCGTTGTTTCCTTCTAAATCTTCGTATCTTGACATGGAAGAGAAATAACTTCCTCGAGATCTTCAAAAGGGTCCATTGGCCTCTCTAACAACTCGAAATAACTCCTTGAACCAATCATTCAGGGAATCATCATGGTCAAACTAGAAAATGATCCAAAAATTGGGGAGGTGGAGGGTATGGATCTAGAGGCAATTGATCTATCGAGAATTGCAAAATATTGCAAAGGCAATGACTTCAATTCCATTATGTAATACTAGGTCAAAATATTAAGCAAAGCATATCTCAAATCTTGCTTCCAAGTATAAAAAGGGTCCTCGGGTATGAATACATTAATTTCCCATTGAGGTATTCAGACTCATGCTCTCAAAGGTACTCAAAATCAAAAAAGAAGAAGGGGATATAGAGAAATCAATAAATTTTAAAAGAGCTAGGAGAAATGTTGGTTAACTCAAGTAGAATAAAGTTGATATCAAAGGTCTTTCCCTCCACCAATTCTCTCTCTAAATGAAAATCCTCTCTTGGAATATAAGGGGCCTTAACTAAAAAGGGAAGCAAATGCTCCTTAAAAACAGGTGGAGGACAAATCAACCTACATTCCTGATGATACAATAAGCTAAAAATTCTAGTGATTTTATTGATGTGATAGCTTCCAAATTTGGGAGGGGTTGTCACTCTGTTGCCATAGATGCCCAAGGACAAGCAGGATGTCTAGCCTTATTTTGGAACATTAAGTTGCAATTCTAAACTCGTTTTCATCTCAGATAAATTTAATAGTAAATTTTCATCTCATTGGGTTAGAATAAATATGCATCCTCTCCTATGTGTACAACCTTACACTCGAAAGAGAAGGATTTTTTTTTTTGAATTATATCAAATAGATACAACCCATGCTAGAAATCTATTAATGGATTTTGGGGGGAGATTTTAATCTCATTAAGTCTTTTTTCGAAAAGAAGGGTAGAATGCGAAGATTGGAAGTAGAGGGAAAACTTTTCGTGGAGCAGATGCAATCTACATAGCTCTTGATTTAGACACTATCAATGGGATTCACACCAGGAACAACCACGGGGTGAAGCCCAACAAACTGCATCTAGGATGTGTTACCACACAATTTAGCAGGGCCCTAAGGAAGGGAAACCTAAGAGACAAATACTAGACTAAGTGAAAACAATGGGACAATGACCCACTGTCACCCCAGTCAAGGTCCCCTGCTCTTTATGGACTTTCACCGATGGGAGGAGTCCCGGTAGGAAGGAAATCACTTGAAATGGATATATCAATAACTATGTATGAAGTGATTTCACAAAGCCCATTCAAGGAGAGACACAATAAGGCTCAATGCTTCAAAGAAGCTTACACACTCTCCAAGAAAGACCTTGGGGGGAGAAGATCAGGACCCAAGGTTTGAGCTATACAATGGTAATATGTACTTCTAAGGTCAAGACTCTAGGAGACGATGTAAAACCTTTCAAAGGAGCTCTATGTGAGGATTTAATGCTTCCAAAAGGTTCTTCACTCTCTTTGAAAGATCGAAGAAATACTTGCACTACACCTATGGTTTAATGAATAATTATGGGAAGAAATAATTCCAAGGCACTCATCACGTCAAGGAAAGGGAGGAGAAAGGGTTTCTTATGGTTTATTCCACCTGTCCAAGGAAATACAAGCTAGGTTTCCCTTCCAAGGAATACTTAGGGCACAATAATTTAGGGATTAGTCACTATGAGAAGTCAACCAAAATTGGAGATCCTCAAGAAAAGACCTCAAGGAAGAATCTTGTTAAAACATAATCCAAAAATTCCTCCTCTAAAGGATTTCTCTTGATGCCCTAGCTAGTCGTCCAAGGAAAGAGGGGCTGAAATTTTAGGAGGAGAAAAGAAGAAAGGGAAGTTGAACACCAAATGATTTAGGCCATTGCCTTCTCCCTTGGGTTTATGGAGTCCTAGATGCATTAGATAAGCCAAATTTTTCTTCAAGGAGGCTAAAACAAGATGCCCTAGTTACCACCTTTCAACAAGTACCTACTATTAGAATATGGAATTTCATGAAGAAAAAGAACATGTCATCGCTAGGAACATTCATTGCATGTTATACTATGAATAACATATGCAAGAGCCAACCAAATAGCTTTCAAAATTATCTTCAACAAAATTAGGGCACAATAGCATTTCTTCTAGTTGCAACAATTACATACATTAGACAATTTGCAAAGAAATATTTCATCAACAAGAGAACTTACAAAATAATCATGCAATAAATCCATATAGATTCAAGAAGTAGCTCCAAGACAAGATAAAAAATCAGCTCCAAATATCATAGTGCATCCAAGATACTCCAAAGATTCCAAGAGAAAAAATGTGAATTTCCTAAGAGGGTTGAAAATCCTAAGTGATGATGAATTCTAAAAAATGAGACTCACTTCTATTTATATGAGTCTCTCCAAATCGAATTTGCCTAATGAGCCCCCAAAATTATAAAATAATGTGTTAAGAACAAGTCTTGGTCATAAGCTGACCAAGTAGCTATCACAAGTTATGAATTAGTCATCCATAAGCTAGTCGAATTGATGACATCATGATGAAGAAGGCTTGTTGGAGGGACACATTGAGTCATCTAAGTGCCATGATGAGAGAGGGCTCTAATAAAGATGAATTAGAGGATGGACCCTAATTTTCCATGCAATTCATCATGTGGTGCCCCATAGTGGACTTGGGGCAAAAATGTTGGTCTCATGGATATCCTGATGAAAGATAAGCTTGTAGACTACTCCAAATGAGGGCTCTGACGTTGGTGCCTGCCTCCCATGTCTCAAGGGTGAGACAAACCTCCTCTGGGCATTGGATCAACTACCTTAATCATGCTAAGTCAGTTGGGTCATGTTGGTCCAAGTGCATCATATCACAAATAATGTGGGCAACGAACAAGCCGTCGAAGGTGTTGAGAGTGCCCATGGCATGAACTGATGCTCAAACACATGATGGAGTCCCATGGGTATCAACGCGCCCCCTATGAATTTCAATATGATCCTCTGGTGGGCTTGGGCCCCAATTAAGTTGCCTAACCCATGATGAAACCACATGCCAATTACATATATGATCCAATGTGCTTCCTCACCAACAGGTAAAATAATTCATTAGTGAATCTAAGTGAACCAATCTTGTTAATTAAGGGCACAAATGAGGCTTCATAATGGGCTTCCCTTCCAAATTTAGGGCTTTAAGCATGTAATAGTGTAACCTCCCTAGGTAGGAGTGGCTATTAAGCAACCCTATTAGGTGTTCCCAACCCCTAAGGGGGAAGATAGGTCCAAAGTCCATCCTTCAATTGATAGGGATAATTTGAATAATGATGAGGGATGTCCACATATTTAGGTGTATAGATGTAGGAGGGATCAATTGTGGATACATGAGTTACCCTGGCCTTTGTATTTCCACCCTTCTTCATTTTCCTTTTGCCTTTTCTTGATTTTTATTTGCATTATTGCTCGGGTCTCTAGGAGATGAGAACATGTTGTGTATGATATAAGTATTTATTACCCCCTTTAGGTGGGGCAGTTCATCACCCACCAGGGGTTGGGACGTGCATGGGTTCCTTAATGATGTGGGGGCACTCATGGGGTCCTAGGAACTAGGATGATGACCATAATGAAGGGGTAGAGCTCATGTTTGGCTTTTTCCCATGCGCTAATATAATGTCCTGACCATATTTTGCATTTTATAATATTCTTCTTGTGTTTCTTGCTTGCGGCCAAGATATGCTTTTAATTTTTTTTTAGTTGCATCAACCTCTGGGGCAACATTTCCAGGCCCAACCAAACATGTGGACAAGGGGAGGGGGTGTACCAGTTCCTGGTGGACCCAGTGATCATGTGGACCTAGAGAAGGAAGATGATGAAATAGGGATTGTAATGTGCAGAGGGGAGTGAAAAATGTGTGAAATGGGAAAATGGGACCGCACTACCAAAATTGGGGTTTCCCAAGTAGTGTCCTTCCTGAAGCTATAATCCAATAGGGGAGGTCCCATGGGACTAGGATTGAGGATTAACCCCCCATTTAAGGTGAGGGAAAAAAACTACAATCAAAACCCCTCCTCCTTCCAAGTCACCCAATAATCCATACCCAAAGTGACCAAGGAAAAACAAACTTAAGGACCCAATTGCACAATTAAAAACATACCTTTAGGATTGGATGGCCCATATTCAAACATACTCTCTCGACAGATGGGTGAGAAGACATATGACTGACTCAAGGAGTGAAGATCAAATGACACAATATATCGACTACACTTGTGGCTATTAGGGGTTGTTGGCTCCCGGCTGAAGACAAATCTAGGAGAACAATTCTCCTATTGGGTCACCCTCTTTTGGTGGGTAACAGCCGGCTTCAATTGAGACATGAGCTCATTGTATAGTGCATGAACCATGTACTCGAATGGGAGGTCATGAGAACACCAAAAATACTTTGGGACCGTAGTCCTGTATCCTACACATCACAGATAATGTTGGAAGCATATGTTCTGGGCATACTTTTATCGCCCATGTTTTCATTAAATAATAAAACTCTATAGGAAACAAAATTCTATTCTATTATGAAAATCTAATGTAAATGAACCTATTCTAGCATAAGAACATGATATGATGATAATAGCTATGCAAAATCAATATGCAATGCAGCCTAGTCTACCATGCATGCTACAATATGAAAATTCTAAGTATAGTCACATATTCAATGTAACCAACATATCATTAGATCAAAGATCATATTTCCTACACCTATGATCAATTATAATATACATTTGAGAGTAAACATGATAATCATGGCACTCAAATGCTAGGTCACAAGGGTGGGAAGTGGAAATATAAGATGATCATAAATCATGCGAAGGGGCGATGGAACAAGAGTAAGAACATGAATTAGGCATGACCAATCTGATGATTCCCTCAACCCTAAACATGGATTAGTTAATGACCAAGCTCAAACACTCCTTCCCAAAGGTCTCTTTATTGGTGTAATGCTTTATGGGGTCCTTAGGAGTATAATGAGAAGGATGAAGGGATGGCTGGCATGGAGGACCACAACAAAAGGTTGATTTTCCTCATGATTATATTCATAAGAGGGAAATGACCTAGGATCATCATCATTAATGATTTCACATCGAGGAATGATAAGACGAGTCCATGGATGACTCAAATACACCTCCAAGATCAGAAGGAGGGTAGGGAAAGACAAGGTTATTATTGATATCATCATCAGTATCATAGCTAGGGTCCTTGTAAAAATAATGGCTTGTGATTCCCCACTTTCCTACTTCAATGTGAAATTAATCACTAATGTCAATGTCAGGGGAAGCAACAATGTCCACATTTTATATACCTTTATGAAGTACATCATTCAACATCCCGTCTTCATTAAGAGTCCCAACTTCATTAGGTTCATTGTCATGGACCTGGGCTTCCACGAAGCTTTCACTTTGCTACTTTCATATTCAGTTCCTGAATCTACAACCCCAAATTCTTCCATACATTCCTCTTGGGAACCATGGTCTTCACTACTTGTGGTTTTTTCAAGACTTTCATCTTGGTGGCGAGGAAATAGCCCTCTTCTTGGTATTGATGTGAGTCACCATGTATCTCTTGCACAAGATTACATAAGATGTCAACCTCCCAATGTTTGTAAGTAATGTTCCAATATAACTCAACATAAGGATTCTTCTTGTATTGGAGTCGCATCTCACATATCTCATTTCTTCCTTTACTACACAAATAGAGTAGGTAGGGTTTATTTGTGCATCTTTCAACAAAATTCCTGCAATCTTCCTTGTACTCATCGAGATGTTTATGGATGAAATCAAAATACTCCTCTTCTTGCTTATGATAGGTAGTAACACAATGAGCCATTTCTTTAATCTTTGCGTAACAACTAATTGCAGAGTCACCAAGGTGAATTCAAGGTTCCTTGAGAGATGCTTGCTTCACCTCACAAGCATTGACTTTGAGGTTTAGTGAAGAACAAGGGCTTCATTCTTCCAATGGAGTCACTAGAAGAAGATATATATTATCATCAAAGGAATCATTGTTGATTTATGGTGGCATCGGATGTGATCTAAGCCTCAAAATTTTTAGGGAGGCTAGGACACATGTATTCCAAAATACCCAGAAATCATTTTGGGAAATTCCACCCGGAGACAATTTTATTAAAATAATTAATTATTTTTAATGGATGCCTAAGTCTAAACTTAGGAAATTAAAATAATTAAAGGGCATTAATTAAACTTTGGGTGAAAATTCTAGAAGAAGACGAGGATCAAGCCAAAAATGATCTAAGCCATTGATTAGAATCTAATCTGTGTCGTTGATTGATCAACAAGAGGATTATAGGAAGAGGCTTGATGGGCATTTGGAAGACACATTGGGTGAGAGATCAGAGATCAATTTTCTCAAGAGAGCAGCGCAAAAGTTGCCAGAGAAGGTGATCGAGGAGATTTCTTGTAGTGAGGGGCAGGGATAATTTTCTGGAGGAAGTTTTACTGATCTGGAGAGTGCAAGGCTGAGAGGGCAGAGAGTAGTCCAGAGAAGTAGCTCTAGACCACGTAGAGGAAATGTAAAGCTATGTTTTGGTAGCGCAAATCTTCAGAGGGAGTCTGTATTTCTGCTGGGGAATAGTCGAGATCTAGTGCTGGAGCTGGGGTGTGAGACCAGGAGGCTAGAGGGTCGAAGTTTCTAGTGAGCAGAGGATCGAGAGGAGGAGCAGCGCAGTCCTAGCAGTAGTGACACAGTAACTGTGTGGGTGTGACGCAATACTGTGTAGAGACAATGAAAAGGCTCATCTCGAGTGCAGATCAGTGCCAGATTTCCCAGTGACAGGGTGAGATCATCTCACTATCTTTTGTCTAGTTAGATCTCTCTATAGGATTGCTAGTTTGGGCATCCGAAGAATTGTACTAAAAAATTAATGCATAATAATACAAACCCTCAACTACTGCACCAGTTTTCCCACATTGGGTTTTTCTGAGGACATTTTTCCAAAAACAACAGTGTCACTTGTGTGTGCTATTTCTTTCTTGCTCGGTTCTTGTTTCCGCATATTATTTAAGTTGTGAAGGCTGCAATTGTATTTATTTCGATGTTTACCGTATTATACTGTAAATAACTTGATAGTAGGAGAAATATCATCAGTTGTTGTAGTAATTATTCGGGGATTCCGAATTTTCACATGGTATCAGAGCATAGGTGAAGCAAGAAAGAAGACCAAAAGAGTTGAGCATTGAAGAGAAGGAGGGAAATCGAAGTGTTGCGTAGGCAATAGATCAAATTGTTAGGTAAAATTGACTCACGGTTTGAGTCAAGGTTGACCTAGTTAAATAGCAGTGGTTTTGGGCACATGGTATAGTGTACCCATGGTATTATGGTTCATGGTATTGCATGAAATGGAGCCTATAAAAGGCTAGGAATACTTCGTTGTAAGAGAGGCCTGGAGGTGAGTGGTGAAGGCTCACTTGGTCAGATTGGCCAGGGTTTTGGCCAATGCTAATGAGATCTCATTGGATTGGGTTTTTCCTGGATAAATATTATGTGTATAATATTTATGTGTATTGTTGTTGGTTATTTTATTATTCCTCTCTGTAAATCTCAGTAATAATTTATCTCTCTACCATAAATTTCTTAACAACTGGTATCAGAGCTAAGTTGGCTTCAGAAGGACGTTTTTTGTTGCCAAGGGTTTGTATTGGCCTAGTAGATAGAGAGATAATTAAGTTTTTCTTGCAGATATGGATCAAAAGCCATAGATTGTGAAGCAAAGTTGCACACTATTGGGTCATGAGAGATTCAGTGGATGAGGAGGATATGTGCACGTGGATTAATTAAAAGAATGCCTAGATAAATGGCAGTTACAACAGTTGGTGACCCATGTAATTCAGTAGATGGGTTCTTTTTATATGGACATTGATGTCATATGTACAAAGACAACAACAAGGGTAAACAAAAAAAAATTATTATAATGGAGTGAAATTTTTAATTTGCATGTAAATGGGCATACTGTTGTAAGACCTAGTAAGGCATGTGTACCCCTGGGTAATTACCGGTAAAGTTTGGGTTAGACCTAGGTAATAAGGGGATGTCGGGTTAACAAATCCTGGGTAAAAACTTTGAAGGGGGTAAGGGCTAGAGTGAGCGAGATTGTCTCACTTAGCAAGTTTTGGTTGGATTTAGTCAAGGAACCCCAAGTCAAGTTTAAGGGGGGAATTGTTAGGTAAAATTGACTCGAGGTTTGAGTCAAGGTTGACTTGGTTAAATAGTAGTGGTTTTGGGCACATGGTATAGTGTACCCATGGTATTATGTTCTATGGTATTACATGAAATGGAGCCTATAAAAGGCTAGGAATGCTTCATTGTAAGAGAGGCCTGGAGGTGAGTGGTGAAGGCTCACTTGGCCGGATTGGCCAGGGTTTTGGCCAATGCTAATGAGATCTCATTGGGTTGGGTTTTTCCCCAGATTTTGGGTTTTGCTAGATAAATATTATGTGTATTGTTGTTGGTTATTTTATTATTCCTCTATGTAAATCTTAGTAAATATCTATGATAATTTATCTCTCTACCGTAAATTTCTTAACACGAATCCCTAGAGGGATTGTGTAGTGCAGGCCAAGAGGGCAAGATTCTCAAGGAAAATCTTTCTCTGAGTGAGTTGACAGAGAGGTAAGATTTCCAGATCAAGATATTTCAGCGACAGAGGGAGTAGCATAGCAGAAGCTTCAACATAGAGCAGTCTTCAGGTGAGATGCAGTTTTCTACAACAGTTGTTGGGGCAAAAAAACGTCAGAAGAAGGAAGGAGACACTTTTTGAGGGAATTTCTTCCTCAGAGAATTCCAAGCCAAGGAATTTGATTTCTCAATTGCTGAGTAGTAGTAGAGAGGAGCAGATCTACTAACTCCAGCAGGGAGTGTGTAGGCCAACCTAGCAGCAACACAGAGGAGAGATGAGGCAGTTCGACTTTTTGGCAAAGATGGCAGCTAATGGGCTGAGAGATCAAGATCAGTTGGACGGAGCATCCAACTATGTGATCTGAGGCTAGGATCTCCTGCCTTCTAGATGAGCATGATCTCAAATCCTACATCGATAGTGTGGTAGTTGTACCCGCAGATGCAGATCCACTCAAGAAGTACAAGGCTGAGATGGCGAAGGCCAAGCGATTGATCCTCGACGGAGTGAGGGATCACGTTGTATGTCACATTGTTGGCAAAGGGACGGCCAAAGAAATGTGGGGTGCCTTGGCTATGTTGTATCAAGGATCTTCCGAGCAATGGAAGATGTACTTGGAGGAGAAACTGAGAATCGCAAGGATGCAGAAGGGGGAACACATTGATCCGTTCCTATCGAAGCTTCAGAAATTCTGAGATCAGTTGGAAGTTGTAGGATCATCACCTCAACCTACAGAGATGGTCAGGTTGGCCCTGAATTCAGTCACAAAATAATGGAAAGTATTTTTCCAGAGCATCCTGGGCAGAGAGAAATTGTTGGATTGGGAAGGGATGTGGGCCACTCTTCAACAGGAAGAGATGAGGCGAGTCTTAGTCAAGTGCAATCTTGATAGCAGCATCAACAGTGGGACAAAGCCCAAGGAGGAGGAGGAGAATGCAACCCTTGCATCAAAGGGTCAGCAGGAGCAGCGGAGGTAAAAGAAGGACGTCTCTAAGATCAAATGTTTTCGGCGTGGAGAATTTGGTCACTACGCTATGCAGTGTCCTCTCAAGAAGAAGGACAAGGATGAGAAACATGATTCGCAGGCAACCGCAAAGATTGAGGAGGAGGAGTTTGCCATGGTTTCCCAAATACCTTTAGGGGAGAGGTGGGGTGATCTAGTACTGTAGTTCGAAAGAATTGCAGATGGGAAGGGTCCATTGAGGAGTCCACCTCATGGATCAATACCTTGCTACGGGAGCCCATACCAGAAGTAACAGGATGGAGAGTTGTCAGTTGGTGCAGAGGAGTTTTGGAGTGACAGTTGCAGTGGCCAAGAGCGCCAGAGACTGAACAACGCAGAGCAGAGTTGGTAGTAGTGTAGTTGGCACAGTGCAGAGTCAACATCTATGCAGAGTCTTCAGAGGGTCAATACAGAGACTAGTAGCAGTCAGAACTCCAACAACAGATGCATCATGTTGAACACCTTTGGTTCAGTATTTTGGATGTTTTTTCGTTGCAGTGCAGATGCAGTTGGTAGCAACATGCAAAGTCAGCAGCAACACGGATGCAAATTTTGCATAGTAGTTGGTGGGCAATGATGTCAGACATCAACAATGCAGAGGGAGATGTTACAAAGTCAGGGTGATGCTTCAGTAGGTTGCATTACTAGAGCACATTCCTCGCTAAGAGGGAGTGTTGATTTATGGTAGCACCAGATGTGATCTAAGCCTCAAAATTTGCAGGGAGGCTAAGACACATGTATTCTAGAATACCTAGAAATTGTTTTGGGAAATTCCACCCAGAGACAATTTTATTAAAATAATTAATTATTTTTAATGGATGCCTAAGTCTAAACTTAGGAAATTAAAATAATTAAAGGGTATTAATTAATCTAGGGGTGAAGCTTCTAGAATAAGACGAGGATCAAGCCAAAATTATCTAATCCATTGATTAGAATCTAATTTGGGACATTGATTCATCAACAAGAGGATTGATGGGCATTTGGAAGACACATCGGGTGAGAGATCGGAGATTGATTTTCTCAAGAGATTAGCGCAACAGTTGCCGGAGAAGGTGATCGAGGAGATTTCTTGAAGTGAGGGGCAGGGATAATTTTCCGAAGGAATTTTTCCTAGTCCAGAGAGTGCAAGGCTGAGAGGGAAGAGAGTAGTCTGGAGAGGAAACGATGGGCCATGCAGAGGTGGTGTAAATCTATGTTGTGGCAGCACAGAGCTTCAAAGGGAGTCTGTATTTCTACTGGGGAATAGTCAGGATCTAGTGTCGAAGCTGAGGTGTGAGACCGGGAGGCCAGAGGGCCGAAGTTTCCAGTGAGCATAGGATCAAGAGGAGCAGCAACGCAATACCAGCAGCAGTGACGTAGTAACTGCGTGAGTGTGATACAATAATATGCAAAGACAGTGGAAAGGCTCATCTCCAACATAGACGTAGTAACTACATGAGTTTGACAGAATACTACGCAAAGATAGTGGAAAGGCTCATCTCCAACGCAGATCAGTGCCGGATTTCCCAGTGACAGGGTGAGATCATCTCACTATCTTTTGTCCAGTTAGATCTCTGTATAGGATTTCCAGTTTGGGCATCCGAAGAATTGTACCCATAAATTACTGCATAATAATACAAACCCTCAGCGACTACATCGGTTTTCCCACATTGGGTTTTTCCCGAGACATTTGTCCAAAAACAACGGTGTCACTCGTGTGTGCTATTTCTTTCTTGCTCAGTTCTTGTTTTCACATATTATTTAAGTTGTGAAGGATGCAGTTGTATTTATTTCAATTTTTACCATATAACACTGTAAATAACTTGATAGTAGGAGAAATATAATCAGTTATTGTAGTAGTGATTCAGGGATTCCAAATTTTCACAATCACCTCTTCAAATATTATCCAAGGAGGGATACCAGCTTCCTCCCTGGTAACGATGCCCAAAAATGTTACCATATAATATAGCAGGGACTAAGGAATTTAAACCTAAGGAACAACTACTAGACTAAGTGACAACAATGAGACAATGACCCATTGTCACATCAGTCAAGGCCCCTTGCTCTTTATGAATTTTCACCAATGGGAGGAGTCCTGGTAGGAAAGAAATCACTTGAAATGGATATGTCAATAACTAGGTATGAAGTGATTTCACAAATCCCATTCAAGGAGAGACACAATAAAGGCTCAATGCTTCAAAGAAGCTAACACACTCTTCAAGAAAGACCTTGGGGTGAGAAGATTAGGATCTAGGGTTTGAGATATGCAATGATAATATATACTTCTAAGGTCAAGACTCTAGGAGACGATTTAAGACCTTTTAAAGGAGCTCTATGTGATGATTTAATGTTTCCAAAAGGTTCTTCACTCTATTTGAAAGACCCAAGAGGGACTTGTGCTAGACTTAGGGTTTGATGAATAATTGTGGGAAGAAATACTTCCAAGGCACTCACCAAGTCAAGAAAAGGGAGTAGAAAGGGTTTCTTATGGTTTATTCCACTAAATACAATGCTCATACAACCCTCAAGAAAGCCACCTATCCAAGGAAATAGAAGCTAGGTTTCCCTTCTAGGGCACAAGAATTTATCGATGAGTCACCGTGAGAAATCAACCAAAATTGGAGATCCTCAAGACAATACCTCAAGGAAGAATCTTGTCTGAACGAAATCCAAAAATTCCTCCTCTAAAGGATTTTGCTTGATGCCTTAGCTAGTCATCCAAGGAAAGAGGGCCCAGAATTTTAGGAGGAGAAAAGAAGGAAGAAAGGGAAGTTGATCACAAAACAACTTAGGCCAGTTCCTTCTCCCTTGGGTTTATGGAATCTTATATGCGTTAGATAAGCCAAATTTGTCTTCAGGGAGGCTAAAAGATGATGCCCTAGATACCACCTTTCAACAATTACCTACTATTAGAATATGGAGCTTCATGAAGAAAAATAACATTTCATCACTAGGAACATTCATTGCATGCTATGCCATGAATAGCATATGCGAGAGCCAACCAAATAGCTTTCAAAATGATCTTCAACAAAATTAGGGCACAATAGCATTTATTCTAGTTGCAACAATTACATACATTAGACAATTTGTAAAGAAAGATTTCATCAGCAAGAGAACTTACAAAATAGTCATGCAATATATCTATCCATATTCAAGTAGCTCCAAGACAAGATAAAAAATAAGCTCCAAATATCATAGTGCATCCAAGATGCTCCAAAGATTCCAAGAGAAAAAAAGTGAATTGCCTAAGAGGGTCAAAATCCCCATGTGATGATGATGATTTCTCACACATGAGACTCACGTGTACTTATATGAGTCTCTCTAAATCGAATTAGCCTAATGAGCCCCCAAAATTATAAAATAATGTGCTAAGAATAAGCCTTGGTCACAAGTCAACCAAGTAACTATCACAAGTTATGAATTAGCCATCCATAAGCAAGCCGGATTGATGATGTCATGATGAAGAAGGGTTGTTTGAGGGCCACGTTGAGTCCTCTAAGTTCCATGATGAGAGAGAGGGATTTAATAAATATGAATTAGGGGATGACCCCTAATTTTCCATGCAAGTCATCATGTGGTGCCCCATAGTGGGATTAAGGTACAAATGTTGGCCTCATGGGTCTCCTGATGAAAGATAAGCTTGTAGACTGCTCCAAATAAGGGCTCTGATGATGGTACTTTCCCTCCCATGTCTCAAGGGTGAGACAAACCTCCTTTGGGCCTTGGATAAACTGCTTTGATCATGCTAAGCCAATTGGATCATGCTAGTCTAAGTGCATCATCTCGTGAATATGTGGGCAACAAACAAGCTACCAAAGGTGTTGAGAGTGCCCATGGCATGAAATGATGCTCAAACACATGATGGAGTCCCATGGCTCTCATATCAATATGATCCTCTGGTGGGCTTGGGCCCCAGTTAAGTTTCCCAGCCCATGATGCAACCAGTTGCTAATTACATATAAGATCCAATGCACTTCCTCATTATCAAGTACAATAATTCATTAGTGCATCTAAGTGAACCAATCTTGTTAATCAAGTGCACAAATGAGACTTCATAATGGGCTTCCCTTCCAAATTTGGGGCTTTAAGCATGTAATAATGTTACCTCCCTAGGTAGGAGTGGCTAATAAACAACCTTATTTGGTGTTCCCAACCCCTAAGGGGGAAGACAGGTTCAAGGTCCATCCTTCAATTGATAGGGATCATGTGAATAATTATGAGGTGGATAGGGACACAGGGGTCTCAAGCCAAATGCCATGGGTTCAAGGGTGGTAATGATGAGAGATGTCCACATATTTAGGTGTATAGATGTAGGAGGGAGCAATCATGGACACATGAGTTACCTCGACCATTATTTTTCCACCCTTATTCATTTACCTTTTTTATTTTCTTGATTTTTCTTCTACTCGGGGCTCCAAAAGATGAGAGCATGTTGTGTATGATATAAGCAATTATTAGCCCCTTAAGGTGGGGCAATTCATCACCCACCAAGGGTTGAGACGTGCATGGGTTCCTTAATGATGTGGGGGAACTCATGGATCCCTAGGAACCAGGTTGATGGCCATAATGAAGGGGTAGAGCTCATGTTTGACTTTTTCCCACGATAATGTCTCGACCATCTTTTGCATTTTATAATATTCTTTTCTTTTGTGTCTTTCTTATGGCCATGATATTCTTTTAACTTTTTTTTAGTTGCATCAACCTCTGGGGCAACATTTCCAGGCCCAACCAAACATGTGGACACAGGGAAGGAGTGTACCAATGCCTTGTGGAACCAGTGGTCATGCAAACCTAGAGAGGGAAGATGATGAGATAGAGACGGTAATGTGTGGAGGGGAGTGAAAAATGTGAAATAAGAAAATGGGACCGCGCTACCAAAATTGAGGTTTCCCAAGTAGTGCCCTTCCTGAAGCTATAAACCAATAGGATAGAACCCAAGGGGCTAGGATTGAGGATTAGATCCCCATTTAAGGTGAGGGAACAAAACTAAAGTCAAAATCCCTCCTCCTTCCAAATCACCTAATAATCCATGCCCAAAGTGCCCAAGGAAAAACAAGCATAAGCACTCGATTGCACAATGAAAAACATATGTTTAGGATTAGATGGACCATCTTCAAACTGTTGATTTTGGATAGCATCAAGTATGCTCTAACCATGAAAATTGGTGGAGATGCTAAAGCACATGAGATATCCAAGACCCAGAAATGGTTTGGACAGATTCTAACCGGTTTGGGAGATATTAAAATAATTAATATTTTTAATGAAGTTCCTAAGTCTAAACTTAGGAAAAATAAAATATTAAAGAGTATTAATATAAAAATGGGTTAGAAGGTTCCAAAAGTCATGGATCAATCCAAATCTAATCTTAGCCATTGATTAGAGATTGAATCTTGGTCGTTGATGGACCTATTAGCACTCCAGGAAACTCCCGTAGGTTGTAGCTCGGAGATGCCTAGTAACATATAAATCTTCAATATTGTTCTTTGAACTATTGGAATAGATTAGGGTTTGGATCAATTCAGATGACTGTTTCAACTCTGTTTTCACTCTAGACATGCATGAACACCCTCATCTTGACAAGGCTTTAGACCACTAATGCTCAATAATTTATAGATTCAGTGGATAGGTGGAGAATCCTGATTGTACCAACAGATACATATATTAACACATATGAATGGCTAGCCACAGAAAGTAAATGAAACTTGCAAATTCTAATTTATCAATGCAAAGATAAGATGACAGTTATCTGGCATTAGACAAAGAAGAAAAACATGAATAACCTATTCAAGTGCAAGCTTAGAACAAAGGAGAAGGTGGCAATTGAACATGTAACAACAAAAGAAGCTTGTATTACTGGAATGAAGATGAGACACTGGGAGGAACAGCCATAGTCTCCAAAAGTTGAACCCTTAATACTTCAAAATTTCAGCCATTTATAGGCTTTTTACAATGCCCTCGAACCCTTTGAGGTTCGAGATGTCTTAATCTATCCTCTCTGTATTCTAACTACTTGATGCCATAACTAGACAGACATGAGCTCGAAGAGCTCTGTTTCTAACAAACAAGGTAATCAGATCCTGGTAATTTTACCGCGCTGTCAGGTGGTTCGCTCGTGCCAGTGACGTTCCATGACCATTTATGTTGGTTCAGCTGCATCGTGCTGTCATTTTTTCCCTTTCAGCCATGTATTCCGTTATTTCAG
The DNA here is from genome assembly GCA_031772625.1 of Pinus tabuliformis. Taxonomy (NCBI): domain Eukaryota; kingdom Viridiplantae; phylum Streptophyta; class Pinopsida; order Pinales; family Pinaceae; genus Pinus; species Pinus tabuliformis. The sequence continues at coordinate 606,562,067 of CM062812.1, forward strand.
TTCAATTGTCCGACTGCCACAAACACTGACAGAGCCAACAACTTTCCTCCCTGGGTGACTGATGGGAAGTGGGGTACGAGGGCATATGGACCGTTGGATGGCGTGAATCGATGGTTGAGATGCTGGTTGGGCAGCGGAGGATGAACCGAGGTGATCGTGAACGAGGGTCGTTGGATCGAGAGGAACAGACGGAGGAGATCAATCGCCGAAGGCTTGAGGTCGTGGCGGGAGCGGAATAGGTCCGAGCCATCAGATCTTAGATGGGTAGATCGGATGGCTATCGAGCGCAAGAGGTGCTCGAAAGATAATGCCTGGGAGTGGTTTTACCCAAGCAGAAGTGGTTTCTATTGGGCGGTCACCAGGCGGTAAGCGGTAAAGGTTGGAGCCCGCCCGATTCCATTCATCAGGTGCCATGTAGCAGTGGAGGAGAGAGAGGAAACCGCTTTTATCGGGTGGGTATCCCTCTCACTTGTTTCCCGATTGATATGTGCGATAACCGTTAGATATGGTGGGAACGATGTAACGGTGATGATTGATCGAGCATATCTTGTCAGTCGAGTGAAGTGCGGGCCGTCAGATTGGTGGGAAGATCGATGGCAGGGGGGACACAGAGGTATGGGATGTCCTCGAGAAATGTGCAAAGGGTGCATGTGAATGGAAAGGTAAGGTTTTTCGGGGGTTTTTGCGCATTAATGCATGGGGGAAAAAGTGGATTAATTCACTTAGGGCCAAGGTGAGAGTGGGTTTGGTTCTGATGTGAGGGTTGGGTTAGGATATGAGAGAACAAGAATGGGAGTGGATGAGTGAGAAGAGTGGGGTGATGGACCATGTGGGAACCTCTCCATGACAGCAAAGCAGACCATTTCCTTCCTTTAGCCTTTGAAATAGCAGCGCTGCACCTCAGGGCTAACACTGGCTCCTTCTAGGGATGAAAGCCTCCCTGTGAGGTTTCAAGAACTGCAGAATACTGCCTTTCGAGTAACAATCAAAACAAACTAATCTCCTAGTGTTTCATTGGGCATGGATTTTATTTTCATAAAAACAAAAACTGAAAACACTATTACAATATTAAGGCTTTAAAGCCTTATATGAAGTAAAGTTTCAAAAACCGCCCATTGACTGGGCCATCAAAGACACCTTCCCCCTCCAAATTGTGCAGAATGAAAGTATTGTTCATCTGATCTTGAGCAATGACAAATGGTCCTGTCCATAAGGCATCAAATTTTCCATGTTTGCCCTTCTTTTCCTTCAATGCATCCCATTTGAGAACCCAGTCACCAACCTGAAAATTGTCCACCTTTGCTTTTCTATCAAAGGTTTCTTTGACCTTCCTCTGATGAATTCTTGACTTCTCAACCAATTGCTCTCTAATATATTGTAATTCAACCAAGTTACTCATTCTCCTTGCCATGTCATTCTCTTCATCCTTCTCTTCTTGCAAGAATTTGGCCACAGGGAGAATCAGCTGGATAGGAAAAACAACATTAGCGACATAAACCTGCTTAAATGGAGAATTTCCTATGGATTTCTTGTTGGTAACCCTGTCAGCCCGCAGTGCAAACTTCAACTTGGAATCCTAGCCCTTTTTGTTGTCCTCCAACAGTTTTTTGATCATCCTTACAAGACTTTTGTTAGATGATTCTGCCAGGCCATTGCCTTGAGGACAATATGAGGTATAATGCACTAATTGAATGCCCATGGATTCACACATGTCTGCAAATTCTTGTGCCCTGAAATTTGCTGCATTATCAGTGATTAGTTTGGTTGGGCAACCAAATCTAGTGAAAATATTCTCATTCAAGAACTTCATGACAACCTAATGATTAGCATTCTTAGTGGGTATAGCCTCAATCCACTTGGTGAAATAATCAGTGGCTACCAAGATCCATTTGTGCTGGCCACTAGAATGTGGATTGATCTCACCTATGAAGTCCAATCCCCACTGCTGGAATGGACCATTGGCATGTACTCGCTTCAAGGGCAGAGATTTTAGCTGTTGTCTTCCTGCAAACCTTTGACATTTGTCACAATACCTCACAAAAAAAATACATCAGAGAATAGAGTAAGCCAATAATACCTCGCTCTCAAGATCTTGTGGGCTGTGGTTCTCCAATAATGATGCCCTCCACAGATGCTAGAATGGAACTGGTGCATGACTTCCACAGATTGTCCTTTTTCTAGACATCTCAAGAGGATCCTTGATGGGTATTCCCAATGAAGCAGGTTTTTAGTAATGCAGAATTTGGTTGATCTGAGCTTAATGGCCTGAGCTTGACTTGAGCTAAGCCCTGGAGGGACTTCTAGCTTCTACAAAAAATGAACTACACTGGAATACCATTCATAGGTGGCTGGATTTTCAGCCAAAGAATAATTTTTCTCTTTCTCTTCTGCTGCTTCCTCTGTCTGCTCACCACCTGAATTTGAACCCATGCAATTGATGTTTAACAAACTACAATTTTCCTTAGCCATAAGCTTAGCCAAGCCCTGGCTTTTGACAAGCTTGGTGGGTTTCACCTCTATGTTGAACTCTATGAATTTTGCAATCCATTTAGCTCTCTTTCCATCAATATCTGGCTGAGTTAGGACATCTTTTACTGAGGCTGAAGGTACATACTCAACCACTTTGGAATGCAGAATATAAATTCTGAATGACTTTAAAGATTTTATAAGAGCATAAGCTTGTTTTTCAATAAGGTCATACCTTAGTTCAGCATCCCTCAAAGTTTTGCTGAAAAAGGCCACAGTATGCTCTACACTTTCATCATTTTTATGCAATAAAACTGCTACACGTGTATCATAAGAGGAAAAAGAGAAGATATAAAACTCCTTGGTATAATCTAGGCTGTTAGAGTGGGAGCTTCCATGATAACTTTCTTAATGGCTTTAAAAGAGCTTCTTGCACCATCTGTCCATTTTAATTCTGATCCTTTCTTCAACATGTAAGTGATGTGCTTCACTAGCTCTACAAAGTTTGGAATAAACCTCCTGACAAACTTGATCTTACCGAGGAAAGATTGAATGTCCCTTTTTGATCTTGGGATGAACAATGTATGAATTGCTTGAACTCTTGTTGGATCAATCTTCACACCTTCAGCAGAAACAATATGTCCCAGAAGTTTTCCTTCTTCTAGAGCAAACTGTGACTTCTTTGGGAGAAATTCCAAACCGTCTACACTTTAGAAACACCTTCTTCAAATGATGCAAATGGTCCTTGTGGCTGCTAGAAAAGACTGTTATGTCATCAAGGTAAATTAGAACAAACTTGTCCTTCTCTCCCAAAAAGGCTATGTCCATGGCCCTCTAAAAAGTAGCCCCAACATTCATCAATCCAAAAGGCATCTTGGAGTACATGAAAGTTCCCCAAGGAGTAGTGAAGGCGGTCTTTTCCTAATCTTCTAGATGTACAACAATCTGATTGTAACCTAAAAATCCATCTAAGAAAGACATGACTCTAGCCCCTGAAACTTTTTGCAACAAGTGCTCCATCTTAAGAAGGGGGTAGTTGTCTTTTTTAGAGCATTTGTTCAGATTTTTGAAGTCAACACAAAGCCTGATTTCTCCATTCTTCTTTCTTACTACCACAAGGTTAGCTATCCACTTTGAATACCTTAGGGGAACTATGATCTTGGCATCCAACAGCTTCTTGATTTCCTTTTCAATCAAAGGCAATAAGAGAGGGCTGATAGGTCTTAATTTCTGCTTAAAAGGGATGGTGTTCTTCTCCAGTGTAATCTTATGCTGAATGATGTTGGTGTCATAAGTCTTAAGATCACTGTATTCCCAAGCACAAATATCAGCAAATTGTTTCATTACAGCACAATACTCAGAACTTTGGGCAGAGGACAAGTGAGTGGACAGATTTATGTATTTTGGATGGGCTGGACTCCCTACATTATGTCTATGAACTACAGACTCATTTTCTTTTTTGGTAGGCTTATAAGGTACATCATTATGATCGAACAACTTCTCTAGGGGCACCAATCCTTTGGGTATATGGTTACTAGGCAGCTGAACAATGCTATCCTGACCAATCTCGTCCTTTAGCTTGGGCTAGTTGCATTCTTCAATGGTTTCGTTTTCTTGGTCAATGTGCATTTCAGAAAATTCATCAATGACTTGTAAAAACCTATTAATTTCATCATCATCTTCAAAAACTTTCTAGTATTTGACATTGTCAGGCAGAGATGGTCTATATTTCACCCGAACTTCATAAGTCAATTTAGGAGGAAAAGGAGGAATAAACATGCAAGCAGACACAACAAGGGAATCAGCAAGCTGGTTCTTCATTCTAGGGATGTAAGAAACGCTGAAACTATTAAAAGAACCATTGAGCTTCCACACCTCATCTTTGTATGCTTTCAGCCTTGGATGCTTTGCTTGGAAAGTTTTGTTCACCTCCTGAATGATAAGGTTTGCATCTCCAAACACCTTCAAACCTTTGATGCCCATTTCTTTAGCAACGTTTAAGCCCAATATCAAGGCTTCATACTCTGCTATGTTATTTGTGACCTGAAATGTTAACTTGAAAGATAAATGAATGAATTCTTGTGTGGGGGACACAAGGACTACACCTACCCCTGCAGCTTCCTTAGAGCAAGCTCCATCAAAGAACATGTCCCAAATTTATGGGCCTTCTTCCTCTGTGATCTGGCAAACCGGTTTCTTAAGCTGCATGGAAGCCAACTGGGATTCTTTAATCAGAAGAATATAGGCTCCAAAATCAGTGTCGACAGCATAGATGGGATGATTAGTGGGATTCATTTCATCACTGATGATATAAGCCAACTGAGCTTCTCTGTATAATCTCCTACTCTTGCCTCCAAAGACTGGGATAGTAGCATAGAACAGATCATTTTGAAATGTTCCACCTAATCTCTTGATCCAACCTCTGGAGAGAAACATGCCAAACTTGGGGGATACATCTGCTACCACAATATCCATCATCATTCTTTTCATGGATAGCTGAGACAAGGTGATGGCTAGGTCTTTGATTAATCCTAAACATTTCACCTTTCTAGAGTCAAAAGAAAACAGGTCATGATAAGGCTTGGTAATGTCAAGACCCAACTCATCCATGACAGCCTTGGGCATTAGATTATGGCTGGCTCCTGTGTCCAGAAGGCAGTTGTGAAGGATTTTGTCATGAATAGTCAAAGAGACATAGAATGATGGGGAGTTGTCATCATAATTTTCAATCATTAGGCTGAGAACAACAGCTGGTTTGTCATCTTGCAGATTTACATAGTCAGTGGAGGCTTGGATGGCTTTAGGCTCAAGGGCCTCGAGGATATATCTCTTGAAGGACTCATTCTTCACTAGTTCAATCAAAGGTATAGGTATTCTTAGCTTTTGAATTTCTGATTGAAAACTGAAAGGAGAAGGAGACTTGTCAGGGCCTCTTACCTCATGAGCTGGAGCTTTGAGGATGATGTGATCAACTACCGGTCATTTCTACTTATTAGCTTGCTGTATTGCAGGGACAATATCTCTCTGAACAGGAGTTTCCTTGGCATTATTCATCTTTGACCTTAGATCATATCTGTGCCGATCATCAGTTTGCAGAACAGCTTCACCATCCCACTCTTGGCTGACCTGGTCATTGAATAATGACTTTTCATAGGCAGCTGAGGTCAAAAAGGAGGCACTGCCTTTGTCTTCCAGAAAATGGATCTCATCATCTTCTTCAAACTACTCTTCTTCCATGACTACATTCTGGAAAGGGGTCTTCACCCTTTGGTCTTCATTGGCATCTTTGCTTCTTTGCAGAATCTGCAACTGCTCATTAGCTCTTCTATATGGATTTGGATTTCAGGGAGAAAAGGTATTAGGAACTCTTCCTTTCCTAGGGTGTTGGTCAACCTTTAATTTGAAGATTTCAGAGGCTAATAACTCTATGATCTAAAGATGATGAAGATTCGCCCCTCTGTCTCCTTCTATCAACATTTCCCTTGAGTTTCTCTGCAGCCATGATGTTTGATTCTACTTCCAAGGCTGCATCCTAAATATTAGCCAAGGTAGCACATCATCTCTCCATTAATAGTAGACAGAAGTCATAATCAAAGGCACTGGAATAGGTGAGTTTAGCAGAGGTAGTGGTGGGTTTTACTTCAGCTAGTATCTTGTTCTACATGCGGTTAAACCTCTTATTAAAATCAGACAACAACTCACCATTTTCCCTCTTTAAGTTCCCAAACTCAGTGTGGTAGTAGAGTAGATCCTTCTTATCCCTCCAATGCTTTAGGAATGCATCATCTAAAGCCTCAATATCTTCTATAGAACTTGGGGTCAGTTATCTGAACCATTTTCTAGCCTCTCCATCTAGACTTGGGATAAAGGCTCTCATCCATACATCATCTTCACTAATGTCCAGGTTATCAGCATAGCTATAGAATGATTCAAGATGTTCCTCGGTTGTAAAACCTTCAATCCCTGTGAACTTAGGCATATACTTCTGATATTCTCCAGTAGGCATGGCATTCAAAGGAGTGGGCAGTACTAGAGGTCCATACCTAGCAGCTATGATTCTTTCCATTTTGGTGGGTGCTTGTGGTCCTGCCATAGCTGTGGTGGCTATAAGGGTACTGAAAGTCTAAATGATGGAGGGTTGAGGAGTGACTGATAGGACCAAAGGAGTATGATGGATAGGAGGAGAGGCTTCCTTTGGGCTTACAATAAAAGAATAACCTAAAGAATAAGGAGCTCTATTAATCTTTGGGATATTTTCTTCACTGCTAGTATTAGATGCTATACTCTCAACATGTATTTGTTCTATTACAGGATTTTCTTGAAGAGATATAGAATATTGTTTAGAACTACCTGAACATGACGCTCCTTTCTACAACGCCTTTCTTTCTTTGATGATTTTTTCAGGGTCAGGTACTGGGTCAGCTTGTGGCTTCTGAGGATTTCTTCGAGTATGCCTCACAAACTGAGCTGGCACTATGGAGTGGATTCGCCAAGAGGTTCTTCCTCTAGTGGAGTCGCCAGATAGATGATTACAACCCAAATAGTGTCCAATCTTTGTCTATCATTAAAGCTGGATCTGTGTTGTCCCCTAGGGAATTTGAGCTTCAGTCTCCTCTCCCCGGCAACGACACCAATTATGTTAGCACTCCAGGGAACTTCCCTAGGTTGTAGCTCGGAGATGCCTAGTAACATATAAATCTTCAATGTTCTCTGAACTATTGGAATGGATTAGGGTTTGGATCAAGTTAGATGACTGTTTCAACTCTATTTTCACTCCAGACATGCATGAACACCCTCATCTTGACAAGGCTTTAGACCACTAATGCTCAATAATTTATAGATTCGGTGGATAGGTGGAGAATCCTGACTGTACCAGCAGATACATATATTAACACATATGAATGGCTAACCATAGAAAGTAAATGAAACTTGTAAATTCTAATTTATCAACACAGAGATAAGATGACAGTTATTTGGCATTAGACACAGAAGAAAAATATTAATAACCTATTCAAGTGCAAGCTTAGAATAGAGAAGAAGGTGGCAATTGAACATGTAACAGCAAAAGAAGCTTGTATTACTGGAATGAAGATGAGACACTGGGAGGAACAAAGTATCCGGAGTCTCCAAAAGTTGAACCCTTAATACTTCGAACTTTCTGCCATTTATAGGCTTTTTACAATGCCCTCGAACCCTCTAAGGTTCGAGATGTCTTAATCTATCCTCTCTGTATTCTAACTACTTGATGCCATAACTAGACAAACATGAGCTCAGAGAGCTCTGTTTCTAACAAACACGGTAATTAGATTCTAGTAATTTTGTCGCGCTGTCAGGTGGCTCGCTCATGCCAGCGACGTTCCATGACCATTTATGTTGGTTCAGCTACATCATGTTGTCGTTTTTCCCCTTTCAGCCATGTATTTCGTTATTTCAGTTCAACTGTCTGACTGCCACAAACACTGACAGAGCCAACAACTTTCCTCCCTGGGCGACTGATGGGAAGTGGGGTACGGGGGCACATGGGCTATTGGATGGCGTGAATCAACGGTCAGGATGCTGGTTGGGTGGCGGAGGATGAACTGAGGGGATCGTGAATGAGGGTAGTTGGATCAGGAGGAATAGACAGAGGAGATCAATCGCTAGAGGCTTGAGGTCGTGGCGGAAGCGAAATAAGTTTGAACCGTCAGATCTTAAATGGGTAGATCAGACGGCTATCGAACAGAGGAGGTGCTCAAAAGATAATGCCTGGGAGCGGTTTTACCCAAGCAGAAGTGGTTTCGATCGGGTGGTCACTGGGCAGTAAGTAGTAAAGGTCAAAGCCTGCCCGATTCCATTCATCGAGTGCCACATAGCAACGGATGAGAGAGAGGAAACCACTTTTATTGAGCGGTTATCCCTCTCGCTTGTTGCCCAAGTGATATGTGCAATAGCCATTAGATCTGGCGGGAATGATCTAACGGCGATGATTGATCGAGCATATCTTGTCGGTCGGGTGAAGTGCGGGCTGTCAAATCGGTGGGAAGATCAATGGCTGGGGGAACATGGAGGTACAGGATGTCCTCGAGAAATGTGTAAAGGGCCATGTGAATAGAAAGGTAAGGTTTTTTGGGGGTTTTTGCGCATTAATGCATGGGGGCAAAAGTGGATTAATTCACTTAGGGCCAAGGTGAGAGTGGGTTTGGTTTTGATGTGAGGGTTGGGTTAGGATATGAGAGAATGAGAATGGGAGTGGATGAGTGAGAAGAGTGGGGTGATGGACCATGTGGGAACCTCTCCATGACAACAAAGCAGACCATTTCCTTCCTTTAGCCTTCGAAATAGCAACGCTGCACCTCAGGGCTAACAGGACCAACGAGAAAAGTATAAGAAGAGGCTTGACGGTCAGTTGGAGAACACACTAAAGTGATCAGTCATTCATTTTGCTAGAGCCGGGTTGCTAAGAAAACTTGAATCAATGATCAACAGGGAGGGGTAGTGAGTACGAGGCAGAGAGGTAGAGACAATACTGGGAAACCAGCACAGAAGTAGAGAGAGAGAGAGCATTAGTCAGTCCAGGCTACGCAGAGCCTAGCAAAGGCATTACAGAGCCTAGAGAGACTGCATCATCCATGCACAGGGCAGAGGGAGTGACACAGAGGCTACGCAGTGCCTCAGAAGGCTGACACAAAGGGTCTTGGGGCTAACGCAGGTCAACAGGAGGTTGACCAAGTGGCCAGAAGGGCCAGCATTGAGCTTCAATTATGCCAGAGAGGGTTTCGTGGGACAGGTTTTCTGAATACCTATTTCCGAATATAGACGTATTGTTGCCGTGTATTTTTCTCTGTCCGGTGAGCCAGTTTAGGCACCCATTTGTACTCAGATAAACTGCATAATAATATAACCCTCTGAATAGTTGCACCTGTTTTCCCGCATTGGGTTTTTTCTGGGCACATTTGTCCAAAAATAACAGTGTCACTTGTGTGCTTGTTTTCTTTCAGTTGATGATCTATAGATGTTGATATTGTACTTGTGTTTATTTTCAGTACTCACTGTTAGTGTTAGTATCTTCATCCCTTCGTCAGAAATCAAATTCTCTTGTTGCATTGCATATTAGTTGTCCCGCCCAGTCAGCTGCATTCCATTAGGAGCATCGATCATCTGACAATAGTGGTTTGTTGTACATTTTCCCTCATGTTTTTTACCTTCTGGCCCATTTTCATTTATCAAGATCATATGCAGTCACCTTTTTGTTTTTAAAATTCAAAAAGTCATTTTTAGGGTTTCACTTTCATTAGGTCTAGGGTTTCATCAAAAAGGTCTCCAAAATGTCCAATAACAGTCAACAGGCGCATGAGGTGGTTGAATAAAGTTCCAGTATCAATAAATTTCACTCAGAAATGTATTTTTCCTCAAAAACTCTGTTTTGAGGAAAAACAAAGTATTTATTGTACAAAATCATGTAATTTTATTTTCTTCATATGTAAATCATTTCATCTGTAACTTTGGTCACTCTCCTAGCCCCAGTAGCTCCAAGCTCCTGCAGAGCAAACAAAACACAGGTCATTCAGTCCATCACAAGTTCTAATAAAGTGAAAGAGCTCAAAACAGAGTTAAAATAAAGTCATTTTCAAAACATTATAAAAGTGGGTTTTGCAAACCAAAAATTTAAAGGCTCCTTGTATATAAGTCATTCCTTCAATTTGAAAAGTTCATTTGCACTCCAAGACAAAGTTTGGCAAAGAAAAGTCATGTTGGTGAGCAAGTGAGACAAAGTTGGTGAAAAATCGCCCCAAGATAGAGGCGCAGCGCATTAGGCAACTGGCGTTGCACATAGGGCCGCTATCTCCAGTTAAAATTTACACGGGTGCGGCACATACACTAGGCACGGTGCATTGGGTTTGATGCATGGCGCATAGAGTTGGCAAGCCAGAAATCTTCCACAGCTCACTCCAAATTGCCAAGACGCTTGGATCTTCACTTGTGCAGGTAGGTTGAGACTTTATCACTGCTAGTGAAACAATTTTTTGTGCAATTTATGGTGGTTGTCTCATGGTAATTGTTTAAAAGGAAACCAAACCCTATCTCTTGAAATCTCTCAAAGGAAACTGCTACCTAGGGTTTGAATTGTTGTTTTGGCCACCAAGTCCACCTTTCTACTCCCTCACTCCATTTTTCCTCATTTCCCTATTCCCTAAATTCACATACCCCTAAATTCACTAATCCCATACCCCAATTCCCATTTCCCAAAATCCCAAATACAAATTCCCAAACCCTAGCCCTATACCAAAAGCTCCTAAATTACTCTCTAATTCCCTGTTCCCTTCACTAAACTCTGTCCCAAATAGTCCCTAAATTCCTCACTATTTCCTTCCTCCACAATCCCTTATCTCACTTTTCCCTTGGTGGCAAAAGTCAAAAACATCACAATCACCTACTTCTCATCAAGGCAACTCCAAGACAGTTCATCCACTAGCAGAGATGGCATCTGATCCCTCATATGATTATGAAGAGAAGACACACAGTGACTCACTTACAGAGGTACATGCACCTAGGAGGCCTCATAGAGGTGGAAAACATATTCGAGAGGAACCAACCACTCTTGTTGAGTTACAGGCCTGCCCTCTTGCCATCAGTTGTTTCCAACACCAGTCCTACTATGAATTTTGCGAGAAGGTTGCTAGCATTCAGTTTCATCATGAGTTGGCTTGTTTGTTTGTGCTTCATTTACATGATGGTTAAGCCACTCTAGCTGGTGTCACTTTCACATTAACACCAAAATCTATTTCACTAGCAACCGGTATTCCTAACATTAGAGAGCAATGGAATAAGATGCAACAAATTGACCGGCAGCATTATGAACCATATATCAAGCCCAGTTATTTGAGACAGATCGGGAGATTTCTTCCTTTTCGGTACCTCAAATATTCATATGCTCCTTTAATGAAATTGATCATGAAGTATTTCAGTTGTGAGGGTCGGTTCTCCCGTTTATATGCTTATCATATCAGGCTGCCGATGCATTTTACCAGGGTGAGGATGATGAACCTTCCCTACTTCATGTGCTGAAATATTGAAAAGATGACCACTCTAGTGCAGCACAAAACTCCTCAGCAGCAGTTCAACAGTATATATCATTTTGCTCTCATTAAAATTGTGGTTATCCATCAGCTTGGCTTGCAGGGTATCACTTGGGAGGACTTCATTTCTCGTGAGCTTTTCAGAGCTCCTCAAGGACCTTCAAAGGCTTTTCATGAGACAGGTGGATCTTCTTATCAACATGAGGGTCGTGAGACACAGACCACTAGTATGCCGGTGTTTATCACTTATCATAAGGGCACTAGACAGTTGTTCGCAGCAGCCAAGGGAGTATTATCTCCACCCGGGGTGGAAGGGGTCTCGCTTCCGTCATTAGCACCACAAGTTCAGGACAAAGGCAAGAGGCCATTGCAGGATGAGGGGCCTTTAGGTGAGCGGGACTTTATTCTCATTGAGGGTGATGATACAGATGTGGGCCCGCAAAGCACAAATCTCAAAGAAATCATCCAAGAGCAGCAGGCGGACATCAATGCCTTGTCCCTCAACTTGGAGAGGGCTAAGTGGATTATAAAATACTTGGAGCAAAGGAATAAGTAGCTTGAAGATCAGCAAGCGATCATGGAGTTGCAAAGCATTCGGGAGAATCGCCAAGCTGCCCAAAGGAGAAGGGTGGAGTTCACTTCACTTGAGCAAGAGATCAATGCCGATCGGGAGTCATGGCTTGAAAGAGCCAATATCCACTTAGAGAGGTTGTTGGAAAAGGCCAACAAGGAGAAGGCATTGTTGAGACATATGGCATATCATTATATGGCGAGGAACAAAGTTTGCAAGGCGAGAATTAGGAGCTTAAAGGCAAAATTGAAGAAGGCATCAAAGAGGCAAAAGGAGCATGATCGACTTCAGATATTGGCTAAGGCTTCCTTGGCCCAAAACAATGCTTGATGGAGAAGACTCAGCCCAAATTTCAAAAAATTTGGGGCACTTTTTGCATTCTGGAAATTTTTGGCACAAAAAACAGGAATTTCTGCCCTATGCGCCGTGCCAAATGGCGCTCGCTTTTGATAGGAGCCTCTAAATCACAAAAACTCAGCATTTTTGGATTTGGCATGGAAAATTATGTTTTCCTACCAATGGCCAAGAAATTTGGACAGATTTTGAGCCCTCAAAAAGGTCAAAACACTCAAAAATGACCTTACTGCGCCTATTTTGACACACAGGAAGCAGTGTTGGGAGAATTGAATTTTGAAGTGGCAAATGGAGGCTAAATTGAAAAATTCCACTCGGGTTGGAAAGTAGACAGGTAGACCTTTCCAACAAGCACCCTGGGAGTAAATTTGGACATTGGAAAGGCCTCCAAAATTGGGTCCAAACAGGCACTACGCATAGAGAATCAGGCGCAGCGCATAGAGGAAATTTGGCTCAGTTTGACCAGGAATGCTCTGTTTTTCGCCCAACTTTTACTAGTTTGACTTTTTCACCTTCTTAATGTCAAATTTGTGATGTAATTTCATGTACATTGATGGATCATGATGTAAATATGTCAAATTTTCACTTAGGAAGGTAGATTCATCTGTTAAAAAGTTGTTTGAAACTGAATGAATCAGTTCCCTTGTTTCTAGAGGCATGTTGTTCCACTGCCTGATTTCTAGTTCTGAGTTTAGAATTAGATGGAACAGCTATTAAAAATGTGAGCTCGACCCCTAGAGGCTAGGATGAGCTATGCTTTGTCTATATTATGTGTTCTTTTAGTCATTAGCATGGTTGGACTCTTGAGAAAGTAAGGAGCTTCATTGTACACTCATATCAGCATTTTGGCTAAGGAATTGAGACCAGGGTTTGCAGCACTCTTTGGGATCCCTGTGGCATTTTGTTTTGGTACAATGCTTTCTTCTGTATTTTTGAATTTACTTATGTGTTATGTATGACATTATCTATCTTGTTTCTTCCTAACTAAATCAAACAAGAGTGAAAGTAGAATCCATTGAAATTGCAGTGCTCTACTTGAGGTTTGCTTTAGTTTCTTGATGTTTTCAGCTGTTTGAAGAGGATCCATGGCTTCTCTTGCCCTCTTCAACTCCTCACCTATCTAATCCATCCATCTCATTCGATTTGAAGTGCCAAAATTAGTTGCCTATCTTGCCCCATAGAGATCTCTGCAAGACTGAGCCTCATTCCCTGCACCAAAAATTTGCCTTTCCATTAGAGCCTACAAAAACATCATTTTATTCAATCAAATTCTTTGCACATATACCTAGCCTAAAATCAGTAGTTAAATCAGTCATCTCAAGCCTTTAGTGATCATAATTTGCTGAGATTGACCCGGAGAGAGCCCTCTCCCGACCTGGTAGGGCTAGCTACCAAGTTAAGCGTGGTTTGATGTTGGCCCTGGATCCTGCCTTTCTCAGCTTGAGGTAGATTTAGGCTCTAACACTTACAAGGTAAATAACTTGTCAAGTAATTAAACAAGTAGGTGAAGTAAACCAGATAGTACAAGAAGAATTTCTAATGGGTTAGACTTAGAAATTCCAACATGGTATCAGAGCATGGTTACAGATCATAGGAAAACTAAAGGCATCAACCGAGTAGAGCATTTGCAACGGATTCAGCTGTCCCAAGTGACAGATCTGATCCTTGCAGAAGGTGATAGAGGAAGGAGTGACGCAGAGGGACTGCGTCATCAGTATGGGCCAGAGAAAGGCCAACGTAGAGGCTAAAGGAGGCAGAATCAGGCTCACGCAGAGCCACGCAGAGGCCAGAAGGGCTGACGTAGTGGGCTGAGGGAGCTGATTTTCTGGTGCCGAGATTACGCAGAGCCAAGTGGCTCAATCCTTTAGTTGCTGGGGCATAGGAGGCTATGGGTAGTTTTCAGAGCGAAGTTGGTGGGGTACTATGGTCAGAACAGTGCCTAACTAGGCAAGACCAAGGTGGAGAGAGTTGTTGCCGAGGTGGATTTCTAGCCAAGGAATTCGGATCAGTGTTGAAGTTACACAGCCAATCAGAGTGGGGCAACATGACATTGGCAGAAGAATTTCCAGAAGGGAAATTGAGACTCAGAGGGAGTCAAACCGAGAACTTCTAGACAGGAAGTTGAGAGACTCAGCAGGACTCGAACAAAGAACTTCTAGGAGGGAAGTAGAGAGACTCGAAGGAGTGGAACGAAGAGTAGTGAGATGGCCATGAATGGGCTTAGAGATCCGGATACGCTGGATGGAACGTCTAACTTTGTGGTCTGGAAGTTCAGAATCTTGTCCATTCTAGACAGACATCACCTCAAGGGCTTCATCTCGAGAGCGATAGCTATCCCAGTTGACCCGATAGATAATGAAAGGTATGAGGAGGCAATGGCTAAGGCTAAGTGCATCATCCTTGATGGGGTCAAGGATCATGTGGTACCACATATTGCCTAGAAGGAAATGACAAAGGAGATGTTGGATGCCTTGAAGACATTGTACCAGCATACTTCCGTGTAGAGGAAGATGCTCCTGGAGAATCGGCTAAGGGCATACCAGATGTAAAAAGGGGAGCAGATAGATGTCTTCCTCGGTTAGTTAAAGGAGATATATGACTAGCTAACTTCCACTGGGGCCATTTCAGATGAGGAATTGATGGTGAGGACTGCACTGAATGATGTTTTCGAGGATTGGGAAAAATTGAGGGCAGCTCTTCGTTAACAAGAGATCAAACAGCTAACCAAGGCGGGGAGTAGCGAAAAAGGGGTCAGGATCAAGAATGATGAAGAAGAGGATGTGACTCTAGCATCTGTGGGAAAGCAGGAGAAGAGGAAGAAGAAGGACCTCTCCAAGGTCAAGTTCTTCCATTGTGGGGAACTGGGTCATTTTGTGAACCAGTTTCCTAGGAAGAAGAGTAAGGGAGAGCCTTTGGACTCGAAGGCAGCGCCAGTGAAGGCGGAGAAAGAAGTCAAGGAGGATGACGGTTGTGCCATGAGTGCTCATGTGCCACTTGAGAAGAAGTGCGGAGACATCGAGTTGCAGTTAGGAGGCCTACAAGTGATGAGGGGTTGGATCCTTGAGGTACCCAACCTCTTGGATTATGCCTTGCTCCAGGAGCCTCGAAGAGAGAGTAGCAGGACTAGCAGATGTCACTAGAGACGGATGCGGATGGAGTGACAGAGAGTGCTACAGTGTAGGAGACCCCAGGCAGCACGAGGCTAGCAGGCTGCTGTTGGAATTTCTAAGTTTAACTCATTAGAAATTATTCCTGCACTATCTCATTCATTTCTTCCTACTTGTTCAATTAATTAACAAGTTATTTACCATGTAAATACTGAAAATAAATACAAGTACGGTATCAAGTGACACCGTTATTTTTGGACTAATGTCCCTAGAAAAACCCAATACAAGAAAACTGGTGCAGCTATTCAAAGGGTTTTATTATTATGTAGTTTTCATAATACAACCAGGGTGCCAGAAATGGCTCACCCAACAGAGAATTCCCTCGACAGTAGTACCTCTCACTCAGAGACAGATATTATGGTTGATAAATCACCGAATGAATGATCCCACAGCAACAATTGCAGCTTCTGCTGCTCTGCGTCACTCTGATAGGGACTACGTCACCCTATCCGGCTCACCAGCTCCCAGTCTGTCCCATGAAATCCTCCCAAAGCTGCCTCTAGGCCCTACGTCAGCTCTGCTAGCCTTTGTGTAAGCTTCTGGAGCCTCTATGTCACCCCCTGGACCCTCAGCATCTCACACGCTGATCTCTCTGGCTCTGCGCAGTGCCTCGCTGCCTCTACGTAGCCTCCAACTGCCTCTGCATCAACCTCACTGGGCTTTGTGCTACCTCTCTGGTAGCAACTTTGCCTCTCTGCTATGTATTCACTGCCCCTCAGCTGCAACTCAGATCACTCACTCGATTTCCTCAGCATACCCTGCCCCAGAAAATCAAATTCTTGATCTCTCTTGGTGTGTTGTCCAACTGACCCTCAAGCCTCCTCATATACTTTTCTCGTTGGTCCATCAACGACCGAGATTAAATCTCTAATCAATAGCTAAGATTAGATTTTTCTTGATCCATGACTTTTGGACCCTTCTAACCCAATTTTATTTTAATACCCATTAATATTTTATTCTTCCTAAGTTTAGACTTAGGAACTCCATTAAAAATATTAATTATTTTAATATCTCCCAAACCGATAAGAATCTGGCCAAACCATTTCTGGGTCTTGGATATCTCGTGTGCTTTAACCTCTCCACCAATTTTCATGGTTAGAGCACATCCGATGTTACCCCAAATCAACACTCCCTCTTAGAGAGGATTGTGCTCTAGTAATACTCCTCACTGAGTATCACCCTGATCATCCAGCATCGGTCCCTATGTTGATGTTAGGCCTCCCTACCCAACATCCTCTGCACTGCTAGATCATGTACTGTTGCCCATGGCCTGCCACTGCCACTGCTACATCCGTACGACAACTCCCTCTGCATCCGTGTTGTTGCTGGTCCATATACCCAGCACTGCATCTACACTGCATCCCCTTCTCCTCATGCTGCATCGTGCTGCCCATAGCAATGCCACTGCTAACTATTGCACTGCAACCCAGTTACTGAGAAAGAAGTAACTAATCCACCCACTCTGACATCCCTGTCAGGCTAGAGACTCTCTCGATGTTGAAGCTCCCTTTGCCGCTAACAAGTGCTCCCTCTACTGACCTCTGCGCTGCTGCAACAACTCCATGCACCTCGCACCGTTGCACACCTCTCTATGCCATCCTGCACTAGCGCAACACTCCTGTGCTTCTCACACTGTTGCAACCTGCTATCCCAGGACTCCTACAGTGTAGCACTCTCTGTCACTCCATCCGCATCTATCTCTACCGACATTTTCCAATCCTGCTACTCCTCTTCGAGGCTCCCGTAGTAAGGTATAATCTAAGAGGTTGGGTACCTCAAGGATCCTGCCCCTCATCACCTGTAGTCCGTCTGACTATAGCTCGATGTCACCCCACTTCCTCTCAAGTGGCGCATGAGCACTCATGGCACAATGGTCATCTGTCTCGGCTTCTTTCTCCGCCCTCGATGGCGCTGCCTTGGTTTCAGAAGCCTCTCCCTTGCTCTTCTTCCTAGGACACTGGTTCACAAAATGACCCAGTTCCCCACAATGGAAGCACTTGACCTTGGAGAGGTCCATCTTCTTCCTCTTCTCCTACTTTCCCACAGATGCTAGAGTCGCATCCTCTTCTTCTTCCTTCTTGATTCTGACCCCTTTGCCGTTATTCCCCACCTTGGTCACCCGTCTGATCTCTTCTTGACGAAGAGCTGCCCACAGTTCCTCCCAATCCGGAAGGCTCATCCTGCCCAGTATGCTCTGGAAAAATACCTCCCAATCCTCTGAGACTGCCCTCAATGCGGTCCTTGCCATCAATTCCTGATCCGGTGTGGCCCCTATGGAAGTTAGTTGGTCACGGATCTCCTTCAATCGACCGAGGAAGACATCTATCTACTCTCCCTTCTGCATTTGGTATGACCGCAACTGATTTTCAAGTATCATCTTCCTTTGCACGGAAGTATGCTAGTACAATTTCTTCAGGGCCTCCCACATCTCATTTGTCGTATCCTTTTCGGCAATATGCGACACCACATAATCCTTGACCCCATCAAGGATGATGCACTTCACCCTAGCCATTGCCTCCTCATACTTCTCATTTTCAGCTAGGTCAACTGGAATCACTATAATTTTCAAGGTGAAGTCCTTGATGCGATATCTGTCTAGAATGGACAAGATCCTGGCCTTCCATACTACGAAGTTGGAATCTCCGTCCAGTCTATCCTGATCTCTTAGCCCATTCACTGCCATCTCGCTACTCTTCTTTCGACTCCTCCGAGTCTCTCTACTTCCTTTCTATAAGTTCTCGGTTTGACTCCCTCTGAGTCTCAATTTCCCTTCTGGAAATCCCTCTGCCAATGTCGAGTTGCTCCACTCTGATCGTCTATGCAACTCCACCACTGATCTAGATTCCTTGGCTAGAAATCCACCTCGGCAGCAACTCCCTCAACCTTGGTCCTACCCTGTTAGGTATTGTTCTGACCACAGTACCCCACCAACTTCGCTCCGCAAATTTCCCACAGCCTCCTATGCCCCAGCAACCGAAGGTCTGAGCCTCTAGTCTCTGCGTAATCTCGGCACCAGCAAAATCTGCACCTCCTGGCCATAGCGTCGATCCTTCCTCATTGAGAAAGATGACCGGGCACTGCGTAGGTGAGGTTTGCTCCTCTCTGCCTCTGCGCTGATCCTCCTTCTGGCTTGAACTGATGACGCATGCCCTCTGCGTCACCCCTTCCTTGCTGCTTCCTACTACGAACAACTTCTGTCACTCGGGACAATTGTTTCTGCTGCTATTGCTCTGCTAGCTGATGCCTTCAATTATCCTGTGATCTGCAACAACACTCTGATACCATGTTGGAATTTCTAAGTTTAACTCATTAGAAATTCTTCCTGTACTATCTGATTTATTTCTTCCTACTTGTTCAATTACTTAACAAGTTATTTACCATGTAAATACTGAAAATAAATACAAGTACAGTATCAACATCTACAAATCATCAACTGAAAGTAAACAAGCACACAAGTGACACTGTTATTTTTGGACTAATGTCCCCGGAAAAACCCAATGCGGGAAAATCGGTGCAACTATTCAGAGGGTTTTATTATTATGCAGTTTTCAGAATACAACCAGGGTGCCAGAAATTTCGAGGGTTTTATTATTATGCAGTTTTCATAATACAACCAGGGTGCCAGAAATGGCGAGGGTTTTATTATTATGTAGTTTTCAGAATACAACCAGGGTGCCAGAAATGGCTCACCCAACAGAGAATGCCCTCGGCAGTAGTACCTCTCACTTGAAGACAGATATTCTCGTTGATAAATCACCGGATGAACGATCCCACAACAACAATTGCAGCTTTTGCTACTCTGCGTCACTCTGATAGGGACTACGTCACCCTATCTGGCTCACCAGCTCCCAGTCTCTCCCATGAAATCCTCCCAGCACTACCTCTAGGCCCTGCGTTAACTCTAATAGCCTCTGCGTCAGCTTCTAGAGTCTTTACGTCAGCCCCTGAACCCTCAGCGTCTCACATGCTGGCCTCTTTGGCTCTACATAGCCTCCAGCTGCCGTTGCGTCAACCTCACTGGGCTCTGCACTGCCTCTCTGGTACCAATTCTACCTCTCTGGGTTGTATTCACTACCCCTCAGCTGCAACTCAAATCACTCACTCAATTTCCTCAGCATAGCCTACCCTAGAAAATAGAATTCTTGATCTCTCTTGGTGTGTTGTCCAATTGACCCTCAAGCCTCCTCTCATACTTTTCTTGTTGGTCCATCAACGGCCAAGATTAAATCTCTAATCAATGGTTAAGATTAGATTTGGTTTGATCCATGACTTTTGGACATTTCTAACCCAGTTTTATATTAATACCCATTAATATTTTATTTTTCCTAAGTTTAGAATTAGGAACTCCATTAAAAATATTAATTATTTTAATATCTCCCAAACCGGTTAGAATCTTCCCAAACCATTTCTAGGTCTTGGAGGTCTCATGTGCTTTAGCCTCTCCACCAATTTTCATGGCTAGAGAACATCTGATGCTACCCCAAATCAACAGCTGCAACAGTGCAAAAGGCACGGGAGTGTTGCACCAGTGCAAGATGACACAGAGAGGTGTGCAACGTTGCGAGATGCAGGGAGTTGTTGCAGTGGCGCAGAGGTTAGTAGAGGGAGAATGTGTTAGAGGCAGAGAGAGCTTCAGGATCGGGAGTGTTTCTAGCCTGACAAGGATGTCAGAAGTTGGGTGGATCAGTTACTTACTTCTCAGTAATTGAGTTGCCTTGCAGTAGCAGTATGCAGTAGCACGAAGTAGCATGATGAGATGGGATGCAGTGTTGTGAGGATGGACCAGCAACATCACATATGCAAAGGGAGCTACCGTACGGATGCAGCAGTGGCAGTGGCAAGGCCATGGGAAATAGTACAGGATGCAAAAGTGCAGAGGATGTTTGGCGGGGAGGCCTAGCATCAGCACAGGGACTGGTGCCAGATAAACAGAGTGATGCTCAATGTGGAGTATTACTAGAGCGGAGTCCTCGCTAAGAGGGAGTGTTGATTTGGGATAGCATCGGATGTGCTCTAGCCATGAAAAATAGTGGAGATGCTAACGCACATGAGATCTCCAAGACCCAGAAATGGTTTGGGCAAATTCTAACTGGTTTGGGAGATATTAAAATAATTAATATTTTTAATGGAGTTCCTAAGTTTAAACTTAGGAAAAATAAAATATTAATGGGTATTAATATAAAACTGTGTTAGTAGGTTCCAAAAGTGATGTATCAAGCCAAATATAATCTTAGCCATTGATTAGAGATTTAATCTCAATCGTTAATGGACCAATGAGAAAAGTGTAAGAAGAGGCTTGAGGGTCAGTTGGAGAACACACTAAAGTGATCAGTCATTCATTTTTCTAGAGCGGGGTTGCTAAGCAAAGTTGAATCAGTGATCAGTAGTGAGGGGTAGTGAGTATGAGGCAAAGAGGCAGGGACAATATTGGGAGACCAGCACAGAAGCGAAGAGAGCGAGAGCAGCAATGAGTCTAGGATACACAGAGCCCAGAGAGACTGCGTCATCCACTCATAGGACAGAGGGAGTGACGCAAAGGCTCCTAGAGGCTGTGCAGTGCCTCAGAAGGCTGACACAAAGGGTCCTGGGGCTGACGCAGGTCAGCAGGAGGTTGACGTAGTGGCCAGAAGGGCTAGCGCTGAGCTTCAGTTGTGCCAGAGAGGGTTTCGTGGGACAGGTTTTCTGAATACCTGTTTCCAAATATAGAGGTATTGTTTCCATGTATTTTTCTCTGTCGAGTGAGCCAATTTAGGCACCTAGTTGTACTCAGATAAACTGCATAATAATATAACCCTCTGAATTGCTGCACCGGTTTTCCCACATTGTGTTTTTTCGGGGACATTTGTCCCAAAATAACGGTGTCACTTGTGTGCTTGTTTCCTTTCAGTTGATGATCTGTAGATGTTGATATTGTACTTGTGTTTATTTTCAGTATTTACATGGTAAATAACTTGTCAAGTAATTAAACAAGTAGGTGAAATAAACCAGATAGTACAGGAAGAATTTCTAACGGGTTAGACTTAGAAATTCCAACACAAACATACGCTCTTGACAGATGGAAGAGGGGATATATGAATGGCTCAGGGAGTGGAGATCAAATGGCACAATATATCGGTTACACTGGTGGCTATCAGGGGTTGTTGGCTACCAACTGAAGACAAATTTAGGAGAAAAATTCTCCTATGGCATCACCCACTTTTGGTGGGTAACATGTTGGATATATTTTTTATCTCTAAATATCTAGTGGGAAAAGATATTTACATGGAAGCAAAAATACTTCCTTGCACTAAACTAGATCATTGGACCATCAATCTTGATTTAGATATTAAGGCCAACCCAAAAACTGTCCATTTTTCTTTGAAATCTTCTATCTTTTGCACCTCAACTTCCAAAACAAATTCAAAGAATGGTGGTATGTTGTGGAAGGAATTGAAGGATACACTATGTACTAACTTCAAACACATCAAACTCCAACTCAGAAAGTGGAAGAAGACCAATTTTGGCAATATCCTTGAATTGAAACAAGACCTAGAGGAAAAAATTAGCCTCTTACAATAGGAAGCCATCCAATATGGTAGATCAAAATAGCTAATCAAGGAGGAAGAAAATATGTTGTCCTTGTTAGAAGAAAGAAGGAAAGAGGAGGAGATCCTATGGAAGAAAAAGAATCAAGAATAAAATGGCTCAAGGAAGGAGAACAAAACATGGCTTTATTTCATAAATCTATGCTTCAACGTTGACATCATAATAGAATAGCCTTGCTAAAAAACTTAGAAGGCATTAAACTCCACAACCACAAGGATATGGAAACAAAGTTAGTTTTTTTACATGAGGATTTATTATCAGATACAAACTTGAGTAGGGAGGAAGTGATTCACTGCACAATGCAACATATTCCACCCCTGGTCTACCAAGAACAGAACAAGGACTTATTAAGAAGCATCACTATGGAAGAGGTTGAATTTGCGATTAAATCAATGCTAAAAAATATAGTGTTGGGGCCAATTGTGGGTCAAGATCTTTAGCCAATTGTCGAGGAATCAAGGCACTCTACCAATCCTTCCCACTTTGGATGCTACATTTCTCACCTTAGATTCCAAAAACAAAAGGGTGGATGATTCGAGGGGTTTCATACCAATAACCTTATGTAACGTGACTTACAAAGTAATTATGAAATTTATAGTCAACAAAGTAAAACTTATCATCCCTCTCTTAGTGTCACCAAAGTAGTTTGGATATGTGGAAGGTCGTCAAATTCTGGATGGGATTATGGTAGTGCATGAAGTCATATAGTCTTTAAAAAGTACCAAAAATACTAGGATGTTGCTCAAGAAGGATCTCTCAAAAGCCTTGGATAAGCTTAACTAGTTTTACCTCTTTAAGGTTCATTCAACATTTGGTTTTATGGCAAATCGATCATTTGGATCAAGGCACTAATCTCTTTAACTTTCTTCTCTATTCTTTTAAATTATCCCCTAAAACAATCTTTTGGCCCTCACATGGTATTCAATAAGGAGATCCCATGTCTCCATTCTTGTTTATTCTAGCTGCTAAAGGTTTAGGTTGAGCCATTAAATTTGCAGTGTCAACATAGAAAGTGAAGGTCATCAGATTCTATGGTGAAGATAACCCATCTTACAACAAAAAATTGTCGATGACACTATGTGCATGGGGGTCCCAATGATTCAAGAAGCTTGAGAATTACATAAAACTATCGATGACCTCTCAAGAGCCTTAGGTATGGTATAAATCATTCTAAATATAATAATTTCTTTCTTAATACCCCTCTTGCAATTCATATGCATATAGCCAAATTGTTGGGATTTCAAAGATGTAAACTCCCTACTAAATATATCAAAGCCCCTCTAGTGGATAGCTATTTATGATCCAAAATATGGTCAGAAATGTTAAATAAATTTAATAACAAATTGGCAAGTTGGAATTTCTACTCTCTGAGTATAGTGGGAAGACTTGTTATTATAAAATTTGTTCTTCAAGCCCTTCCATTTTATTTTCTCTTGGCTATGATGGACCCTAAATTCATTCTCAATTCTATTAGAAACATTCAACAAGTATTTTTGTGGAGAGGATCAAAAAAATAAATGAAATGAGTTTTAGTAGCCCAAGATAAACTATGCAGTCATAAACTTAAAGGGGGACTTGGCTTGAGGGATCCAAACATTTTGAGCATCGTCTTGGGGGTGAAATTATGGTGGAGATGACTTCAAGGGGGGATTGGCCCTATGGAAACTAATATGGAATTTAAATTTCCTTTAACTCAATTTGGTTCATCCATATGAAATCTTGCTAAAGAGGGCTTGCAACTGATTCAGCAACACTACTTTGGGAAATCCAAGATGGTCAATCAACTCTTTTATGGGGGGAATTCTTGGAAAAAACTGCCAAAATTTAATAGTTTGGAGCAAATTGAGGAGCTAAAAATCAACATGAAATATTATCATAAGCACACAACAACAAACTACTGGGCCACGACAACTCTCAGCACTAGTGTAGGAAGTGGATATCTCAGGAAGCTTGGCGCCCAAGACCAGAAGAGTAGGTATAGATATCTTTTTGGCAAGATCTTCAATTGCACCTTATCCCAATCTCTCAAAGCCTACATGAGATTCGTTGTGGATACAAATCAAGTGGCAGTTTCTCCATAAAGGAAGCATATAATCTAGAAGCTAGATTCCTTGAACTCCCCAAAGAAGATATTTGGTATTCTATCTGGATTTTGGAGACAAAATATTTGAATGAAAATATCCTTCTTCTTATGGCTTCTTGTCAAAAAAAAAAAAGTTGACTTAGGGACCAACCCCTCAAAAGAGGCTTCATGGGACCTTCTCTATTGCATCTGTTTCAATTAGCCTCAAAGGACTTGGAAAACCTTTTCAACAGTTGTCCATATGTTGTCACCATTTGGAAAGCCATGGAAGATCTCATGTTTGACTCAAATAGCAATGAGAGCAGCATCGCTCACACCATAGAGCATTGGAGAAAACAGGTCTTTAATAATCTTCCGCAACAGAATTTTGAATATATTCCTTAGATTTATTCTATAGGCTCTATGGAAGGAAAGAAATCGAATATTTTTCAAAATAGGTATCTCAATCACGATCTTATCTAGGTCCAAATCAAGGATACTATTTGTGAAATGATCATCTCCCATCATTAGTTAAAATAGTACTCGTAAGCCAAGGGCATGGAAGCAAAAGTCCTCAAGGAATGGAAATTGAGTACTAGACCCTTGCCCCTCATCTTTATACCTCCCTGCACCCTTCCCCCATCATCTTGGGGATCTAGACACCTCCCCCTTTGGGTTTTGTCAAGTTACATTCCGATGGAGAATCTAAAGGTAATCTAGGAATTCTCGACTATGGAGGACTCTATTGGGACCATCAGTGGAAGATACTCTTTCTCTTCTTTGGCCTGATGGGACACACTAGTAATAACATTGTGGAACTCAAAGCCCTTGCATTCAGCCTCTAGGTAGCCCAGGGACAACTTTTCCCCAAAGTTATAATTGAAGGTAATTCACAAATTATCATAAATATGATCGCCACAATTCTCCATGGTTTGGCACCAATCAAAGTTTCAAGAAGTTGCAATTTGGAAATTGATCTAGAGAGCATAGGCGAGCTCTATGTAATTCCAATAATCCTTTATATCTTAGATGATCACTAAACAAGATTGAAAACCATTTGGCCAATGAAGGTTGCAAATCTCAGACATCCTTATTCAGTTCTTCTTGGTTTTCCCTCCCTAATTCGACTCTCAAACAAAATTTCTCTAGATTAGCCCTAAAAGACCATTCTTCCCTAGATGGGGTGTTAGAGAAGGGACATGTGGGCGGGCACATGGTTGTCATCCCACTGAGCACACAAGGTAGGGAGTGTGGTCACACACCACCCCCGTGATCTACCACATGCATTCATGAAGGTTTCACGAAGGGCCATAACCATTAGGCTAGCCATGATGCAGGTTTTCACCTCACGAAGTACATGATTGATGCCAGGGAGTAAATGACATTTTTCCACTTCAATGTAGTGCACTCTTGAAATATTACAGCTACCAAAAAGCCCAGTATTGTCCAGACCTTCTATGCATCACCCTCATCATTCAAAGACATGGTGATTCTTGTAGCACAAAGGTCAACCTTTGCATAAGGGAGATGTAAATTTTGGGTTTCAAGGCCTTGTGGGAAGTGCATCATTATTCACCATGGGATCATATTCCATTCTTTTGCTTCCTCACTCAATAATGAATCCCCTTCCTAATTTATTTGTTCTTTCTACTGTTGTTTCCTTTATTTTATGCTTTTTTCCTCTATGCATCATCTGGGACATGATTTTCTCTCCCTATTCCTCTGATGACATTATTTGTCTGCAATGGCTCTCAATTTACAATTATTTTTCTCTTGAGGGGAAACATGCTCAATTCTTGTCTCACTTCCTGGTCTTCTCCCCCTCCAGCCACATCCTTGTCCTTAGCCCCTCCATCTTCTTGGTCCTAGCTCTCCCCTTGCCTTCCTCGCTGGTTTGCTCTTTCCACATCTCCCTCTAGGAGTCCACTTCATGAAACTTTATCTTCTAAGGGGGGCCTCACAAATATGCTAGGAATCAATGAGGTGTCACCTACTTTTGTGAGCTTTGAGGCTCCTGTGCACAACAACATGCATAAAGTTCCACATAGTGCTATTATCCAAACATCTTGTAGACAATATAAGAACAAATTTCCCAAGTAGAGTGCAACATAGCCAGAGAATGAGGTTTCTTCATAGACACAGAGATGTTGAGTGAAATAGCGAACCGGGTGTCGGATATTAGGCATACCAGAGGGCACTACAGTCAATATATGTATACAATTGACATCTACTAGCATTTGAATCTCCTTCTTGGCCAAGTCTTACGAGACAGTTTTGAGACCAAAGAGGAAATTCTTCTTATGTTGGATGAATTGCAACTCAACATGAGGAGTTTCGATAGGTGTCTTGGGTGTGATCATCTTAGCCTCCCACTGAACCCTAGATACTCTTTTGGTAGCAACAAGGAGACCATTCCTATGGATGCTTCAGATTGTTCCAAATCTAAATGACGAGTTTTGTTCAATTTAGTTTTTTTAGTCTTCTCAATCAGGTTTTTTTTGTCAACTAATTGATAAACTTTGGTGTTTAGGTCTCTAGTATAGCTTTTTAACTGTCACTAAAATGCCATAAGCACTATGTTTGGATACTAAAAACAAATTTGGTTTTACCTCTAATTTCCCTAATAACAAAATAAGACAAATGAAAACTTACTATAATATCTTTCTTTAAAAATTAAATAAATTTTTTATTAAAAATTTAAAATTATACTAAAAATACTAATAAAACAATTTATAATTAAAGAGATAAATAAATAAAAATAAAAAATAAAATCACACTTAACACAATAAAATTTAGCTTGTATTCTTTGTTTCTTTTAACTTTGATGTCCTCAAAATTCATACCAAACCTAAAAGGCTTTGAAAAGAAAAAAATGTGAATTAAATATAAATGATGTAAACAACCTATAATAGCTATAAGAAAATACATGAATATGTATAATTAAAATATTATTTTCATTTAGCTTGAAGATATATATATATATATATATATATATATATATATAATAAAATAAAAAATAAAAATAACTTTCAATAGATTATACTAATCATGGCAAAAAAATATTGCATTATATAGTAGGAAGAAAAAAAGATCATAAAAAAATGCAAAAGGTAAACTGCATCTTTTTTTTTTCACAGGTGGGAAAACCTATCATAACTCAGTTTTCAAACCAACAGTAAGGACAACCATCTCTGGCTGCTAATTGCGAATGCATGCTGACTCATCACCGTTAATCAAGGAAAACCACACCACCTAGAATAACCCACTGGTGGTCTGTAAGGGGGCAGGCTTTCACTCCTGCCAAATGCCTCTGGGTCTTGGGCTGTTAACCTGTTTCCTTATGTCCGAGGAAGACGAGCTCTTAGCCAAGTAAAAATCGTTTTAAGGCATACTCTAGGCCCAGGTAAACTGCATCTTAAATCACATTGCGCAAAAATAAAATGCATTAATAGTACATATCAATGAACAAAACTATGATTATATACACTGACCCTCCCTACATAGGTGAGGAGTGCTGGCATAACCGTCCTAGTCTGAATCTCAATAAATTTTGCATCCTTATGAAGATGTCTAATTATTGTTAAACCTGAACTAACAATTCTACTCTGAACGCTATACTCCCTAATCTCAGAGAGGCTGCAATCTTCCTAATCCTCCAATCCTAATCGAAACACGAGTTGTCAATTTTACTCTAAACGCTTTAGTTTCCTCCAAGTGAAAGGGAGAAGAATCCCCATCAAGTGTGTCTCAAAATCTTCTTTTCATAACAAAAACCCTGTCAAACCTAATTAGGTTCCAAATTTCTTTGCCATATTATTTGACCATCCACATGTCTTCTCAGATGAGTCCTTTCCAATGAAAAGGGATTACAAAAATAATTGATAATTCAGAAACTTCCAAAAAACTTAGGTCCTCTGCAATCCCCAAAAGGTTAAACAATTCGACGACCATTCTATAATTCTGAGTAATCTCTCTCTTTAACTGTCGGGCTCTAGTTGAGTACCAACTAATCAAGGATCATGGTCTTGAAGGCTGAGTGCCCTTTCCATTTACTTGACACCTAGTTCACTCAACTTCAATGTCCTGTATGGCCCATCTATTATCTAGAGTAGTATTATTCATTAGTTTATTGGATAAAATAATTGTTGAGAGCTGCTGAAATTTTTAGACCCTTTTAAACTATTGTATGGTCCATTTTTTGACTTGACTTATGCCTCTAAACAATTCTTCACAGTGGTAATTGGATTGTCATAACTAATTCTAAACCACAATACAAATATAAAAGTCATCTAGTTGCATTACATTAGTCGACAACTTGTTTCTCCATCTTCTTTTGTCACCAAAAAGATGAAAATGCTAGTTAAAGTTTGATAAGCTTGATGATGCATTTTTTTCTATTTTCCATGGTGTATTTCACAGAAGAAGAATAAAGGATATGATGCAACAACTAAAAAATACTTCTAGAAATTAAATTTTATGTCAAGTGGTTTCCATGGCTATTAGTTAAGTACAAAACAGTAGAAGTGGTTTGCATGGCCTATTAGTTCAGTACAGTACTGTAGAGGATTATTAGTTAGGTACAATATGGTATAAGATTATAATTTTTGTTATGGCTAATTTTTAATAAATTGCTGTATAATTTTTGTTATGACTAAATTTGGACAAATTGCTGAAATCAGAGATAATGCATGCTATTAATGTACCTAATGAACTAATTTAAGAAAATTATTTTATCAAAGCTATTTTTCCCGAAAGAATATCCTAGTAACAGCCAAAGAAAAACATCCCTTATGCTATATTTTCTGGGTGTTATTTCAAGGGCCACAACCTCAAGTGATGTCCCAAACAATCATTCATGTAGTTGATGAAAAACTATCAGAAACACAAGACTCAAGACAGCTCTAAGATAATGTCTCTGAATACATACTGAATGGTAGATTAAGTAGACTTGAAGTACTTAAACAGCCCTACGGTGAAGATTTCCTAAAATGTAGTATAAAAACTTCACTCGTGAAAGATTGAAATGCAAACATAACTGGTTATGTCCATTACTTCTTTTTGAGGAATAACTTGCAAAAGTTCTTCAGGATTTCCTGGTCCAGCTGTCTGTCTTTAAAACTGAGTATCGCTTCATTGGCAAACTCCTCCTGAAGAATAGATTATAAGTCAGTCCAAACTCTGATACTGAACCTCCATGAATATAGAACAAAATATAGAGCATATTTACAAGAAATCTAAATAAATTCCTATATCACATGCTTCCATGTTAATCTACTTACTCAAACAAAATTATAATACAAATACAATATGCTTATCCAGTTATAATGCTCACTCTTGGAACATTGGCAATTTAAGGTGAAGCATCTTACAAGATCTTATAGATAGCTATTAAATTCCCTTTCAGTAGCTATTTCTATGAATCTATATGTGTTATAAGAACAGGACCGAACTACACTGAAATGGCCAGTCCAACTGTTTTCAAGGGAAAATTGGTCTGAACTACTGACGTGGACTGGAAAATGCCAGTTCGGTACCGAATTGGCTAGTTTTTGTATTGAACCAGCCGGTTTTATACAATGCTACCAAGGACCCTTTGAATGAAACTTCTTAAAAAGAAAAGAAAAAATTATGAGTTTCCTACTAATGCTATGCAATTAATGGTAATGTTAAATTCTTAAAGTAGAAGTTTTACTTAAATTTTTTACATTATCATTAATTAACTGAGGATGTTTGAGAGTGGTTTCAACTCGTTGGATTTCATATAGAGAAAGTAGAGTTTTAGATCCCACTCAAAATCTAGTAGACTTAACAGTTTTTAGGATTTCAGAATTGGGGGAATTGCAGCGTTTCCATTGGAGTCTGTCATGTATAAGGGTATGGAACTTGCTGATTTTTGTAGCTATGGTCAGTATTCATAATTAATATTTTAGCTCCAAATATATGTAATAACAAATATAAGACATGTTCTTCATGTCGGCTTCAAGAAAAGGGAATTTTGAATTTACAAATTTGAATTTTTGGCTCCTAGAAGATCAAGTTGGCCCTCCTAATGTTCAAGTTGTCCCAACATGTAGATGTTGAAATTATGATGCTATATGTTGTAACAAGTACTTATTACAAAACTTCTTTCTGCTGCAATATCAACTAAGCAATTGTAGATAGAATAGAAACCAAACGCATGTTAGTTTTTGGTAGCATTGGTTGTGCTCTAGCCATGAAAATTGGTGGAGAGGCTAAGGCACACGACTTCTAAACAACCCATAAACCGTTTGGTGAAATTCCATCCAGATTGTATTTTATTAAAATAATTTATATTTTTAATGGGGTTCTTAATTCTAAACTTAGGGAAATTAAAATATTAATGGGTATTAATCAAAATATGGGTGAGAATGATCTAGAAGGCAGATCAAGTCATGTTTTAATATTAGCTGTTGATTAGAGACATAATCTCGGCTGTTGAAGACTCAACAGGAAAAGTATAAAATAGAGGCTTGGGGTTCATTTGAAAACAGAGAGAGAGAGAGAGAGAAAGAATTGAGAGAATTGATCTGGAGTTCGATTTCTGGGGCTAGGAAACTGAGAAATTCGAACTAAGTGATCATTCAATAGCAGAGGGGCAGTGAGAATTCGGGAGAAGGAATTTCTGGAGAATACCGACAGAGAGGCGGAGAGAGCTTGCAGAGAGGCAACACAATTGCTGGGAGAGCTGACGTTGGGCCAGTCTGGGTCCACATAGTCCTGACGCAGAGCTAGAAAAGCCTATGCATAGTAGAAAAGCTACCTGTCATGTAGAATGTGGAACTGCGGGGAATAGCTGGAACTGTCGAGAATTGTTGGATCAGTCGGGATAGCTGACATAGAGGGCAAAGAATTTGACGCAAGGTTGATGCAGAGCCTGAAAGTCTGACGCGGAGCCTACACAGGGCCAACACAGAAATAGCTAGGGTTAGCCAGTCTTGTGTCGGATCAGCGATAATTCTACCAGGTGAAGTGAGGTAAAACTCACTCAGATTTTTTGCCAGTATTTTTCTCTATAAAGGATTGCTAGATGAGTATCCTAGATTTGTATTTAGATATTTCTCATGCATAATAATAAATCCTCAAAACTGCTACACCAATTTTCTCGCATTGGGTTTTTTCCGAGGACCATTGTGTCCAAAAAGAAGTGTGTCCTATGTATCTTTTTCTTTGCTTTGTTTTCTGTTTCATGAGATAAAATATTTAATTAGTGTACACTGCATAAGTAATTTTCTTCAGTATTCATAAGAATAACTTAATGAATGTACTTTAAAAATCAAGTAGGTGAAATAGATTCAGGTTTGCTGTGGGAGGGTTTCCTTCGAGTCTAAGAATTTTCACATGGTATCAGAGGGTTGATTTTGAAACAAGAAGAGTAGATCCAATGCTGAGCAGTGAGGCCGAAAGCTGCACTTGGCAGTGATTTGAATCCCCTTGAAGGGATTGCGCAGTCCTTGACGGGAAGCAGATCTAGGAAATCTCTCGCTGAGTGAGATGACAGAGATGTACAATTTCTAGTTCGTGAGTTTGCAGAGGCAGAGGGAGTGACGTAGAGCCTCAACGCAGTGCTTGAAGGGCGCAATTTCTACCGAGGTAGAAATCCACTGGAAAAGAACGAAGACACGTAGAAGGGGAATTTTCTCCTTAGAGAACTTTCTGCCAGAAAGTTTGAATTTATCACTTGCTGAGCAGCTGAGCAGTGCTAAGAAGTGACTAGAGGAGTCAGTTCGTTAGTTGGGTGAGATGGCATCGCATGGGCTCAAATATTAGGACAGGTTGGATGGAGCCTCCAACTATGTCATATGGAAGACCAAAATCTTAGCTGTTCTGGAAGAATATGATCTCGAGGCCTACGTCAAAAGTGTTGTAGTTGTTCCTGCTAACAACAATCAAAAGAAGAAGTACAAGGCCAAGCAGGGAAAGGCAAAGAGGCTCATTCTTGATGGGGTTCAAGATCATGTGGTCTCACACTTGCAGGGCAAGGATACAACCCGAGAGATGTGGGAAGCCTTGTCTTCTCTGTATGAAGGCTCTTTTGTCATGTCCCTTCGTAAATTAATTTGGAACAAGACTAATTATTGCATTTTGGGGCCAATTTTGGAGATAGTGGGGCCTATTTGATTTCTATTAGGAGATTAGACTTAGGAGAAGTTATTTTGTCATGGGTAAATTACACATGGGGGCCAACCACACTAGGGAAATACGCAATCCCCAGTTCGGTTTGCATGAAGGTGGTTAAGTTTTGCATGTAGGTGGTTAAGTGAGGGTCCACGATAGAGGTAAAATTGGAGGGAAAAGTGCTCCACAAAATCTATATAAGGAAGGTAGCTCTCCTTATTTCATTCATCTTATTGGAGTATATCAATTTCTCTTTGGTTGCTCGAGCTGCTCAGCCGAGTCACTAGCTGTTTAGCACAAGTTCTTCAGGTGAAGAGCTCACCATTTCTTTGGGGGACTTCAAGTGCCACCCTAGGAAGGTTTTATTCATTTCTTCAGGAGGAGGATCACATTGTGATTCCCAGTAGTAGCATTCCCTTCCAGGTTGTGTGTATTACTGGAGGACGCAGCAGAGAGGAGGCCAAGTTCATTGGTGGTGCTTAGTAGTGGAGATTTGACATGAGATTTCATGAAGAGGAGGCAAGGGAGGATTATCAGCATCTACGAGAGTTTGGGAGCTGATTGAGTTTTTGGCTTGGCAATGTGACTTTCGCACTACCTGGGTTAGTGTAGAGGCAGTGTGTGGGAGCTCATTTGGTGGGTAGAGTATCAATCCTTGAGGCTGACCTTTGTCGTGGAGGTTAGAGGAGATATTTGGAGTGGTTTTCTC
The DNA here is from genome assembly GCA_031772625.1 of Pinus tabuliformis. Lineage (NCBI taxonomy): Eukaryota > Viridiplantae > Streptophyta > Pinopsida > Pinales > Pinaceae > Pinus > Pinus tabuliformis. The sequence continues at coordinate 606,595,173 of CM062812.1, forward strand.
TTTCATCTCAAAGCTTGGAGGAGGACTTTGTGGGCATTCCATGCAGGCCATATTTCTGGAGGTGTTCGGAGGGCGAGGACCATAGAAGAGGTCGAATTTGGGAAGTCAAAATCCGGCCAAACCATTTCTAGGTTTTTTTGGGTTTTTGACAAGGATCCCAAATATAAAGTTTCATAATTTTCAGAGTACCGTAGGTGGGGTTTTTGGCCGTAGCTTTGCAGCGGACAATGTAGAATTGCAGGGTGATTGAATAGTGCCTTTGGGGGTCGATTTTGAGAAGTCCATATCGGGCCAAATCATTTCTAGGTTTTTGTGGGTTTGGCCAAGTAGTTTGTGGCTGAATTTTCATCATTTTCTGAGCAACGAAGGAGGAGTTTCTTGCATTCCCTTTCCAAAGGATTTCCAACATTTGAGATCATTATATTATCACCCAGGTTCTATCATGCTTGCCATTGAGGCAAACTGAGGTGCATTCCTCCATACTATTGTACTTGCTCCATTGATTAATAAAATAGCTCAGCTGGTTCTTAATTCCAGAGTTTTTATGAGCATTTGTTGATTGTTTAAAATTTTTGTGCTGTAAATCGTTTTTGCTTTGCATATCACTATTTATTTAAGTTTGGAACATTACAATGGTATCAAAGCATGATCTTGACCTAGCTGTGGGAAACTAGCCAGAAGATCATGGAAGCTTTGGGTATGAGTGCACAGTGACGGGTGAAACCGGAGACAAACCCATGGTTCAAGGGAAATCCAGTATGCAGAAATTCTAGGGTAGAATTCATTGGGACGATGAGCAGTTTGGCCAGTTGAGGAGGGTGACAAACGAAACCCATCCTCACCATTACAATAGAGATGTTAGAGGTGAGAAGGTCGTGGGGGTGCAGCCATCTACATCATGTGGGGAAAGTTGACCAGATCAGGGCACCAGATCTTTTGAAAAGGAGAAGGCAGGACAAAGGCAGTTAGAGGGTGAGACCAAGGGGCACTTTTGATAGTGGAGACCTGGCTTTAGATATCAGGAGCCTAAGGAGGAGGTTGAGCATGATAATGATAGCCCACAACATGGTGAGGAGAGCATTGTTATACACAGTGTGGTACACGAGTCACCTTTATTAGAGACCTCTTTGATTGTCCTAGTTCACATCTTGGTGGGCAACATAGAGCCTACACACATAGAGCCATCTGTTGAGGAGCGACCACCCATGGACGAGAGGCCAACAATTGCTGAGGTACCTATATCTATGACCGAGTTTGCATGAGATAGATTCCCACAACAGTTCCACCAGTTTCAGGCCGACCTTATAGCATTAAAAAGGAAGGTTGCATTAGTGCATGAGGCTATTTTGTAGCAAAATGAGGAGCTGGAGGGCATGAGAGAGGTTTGTGCTAAGTCCACGGCCAAATTGATTCACGTTGGGGAGCGGTTGGATTCCCGATTGGTGTAGCTAGAGTGGACATTGGGGCGTGAGAGCAGCCCTCCTAGGGAATACATAGACAAGGTTAGCAGCACTGTTAGGTTACCTTGGCCCATTGGACAGAGAGAGACAAAGCTACATAGTCAGATTTTATGTATTGACCAGGATAGCGAGATGAGATGACCCGAGTTGCACAGGGTGCAACACCTACATGCTAGGGTTGTTCTATGTGTAGGAGTTCGTGCATTCGATCCCTCTCTTCGGGTTGGATGGCGAGAGATTCTGAGTTGGTACCCTATGGAGTGGGCTATGGGGATGGTGGTGGACATGGATGTAGCTTAGCAAGAGATTCCAGGCACTGGGGATACCAAAAGCGTAAACTGGCATTGGGTTCTCGATGGGACTACCTATCATTTCCTAGGTATGCCAGTTGACTACAACCTGGATGGTACAACTAACCTAGTAGTTGAGCGTGCACATTCGCTACAGGAATCTCAGTCAGCACTAGTGGCCGACCAGTGTATGGACAGACTCTTTTGGTTTTCTTGGTATGAAATTTGTACACAGGATCACTGGGTGATTAGCATACTCTGGCAGGAGTTTGTTGGAGGAGGTGGCATTGGCAGACCACCAGACGGTGCCTTGTATGGAGCTGGGGACTCTTCACTTTTGTGTGGGGCACAAAAGACGCAGAGGAGCAGAGCATGTTGATTTGGGGTAGCATCAGATGTGCTCTAGCCACGAAATTTGGTGGAGAGGTTAGGGCACATGAGATCTCCAATACCCAAAAAGGGTTTGGGCGGATTCTAAAAAGTTTGGGAGATATTAAAATAATTAATATTTTTATTGGAGTCCCTAAGTCTAAACTTAGGGAAATTAAAATATTTATGTGAATTAATATAAAACTATGTTAGAATGGTCCAAAAGACATGGATTAAGCTAGATCTTATCTTAGCCATCGATTAGGGACATAATCTCGACCGTTGATATGTCAACGAGAAAAGTATAAGAGGAGGCTTGAGGGTCACTTGGAGAATACACCAGAGTGATCAGTCATTCTATTCTCTAGAGCGGGGTTTGCTAAGAGAGATAGAATGAGTGATCAGTGACAGCCAAGGGCAGTGAGTACGAGGCAGAGAGGCAGGGACAGTGCCGAGAGACCAGCGCAAAAGCATAGAGAGGCAAACATAGAGCCAGAGGGAGCCATGCAAAGCCAGAGAGGCTGTGCAAAACCTTAGTAGGCTGACGTAGAGGCCAACAGGGCTGACGGTGGGCTTCAAATTGTGCTGGAGAGGGAATTTGTGGAGCAGGCTTTCCAAATACCTATTTCTGAAGAGAGGTATTGCTGCCAGATTTTTTATCTCTGTAGGGTTAGCCAATTTGGCACCCAGTGTACTTAGAAAATAGCTGCTTAATAATAAAACCCTCAGATAGCTGCACCGGTTTTCCCGCATTGGGTTTTTCTCGGGACATTAGTCCAAAAACAACGATGTTATTTGTGTGCTTGTTTTTGTTTCCTTCAGTTGATGATCTGTAATGTGTTGAGCATGCACTTGTATTTATTTTTAGTGTTTAAATGGTAAATAACTTGTTAATTAATAGAACAAGTAGGTAAGAATAAATCAGTGAAGTACATGGAGGGTTTCTAACTGTTAGACTTAGAAACTTCAACATGGTATTAGAGCATGGTTGTAGATCATAGGAGAACTGAGGACATCAACAGAGCAGAGAAGCAGCAACAGAAAACAACTATCCCGAGTGACAAAAGTTGTTCCTAGCAGTAACACAACAAGGAAGGGGTGATGCAGTGCCCACGTCATCAATTTTGAGCCAAGAAGAGGTTGCACAGAAGCTGAAGGAGGCAACAGAAGCTGAAGGAGGCAAGGACAAGATCACACAGAGCCATGTAGAGGCCATGAGGGCTAACGCAGTTGGATGGGAGAGCTAGTTTGCCGGTGCCGAGACTGCGTAGAGCCTAGTAGCTATCACCTTCAGGTTGCTAGGGTTTAGGAGGCTGAGGGTAAGGTGTAGAGTGGAGCTGGTGGGGTACTGTAGTCAGAACAATACCTAACAGGGCAAGGCCAAGGAGGATGGAGTTGCTACCGAGGGTTTCTAGCCGAGAAATCTGGATCAATGGTGCAATTGCACAGACGATCAGAGTAGGGGGCATCTCGACATGGGTTTCCAGGAGGGAAATCAAGGCTTAGAGGGAGTCACATCGAGAAATTCCTAGAGGGAAGTAGAAGGGCAACATGGCACTACACGGAGTAAGAGACCAAGATAGACTGGATGGAGCCTCGAACTTCGCAGTCTAGAAGGCCAAAATCTTATCCGTACTTGACAAAAATCATGTCAAGCACTTCGCCTTGAGGACGATAGCGATCCTAGTTGGTCCAGTTGATAACGACAAGTATGAGTAGGCAATGGCGAGGGCCAAGAGTATCATCCTTGATGGGTTCAAGGACCATGTAGTACCACACATTGCCAAGAAGGAAACGACAAATGAGATCTGGGAGGCCCTAAAGAAATCGTACAAGCATACTTCTATGCAGAGAAGGATGTTACTAGAAAATCAGTTGTGGTCATACCAGATGAAGAAGGGAGAATCGATCGAAACCTTCCTTGGTCGACTGAATGAGATCCGAGATTAGCTGACTTCCATAGTGGCCACGCCGGATCAGGAATTGATGGTGAGAACATTCCTGAATGCAGTCTCGGAAGACTGGGAGGTATTTGTCTAGAGTATACTAAGCAGAGCGACCCTTTCGCATTAGGAGGACATGTGGGTGGCTCTTCGCCAAGAAGAGATCAGAAGGCTAAGCAAGACGGGAAGCAGCGACAAGGGGATCAGAGTCAAGCAACAGTAGGAGGATGTTGCCCTAGCATCTTGGGGAAAGCAAGAGAAATGGAAGAAGAAGGACCTCTCCAAGATCAAATTCTTCCACTATGGGGAGCTGGGTCATTATGCGACCCAGTGTCCAAGGAAGAAGAACAAGGGAGAGTCCTCCGAGACCAAGGCAGCACTAGTAAGGGCAGAGAAGGAAGTGGAGACAGAAGATGACTATGCCATGAGTGCACACACACCACTTGAGCGGAAGTGGGGAGACATCAAGCTGTAATAAGATGAACTACAGGCAATGAGGGGCAGGATCCTTGAGGTACCCAACCTCTTGGATTATACCTTGCTACGAGAGCCCCCAGGAGGAGTAGCAGGACTCACAGATGAGGGTAGAGACGGATGCGGATGAAGCGGGAGAGACAGCTATAATGTATAATTCCAAGGACAGCATGAGGCTAGCAGGATGCAATAGTGCGAGAGGCACGAGAGAGTTGCACTAGTGCAAGATGTCACAGAGAGGTGTGCAACGGTGTGAGATGCAGGTAGTTGTTGCAGCAATGTAGAGGGCAAAGAGGGAGCACTTGTCAGCAGCAGAGGGAGCTTCAGCATCAGGAGTACTTTAGCCTGACAGAGAGGTTAGAGTTGGGAGATCAGTTACTTACTTCTCAGTAACTGAATTGTAGTGCAGCAGTTAGCAGTGGTAGTGCTATGGGTAGCACGATGTAGCATGATGAGAGGAGATGCAGTGCTGACGCAGCAGTGGCAGTGGAAGGGCCATGGCCAACAACACAAATGCAAAGGGAGCTATCTCACAAATGTAGCAATGGCAGTGGCAGAGCTATGGGCAGTAGTACAAGATGCAATAGTGCAAAGGATGTTGGGCAGTAGGCCTAGCATCAGCACAGGGACCGATGCCAAATGATCAAAGTAATACTCAGTGAGGAGTATTGCTAGAGCATAGTCCTCGCTAAGAAGGAGTGTTGATTTGGGGTAGCATTGGATGTGCTCTAGCCACAAAATTTGGTGGAGAGGTTAGGGCACATGACATCTCCAATACCCAGAAAGGGTTTGGGTAGATTCTAAACAGTTTGGGAGATATTAAAATAATTAATATTTTTAATGGAGTCCCTAAGTCTAAACTTAGGGAAATTAAAATATTAATGTGAATTAATATAAAACTCTGTTAGAATGGTCCAAAAGACATGGATCAAGCTAGACCTAATCTTAGCTGTCGATTAGGGACTTAATCTCAGTCGTTTATATGTCAACAAGAAAAGTATAAGAGGAGACTTGAGGGTCACTTGGATAATACACCAGAGTGATTAGTCATTCTATTCTCTAGAGTGGGGTTTGCTAAGAGAGATAGAATGAGTGATCAGTTGCAGTGAGGGGCAGTGAGTACAAGGCAGAGAGGCAGGGAAAATGCCGAGAGACCAGTGCAAAAGCAGAGAGAGGAAAATGCAGAGCCAAAGGGAGCCACACAAAGCCAGAGAGGTTGTGCAGAGCCTTAAGAGGCTGACGCTGGGCTTCAGATTGTGTTGGAGAGGGAATTCGTGGAGCAGGCTTTCTAAATACCTGTTTTCGAAGAGAGGTATTGCTGCCAGATTTTTATCTCTGTCAGGTTAGCCAGTTTGGCACCCAGTGTACTCAGAAAAGAGTTGCTTAATAATAAAACCCTCAGATAGTTGCACCAGTTTTCCCGCATTGGGTTTTTCCGGGGACATTAGTCCAAAAACAACGGTGTCATTTGTGTGCTTGTTTTTGTTTCCTTCAGTTGATGATCTGTAATGTGTTGAGCATGCACTTGTACTTATTTTCAGTATTTAAATGGTAAATAACTTGTTAATTAACAGAACAAGTAGGTAGGAATAAATCAGTAAAGTGCATGGAGGGTTTCTAATTGTTAGACTTAGAAGCTTCAATAGAGCAGTGGTGGCATCACTGCTGACACTTAGGGAGAGTCACTTCTCGAACCCCTCAAGGAGGATTTGGAGGGAAGACCCTGTTGGGTCCCTATAATACTAGTGATTACCCCATTACTATTGTAGTTATACCCCTTATTTATATTGCTGTGCCCCTATTACCCCCATGTTGTTATTTTTGTGCCCCATAGAATCCCCCTATTGTTATTTTTGTGGCTTTATATTATTATTGTTAGGTCGGCTGGGTTATATTATGACTCCTTAGACTCCTATATATAGAAGGGAGGTTTTGTCATTTGAATCATCCAAGAATTGTTCATTTATGTAATGTAAAGGAGGTTGCCCCCTCGAAGAGGCTGAATTCTAAGGCGTTGATCTATATTTTCTATCTTTTCTTGAGCTGGTTTCATAACATTTGGTATCAGAGCTTGGGATTCTAGGGTTTCGCAGCTCCAAACAGGTCATCGTGGCATTTTCGCTATAACTTTTTTTCTGTGACGTTTCAGAAGTCGAAAAAAAACCCATTTGAGAAGACATCGCGCTAAACCTTGGGTCCGAATTTCAGAGCTTTTCGCGCTATATTTTTGGAGTTATGATCTGAGGAAGTCGGTCTTTTTGCAGACTCCTGAATTACATTCCAAACAGGTGACCTGGGGAAAATCGTCATAACTTTCTCTCTGGGGATCAGATTGAAATTTCGTAAGAAGGTACAGAAAGGGGACGGACTGTAGTTTCTTGTGTGTGATTTTCAGATCCAAAGATTGAAACAGTGACTCGTGGCACGTCGTACAAGTTCGCCCTACTGAATTAGTCTAAAAGAAAGTCATTGTGGGAGATTGTGCATAACTCTTTCTTGGAGAATCCAATTTGGATCAGACTTGCGGCATTGGAAAGAGGACGCAGAAGGCTACTACAGGTCACAATTTCAGAACTGGATGATCCGAAATTACAGAGATACATCAGATTCAATATCAGGCTTCTGCAAAGTGAAAAAAGGTGTGTAGTTTTTTTTATTTTTTTTGCATAAGCTTGGTTTAACGGAATTCAAAGGGCATAGTAAAGCATTATTATCGGTAACTTATGCCCCGAAAGAAAATGAAAACACCTAGTAAGGAACCTGAAAGCTCTAGCATGACTCATGAAGAAGAGGAAGAAATGATACATGATATATCAAAATTACAAGAACAAGTGCAACACATGTCACTCTCACAAAAGCTAACAGAAGCTAAGGTAAATGGCGTGGAATCTAAGGTAAATGGCGTGGAATCTAAGATAAAGGGCATGGAAGCTAAGATGGATGATTTGAAGGCAGACATGGCAGATTTGAAGACAGATTTGAAGACAGACATGGCAGATTTGAAGACAGATTTGACAAATTTTCTACAAGAAATACTTACTAATGGTGAAAAGGTTGTAAAGGAAACTCATGATGTGAACAAAAGAGTTGTTAATCATGATTCCATAGACTCTAATGTTGGATCGAAGACCCACCATATTCCAAAAATCGATATGAGGAAGTTTTATGGCAAGGATCCCGCCACATGGATATTGCAGATGGAGCAGTTCTTCGATCTCAATAATGTGCAAAACACACAAAAGGTACGTATGGAAACTTTATATTTGGAACCAAATCAGTTTGTATGGTATCAATGGCTTTGCTCTCATAAACAATTTATCACTTGGGCAATTTTTACGGAAGAATTGGTAGCACATTATGAGGATACAAAAAGCAACACTTTTTTTAGCCAATGGATAAGTCTCAAACAAAAGGGTTCAATAATGGAGCACATTGAGGAGTTCCAAAAATTGAACATAAGGGTAAAAGATATTCCAGAGGAGCATAGGATTGATGTGTTCATAGGGTCTTTAAAGGATAATATCCAACATGATGTTCGCCTTTGGGAACCTGATTCGTTAGAGAAGGCATTCAGGTTAGCAAGAAAAATGGAAAGAAAAATTATGGCAACCAGGAAGCATACCACTCACAACTATAAAGATGGAAGTGTTGTTGCCCCTAGTCTTCCACAACCTATAAGGTTGACACCACAACAATTGGAAGAAAAAAGAGCAAAAGGTCTTTGTTACAGTTGTGATAGCAAATACACTAAAGGCCATAAGTGTGCTGAGAAGAAATTATTCTACATAACAGATCCATTCATCGGCGGGGATAGTGAAGCGATGGTGGAGGTGATGACACTGATCGGGTGTGGCCTGACATGTAGAGACATAGATCTAAGCCTTCACATCCAGGGATGTGTGGGAGAATCTAGATTTGAGCAGTGGTCTACAGGTGGGCATGGAGATGCATGGTGGTGTGTTGTAATGTGTTGGACTACGTTGTGGAGTGGGAGTGCCTCACATCACATTGAGTACATGCAGGGAGTGACAGGCGCTGTGACACAGGCGGGAAGCAGGATGGTACGGGATGGCATAACTATAGTCGAGGGTATCCAGTAGTGTACAGGGGTAGGTCGCGGTGTATAGTGGCATGTCTAGGTGTACTGGGATGATCAGTGGTATGCAGAGGCGTATGGTGCTGCATAGTGAGGTCTTCAAGTGTTGCCTCCAGGGACACCCATGGATGGAGATACTGGGCATACCTTTGGGTGTAGTTCACCTAGGATCAACGGGGACATAGATGAGCGATACTTGATGGTATCCATGGGGACTCACACGCCTGACCCTCTTCTACACCACTTATAGGAATGGGCGATCTGGTTGATGTCCTTTGACACTCTGGGCATGAACAACAGGGGACGGGGAGCTCACCCAAGATATTTGGATGACACTTGGTGTGATAGAGGTGAGACTTCTCAGCAGGGGCGTCGAGTTGGTGTGCGAGTTGATAGCCACAAGTTGAGGGATGAGGTGATCACTGATAGGGATGGCATATCATTCATCACTAATCATGGGGGATACATGTGTCACTCTTTCCACAGGGCATGTTTGGACCTTGCAAGAGCAGAGGATACCGTGTACCACTAAGACAGTTGTTCAATATGTATCTGGGTTCCCAACATTGTATTGGCACATTCTCCAAGGGGAAGGTAGCCAAACCAGTGTCGATGGTTTGCAGGAGAAGGATGGATCCGCATACACTAAGTTGATTGCGCATTTCAGATACCCATCTATTGGTCGCATTCAGGGGTAGCTATTTGGCTCACGTGGTTTCCAGTGGTTATAAGTATTACACAGTGGGAGGCACAAGACAATTTAGCATGCCTCATATTAGTTCATGATGTATGGAACCTATATATGGGTGGTATGCAGGGACTAGAGATGAGGGCCAGAGGGATTCCATCAGTTGTCAAGGCTACGCTGCAGTAGGTCTGGCTATGGGATGCAGAGATTCAATTGATTGATAAATCACTCATGACGAGTGGAGTTGTGGCAAAGAGTGATATAGTTTGCTCTTGGGATGACACATGGCGGTTCATAGAGGGTTTCATCATATGGGGAGGCAGACATTCTCTGTTCTTACACAGGTTCGAAGGTAGATTTGAATGGGTAGGCCTTAGCGCCATGAAGATTCCCAGGTAGGATGTGTCTCACCTCTTTTAGTATTCCACCATTGAGTTCCAGGAGAGGAGGATATTATCTGTGCACGATGGGGAGTATGACATAGTCAGACTAGCATAGCGTCAACATGGTGGCACCACTCTGGGACTAGAAGGGAACTAGGGCATCAAAACTCTTCAGAGCTCAATAACCTTTAGGGATTCACCGGCTACTGCAAGGGGAGATCATACAGATCTTCCATTGGGCTTTAGCGAGTCATTGATGGAGGAGAAGACTTTTGGTACTTTCACCGGGCAAGATAGGGAGTGGAGCGAGGGGAGCTTCATGTTGGACAAGATGGCCTGGAATCTTGGTATTGAAGGATTCCTTCATATCAAGATAATGTTGAGGTTAGGGATGATTCAGTGGGATATCTGGGACCCTGGCACATGTTGTAGGGATAGTGGGGAGTAGTTAGAGGGGATGCTCATTCAAGCATTGCTTCAGGACAAGCGATTTTTGGTGCATTGGAGGATCATGCCAGATGAGGATGCTACTCTGGAGGGCTAGCACATACTTGAGCATCCAGCACTAAAGTTACTTGGGGACAAGCAACATTTGGGAGGGGAGGACTGTCATGTCCCTTCATAAATTAATTTGGAACAAGACTAATTAGTGCATTTTGGGGCCAATTTTGGAGATAGTGGGGCCTATTCGATTTTTATTAGGAGATTAGACTTGGGAGAAGTTATTTTGTTGTGGGTAAATTACACATGGGGGCCACCCACACTAGGGAAATAGGCACTCCCCAGTTCAATTTACATGAAGGTGGTTAAGTTTTGCATGTGGGTGGTTAAGTGAGGGCCCGCGATGGAGGTAAAAGTGGAGGGAAAATTGCCCCATGAAATGTATATAAGGAGGGTAGCTCTCCTCATTTCATTCATCTTATTAGAGTTTATCAATTTCTCTTTAGTTGCTTGAGCTACGTAACAGATTCATTTTTGTTTAACATGAGTTCTTCATGCGAATAGCTCACCCTTTCTTTGGGGGACTTCAACTCCTAGGGCTTCCTTCTTTACTTTTATCAACCCGGTAGTTCATAACAAACTTGGAAGCGATGGTGTTGTAATCACAAGTACTAGCTCTTACTGCAGGCTGTCACTTGATCAGCTGGCGCAAGTTCGTTAGGAGCTTAAGCCAACTTCTATGAGTTCTCAGAAGAAGCTTTAACCATGATGAAAGGAAACTAACTCTACAGGGGCTATTCTACTTGCAAAAAGAGAAGGAAAACTGAAATGAAACGCAAACCCTAGAAAACCCTAGTTTACCCACTAACCCTACTTTTGCAAAAAGAGATGGAAACTACTTAAATGGGTGCCATTGTCTACTGAAAAGGTAAATTTCATTTATTCAAGCTACTTCTGAAGAGAAATGAGAAGAAATCATCTTTTTGTACTTTTGAGTATTTTAATGTGGAATTATTATGCTTGTGATTTGACTGGTTGTGACTATGCAGAGGTTTGGTGGCAAAGGAAGATGGAGTTGGCATTTCCAGAGGGTGAGGAAGGTGTGGAGAGGTCCTAAGAAGACCCTAGTACCCTTCTAAAGACTTCCATTGCAATCAAACTTCGAAAAATCACTCACAGGAAATTCTACAGGAGGCTGCACAGGATCTACAGGAGATTCTACAGGAGGAGGTCGAAAGTGGTTTTTGGAGGCTTGAAGGTGGAAAAATGATGGGAAAAGGGAAATGAAGGCTGGATGAAGGTGTTGAGGGGTCTAGAACTTGTCAAGTAAGGTTAGGGATGAATGAGATGGTTGGATTTGTTCAAAGGGAAAGAAAGCAACTTTATGGAAAAACGCAGAAATTAGGGTAGATTGGCAAAATTTGGCGAATGAGTTGGGAAATCTTAGAGAAGTGAGTTGGTGCTAGCTGTTTGATGGAGGGATGGTGAGCTGAGATGTCCTAGAAGAGATCTACACATGCACTTAGCAAAACTAACCATAGAAAGAACTAAAAACAGAGTTTTGTCTAACTTAACCTGATTTCTAACCTAAGACCAGAAAATGTTGAACAGTACCTTATGAACAGAAAATCATGTGAGAGAACTACGGCAAAAGGACATGAACTGATCTAAGCAAGTGAATCTGAACAAATATCAACTTTTCCAAATCAAAGTATCACACTAGTAGTTGCATGAAAGAGCAAAAACTGTGTTTTTGGTGGCAACAGTAGTGCCTTCACCTCAAATCATGGTCCCAAGAAGGGAGAAAGGAGATCAAGACATGTTGTTGGCCTTTTTGGATCTTTTTCTAACACTGTAACAACTTACTTGAGCAACTTGAAACAAAAACAACTATTCTAACCTTCAAAAGCAACCTAATTTAACAAAGCAAGATGAACCTAAACAACAGAAATTCTCTCATGAATGAAAGCAAAAGCATATAAATACACAAATGAGGTGTTGGGAAGCTTGGGTTGGGCCCTAAACCAAGAGCTTCAGCCCTCTGGAAAATATCAGTGCTAGCTCAAAAACTGTTTCATCTTCATTTATCAAAAAATAGCTGTTACATCACATAAACTGTCTTCAAAAAGAGCTCGAAAATGAGCTGAGTACAAGGCTGCACAAAAGTGCAAAAATATACTAAGAACTGGCTAACCTACTGAGGCTTGAAGCCTTATTATTTATACAAATGGGAACTCCCAACAATCCTCCTAAAATTAAGGAACTCGACTTCCTAGAACTGAAGCTAACAGCAGTCCTACTTGACTTGCTCAGTTGCCCCTAGGAATCATCAATGTGGGCCTTTGTACTCTAAGTTGTTGATGGAGGCTCTGATGAAAGGGGTCATTTAATGAAGGAGAAACCCCTCCTACAAGTCCTCTTCCCTGTTTCCTTGATTTTGGCTGCCATTATGCTCATAAATGCCTGGTCCTTGTCCAAAATTGTCCAAAAAATCTGCAATAAACACTTATTAGACTACATGGCAAAGTGACTAACCCAATCCACTCTATTGACATAAATATATTAAAAAACATGCACAAAACTACTGAGAATGGTGGATTAAATCGAAATAAGAGGCAGAATGAGCCCATATAGTTACCCATTTCTAGGGCTCATCATCACCCCCCTACTGAATGGGTTGCTCATCCTCTGAGCAACTAATCTAGTTCTTCATCTTTAATAGCTCTAATAGATTCCCTGACATCCCAAGCCTCTGATGTGATGTCTTCCTCTTTGTCATGGAAACTTTCTTTCCTGTCCACTTCCTCCCATAGTTTATATTCTTCCTCCTCCTTAACTCCTTCCAACAGTCCTAGCAGCAGTGGAGGCTGAATTTAAGACCAATCTAATTGGCTTTCAAGTTTTGCATTGATTTATTATATAGGGGCACTCTCCTCATGGCCTCCCTCATTCTGGTTGGGGAGTGATACTCCCTGATCCTTAGGCTATGTGACAATGTATTCCACCTTCTCATGTAGGCATGAAGGCAATCATCGCCAAACAATCTCTCCATATCTTCAAAGTGAGCAATAGCCTATGCTTGCTTGTCAACATAGTCAGGAAGAACTTGAGGATTGGCTGCAAGGTGTTGGTGGGCATAGATGAGAGCCAAGGGTTCTGTTGGTTCTGCTCTTATCATTAGGGGCTCACTTAGCTCTTTTTCCATTATTTTCTGAATTTCCACTGCTCTCTTTTCTTCATGGCTCAACCAAGAAGCCATAGCCATGAGCTATAAATCTCCCAATGCAGCATTTGGATCCCATAAATTCATGTCAGGAAGTGCCATGTTGTGTAGGTAAAATTCTGCTAGCTTTGCTTTATCCTCGGATGAACTATTATCACATAAATGCATAAATTGGCCATAATCTTGAAATGGCATTGTGCCCCTCTGGGCCAGTGTGTTAATCTGGAATTGGAGCCACTGATCTTTGAGATATAGTGCATATGATCTAGCTGGCTGTCTACACTGCAAGGCCTCCATTACCCAGCTAGCCATGCAGGCTAACTGGGCTTCCTTTTCCTGCAGCTACCTTTTCAAAATCAGCACTTCAGTTGCTGCCTGAGATTCTTTTTCTTGTTGTTGTTTCATCAGTGTCTCACTATCTGTCTGTGGTTCTTCTTCTTGTTGTTGTTTCTCTGCTGCTTCACTATCTTCCTGGGGTCCCTCTTTTTGTTGCTGTCCTTCCAAGATTGACAGCTTATTTCCTCCTTGAGGTTCCCTTTCTTGTAGCTACTTTTCAACAATTCATTTTCCTCCTGTAGTTGAGCTCTTTTGATGTTCTATGTTTGCCTTACCATGCCCAATTCTCTACTCATCTCTCTCAACTTGTTTTCCATGTGCCCTATATCTTCGACCCTTTTAGATTTTGCAATCTGCATCTAGGTGTGGGTCCTGACTCTTTCCTTTTCTAGTTTGAAGAAAAGAGGCACTGCAAATTTTTGTGGGATGATCTTCCCACCCTCCAGAAGATTGTAATAGGAGCCTAAGTTAGGCTGAGGGCCTGGCTCAGGTATCTCTTTTGCCTTCCCTTCCTCTTGGGACTGTTCTTCTGCCTTCTTTTCCAATTTTTCAGTTTCTTTGAGCTTAGCCAATGTCTCCTGTAGAGAGGTTTGTGCCTACTGTAGGACTGCTTTAGAATCCATCAATTTGATCCTTTCCTTCCAGGTGGAGGTCTTAGGACTCCCTCGCTTGTAGGTGATGTAGATTTTGGAGGGAGATTCCTCCTTTGTCACAGTAGGTGCATCCTCAATGATAATGGGTTCTTTTGATGGTGGCTGGGGCTTGCCCACCTTAATTTTGGTGCTCCTCCGAGCTTTGAAATACATAGATGTTTGTCTTTTTCTTTTCCCCTTTTTCTTAGATGGAGTGCTCAATGCAGCAAGAATAGTTGTTGCTTCCCTTGCTAGTGTCTCAGGAGACACTTCTTCTTGCTGTTCTTCTTCTTTATCCTCTGTAGTTTTTCTTGTGTCTGTTGTTTCTATTTTGGTTTTTGCTGTCTATGGTGGTGTTTTCTCCTTTTCTTGCTGAGTTTCTACCTTCCCTGTGGCAGTCTTTTTCTGAGCTTTCTTGGGCTTCTTCTTCTCAGCTCTTGTTCTCTTCCTCTTCTCTACTTTTGATGTTGTTTTCTTTTTTTCCTTAGGTTCAACTATGATTTTGTCATGTTTCTCTTCTTCTTTCTGTTTTTCCTCTTTTTCTTCTACTTGAATGTTTTGTGCTCCCTCATGGATTTCCTTCTCAAGTTCCTCTTTCTACTCCTCCTCTTCACTGCCAGATGGGCTAAGGTCATCAGTGAGAGTTTTGATGTCATCTTCTCTAGACATATTCCTGAAAATTTCCCAGGCTATAGGGATGGTGTATGTGTGGAGGGCATCCTCTACCAGTAATTTAATGAGCCCATGGTGGGCCAGTTGGTCTGGAACCGCTGCATTCAACTTGGTGCCACATTCTATCAAATATTGGAGGAGGAAATATGGGAGACTGAGTTTTCTAGCTGCAGGTAGGTCCATTCCATATCTTAATTCATGCAATAATCTGAAGTGATATCCATAGACTATACTGTATCTCCCTTCATAGGAGATATATTTCATGATCTGGTAGCTGACCTCACCCCATGGATGAGGTATACTTGTCCTTCTGACCCCATTCTTATCCTCTATAGGATGTTCATCAGGCTAAAAAAATGTCTTTTTAGCAACCTATCCTAGTGTTTTCTCTTCTTTGCTCCAGGGGAGCCCAAGTGGAAGATTTGTGACTCTGCTAACGAATTTTGGTGTAAGCTCTATGGTCAAACCCCTAAAACTGACTGTAGCTGGGTTTTTGAATGTGGTCTTAAGCACATTAAAAATTCCTCTGTCACCTCCTCATCATATCCATGAATTTTCTCAAACAAAGGCATCCAGTTTGCCCTGGTGAAGAGGGCTACCAATTCTGGGTGTTCATGTAATTTGTTAGAGTTCAAAGGCTCCTTTCTCATAAAACCTCCTATCATGGTGTGTAGGGGCTGCTGGAAATGTTCAACTGAGGAGGAAGGCAACAAACTTTCAAAACTGGAAACATAGGAATAGCTGAGGTTTGTCTTTCTAAAACCAGAGAGGGAATTTTTCTTGTTCTTCTTTTTTCACCACATCAATCTGCAATTTTTCCTCCCTTCAAACCCTGTTCTCAACCTGAATGTACTTCTCGGGTTTTTTCTTTTGTTGAGGAAATCAGTATTTTGACAAAATAGAGAGTATAAAACAGTGCTTTTCTTCTTTCACAAAATAAACAGTCTTCCAAATGCAAATTCACACTTTTTCACAGGCTTGACTTTCTATGGTTGCATCCCCCAGTTTTTTTACAGGAGAATACGAGGAAAAAAACAGATTTTTAGTGCAGAGAAGAAAATGGAAAGACTGTGTTATCACCAAAATAGGTCCCTGATAGGCTGCTGATCAGACTATCTCGGTGTAACTATTTCAAACCAATCTTTTAGCTAAGGCTTAGCCTCCTCAGCCTGAGAGGGCTATCTCAAAAGATTAATGATATTGATTGATGATAATATAGATGGCTAACTCTATCTTGGTTTTGTGTGTTTGTAGGTTGAAAAGATGAAGGCTTGCTACCATTGGGCTATGGAGTCAACAAGTCAATAAATTCAGTGGCAAGGTTTCTTGACATGAAAGCTGAGGCAAATGGGGTTTTCAAACAAAGATAATTCACTCAAGGAAATAGGTCATCACAATAACTCCATTACTAAAGGAAGTCAGAGCATAGGGTTATGAATTCTGAGTAATAGTAACGAAACTTACTGCTAGTAGTTCAAAGATAGTTTACTAACAAAATGTAGAAGATACAGTCATCTCATTTCTAAAGGAAGTCAGAGCACATGGTTGTGAATTCTGAGTGATAGCAATGAGATCTACTGCACAAACACAACAATTCCATTACTAAAGGAAGTCAGAGAATAGGGTTATGAAATCTGAGTAATGGTAATGAAACTTGCTGCTAGTAGTTCAAAGATTGTTTACTCACAAACTGCAAAAAGACACAGTCATCTCATTTCTAAAAGAAGTTAGAGCACATAGTTGTAAATTCTAAGTAATAGCAATGAGATCTACTGCAAATGATTCAAAGTAACATATAAATCAAGACAACATTAACCCCATGAGAACTTAGATCTATTCAAAAAAAACCTCTCTGCATTACTGATTATAGTTCATAACATAAAGCAGCAGCTAGGCCAAAAAGTATTCAACCCTTTGCTAATTCGACCTCTTGCTCTATATAAAGCATTTACAATTAGGATTCCATCATCCCTCATCAAGACAATTCGAATTTATCATCAGTGACACCTATTCTAACCATAAAACAAACCATTAATTAGAACTAGCTGTTAACTAGGAGTGCTAGTGACCTAATACAACTACGAGTGTAACTCCTTATCATTATTACAACAACCTTATCTAAGAATTTAAAGCATTATTTGACAACTTGCAACTTCATGAAGTCGAATTTGATGAAGCCTCCCACGTGGTCACCCAACTGCTGATGACAAACCCTAGAAATTAGGGAACATGTTTCCCTGTTTTTAGGTTTAGATCCTTGAAAATTGGCACGTGGGACAGAGCCTTTATCTCCTCACCCATGACACATTTTATGAAATGGAAGGAGGTTTTTGTAGCCCATGTTTTCTAGAACAAAAACCTCTCCTGTGTTTTTAAAACATTCCTCCAGCTGTCCAAAATATGTCCTTGAAAAACACGTGTCAAAAAGGAAAAATCCATTTTCTGAAATTAGGGTCTCAATTAAAGCTTATTATATTCCAACCGAAAAAACTTATGAATAAAGTGAGATAGGTTATTGTAGCTAGAGATTTGATGAAGATAAAGTTCTTTCAAAATTCCAAAATACCTTTGCATGTGACCAGAAACTGATCTTGAAAAAGACTGCTAAAACCAAAAGACCAAGCTTGACTTTCAGCAGTTTCGTAGCGCAAGTTTAACCATAAATTACTCCCACCTCAGAATTTATTTGAAGAAACTGAAAGAGGTTTTTGTATTTCAGCATGTTAGGAAGAAAAGCCTCTTTCAGTTTGAAAAATTGAGTTCTCAGCTGCTCAAAAAAGCTTCTAGAAGTTAACTAGTAAAAACAGTTTTTCTGCTAAAACAGGCTGCTTCAGGGGTTTCGTAGCGTGCTACGAAAACACTGATTTCGTAGCACAAAACATGATTTTTACACTATCTGTGCTACGAAAACATGGATTGTTAGCTAGTTTCAAGATTTCTCCAAAATGATGTGAGATATGACTTCTAAACACATGGTGAGGCTTCTAGGACATGGAATGAGGCTGTCAAACTTTATTTGAAGATGGACATAAGACTCTAACCCTATAACTTAGACTCTAAAACATAAAAATGACTTCACCATGACTTGACCATGACTGATACAAGAATTGAGAAACCATGTAAGTTTTCCAAATTTTTTAAGGAAGTTTTACAGTGATAATAGTGGCTCCACTAGGGGTAGTGTGCCCTTGTGGTACATTAAGAACCTGTAGCTCCAGTGCCACTATCCATCCTCTAGAAGAAAACTTTGAACTTCTGCCCAATTTTCTCCTCAAGCCTTTAATGATTTCTAAATGAAGAATTCCAACTGCACCTACTAAAACAGATGCTCAGTCAACCTACCCTGAGCTTATTTGCACATTCCTACCTACCCTATCAGCTGCAATCTCCACTTGTAGCTCAAGGAACATGAAACTTCCAATGAAGCCAATCAATTGTCCTTTCTGATATTGGAGGCTCTTGACTACATTCGACCTCAAAATAACCATGATAGTGAGATGACCAAATCAACTTATAATGTACCTGATCTTCATAATGCAAATGAAAATGAAATACTGGTGTGCAAAGCTTTGCCATGTATTCACTTATAGGGTCAAAGAAGACATGATTATTTTTATGATCATCATAACACTCTAAATCTTCACACAACTGATTCTCAACCACATAAGACTGCTTTGATGTGCTATCCAACTGCCTTTCTGCATGATGCCCACAAACAATGTAATTTTCTTCATTATAAAGATCATTCTTTGATGTACGATGCTGCAAGGAATTACAAAAATGAACAACCTTTTCCTCTGCCTGAGGGTCATAAAAAGTTTCTTCCAACATTTCTTCTTGGTGTTTGTAATCATGTTCATCTTGATAATGATCCGAAGACTGACAAGTCTGCTGCATCTCTACATCAATCTCAGAGGATGTAATATGATTTTCATAAGTAAACCCCTGCTGATCTTCATGCTGCATTTCATGGGATGTTATACTTTCTTCTTGGTGTTGAAATGTATTGTTATGAAGAGCCTCTAAAATTTCTTCATCCATAAATTCATCATCATCATAACAATCCTCCAAATACTGAATAAGACTTAAAGAATGTTTACAGCAATCTTTGAGCAGCAATAAGGAAGGATGACATTCTTTATACATCTCATAGAATTCATCATGAAAATTAGCAAGCGAATATATTGAACCATTTTCCAAACTTTTATACCAAGACCATGCTTTTCCTTCTAAAGTGGTCATAAACATCCTCATGAGACAATCTTCAGGAAACTGAACCTTAAGATTGCGTACATGCATATGAAACCTAACCAAATGAAGAGCAGCATTGTCTTTCTTTTCATCTTTGAATATCGGAAGATCCTCTAACCAATCAACCTTTGGCATAGGATTTGGAAAACTAGGGATATGATACCGATTCATAGGAGCATACCTGGCATTCATTCTTGCAGTGGAACTCATCTTGAAACTTCATCAAGCTACTGATCTTCTAGTAGTGGAGTCACCTTCCAATTTCTTATTCGATGTGTGGAGTCGCCAAGGTAGTTTTGCAGCCTCAAAAAGATGTCTGAGCTCCTGCTACCTTCAGAAGTTCAGCCTCTTAATTTCGGGAATGAATAGACTTCAGGCTCCCGGCAGACGCACCAAAATGTTATCACCAAAATAGGACCCTGATAGGCTGCTGATCAGACTATCTCGGTGTAACTATTTCAAACCAATCTTTTAGCTAAGGCTTAGCCTCCTCAGCCTGAGAGGGATCTCTCAAAAGATTAATGATATTGATTGATGATAATATAGACGGCTAACTCTATCTTGGTTTTGTGTGTTTGTAGGTTGAAAAGATGAAGGCTTGCTACCATTGGGCTATGGAGTCAACAAGTCAATAAATTCAATGGCAAGGTTTCTTGACATGAAAGCTGAGGCAAATGGGGTTTTCAAACAAAGATAATTCACTCAAGGAAATAGGTCATCACAATAACTCCATTACTAAAGGAAGTCAGAGCATAGGGTTATGAATTCGGAGTAATAGTAACAAACTTACTGCTAGTAGTTCAAAGATAGTTTACTAACAAAATGTAGACGATACAGTCATCTCATTTCTAAATGAAGTCAGAGCACATGGTTGTGAATTCTGAGTGATGGCAATGAGATCTACTGCACAAACACAACAATTCCATTACTAAAGGAAGTCAGAGAATAGGGTTATGAAATCTGAGTAATGGTAATGAAACTTGCTGCTAGTAGTTCAAAGATTGTTTACTAACAAACTGCAAAAAGACACAGTCATCTCATTTCTAAAAGAAGTTAGAGCACATAGTTGTAAATTCTAAGTAATAGCAATGAGATCTACTGCAAATGATTCAAAGTAACATATAAATCAAGACAACATTAACCCCATGAGAATTTAGATCTGTTCAGAAAAACCTCTCTACATTACTGATTATAGTTCATAACATAAAGCAGCAGCTAGGCCAAAAAGTCTTCAACCCTTTGCTAATTCGACCTCTTGCTCTATATAAAGCATTTAAAATTAGGATTCCATCATCCCTCATCAAGAGAATTCGAATTTTCCATCAGTGACACCTATTCTAACCATAAAACAAACCATTAATTAGAACTAGTTGTTAACTAGGAGTGCTAGTGACCTAATACAACTAGGAGTGTAACTCCTTATCATGATTACAACAACCTTATCTAAGAATTTAAAGCATTATTTGACAACTTACAACTTCATGAAGTCGAATTTGATGAAGCCTCCCACGTGGTCACCCAACTGCTGATGACAAACCCTAGAAATTAGGGAACATGTTTCCCTGTTTTTAGGTTTAGATCCTTGAAAATTGGCACGTGGGACAGAGCCTTTATCTCCTCACCCATGACACATTTTACGAAACTGAAGGAGGTTTTTGTATCCCATGTTGTCTAGAACAAAAATCTCTCCTGGTTTTTTAAAACATTCCTCCAGCTGTCCAAAATCTGTCCTTGAAAAACACGTGTCAAACAGGAAAAATCCATTTTCTGAAATTAGGGCCTCAATTAAATCTTATTATATTCCAACTGAAAACACTTATGAAGAAAGTGAGATAGGTTACGGTAGCTGGAGATTTGATGAAGATAAACCTCTTTCCGAATTCCAAAATACCTTTGCATGTGACCATAAACTGATCTTGAAAAAGACTGCTAAAACCAGAAGACCAAGCTTGACTTTCAGTAGTTTCGTAGCGCACGTTTAACCATAAATTCCTCCCACCTCAGAATGGATTTGAAGAAAATGAAAGCGGTTTTTGTAGTTCAGAATGTTATGAAGAAAAGCCTCTTTCATTTTGAAAAATTGAGTTCTCAGCTACTCAAGAAAGCTTCTGGAAGTTAACTATTAAAAACAGTTTTTCTGCTAAGACAGGCTGCTTCAGGGGTTTCGTAGCGCACTACGAAAACACTGATTTCGTAGCGCAAAACATGATTTTTACACTATCTGTGCTACGAAAATGTGGATTGTTAGCTAGTTTCAATATTTCTCCAAAATGATGTGAGATATGACTTCTAAACACATGGTGAGGCTTCTAGGACATGGAATGAGGCTGTCAAACTTTATTTGAAGATGGACATAAGACTCTAACCCTATAACTTAGACTCTAAAACATGAAAATGACTTCACCATGACTTGATCATGACTGATACAAGAATTGAGAAACCATGTAAGTTGTCCAAATTATTTAAGGAAGTTTTATAGTGATAACAGACTGTATATATTTCAGAAAAACACAGGCAGACTTTTGAGCTCTCTTTCCCTTCCTTTTTCAACCCAATAATTTGCTTCTAATCCCACCACCTTGTGTAGATATATCACATGAAAAGTGGGTTTATGAGCCTACCTCTTTTCAAGCTCGAATTTGGCAAAAATTCTGAATTTTTCCTCTGCAGAGCTGCTCTCTAGCCTTCCTGTAAAAAGGCTCTTGTAGACGGTGTTTTCCACTTTTCTAGACTGTGTTTTCCACTCCTGTAGAACTCGATAAGTAGGAGGGTTTTGAAAATTGGCAGAGAACGACTGGCTTGCTATTCTAAAGGTGGTAGGTGAGGCTGTAGTTGAGAACTCATCGATGAAAATGAAAACAATAGGTGGTGGAGGCTTTGACCATAGTGTACTTAAGCTGATGGCGTGATCTACAGTGACGAGGTGAGGTGGTAGGATGGGTACATTATCCCCATTTGGACCATTGGTCCTACTCCAGTGTCATAATGGTTTTTCATGTCACTTGCCCACCATCACTTCCATCATTCCCGTTATACGCCGCCACCACTACCGGTTCTGATTTTTTCTTCCCAAGTTGACGGACCACACGTGCTGACTGCATCTTCTGAACTGTTGTTTGAATTAGACGAGGCTCGTTTGAACTCAATAAAGGGGGCTTGAACTGAACGAGGGTTTCCAGTTAGCTAGCCACTGATTCCATTTAATCGTGATGATATCAATAGCTCATGCAGTTCCTAAATAATATTCATTCAATAGAGGAATGGGTTTAGCCACTTACCTGTTAGTCGCTACCATGCTCTGCATGCTCGGACTTCGGCACTTCGTTTTTTTTTATTGTTACTGCTGCTGGTGCTCATGGCCTCTGAATTGGTGGCTTATGCTGGTGATTTTTCGATCAGGCTCCGCTCCTTGCATGTTGCATACATCTTGGCTGCACTGACCCTGCCTCTGGAGCTTGTTTTTTAAAGGGATCAGCTGCTACAGGAATCCTGCAGGATTTCCTGTAGCTGCTTCTCCCTCTAAAATTTCAGGTTGATGCTTGAGCAGAGACTGAAGAGACAACTAAAGAAGGTTCTAAATGAAAGGAATAACAGCTGGAAGGCATCAGGTAAGAAACAAGTGAAGATTATTATTGTTTTATTCATCATTTTTTTGACTTTAAAAACAAAAGAAACAGAATTCTGTGTTTTCTGTGCAGGGAAGGAAAAGCGAGTGGAAATGTGGGTGTGCAGGGATGGAGTGGATAAATAGGAGGGTGAATGGTGGCAGGGAGGTCCATAGGCCTTCTGGACAAATTTCTAGCCCTCTGATTCATTTCTAAACTCGATTTTGAGCTCTCTGTGATTTCTACAGGAGCCTCCTGTTGAATGCACAGAGTTTTCTGTAGGATGCGAAATTTTCAGAACAAGTGAGACCAAGGCCTGGAAGAAGATAATGGTGATGGAGGAATGGGCTAGCAAGGGTGTATGCAGCCTGACCATGTCCTTTTTTCCTCTATGACCCTCCTGCAATCTGCAATGCATTCAAAAGAGGTTAGTTTTTTTTCTATTTTTTTCTTCTTCTTTTTTTTCTTTTTTTTTTAAAGAGACAGCTGGGGCGCTTCCAAGAGGTTTTCACCCTCACTTCCTGCCCTGGGTGCCTCCAAGATGTTTTCACCCAGGGATCTTTTATTCCTTTTTTCTATTTTTTTTTTTTTTTTAGCTCAGGGTGTGGGTGGAGTGGAGGTAGAGACCTACTCCACTACCAACACTGTTTTACTCAGATTTTCAATGAATTCCTTCTTGGAAAGGGGCTTCCTGTAGATCTTCAACATATGCCCATTGACGAGCATGGGGATGGCTTGTTCATCGATGGTCTGGATCAGGACTGAACCATTGTCATTGCATCTTTCTACTATGTATGGTCCCAGCAATCTTGTCCTCAGTTTGCCCTTGAAATCTTTATATCTTGAATCATACAGCAGCGCCCAATCTCCTTGCTGGAATTTTTTTTCTTTGAGGTGTCTGTCATGCCATATTTTTCTTTGAATTTGGACTACTTCTAAGTGGAGAAGGGCCTGCAATATCTGTTCATCCAATCCGTTTAGCTGAAGTAACCTTTCCTTTTGTGCATGGCTGAGATCTAGGTCCAGCTGAGCTGCCATCCTTAATGTGTTATATTCAAATTCTATTGACGGCAGAGCTTTCTTCCCATAGACCAGCTCATAGGGTGTAAACCCTGTGGTGGTTTTCCAAGTGGTATTATAGGCCCAGGTGGCCTCAATCAATCGATCTACCCAATCTTTTATGCTATTGCTCACTACCTTAGTCAAAATCCCTTCCAAAGCTTTGTTAGTGACTTCCACCTGTCCATTTGCTTGCAGATGATAAGGGATGGAAGTTATGTGCTTAATCTTGTGATGTGTGAGTAGGTCTTCAATCAGATTGGAGGTAAACTGACTCCCTTGATCTGTGACTAACTCTCTTGGATAGCCAAACTTGTAGAAGATATTTTCCCTCAAAAACTCAGCTACTTTTTCTTCTGTTGCTACCTTGATCACCTTTGTTTCTAACCATTTTGTCAGATAATCAATACACACAATGATGTAAGATTTCTGTCTTGAAGGAGGGTTGATAGGACCCACAAAGTCCACGCTGCACTTCTCAAATGGCTCGAAAGTAACTTGAGGTTGCAGGGGCATCTCATCCCTTGGAGTAGGTTTCCCCATCCTTTGACATTGGTCACATTGGTTGATATATCTCCTGACATCTTGATGAAGAGTGGGCTAATAGTAACTTGCTTGCAGAATTTTGAAGGCAATCCTCTTTGCTGCAAAATGGCCCCCACAAGGCCCATCATGACAGGTTAGGAGAATGTCAAAAACTTCCTCCTCCTTGACACATCGCCTCAAAATCTGATCTGGGCCAAGTTTAAAAATATTGCCCCCAATCCAGGTGAATGGGGCACTTTTCCTCACGATCTTGCTCTTCTCTTTTGAGGACAGGTGTGGTAGAAACCGTACTGAAACCAAGTAATTTTCTATATCAGCAAACCATGGAGAGAGTACGGAAATAGAAAATAGGTATTAATCTGGCATTTGATCATCCACCATTCCTTCTTCACCTACAGGCAGATCTAGTCTAGACAGAAAATCAGCAACAACATTTTCCTTACCTGGCTTATCAACAATGGTCAAATCAAATTGCTGCAATAAAAGTAACCATCTAATAATATGAGCATTTACATCTGGTTTATTCATCAAATACCTAATTGCAGCATGATCAGTGTGTACGAATGTTTGATAGCCGGTGATGTAGTGTCTGAACTTATTTAGGGAATGGACTACAGATAGGAGCTCCTTTTTTGTTACAGTGTAGTTTAATTCTGCCTTGGACAGGTTTTTACTAACAAAATATATGGCATAAGGCAGCTTCTTATCAACTTACCCTAAGGCTGCTCCTATCGCTTTATTCGGGGCATCTATGTGAATGTGGAAAGGTAGGGCTCAATTTGGACCTCTCAAAACGTGGCAGTTACCAGTTTACCTTTCAAGGCATCCAGAGCCTCTTGACAATTGTCAGTCCATATGAACTCAGCATCTTTTCCCAAAAGACCAAACAATGGAGAGGCTAGCTTACTAAAATCCTTGATGAATCTTCTATAATACCCTGCTAAGCCTAGAAAAATCTGAACATCTCTTACCTTTTGAGGAGGTGGGACCCTTTGGATGATCGCAATTTTATTGGGATCCACCTATAATCCTTGCTGAGAAATTGTATGACCTAGCACGGTCCCTTCAGTCATCAGGAATTCACATTTTTCAGGACTGAGGGACAGGTTCATTTCAATACACTTGGCTAAAACTTTTCCCAGGTTAGTCAAAGCTTCTTGGAAGTTAGAACCATAAGGGGTAAACTCATCCATATATATTTCCACTGAATCATGAACTAGTTCAGCAAATATGCTCAGTACTGCTCTCTGGAAAGTGGCGGGAGCATTGCACAACCCAAAAGGAAGGACCTGGTAGGCAAAAGTACCCCAATGACAAGTGAAAGTGGTCTTCTCCTGGTCTTCTGGGCTGATTTGGATCTGGTTGTACCCGCTAAACCCATCTAGGAAGGAGAATAACTTCTTCCCTGCTAGGCCATCTAACACTTGATCTATGAAAGGCAAAGGGAAATGATCCTTCTTGGTGGTTGATCCAGGTGGATATTGGTGGCCACCTACCAATTCCACCTGGACCCCCACCATTGTTTCTCTCAGCATTTTCAGTTTCCTTAATCGTAGCACAACTTACTATTTTTAGCAGTTTTTCGGGTCCTGAACTTCCGGAGCCATTTTGAGGCCCTAAACGACGTTTTTTGGGAAATCTGGGGCAACATGGGTCCATAGAATGATGTTGCCCTTCCCAAAGTGGTTGTGCTCGGATAGATCTTTCTAACGAGCTATTGTATGCGTCAAACGGAGATCGTATGCCAAAGTTACGACCCATGGAAGTTGATGTACCAATTTACCCAAATGGGGCCCACAGTTTGGTGTTTCATCTTCTAGGGTTAGGTTTTGGAATGTTAAGGGTTTTCCATTGTTTCTAAACAATAAATAGGCCTTCGAGCCTCATTGTAACACAATTCAGAGGCATGTAGCCACCACATCTCTTCTCAGAGATAAGCTACTATCGCCCTAGCTGGTTTATTTCCATTAATGTTTGTAAGCATATTTCAGTATTTTACATTAATGAAATGAAGTATTATTTCCGCTGCATATCTGTGTTTATGGTTATCTCTGTAATTTGTTATGTCCCATTTTAAGTCCGGATCAATGGCCTTGTTTAGTTCCCGATAATCTACACAAATTCTCCACTTCCCATTTTTCTTTGGCACAAGAACCAAAGGAGAAACCCATTCATTGTCAGAGATGGGGTAGATGAATCCTGCATCCAGCAACTTTGGTAGTTCTTCTTTGACAATATCTTTAAGGGCTGGATTCATCCTCCTTTGAGGCTGCCTCTCTGGTTTCCAATCTTCTTTAATGTAAATGTGATGAGTACAAACTAAAGGGTGGACTCCCTTCATCTCTTTATAGCTCCAAGCAAAAGCATCCAAGTGGTTTTTCAATAAGCTACATAGTACTCTCTCCTGAGAGGTGGATAGGGATGAGTTGATCTTCAAGATTCTTTCTAGGCCGAATTCCACATTCTTAACTTAGAGAGAGGTCGGATCAGCCACATAGAGATCAACTTAAGGATTGGCTTGGGTTTCTTCCACCAACTCTTCTAATGGCAACACACTGGGGGTGGATTCTAAATCAAGTTTTCAATAAGGTCATCCTCAGTTTGTGGGCCCCCCATGGTAGCCTCTAATGTACACAATGGTGTCGAATAGACTTCATCCTCATCTTCCTCCTCCAACTAGAGAGGTAAATCATGTTCTAACAGAGGTTGGGCGGGAGGATATAGGACTAGCTATTTGGACATATGCCCATTCTTGATTGTCATGTTCCCAGCTCAACAACTAATGTAGGCATCTACCGTAGTCAACCAAGGTCTTCTCAGGATGAGAGGATACCTAGTGAGCTTTGCCTTTGGTTGGAGAACTAGGAAATTAGCAGGGTACTTCTAGGAATCAATAGAGACCATTACATCTTCCACAATCCCCTCAGGGATCACGGTGGAGCGGTCTGCTAGCTGCAGTACTATTGTGGTCTTTCTCAGGGAACCCTGAAGGTTGAGTTTGAGCATAGTGTCCCTGTTCATCACATTAATGGCAGCCCCTAGATCAATCAAGGTATGGGGGGATCACGGTGCCATTGATGTGGACATCAACTATAGGACTCCCAGGGTTTAGATATTTCGGACAAATTACCTGCCCCAACATCAGGTTGGACAGTTGTCCTATGACATTAATAGTTGGAGCATCTCTCCTGTGCCTACCTGGGTGCCTAAAGCACTTCTCCTTGATCATCTTGTTGTATATAGGCACACCATTTATGGCTTGGAGAAGTTGTATTTTTACACATAACTGTTTCAATTCTCCCAGAAGTTCAGTTTCTTCTGGGGTCGGTTGTGTGGTTCCAATTAGTCTCTCAGGAAAGGGTGGAATGGATTTTGGTTCACTTTCCTGTTTTTCTTCCTCATCCTCCTTAGGAGGAGGTTGGCTATCTGGGAAAACCTTCCCAAATTGTAGGTTAATCTCCTGAATCTCCATAGCATAGGTCGGGCATGATGTTACTCCACTATATACCTGTTGGGCCTGTCTGTTATTCGGGTTCGGGTTTGGTTGAGCAGGTATTTGGGGTTGTCTTGGTGGAGCATGAGGTAATGGTTGTGGTTGAGCAAGTGGTTGAGGCAAAAGAGTGGGAGGAGAGTTGTACTAGGGCCTCCACCCCTGATGAGGTGCATTCCACTGAGGCTATGGCTGAACATATGAGTGAAACGAATGAGCAACTGGAGGAGCATGGTATTGAGGAGGATATGACCAAGGAGGGGGTGTGGACCAGGAAGGATGAGCAGGGGGACCCAAGAAGGCATGGAAGTGGCTTGATTGGGGTTGTAATAAGTCTGGGATGTCCCTTGCATTCCCTGCTAGTAAGGTCTGGGTCCATGTGGCCTCCTTTGGTTCATGAAATAGATTGGTTCATTGGCTCCTTCGGCCCCTTGACATGCAGCTTTAATTCCAGGCAAGGAAGGGCACTGATTCGTAGGATGGTCTTCTTCACAGACAAAATACACTTCTATAGAGTGTAATGGACATTTGTTCCTAGAATTCTTTCTACTGCACCTGGGACAAAAGATGGCAAAAGCCCTCTCGACTTCCTCTTGTTTCCTTTTGATATGCAAGGTATCCATTTGCATAGCAAGAGTCTTCCTCATCTCACTCTTGAAATCTTCCAGCTGATTCTCAAGTTCATTTCTAAGGGATGAACTGGATGAGGATGTACTAGCTAAAGGTTGACTTCCCCTACCTCTCTTTCTACCAGACCTAGAATGGTTTCTAAACACAGTCTTTATGTCATCATAAGGCAATTGGTAGATGTCTCCCCCAGCCAGCAAATGGAGGGTGTCTAGAAGGTCTTCAGGGACTCCTTTGATGAGAACCAACTTCAGAGATTCGGGTTTAAGTGTGCACCTGGCCCTTTTATAACTGAGTTGAAACCTCTCTTCATAGTCTTCTAAAGATTCATCACTTCCCATGGTCATTTGAAAGATTTCTTCCTTGGTATCCTTTGACCTACAGTAGTCCTGGTATTTGTTTTTAAAGGCTTTCCGCATCTGAGCCCAAGTTGTGATACTATTTCCAGGTAACCCCATGAACTAGCACAGTGCTGCATCCTTGAGGGTAGAAGGGAACAGTTTCAACTTCTGCTCATCTTCTGCATAGTCATAGGTTCGACAGAGAACAAAAAATTCAAACAAGAAGGTATCAGGGTCTTCGATCACCAATCCATGGAAGTGAAGTAAGGTTGAAGGACTTATGTTTTTCATTTTTGTGTCCCCATTGGTCTCTCGGATAGGAAAGGCACCCTCTATTCTTTCCCCATTTCCTCTAACGTTTCTGTTTTCAACCATGGTCTCAGGAGGAATGGTTTCTTGCTCTTCTTCTGTTATAGGATCTTCGTATATCTCTGGAGGTTCACCTATAGGTTCTTCTAGATCACTGCCACCAAAGAAGAGAGAAGGGTGACTTAGTGATGTGGTGGGGGTGTTGGGTAGGAATTTTCCTGAATTGTCTCTGTTCCTATGAGGCATGAAAGGAAATCTCTTTTTGGGTGATTTTTGTTTTTTTTTTTTGCTTGTACCTACAAAACTGAAATGGATTGAACAACAAATTGCAACTAACTGAAATGAATCTTGCTGAAATGGAAATTGCAGAATTGAAATGAAAGCAGGAAATGACTAATCTATTTTGTTGGAATGGAAATTGCAGAATTGAAATGAAACCAGGAAATGCCTAATCTACGCTTGCTGAAATGAAATTGCGGAATTGAAATGAGAGCAGGAAATCCCTAATCTACATTTGCTTAAATGAAATTGCAGAATGGAAATGAAAGCAGGAAATGCCTAATCTACTTTTGCAGAATTGAAATAAAACAACTACTCTACTTTTGTTGAAATAAACTACTTCGCAGAATGTTGTAGTAGAAAATAGAAGAAAAGCAGTAATCACAAAATACTCTGACGCTTCCCTAGCGATGGCACAAAAAAGAGTGGTGAGCTCCAGTATTGCAGCGATAATGTTGCAACTCCTGGGGCTTCCTTCTTTACTTTTATCAACCTGGTAGTTTGTAACAAAATTGGAAGCGACGGTGCTGTATGCACAAGTATTAGCTCTTACTGCAGGCTGTCAATTAATCAGTGGGTGCAAGTTCGGTAGGAGCTTAAGCCAACTTCTATGAGTTATCAGAAGAAGCTTTAACCGTGATGAAAGGAAACTAACTCTACAGGGGCTATTCTACTTGCAGAAAGAGAAGGAAAACTGAAATTAAACACAAACCCTAGCAAACCCTAGTTTACCCACTAACCCTACTTTTGTAAAAAGAGATGGAAACTACTAAAATGGGTTCCATTGACTACTGAAAAGGTAAATTGCATTTATTCAAGCTACTTCTGAAGAGAAATGAGAAGAAATCATCCTTTTGTACTTTGAGTATTTTAATGTGGAATTATTATGCTTGTGATTTGACTGGTTGTGATTGTGCAGAGGGTTGGTGGCAAAGGAAGATGGAGTTGGCATTTGCAGAGGGTGAGAAAGGTGTGGAGAGGTCCTAAGAAGCCCCTAGTACCCTTCTAAAGACTTCCATTGCGATCAGACTTCGAAAAATCACTCACAGAAAATTCTACAGGAGGCTGCAAGGGATCTACAGGAGGTTCTACAGGAGGATCTATAGGAGGAGGCCGAAAGTGGTTTTTGGAGGCTTGAAGGTGGAAAAATGATGGGAAAAGGGAAATGAAGGCTGAATGAAGGTGTTGAGGGGTCTAGAACTTGTCAAGGAAGGTCAGGGATGAATGAGATGGTTGGATTTGTTCAAAGGGCAAGAAAGCAACTTTATGGAAAAACGCAGAAATTAGGGCAGATTGGCAAAATGTGGCGAATGAGTTGGGAAATCTTGGAGAAGTGAGTTGGTGCTAGCTATTTGATGGAGGGATGGTGAGCTGAGATGTCCTACAAGAGATCTGCACATGCACTTAGCAAAACTGACCATAGAAAGAACTAAAAACAGAGTTTTGTCTAACTTAACCTAATTTCTGACCTAAAACCAGAAAATGTTGAACAGTACCTTATGAATAGAAAAGCATGCGAGAGAACTATGGAAAAAGGACATGAACTGATCTAAGCAAGTGAATCTGAACAAATATCAACTTTTCCAAATCAAAGTATCACACTAGCAGTTGCATGAAAGAGAAAAAACTGTGTTTTTGGTGGCAGCAGTAGTGCCTTGACCTCAAATTATGGTCCCAAGAAAGGAGATCAAGACCTATTGTTGGCCTTTTTGGATCTTTTTCTGTCACTGCAGCAACTTACTTAAGCAACTTGAAACAAAAACAACTATTCTAACCATCAAAAGTAACCTAATTTAACAAAGCAAGATGAACCTAAACAACAGAAATTATCTCATGAATGAAAGAAAAAGCATATAAATACACAAAGGAGTTGTTGGGCAGCTTGGGTTGGGCCCTAACCATAGAACTTCAGCCCTCTAGAAAAGATCAGTGCTGGCTCAAAAACTGTTTCATTTTCATTTATCAAAAAATAGTTGTTATATCACATACATTGTCTTCAAAAAGAGCTCGAAAATGAGTTGAGTACAAGGCTGCACGAAAGTGCGAAAATATACTAAGAAATAGCTAACCTACTGAGGCTTGAAGCCTTCTTATTTATACAAATGGTGACTCCCAACAGTGCTCCTAAAATTAAGGAACTCGGCTTCCTAGAACTGAAGATAACAATAGTCCTACTTGACTTGCTCGGCTGCCCCTAGGAATCATCAATGTGGGCCTTTGTACTCCGAGCTGCTGATGGAGGATTCGAGGAAAGGGGTCATTTAATGAAGGAGACACCCCTCCTACAAGTCCTCTTCCATGTTTCCTCGAGTTTGGCTACCATTTTTCTCATAAATGCCTAGTCCTTGTCCAAAATTGTCCAAAAAATCTGCAATAAACACTTATTAGACTACATGGCAAAGTGACTAACCCAATCCACTCTATTGAAATAAATATATTCAACAGCATGCACAAAACTACTGAGAATGGTGAATTAAATCGAAATAAGAGGTAGAATGATCCCATATAGTTACCCATTTCTGGGGCTCATCACCACGCTAGGAAGGTTTTCTTCATTTCTTCAAGAGGAGGATCACATTGTGATTCCCAACAGTAGCATTCCCTTCCAAGTTGTGCGTATTACTGGGAGACGCAGTGGAGAGGAGGCCAAGTTCATTGGTGGTGCTTAGCAGTGGAGATTTGATGTGAGATTTTACAGAGAGGAGGCTAGGGAGGATTTTCAGCATCTAGGAGAGTTTGGGAGCTGATTGAGCTTCTGGTTTGGTAGTGTGACATTCGCATTACCTGGGATAGCGTAGAGGCAGTGTGTGGGAGCTCATTTGGTGGGTAGAGTATCAGTCCTTGAGGTTGATCTTTGTCGTGAAGGTTATAGGAGATATTGAGTGGTGTTTGCTTTCATTTCAGAGCTTGCGGGAGAACTTTGTCGTCATTCATTGCAAGCCATATTTCTGGAGTTGTTTGGAGGGCGTGGGCCATAGAAGAGGTCGAATTTGGGAGGTCAAAATCCAGGAAAACCATTTCTGGGTTTTTTGGGTTTTGACAAGGATCCCAAATATAAAGTTTCATAATTTTCTGAGCCTCGAAAGTGGGGCTTTTAGTCTTATCTTTGCAACGGACAATGTAGAATTGTTTGGGATTGAATAGTGCCTTTGGCAGTCGATTTTGGGAAGTCCATATTAGGTCAAACCATTTCTTGGTTTTTGTGGGTTTTGGCCAAGCAGTTTGTGGCTGAAATTTCATCATTTTCTGAGCAGCGGAGGAGGATTTTCTTGCATTCCCTTTCCAGGAAGCAATGAATTTTTTTGGGTAGCAGAGAGCATCAGAGGAGCAAGCATTTCCAGCGTTTGAGATCATTGTATTATCACCTAGGTTTTGTCACGCTTTCCACTGAGGTAAGCTCAGGTGCATTCCTCCATACTATTGTACTTTCTCCATTGATTAATAAAATGGCTTAGTTGGTTCTTAATTCCAGAGTTTTTATGAGCATTTGCTGATTGTTTAAAATTTTTGTGCTATAAATCGTTTTTGCTCTGCATATCACTATTTATTTAAGTTTGGAACATTACAATGGTATCAGAGCATGATCTTGGCCCAGCTATGGGAAAATAGCCAGAAGATCATGGAAGCTTTGGGTATGAGTGCATAGTGATAGGTGAAACCAGAGACAAACCCATGGTTCAAGGGAAATCTAGTATGTAGAAATTTTGGGGTAGAATTCATTGGGACGATGAGCAATTGGCCCAGTTGAGGAGGGTGATAAACCAAACCCATCCTCACCCTTACAATAGAGATGTTAGAGGTTAGCAGGCCATCGGGTTGCAACCATCTACATCATGTGGGGAAAGTCGACCAGATCAGGGCACCAGATCTTTTGAAAAGGAGCAGGCAGGACAAAGACAGTTAGAGGGTGAGACCAAGGGGCACTTTTGCTAGTGGAGACCTAGCTTTAGATATCAAGAGCCTAAGGAGGAGGTTGAGCATGATAATGAGAGTCCATGGCATGGTGAGGAGAGCATTGATATACCCAGTGTGGCACAGGAGTCACCTTTATTAGAGACCTTTTTGATAGCCCTAGTTGACATCTTGGTGGAAAAGATAGAGCCTACACACATAGAGCCATCTGTTGAGGAGGAACCACCCATAGACGAGAGGCCAACAATTGTTGAGGTACTGGCAGCTATGACTGAGTTTATAGGTGATAGATGACCATGACATTTCCACCAATTTCAAGGCGGCCTTATAACATTAAAAATGAAGGTCACATTAGTGCGTGAGGCTATTCTGAAATAGAATGACGAGTTGGAGGGCATGAGATTGGTTTGTGCTGAGTCCATGGCCAAATTGACTCACGTTGGGGAGTGGTTGGATTCCCTATTGGTGTAACTAGAGTGAACATTGGGGCATGAGAGCAGCCCTCCTCGGGCATACATAGAAAGGGTTGGCAACACTATTAGGTTACCTTGGCCCATTGGATAGAGAGAGACAGAGCTACCTATTCAGATCTTATGTATTGATTAGGATAGCAAGATGAGACGACCTGAGTTGCACAGGGTACAACAATCACATGCTAGGGTTGTTCTATGTGTAGGAGTTTGTGGATTTGATCCCTCTCTTCGGGTTGGATGGCAAGAGATTCTGAGTTGGTACCCTATGGAGTGGGCTATGGAGATGGTGGTTGACATGGATGTAGCTCAGTAGGAGCTTCCATGCACTGGGGATACCGACAGCGTAAACTGGCATTGGGTTCTTGGTGGGACTACCTATCATTTCCTAGGTATGCCAGTTGACTACAACTTGGATGGTCAGCTAACCTAGCGGTTGCACATGCACATTCGCTAGGGGACTCTTAGTCAACACCAGTGGCCTACTAGTTTATGGACAGATTTTTTTTTGGTTTTCTTGGTACGACATTTGTGCACAGGATCAATGGGTAATTAACATACTCTGGGAGGAGTTTGTCGGAGGAGGTGTGTTAAAATTGGCAACCAGGGCCAAAATCCATGTGGGTCATCTTATTTATGGCAGCTAATATTTTCCTTGGATCTCTCTCATTGAGAGGTGTAGGATTGATCTAAATATCATCCGATTTCGATAAGTATTCATGGAGTTATGAATTTATTTGCGTTATAAGACAATTCGTTAAGGTCGGCTAGCAACCAAATAAACCCCACATGTGCTCAACCTTTTAGTATAAATAGAGGTGGCCTTCAAGTCATTTCAACACACTTGGGATCTCTTCCTCTCTCTACTTGTCTTTGGGTTTTAATAAGAGGAGAGATCCTAAGGAATAACTTTGCCCTGATCTAGAGGACAGAAACGCTGGAACTGCCAGAAAAGCATGAACTTCCGGAAAAGCTGGAAATGCCAGAAAAGCCGAAAAAGCCAAAAAATCCAGAAATGTTAGAAAAGCTGAAAATGCCAGAAAAGTCGGAAAAGTCGAAAAATCTGAAAAAGCCAGAAAAGCCGGAAATTTCGAAATTGTCAGAACTGCAGAGACTGTCAGAACTGTCGGGAACAACTGGAACTGCCGGAACTACGGGGAACTTCCGGAACGGCCAGAACTGTCAGGCACTGTTGAAATAGCCAGAGCATCTATCTCCAAAGGAGAGCAACATGCAAGCGACAACTAACTAACATTGGGATAGTTGTATGGTACTCAGCAGCAAATACACCAAGCATG
The DNA here is from genome assembly GCA_031772625.1 of Pinus tabuliformis. NCBI lineage: Eukaryota > Viridiplantae > Streptophyta > Pinopsida > Pinales > Pinaceae > Pinus > Pinus tabuliformis. Next base: position 606,630,367 of record CM062812.1, read on the forward strand.
CAATGTTACAGCTAGCATGCAAGGGACAACTAGCATGCAACAACAAGCATGCTAAGGACAACAATGTAAAAATTTCTGTTTTCCCACCCCGGTTTTCAGTTTCTCCTTATTTCTCCCATGTAGTTAAATGCCCATTCCCATAACCATACATTTAACAGACTGAAAAAAATAAATATTGCTGAAAACACAAATTCTGGAAATTTTTCAGAATGCTGGAAATTGCAGAATTAAAAATCAGCAATTAAAAACAGCCATTAAAACACATTAAAACACTGATATTTTTGGTCAACTTGACCCTGGAAAAACCCCCTACAACTCTTGGGGAAAACCAGTTTGAGAGCTCTTCTTTATTTCTGAAAATTGTCTTTTTACAGTGAGAATTATTCAGCAAAAAATCAGCAAGCAAATTTACAACTTATCTCCTTTCCCGTGCCTCACAGCAATCTGGAAATTACAGCAAACAGGACAGCAATAAATGCTGTACGACCTCCGTTTTGTGTGCAGAAAAATCAGCAAACTGCTCCTCGATTTTTGTGCAAAAATCTGCCTTTCACTATGTGCTGAATCAGCTGTACAAATCTGCTCAACTGCTGCCTTGGAATGTGTGCCAAGCTGCTGTCTCCTTTTCCTTCCTGCTCAGAAATCTCTCTTGCTCTCTTGCTCTCATTCTCCCAATCTGCTCATGAAAGAATGAATGACCTTTTCCTCCTTTTCCTCCTTTAATATAACTCCAAGTGACTTTTGGGTGATCCAAGTGACTTTTGGGTGATCTCTAAATCCAATGGCTGAAATAGATTTAGATCAATGGTTGAGATTAAATGCTCATTTAAATCTCACTTTCTATTTTTTTAATTCACCCCACTTTAATAAAGACCCACTTAGTCATTTATTTCCAAAGTCACTTTTCCTTTCTAATTTTTCATTGACTTTATAAAAGTCACTTTAAAATTAGACTTAATAACTTTATCACTTAAAGTCACTTTTAAATTAGATTTAACTTTATAAAATTATAAAGTCACTTTAGGAGAAAAATTAAATTCTTTTGGACACTTTTCTCTAGGCCAAAGATCAAAGCCTAAGGGAACCACCTGTCCTCCGGTACCAAATTTCAACACTCCCTCTTACCGAGGAAGGTGTTCCTCACCACACCCATCTTGTCTCTGAAGTAGACATGCTTGCCCCGTGGTAAGGCTTTGGTAAGGATATCTGCAACCTGCTCATCAGTGGAAATATACTCAAGCTTCACAGCTCCCTTCTGAACATAGTCTCTGATGAAATGATATCTGATCCCGATATGCTTTGACCTGTCATGAAATACTGGATTCTCCGTGAGTTTAATGCAACTCTGATTATCACAGTAAATCACTGAAGGTCTCAACGGCTGACCAAATAAGCCAAACAACATCTTGCGAAGCCAGATGGCCTCACAACTAGCTAGACTGGCTGCCATATACTCTGCTTCCACTGAACTCAGTGCTACTGACTGCTGCTTCCGGCTGAACCATGACACTACTGCTGAACCCAACCCAAAACAACACCCTGAAGTGCTCTTCCTATCAGAAGCACAACCTGCCCAATCAGAATCAGTGTATCCTGCCAATCTCACTCCATCTCCCTGCCTGTAGTCCAGACCATAATCCACTGTCCCCTGCAAGTACCGCAAAATGTGTTTTGCAGCCACCCAGTGAACCTTCCTAGGCTCACACATAAACTGACTCATCGTGTTGACTGCAAAACAGATATCTGGTCTAGTGTTGACCAAATCCATCAAGGAACCAATCAGCTGCCTGTATAATGTGGGATCCACCAACTCGGAATCTGAAGCATGAAGCTTCTTCCAGTTGGTGATCATCGGTGTCGACATGGGTCTACAATCCTCCATGTGGAATCTGCTAATGATGTCCACAATATACTTCCCCTGCCCCAGGAAGAAATGCCCCTCCTCCTGCCACACCTCCAAACCCAAAAAGTAATGCATCAAGCCGATGTCCTTCATCTCAAACTCCGCCGCAAGATCTCTCTTGCAGTGCTCTATGAGTCTCTCTGCACCTGTAATGATCAAGTCATCCACATACAGCACCAGAATGAGAGGCTCCTCACCAATCACAATAAAGTAAAGGTTCGGATCTGCCTCACTCTTTGTGAAACCCATCCCCTGCAAGTATGCATCTATCCTGGAGTACCAAGCTCTGGGAGCTTGCTTCAGGCCATAAAGGGCCTTCTTCAATCTGCACACATGGGACTCCTTCCCATGCACCTCAAAGCCCTGTGGCTACTCAATGTACACCTCCTCCTGTATGAAGCCATTGAGAAATGCGGTCTTCACATCCATCTGGTGGATCTTCCAACCCATCTCTGCTGCTATCGATATAATGGAGCGGATCGAAGTATATCGAGCCACGGGAGCGAAGGTCTCCTCATAATCAACTCCCTCTACCTGGGAGAACCCTCTAGCCACAAACCTCGCTTTGAATTTCTCAATGCTGCCATCTGCAGCATGCTTTACCTTGTAAAGCCATCTGGAAGTAACCACGGATTTGCCCTCAGGCCTCGGCACCACCTCCCAAACATCATTCTTCATGATAGAAGAATACTCCTCCTGCATGGCCTCTCTCCAGACCAGCTGGCTAGCTGCCTCCTCATAACTAGAAGGCTCGGAGTCTAGGATGCTGGTAACCATCGCCATATAGCTACAAAACCTCTCAGGTGGTCTACTCTCTCTGACCGGCCTCTTCGGCTCAGCAACAGATGTGGCATCTCTCAAGGTGTCCTGAAGCCACTTGGGCTTCCTCTTCCTTGAGCATGCTTCTCCCATAGGAGAATGAAACTCCTCCTCCTCATCACCATCAGTAGCCTGAACTCCTGACTGTCTGTCTGCTGTCCTCCTGCCTGCACCTAAACCTGTAGAAGCTGAGGTACCATGTGAACTGTCCATCAGTGGACTCCCTAGTGAACTGCTCTGCATGCTGCCCGGAGCACCACCCCTCTGGCTCGATGAGCCACTGCTCACTGACGGACCTGACATCCTCATAGATGTACCTCCTAATCCTTCTGATCCCTACCCACTGGATCCCTGCGACTGACTCAACTGCTGCTGAGGGTCTGGCTGATCCAGATACTCTAACTCCCGTGACCTCCTAAAGGCCCTGTCCTCCTCGAACTTCACATCCCGTCTGACAACAACTCTCCTCTGTGCAGGGATGTAAATCCGAAAGGCCTTTGAGGTCTCACTGTAGCCCACAAAGATACCCTTCTCTGCGGTGGGCTCTAGTTTGGTCCTCTTCTCCTTGGGTATATAGGAGTATGTAATGCATCCAAAGATATGAAGATGACCAAGATCAGGCTTCTTCCCAGAGAAAGCCTCCTCTGGAGTCATGTGCCCCAAGGCACGATGCGGACTCCTGTTCTGCAAGTAAACAGCTGTGTTGCAGGCCTCTGCCCACAAGAACAATGGCAACCCCTGATCATGTAACATGGCTTTGGCAGCCTCTATGATGGATCTGTTCTTCCTCTCCGCAACCCCGTTCTGCTGAGGGTTGTAAGGAACAGTGAACTCCCTCCTAATGCCTGCCTCCGCACAATAATCAACAAACTCTCCAAGGGTGTACTCTCCTCCATTGTCCGACCTCAGGGACTTGATCTTTCGACCTGTCTGAGTCTCCACAAGAGCTCTGAACTCCTGAAACTGCTTGAAGACCTCACTCTTGGTCTTCAAGAAATAAATCCAGGTCCTCCTGGAGTGATCATCAATGAATAAAACATAGTACTCATATCCACTCAAGGAAACATGAGACATCCGACCGCTCACATCGGAATGAATCAAATCAAGTATCCCCGTCGCTTTGCTGTCACTGCTGGGAAAAGGGGATTTGGCAAATTTGCCCATCGCACAACCTCTGCAAGTATCAAAGTGATCAGTACTGAAATCTGGCACACCTGTAGTGATCTTCCGCAATGTCCTCAAGGCTCCATGATACATATGTCCCATCCTGCAGTGCCAAATCTCACACAGCTCAGAACTGCTAGCTCTGCTATCGGTACTACTGTTCAATGCCAAAAGGGGCTGAAATGCAAACCTGTACACCTTTGCATGGCGTACACCTATCACTCTAGCTGAATCAGCTGGAGTGTCCCTGGGATACATCAACACCTGTCCTCCCCTGAACAGTACCTCATATCCTCTGTCCTCCAAAGCTGAGACGGATATGAGGTTCTTCCTCATCCCTGGCACATAAAGAACCTCTGACACCTTCAAGGGAGGTTTGGACTCCCTCTGAAATGTCACTGTCCCCACCCCGACTGCTCTAACAACTCTGTCATCACCGAGTACTACCTCAATATCAGTGCCACTCTCTGAAAGCTCTGAGAAGTACTCACGGACTCCTGTCATATGACGTGAAGCCCCACTGTCCACATACCAGATACCTGAAGATGCTCCGCTAATCGAGGGAAAAGCATGCTCCCTCTGAACCTGTGTGGCAGGTGATCCTGCACTAGAGGACTCACATGTAGTGAACGCAAACTCCCGGTCAAAACGACCTGCAAAGTCCTCAATCTCAGCTGAAGCTGCCACGTCCTTGTTTTTTCCCTTCTTCTTCTTCTTCTCCGGACACACAACTGCATAGTGTCCCATCTTTTGACAATTCCAACACTTCACCTTGGAATAGTCCTTCTGTGTGTTCCCCGGTTTACCTTTGCCTTTGCCTTTGCCCCCACCACTGCTTGTGGAAGCCTGCTTCTTCCCTTTGCCTTTCTTGCCTCCTGCCACCAGTGCTACATCCTCATCCTGCTCAACTGGCTTGGCTGCCCCAAGCTGTCCTTTCCTGATCTCTATCTGAATGCAATCATCCCAAAACCTCTCCCATGTGGGAAGGTTCTCACGTGCACAAACCCCATCAGCAAAGTTCAACCATGAACGGGGGATGCCATTCACTGCAATACGCACCAACTCAGTGGATGGAATGGCCTCTCCAATCGCTGCCAACTCATCTCTCACATTGGTAATCTTTGTGAGATATCCAGCTGCACTATCATTACTCATCTTAATGTTCTTCAGCTTCTCCTTCAGGACCATCTTCCGGTTCTCATTGGTACTCTGGTAGAGATTGGACAATGCTGTCCACATCTCATGGGCATTGCTCTTTCCTCTCACATGAGGAATGCAATGGTCTTTGATTCTGTCTAGAATCAGCCTCTTACCCTTATTGTTCTTCTTTTTATACTCAGCCAACTGAGTAACATCAGTGGGCACAACAACAGGGTTCTGTGCGGTATGCACCATGATATCCCAGACTTCTGCCTCCTCAAAGATACTCTGCATTCTCTCCTTCCAAACGCTGTAATTTATATGCCCATCCAGCCTATCCTCCACCCTCAATCCCAATGACATCCTGCTGTCCTAAAACTGAAAAATAGCACTGTTGTAGTAAAGATAAAACTGTTGTTTATGAAAAAATCAGCTTGCTGAAATTTTCTGAGTCAAAAATCAGCAACTGTAATTTTTCCTTTTGCTGTCCCAAACTGCCCTTCAGCACTCAAGCTCCGATACCATGTAAAAATTTCTGTTTTCCCACCCCGGTTTTCAGTTTCTCCTTATTTCTCCCATGTAGTTAAATGCCCATTCCCATAACCATACATTTAAGTAACTGAAAAAAATAAATATTGCTGAAAACACAAATTCTGGAAATTTTTCAGAATGCTGGAAATTGCAGAATTAAAAATCAGCAATTAAAAACAGTCATTAAAACACATTAAAACACTGATATTTTTGGTCAACTTGACCCTGGAAAAACCCCCTACAACTCTTGGGGAAAACCAGTTTGAGAGCTCTTCTTTATTTCTGAAAATTGTCTTTTTACAGTGAGAATTATTCAGCAAAAAATCAGCAAGCAAATTTACAACTTATCTCCTTTCCCGTGCCTCACAGCAATCTGGAAATTACAGCAAACAGGACAACAATAAATGCTGTACGACCTCCGTTTTGTGTGCAGAAAAATCAGCAAACTGCTCCTCGATTTTTGTGCAAAAATCTGCCTTTCACTATGTGCTGAATCAACTGTACAAATCTGCTCAACTGCTGCCTTGGAATGTGTGCCAAGCTGCTGTCTCCTTTTCCTTCCTGCTCAGAAATATCTCTTGCTCTCTTGCTCTCCTTCTCCCAATCTGCTCATGAAAGAATGAATGGCCTTTTCCTCCTTTTCCTCCTTTAATATAACTCCAAGTGACTTTTGGGTGATCCAAGTGACTTTTGGGTGATCTCTAAATCCAATGGCTGAAATAGATTTAGATCAATGGTTGAGATTAAATGCTCATTTAAATCTCACTTTCTATTTTTTTAATTCACCCCACTTTAATAAAGACCCACTTAGTCATTTATTTCCAAAGTCACTTTTCCTTTCTAATTTTTCATTGACTTTATAAAAGTCACTTTAAAATTAGACTTAATAACTTTATCACTTAAAGTCAATTTTAAATTAGATTTAACTTTATAAAATTATAAAGTCACTTTAGGAGAAAAATCAAATTCTTTTGGACACTTTTCCCTAGGCCAAAGATCAAAGCCTAAGGGAACCACCTGTCCTCTGGTACCAAATTTCAACAAACAAGTATGCTAGGGACAACAAGAAAGCAAGGGACAACAAGCAAGCAAGGTGCAACCAACACATAGGTCAGGATGGCAACATGGTGCAGCAATGGAACATAATGCAGCACAGTGATGGGTACAGTCATGATTAATGAAGTGTGATGAGATGCAGCATAGTGATGATGGGTGCAGCATGGTGCAGCGCAGTGAGGTGCAGCATGATGATGAAATGCAGCACAATGATAAGTGATGGGTCACCTTGGAGAAATAGTTGAAGCAGCATGTCTTCAACTGATCTCATGTATCATCTTCTTAGAGATGATCGAAGTTAGAAGTTGTCATGGCTTAGCCAACTTCTATCAGAAGTTTATCAAAAACTTCAGTGGTATTTGTGCACCTAACATAGATACAATTAAGAAGAACAGACAACCATTTTGTTGGACAACAACAACAGAGGAAAGTTTCCAGCTATTGAAGAAGAGGATCACTTAGATACTAGTGTTGAAGTTTCCCAACTTTATAAGCTTTTCCAAGTAAGATGTGATGTCAGTGGGACAACTATTGGAGTTTTACTAAGCCAAGAAGATAAACCTATTGCATATTTCAGCAAGAAGTTAAGTGACTCAAAACATAAATACTCTTCTTATGACAAATAATTCTATGTTGTGGTTCAAGCTTTGAAGCATTGGAGGCACTATTTAATGCCTAAGGAGTTTGTTATGTTCTTTGATAATTTTGCATTACAGTATATAATGCATCATCACAAGTTGAATTAAAAGCATGCCAAGTGGGTTGAATTTATGCAGATTTTTGCCTTTGTTATGAAGCATATAAGTGGACGAGAAAACAAGGTAGTCGATGCTTTAAGTAGGAGAAGTTTGATCATGTAAGAGAGTCAAGTGAAACTTTTAGGTTTTGATTATTTGAAGGATTTGTATGAAGTTGATGTTGATTTTCAAGAATCTTTTGATGCATGCAAGAATCGTGTAAAAAAAATAGCAGCCCATGGAAAGAGATCATGTTGCAAGATGGTTTGTTATTAAATAACAACCGACTATGTATTCTCAATTGTTCTATGAGAGAGAACTTGATACAAGAAAATCAAAATAGAGGGTTGGTAGGACATTTTGGTGTTGATAAGAAACTTGGGCAGCTGAACCATTTTTATTTCTAGCCAAATATGAGAGTGGATGTGTAAAAATATGTGAGTAGGTGTAGGATGTGTTAGCATGCAAAAGGAAAGAGTCAAAATGTTGGACTATATACTACTTCACATATTCCCTATAGACCATGGGACTCAGTGAGTATGGATTTTGTTTTGGTTTTACCAAAGCCTCAGCGAGGTGATGACTCAATAATTGTAGTTGTGCACAAATTTACGAAAATGGCTCATTTTATTCCATGTTACAAAACTAGTGACGCTACACATGTGGCTAATTTGTTTTTCAATGAGATTGTTCGATTACATGGTTTGTTGACCGGGACACGAGGTTTATAGGGCATTTTTGGAGAACCTTATGGAAGAAACTTAGAACCAAGTTAAAATTCAACTCATATTATCATCCACAGTCTAATGGATAGACCGAAGTGGTGAATAGAAGTCTTGGGAACATATTGAGAAGCCTTGTGGGTGGTAAACCCAAGCAATGGGATCGTATTAGCTCAAGTTTAGTTCGCATTTAATGATTCACCAAATAAGAGCACAGGGAAATGGCTATTTCATATTTTGTATGGGATGCATCCTAAGGGAGTTTGTGAACTATGAGATTTAGGCATATTAGAACAGACAAGTGTTGAAGGAGAATATTTTGCAGTAGAAATGAGTGAGTTGCATGACCAAGTTAAGCAAAGGTTACAAGTCAACAACCCCAAATAGAAGCAAAATGTATATTTAAAAATAAGGGAAGTGAACTTTGAAGTAGGAGACATAGCCTTAGCTCACCTAAGAAAGGAGAGATTTCCAGGAAAGAAGTATAATAAAAATAAGATGAAGAAAATAGGCCCTTGCAAGATACTTGGTTAGTTTACTACAAATGCTTAAGAACTAGAGTTACCTACATGTATAGGTATTTCACCTATTTTCAACGTAACTAATTTGTACCTTTATCTAGTTGGTGACAAACACTCATCTATAGTAAACGCAGACAGTGACGAAGTCAGTGAGCAACAATGGGTAAAACAAATGCCTATGGAAAAAACATTGGAGGCTGAAATGATTTTGGACACAAAGTTGCAAAGCAAATAAGAGGAAAGGAATATTTGGAGTAATTGGTGAAGTGGAAAGGTCATTCGGTTGAGGATTCTACTTGGATGAGTGTTTCATCTCTACAGAAAGCAGGTTATTTTGTAGAATACCTTATGATCAGGAGCTCATAAATATTTCTTTCCTAGGGAGCTTCATGCAGGTGCATTAGGCGAGCATAAAATTTGATGAAGTCTAGATAAGAGCTTACCAATGTGATGGGATGGTCACATGGTAATGCTGGGGGGGGGGGATTTTTTGTAGGTTTTAACCCTGTACAGAAATTACCTGCAAACGAATTCTTAAAAATAGAAAATATACAATGGCGAGAAACACAAAACAAATACACAGAGATTTTCCATTAGATCCCAAAACCAGGACTACCAGATTGATTTTTCATTATATTCCTTTCAATGTTACAACACATATATATATTATGTTGAAGCATTCATAAACCCAATCCATTAACCCTGGTTTAGAACATAATCATAGTTCCCTTGACCAGATCTACAAGATACCATAGGAAGAAAATCATCATGCCCAAAACCATGAGCAAAACATGCACAAAACCATAGGTAGTTCTGCCCCACCTAATATAGGGTCCAAAAAACAAATTACGAGGCGTTGCCCCGGACCACGTGTAGGGGGGCTACTTCCCCCCCCACGCATGAGGCTAGTCGTGGAAAGAATATAAAACACACCCAACATTCTCCCACTTGTTGTTTTCTTTCCACATGATAACTTAGTCATTAGTCTAGCCCTAGAACACCCATTGTTTCTCTACACCAATAAAACTTCTCAGTGCTCACAGACTTCGTCAATGCATCTGTAACATTCTTTGAAGTGTCCACCTTTACCAACAACACCTTTTTGTCCTCAACCATATCCCTCACAAAGTGATACTGAACATTAATGTGCTTTGTTTTTGAATGATAAGTAGGGTTCTTTGCCAATAAAATTTCACTTTGGTTGTCACAGTCTATCCTTATAGCTCGCTATACCAACCTCATACTTGAACACAATCTCTGCAGCCAAATTGCTTCCTTGATTGCATGAGTGACTTCCATGTATTCTTCCTCTGTAGTTGAAATTGCCACTACAAACCATTTCTTGCTCATCCAACTGACTGCACCTCCAAATAGGTTAAACACATACCCACTTGTAGATCTTCTCTGATCTAGATCTCCAACCCAGTCTACATCAACAAAGCCTTAGATGTCCAAAACTTTGTCCAATCCTAGTCTTTCTTGGTAGAAAAAACCATAATCACTATTGCTACGCAAATACCTAAAAATTGGCTTCACTTATGTCCAATGCTCCTTTCCTGGTTTTAACATAAGCCTGCTCAATACTCCCATTGCATGTGCAATGTATGGTCTAGTACAAACCATTGCATACATCAGGCTACTGACTGCGCTTGCATATGGAACACGTGACATGTCCTCTTCCTCTTCTTGTGTCTTGGGACATTGTTTAGCAGATAGCTTCACAACTAAAGGAATAAGAACATTCACCGGTTTATTATCATGCATATTAAACCTCTGCAGTATTGTCTCGACATACTTCCTCTGGTTTAAGCAGAGCTTCCTCTTTGCCCAATCTCATTTAATTTCTATGCCCAAAATATATTTTGTAGCACCGAGATCCTTCATGTCGAATTTGGAGGACAATTGGGTCTTCAAATCCTAGATAATTTCTTTGTCATTTCCAATCAGCAACATATCATCCACATACAAGACTAGATAAATAACATGGTCACCAATTAATTTAAAATACACACAAGGATATGCTATGCTTCTGGTGAAGCCAAGTCTCTATCTATATGTATCAAATTTCTTATACCACATCCTTGGTGACTATTTTAAACCATATAGAGAATTTTTTAACCTACATACCAATTCTTTCTTACCCTTCACAGCAAAAACTTCAGGTTGCTTCATGTAGATCTCTTCTTGAAGATCCCCGTGAAGAAATGATGTCTTCACATCCATCTATTCTACCTCAAAATCAAAAGCAACAACAACAAATAAAATTAATCTAATAGAAGCTACCTTGGCAAGAGGAGAAAAAATATTACCAAAATCAATTCCCGACACCTGGGAATAACCTTTTGCTACCAATCAAGCTTTGTATTTCTCCACCTTGCCTTCTGCATTCATCTTCTTCTTAAACAACCATTTTCTTCCAATGGGTTTCCTTACACTCGACAACTCCACCAAATCCCAAGCCTCTTTTTTGTCCAAAGATTCCATTTCATCAACCATGGCATCTTTCCAAAATTTTCCATCCTCTGAATATACTGCCTCCCTGACAATTTTGGGATCATCATTAGTAATAGATAAAGAAAATTTTGAACAAAAATAAGATGGAATATACATTTCTAGTTGCCTTCTTTCTCGAACTAATCTTCTCACAGCTGGAGTTTGTGGCTCTTTATCTTCTGATTCTTATTCTGGTGTAGAGTTTGATTCTTCCTCCTTTAGCTCAAACTCTATCTTCTTAGGTTCCTTTGGTAGGACTTCATGTTTAATAACATATTTCACCTTTCTAAACACCACATCTCAGTTGAACACAACCTTCCTTGTTTTTGGGTTCCAAATCTTATAACCTTTTAAACCATCCTTATACCCAATAAAGATGCACCTTTCATATTTACTATCCAACTTAGTTCTTTTCTCCTTTGAAACATGTACATACGAATCACATCCAAATACCCTCAGATGTGAAAGAGATGGTTTCTTACCATTCCATACCTCATGTGGAGACTTATCCTCCAATGCTGATGAAGGTGATCTATTAACTAGGTAACATGCAATATCCACCGCCTCTGCCCAAAATTGTTGTCTTAACCTGACACCACTAAGCATGCTTCTTTCCTTTTCCATAAATGTCATGTTCATTCTTTCTGTAACTTCATTTTGATGAGGTAGGTATGGAGTAGTCTCCTGTCATGTTATACCACACTTATTACATAGCTCTTCAAATTCCCTCTTGCAGAACTCTCCACCATTATCTATCCTCGGCACCTTTACCTTCTTTTCTGTCTGTTTTTCCACTAGAGCCTTAAATTCTTTAAACCTGTCAAAGACTTCAGATTTATTCCTTAGGAAATATATCCATGTATTCCTTGAGAAAAAATATATAAATAATACATAGTACACAGACTTACCTAATGATGGAACCTACACAGGTCCAAACACATCACTATGCACAAGCTTTAATATCCCTTTCACCCTCTTAGCACTAGAGGGGAAACTCACACGATTCATCTTCCCATATACACAATGTTCATAGAAATTGAAATCTAGAGAGAAATTAGACATAACTTCTACCATACCATTACCATGAAGTATTCAAAGGCCCTTCTCTCCAATATGTCCAAGCCTTTGATGCCATAGCATGGTCTTTTCTCCACAAACCACTAGATTTTCTGCTCCACTTTCAGGAACCGCAGAACTATTGCACCCATCAATAAAAGTATACCCAAAATCTTGTAAATAGTTCCAATACGAACTCCCCGCATCAATACCAATGCTCCCCGAACTATTTTACAGGTATCTTTCTTGAACACTATTTTTACACCTGCATCATTCATCTTGATTACAAAAATCAGATTTTTGCTCAATGCAGGAATATGCAGAACACCCGAAAGTGTTCTAATCCTTCCACCTTGCAACCTCATCTTGACTTTTCTACGTTTAATGATTCTAGCCTTCCTATCATCCCCTAAGAAGACATCACCACCATCATATTTCTCATACTCACATAACTACTCCCTATGGGGAGTGAAGTGAAAGGATGCACATGAGTAAATAACCCATGCCTCATGATCTACATGTGTACTTGAAGAAGAAGCCAAGTACACATCCCCACCTTCATATGAGGTGGTTTTTTCCTCTACATAAGGAGCATCATCAAATCCCTTTCCTTTCTTAGGAGATTTAAACCTACTGTCCTTTTGAAGCACCCTTCCTTTCCGCATTTCCAACACACCTTTACAGGTTTTCCTGGAGATTTAGATCTCCCTCTAGATTTAGATCTCCCACTCGAGGACTTATTTTTGTTTCTATTCTGGTACTGTCCTCATACAGACAAGGCATCTCCATTCTAGCCCTCCAGTTTTTTTCATCTCATCTCCTCTGATAGCAAGGATGAGACTATTTCATCAAACTTCAAGGTAGTTGTATTGCTAGCTATTGCAACAACCATACTATCCCACGAATCTAGTAGAGAACACAACAAATTGATGCACTTATCATCATCTGAAATTTTAATATCAACAAATAACAATTGACTTACCACAATATTAAATGCGTTCAAATTCTTTGTCACTAAGTCTCCATCCTTCATCCTCAGGTTATACAATTTTTTCCATAGGAACGGTTTGTTCACCAGAGACTTAGATTGGTACAAAGTCCCTACCGTGTCCCACAAAGCCTTCACCATATCCTCCCCTGATACATTTAACAATACCAAATCTAAGATACACATCCGTATTGTGCTCTTTACTTTCTAATCCAACTTCGACGAGTTTTCATCTCACATTGTCATTGGTTTAGTACTCGGATCTACCGTGATTCACTATTCTTTATCCACCAGTAGATCCTCCATCTTGAGTTTCCACAACTCAAAACTCTGACCATTAAATTTCTCGATCTCTATATTTCCACTGCTTTCCATCTTCTTTCACCACAAGAATCGATCTCGCAAATCTCCCACTAAACAGGGTCTAACACGGGCCCGAGAAAAAACCCTCAACAGCAAAGGCATACCCTTGAAGCTGAAACAACTCTCATACCAAATGTAGGTTTTAACCCTATACCAAAATTACTTGCAAACAAATTATTAAAAATAGAAAATATATAATGGCGAGAAACACAAAACAAATACATAGAGATTTTACCCTGGATCCCAAAATTGGGACTACCTGATTGATTTTTCATTATATTCCTTTCATTGTTACAACACATATATATACATTCTGAAGCATTCATAAACCCCAATCCATTAAGCCTGGATTAGGACATAACCATAGTTCCCTTAACCAGATCTACAAGATACCATGGACAGAAAACCATCATGCCCAAAACCATGTGCAAAACCCATGCACAAAACCATAGGTAGGTCTGCACGTGAGGTTAGTCATGGAAAGAATATAACACACACCCAACATTTTTGTTAAGAAATTTTAAAAGTTTAATTTAGGAGTGAGTTTTGATTTTTTTTACAAATAAGTTGGAGAAGTTATTTTCTAATGTAAGTTTAGTTTTCAATTCCCTTATATTGTGGAGAAGGGAAATGATTCACATTCCATGACTCTTGTTTGTCATAGTTTTTTTCTTTTTGGGGAATAAAGAGGAGGAGTGTCTAGAAGCTCCTGAGGGAGAGGAATAGAGGAACTCATTGTTTCTCTGTGTAACTATAATTATGAAGTTGCAAACCCACCTATACTTACCAATCTGTGTGAATTAGAAGGTATTTTTGTGTGAATGGCGTAAATGAACAACAAATGGCACTATGAGTTTGTATGGTTTGAGATTGAATCAAAACCCTATGATTAAACCAAATATATTTGTTCTTATGAACTGATATTAATTGCATTTTTATTCCTATGTGTTTGATCATTTTGAGAGCCTGTAACTTGTTGAATCGATTTACATTAATAATTTGTACATTATGGCTTCAATCGTTGTGTGATTTGTTCATTTATATTTTGTATTCTTGTTGTATCGATTTCAAATACCGTGGAGTAATTCTCATTCCTTTTTGGAATAGTGAATGAGTGGATTTTTTCTAGCAAATTGAACGCTAGTAAACTGAAATAGAGTACCATATTTTGAATATGGTCAAAACCTCGGTTAGATTGGTTTTTCGACTGTCAAGTTTGAACTAATGTTGCAAACTTCGGTAAAGAAAGGCAAAGTAAATCGTTTACTATATTGAGTAGCAAGTCAAGGACGTTGAGAGTTGGATTGGGAAAGAGCTAAGTCGATTCATCTTCCCCAAAATCATTGTATAGAAATTTGATAGCATGCTGCCAAATCATTTTGTAGCAAACAACATTACCAAATCATTATGTAGAGACTACACAGTTAATTAGAAAATGGACGCTACCAAATGATTTCATAGCGATTGTGGAAAAAAAAAAAGAAAATTATTGGAGGATTGCATTTCGGATTGAAATCTCCTTTTAGCTTGCCCGTTGCACCAACAGGCGGTTGGCGGTTTATTGCCAATGTGTTTGGTGCGAGGGGGTCACAGGTTCAAACCCCGTGGACCTAAATCGTATGACATTTTTTAATTGAAAACAAAACGGTTGTTTGGTCGACGCCACCTATCCACCAAGTTTGGAGTTTGGAGTTTTGCTGGCCTGCCAACCCATTACCACTTTCCTTTGCCAAACTTAACCGTGACCGCCAACTTGTCTTTGAATCCACCAAAAATAATCTAGACTGCCAACTTATCTCCTGCTAGTCACCCTACCATATTTGGCCAAGGTTGATCAACCAACCACATGGTACCACGTGGCACCTTGTGATTAGGCCACATGGCGCCCCGTGATTGGGCCACTTATTATGCCCAGTCATGCACATGTATCATGTCCTAGTTGGCCCGGAAGATTCCATACTCGTTGACAGAGATTCCATGTGGTGGCTTATGGGAGTGCCAGATGGCAGTGTATGGGGCCTACCTACACACAACTTTTACTATTTGACAACAAATTTAGATGGTTATAACTTTCACATACAGTGTAGGATTGACATGTCATTCACGCCATTGGATTCAGAGTGATGAGATCTTTGATTTGAGCTAGGTTTCAGTGAGATTTGAGGACTTTGAGCTAGGTTCTGACCTCATCCTTGCTTGGGGGTAGTATATGCAGTGGATGCATACAATTGGGTGGAAAGTTTCTCTATCAACAATTGATTTCCTTAGACCAATTTGTTTTAAAGGTAAGTGTTACATCTCTTTAATGAAATGTTATATAATTTTGTTGATTAAGCTTGTTTGTTGTTTATGTATGAAGTTGCATACATAAATGTTGCAAATGTTTTTTTAAATTTGGTATTCCCATATAGTTTATTTCCTCAAGACATACGTTATGCATTTAAAGTTGGAATTCATTTATGCATATTCAATGGCTACATGTTAGATGCCAATATGAAGTAGGGTTTTTAAATAAACCATCAAACTTTTTGATTTTGAATGTTGTTCAAATCCTTTGACCAAATTTAAGTCCTTTTGTTGATGTTCAAAGTGTTCAAGGATCATAGGCCCCCATATGCTGAAATTTGAAGTATTTACTTGGAATAAGGCTATCGATCTTTGTTTGTTATGGGTTAATTTCATTATTTAATCCAATTGGGTGATACTTTGAAATTGGTTGATGAGTTTTTTCGAAGTCGGCTTGATGGCCTTGTTCTATTTTTCAAAGTGGCTTGACTTCACATCTTCAAAAGAGGCCTAATGAATAGGGCCGAGCTTTTTGAAAGTGTTCAGTGGGAAATTTTTTGAAATGATTCAACATCCAATTTCTTTGTATTGGGTATATATTTTCAAAGCACCCACCAGTCAATCTTTTGAAATGGCCTAATGATCTATTTCTTCACATTGTGTGGATGTTTTGAAAGAACATAATAGATAATATTTCAAAATGGCTCAATGGTCTAATTCCTCACATTGAGCAAGACAACACTCAATAATCAATCTTTTGAAATGGTTTGATGGCATATTTCCTTGCATTACACGGATCTTACAAATGCCCCTAATGGGATTTTTATAAATGGCCTAATGGTGTATTTCCTTACATTAGGTAGATAATTCAAAAACACCTATTAGGAAATCATTCAAAATTACACAATGACCTATTTTCTTACATCAAGGAAATGTTTTGGAGGCATTGAATGGGTGATCCTTCTGAATGACCCAATGGCCTATTTCCTTTGTATCATGTCAAACTTTTGAAAGGGCTATAATTCAAGAAAATGATTGATTGTTTTATGCTATTAAAGTGATTCCTTTAAATGGCCTTAATGGAAACACAAAAAGAGTGTTGTACAAGGTCTTCTATCCAAACAAAGAGGATTAGTTCAAATGTGAATGAATTCACAACCTTCATTGGAAAAAGACAAACATTGTACCCCTCCTGAAGTGTGGTGATAGAGGGAGATAGTTACATGGAAACCTTGATGTATTCATTGTTATTATGATGAAGAAAATACTAAACTAATTTTTAATTATGCCAATTTTCTAAATTTTATATAATCATTATAGAATATATTTAAAATGGTTAAATACTAAGATTGAATTAATTTTAATAAAACTAATATAATTCATTTATTTTTGAAAGGTTGTTGGATCTACTTTAAGGTGGTTGAAATATAGTTTTTTATCCTCTCCATTGTAGTATAGATCTTACTTGAGGTGAAGGATGAGGTGAGAAATTACATATGTTTAGTTTTTGTTTTTTTTAATAGAATTTAATTTTGTTAAATGTTTTTCGGTAAATGCTATATATTAAACTAATTATATTTTACAAAATTGTTTATTTATATTTATCCATATAAATATAAGTATTAGTGTAAAAGAGATCAAGAGTAAATTTAACTAGTCATCATCAATATTGTTGTCTATTTGGTTAATTAGTTGTAGATGTTTGGTTTGCAAGTACAACAATCTACATAAATGAGAAATATCATTCATGAAAATCTTGTTCTTGCTCACTTAATATTTGATGCCATCTATAAATATCACTATTATTTATAGGATGTCATCAATATTATGATGCTATTATTAGATTTGAAAATTGTATATATTATTCATTCAATTAATCATATATATATGTAAGCAATTCAAATATGTATTAAAGATTTTGAATATTTAAAATAGAAAATAAGTTTTAAAAGTAATAAACAAATATATAATAAATTAATATTAAAAATAATAATTATAAATATATATATATATATATATATTAAATTAATATTAAAAATAATAATTATATATATATATATATATATATTAAATTGAAATTATTAAAAGAATAAATAATTGAAATATGAATTAAAGGATTTAAAATTGGAAATTAAAAAATATATGAAAATTTAATTAAAAGTAATTATTATTTCTTATACCAATAATATTTAAATAACTAAAATATATTATCCAAAAATTTATATTAATCTAATAATAAAATTAAATTTATTAATGAAAATTATTTAAAAAACAAAATTTATATTTATGCGTTGTATTTAAGAAAAAATAAATATTAAAAAAATCACCATAAACTCGAATGTTATGTGCACCATAAACTCAAATGTTATTATGGCTCAATATATTTTGCACCAGTATATTTTACCACTCCACATGATGTAAAATGTAGAGCATTCTGTACATTGTGTAATTCATTTTGCCTGTGATTACATCTCTATGAAGATTAATGACACAGCTCTCTTTGCGGGGTGTGGCGAGCACCGTGGCCATCTGATCTTAAGAAGTTCTTTTATATTATACAACTCGCTGCAGCTTTATTCATTACTGTTTTCGCTGCCTTCTTCCCAACTTTCTTCATTACTGTTTTCGCCTTCTTCCCAACTTTCTTCATTGTTTTCACCGCCTTCTTCCCAACTTTCTTCATTATTGTTTTCGCCTTCTTCCCAACTTTCTTCATTGTTTTCGCCGCTTTCTTCATTACTGTTTCGCCGCCTTCTTCCCAACTTTCTTCATTACTGTTTTCGCCGCCTTCTTCCCAACTTTCTTCATTACTGTTTTCGCCGCCTTCTTCGATGAAGCCATTTCCCAGTCGATGGCGCAGGGACTCGACTACTCCAGCACCCCATTGCAGTTTTGAACAGTGAGACACATAAAGCTTCACCAGCGAGCTCAAATGCTGAACATTGGGCGGCATCTGTAAATTGGAACATCCAGACAAGTGAAGCTCCTCCAACGAGTTCAAATGCCGAAAATTGGGCAGCATCTGTAAATTGGAACACCCAGACAACTTAAGCCATTTGAGTCTCGTTAAGTTCCCCACCGAGTCTGGGAGCGCTTGCAGGTTGGAGCACCGTCTCAAGTAGAGTCCCTGGAGGACCGTCAGCTGCCCCACCGAGTCTGGGAGCCCCTGCAGGCTGGAGCACCCGTCCAAGTAGAGTTCCTGGAGGCCCGTCAGCTGCCCCACCGAGTCTGGCAGCCCCTGCAGGCTGATGCAGTCTTCCAAGTCGAGTACCCGGAGGCCTGTCAGCTGCCCCACCGACTCTGGGAGCACCTGCAGGCTAGTGCAGCGTCCCAGTTGGAGTCTCTCGAGGCCCATCAGCTGCCCCACCGAGTCTGGGAGCACCTGCAGGCTGTAGCAGGATCCCAGTTGGAGTATCCGGAGGCCCGTCAGCTGCCCCACCGAGTCTGGCAGCCCCTGCAGGCTCCCGCACGTTTCCAAGGAGAGTTCCTGGAGGCCCGTCAGCTGCCCCACCGAGTCTGGGAGCCCCTGCAGGCTGGAGCACCCGTCCAAGTAGAGTTCCTGGAGGCCCGTCAGCTGCCCCACCGAGTCTGGGAGCCCCTGCAGGCTGGAGCACCCGATTAAGTCGATTAGCTCCAGGCCCGTCAGCTGCCCCACCGAGTCTGGCAGCCCCTGCAGGCTGATGCAGTCTTCCAAGTCGAGTACCCGGAGGCCTGTCAGCTGCCCCACCGACTCTGGGAGCACCTGCAGGCTAGTGCAGCGTCCCAGTTGGAGTCTCTGGAGGCCCGTCAGCTGCCCCACCGAGTCTGGGATCACCTGCAGGCTGGAGCAGGATCCCAGTTTGAGTATCCGGAGGCCCGTCAGCTGCCCCACCGAGTCTGGCAGCCCCTGCAGGCTCTCGCACGTTTCCAAGGAGAGTTCCCGGAGGCCCGTCAGCTGCCCCACCGAGTCTGGCAGCCCCTGCAGGCTCGAGCACCCTTCCAAGTAGAGTTCCTGGAGGGCCGTCAGCTGCCCCACCGAGTTTGGGAGCACCTGCAGGCTGCTGCAGTCTTCCAAGCCGAGTATCCGGAGGCCTGTCAGCTGCCCCACCGAGTCTGGCAGCCCCTGCAAGCTGAAGCAGCACGCTTGCATGTGGAGTCCCTGGAGGCCCGTCAGCTGCCCCACCGAGTCTGGCAGCCCCTGCAGGCTCATGCACCCGATCAAGTAGATTTTCTCCAGGCCCGTCAGCTGCCCCACAGAGTCTGGCAGCTCCTGCAGGCTTGAGCACCATTGCAAGTGGAGTTCCTGGAGGCCCGTCATCTGCCCCACCGAGTCTGGGAGCCCCTGCAGGCTACTGCACAGTTGCAAGTCGAGTGTCCGGAGGCCCGTCAGCTGCCCCACCGAGTCTGGCAGCCCCTGCAGGCTGGTGCAGTATCCCAAGTTGAGGCTCTGGAGGCCCGTCAGCTGCCCCGTTGAGTCTGGCAGCCGCTTCAAGCTGGAGCACCCGGAAAAGTTGAGAGTCTGGAGGCCCGTCAACATCCCAACTGAATCCGGCAGCGAGATCATTTGTTTACAGTTTTGTAACGTGATATGCTTCAATGAATGCATATCATAGAATTCATTTGGTAAAGTTTTAAAATAACCATTTTTCAGGACAATTCTTTCGAGCTGATTCAGTTTACCAATAGACTGTGGAACCTTTGAAAGGGGAGCATCAATATACAATTCCGTCAACTGTAGTGGTGCCTGCAATGTGTACATAAAAACATTAAAGTCGATTTGCCTCTGTAAATGTCACCTATTTTACATTGTGATAAACAAAGACAATTCTTAAATGCAAGCAATTTTTATAAATTAGAATTTGCACTACCTGAGATTCATGTTGCCAGAGTGTGTTCAATTCTTCCCCCTCTATGTATAACACTCTTAAATTCCTTGTTGGAATTGTGAAAGATATTGAGGAGATCGGAGACTTCTCCCATCGGAGATATATCAGTTGTCGTAACTCCGCTGCACTGAATACGCTTTCAACAAAAGAACCTTCACCCCTAAGCAGTTCCAACATGCTTAGGTTGCAGTTGACCCTAATGTATTCGAAAAATTGTTCGCGGCCATTTCCATAATCCATGCTAATTCCTCGCACCTGAATTGTTCCCTCGGAGCTGTTAAAAACATGATTTTTTCTAAAAAAATTTCAAAACAAAAAGGCAATCTAGAGATGGCACTGCTAATTGAAAATCCGTGGAGAGCTTCAACATACGTACAGGCGATGAGGGGGAAAGAGTAGGGAGAAGATTGACATTTGGTCGCGAAAGTCGAAGCGGTTGTTCCTTCTCTGCTACATCTCTGCCAAGATCGCGGAGGTGGTCGTGCATTCTTATACACTCTTCACTGTCGATCTCTACAAGGCATCTGTTTTCTAAGTTACGGAGACCCAGCCATCCGTCCCAGCCAGATCCGTTCCATCTTCTGATGGCGGTATCTCTGTTTTCTCCTATAAAAAAACAAGCGACGTCTAAAAAGATCTCCTGCTCCTCTTTATCCAGACCATCATAGCTAATTTTAAGCTTGCTATGAATATCCTGGGGAAGTATTCTTCTGAATTTGTCTAGCTGTCTTTTCCAAAACTCAGAATCTTTTCCACGAATAGCCGCTCCGATGACCTTAAGAGATAAGGGCAATCCATCACAGAAATTCAAAAAATCTTCAACCAGTTGTTCAAATCCCGTCACAGGACAACTCTGGTCAAAGGCATGCGAGCAGAATAGTGCTCTAGACTGTTGCCGGTTAAGGCCTGTTTGCTTGTAAATAGACTCGTCTAGAATTCCCGAGCTTGTAAGTAAATCCCTATTGCGAGAAGTAACCAAGATTAAACTACTGGCCTGAATGGTATCTATCACTGGTGAAAACAATGCTTCAAGTTGATCAATATGATCAACATCATCTAAGACTATCAGAGATCGGGGGGAGGATGAGAGA
Source organism: Pinus tabuliformis (assembly GCA_031772625.1). Taxonomy (NCBI): domain Eukaryota; kingdom Viridiplantae; phylum Streptophyta; class Pinopsida; order Pinales; family Pinaceae; genus Pinus; species Pinus tabuliformis. Next base: position 606,652,102 of record CM062812.1, read on the forward strand.
TGCTTTCGGAGCTCCCCTATGCCTTTATCGGTGTAGCTTATTTGCACGTCCTTCAAATGAGCCAAGTCTTCCAGAAGTTTTGTCTGCAATGAACTTAAAGAGCTCTTCGCGGCGGTTTCTCTCACATCAGACAGGAAACAATATCGATCATAATTTGATGTGTGTCTGTTGAAGAATTCTTTTGCAAGGGTCGTTTTGCCTACCCCGCCAAGGCCCACAATTCCCACAACCCTCATCTTCTGGCTTTGCTGCTGCACCATTCTTTCCACGTCTTTTATTTTCTCAACAAGGCCAGTAGGGTATTTGGCCACATAAAGAGGTGTTTTCCTAGCTTTTCGCCACACTTCTTCGACGACCGCATCAACTAGCAGCCCTTCGTCGCTGAACGATATGCACGATATATTGATTGAGAAACGTCTCCGAAAATATAGTATGATATACCTTATTATTTATTAAATAACTGAGAAAAAAAAAGTGGAGAAAGTATGGCGCTTACCCGTTGTATGCGTTCATATCAAAACCGCTTTTATTGGAGACAAGATAGAGAGCATCCCTCCATTTTTTCAGAGTGCTAGAATCATATCGTGGCTTCTCTTTGTTGGTACGAGGATCCAATGGATCCAATGTTGTCTTGTTTTCTAGACATTGCAGATCTTGAGCATACCTTCCCTTTTTGCCGCTCCCCGTCCAGCGAACTTCCGAAGGATCGACATTATGGAAGACCGGAATAATGGTGGACCCGGATTCCACCATTAGTGCGAGCTCATCAAGACACCAGCTTGATTGAGCATATGTTGGAGAAAATATTGCGACATGCACTGAGGCGGTTCGAATAGCCTCTTCGATTTGAGAAAGGATGTCCTCTCCCTTGCGCAGTTCTGGCTGGTCCAGAAATACTCTTAACCCACGGACAATAAGGCGACGGTAGATATCGCTGGCGAGGCCTTTCTTTGTGTCGGGACCGCGATGGTTCAAAAAAACGTCATAAACCTGGCCAGTGTTGGTGGATGAAGACGAAGAAGAGGCGACGCATGTGATATCCCCAGTAAGATCCGCCATCGGATACAGAAGAAGAAAGAAGCAAGCGAGATCCAAGACGTTTTACAGAGAAGAAAGAAGCAAGCGAGATCCAAGATGTTTTACAGAGATTGGGAATGAGCGGTGAACCTCAATATTTTCGTCTGAATGATCTCACTAGTGCAAGACCACCTACCAGCGAATCGATGAGAATAAATGAAGACACTAATTCAGAGGATTTGTTTTTCGCTGAACGAACCAAGTCGATATATATTTCTATTGAATGAAATTTAGGATACTTTTGTTTTATTATTAAATTGTGAAATCAGGAAAGTTGCTGCTAATTTCCTTCGTTCACTGCATTATTGAGGGTTGAGTCACCGACCATATATTCCTGCATCGTCATTATTAAATTGTGAAATCAGTAAAGCTGCTGCTAATTTCCTTCGTTCACTGCATTATTGAGGGTTGAGTCACCGACCATATATTCCTGCATCGTTTGGAAGATATGGTGACCACAGATATGTGGGGCCCAATCTTTATGCAAAAGCAACTGCATCCACTAACCCGAGACATGATTTGATTCCTGAGGTTGATAAGTTAATTTATTAAGCAATACAGGTGGCATCCATCCACATAAGAAGCAAGTGGGAGTCGACGTCCATCACTGTCCATGGTTGGCACGCAGGCCTGGAATTTGGCGTCTTACAGGACGTATTTCAGGTTTTAAAACGTATTTGAGGTAAAGTATGACACCTAACAGTTGTACAGTATGGCCCACTAACATGAGCTTCGGTGGAAGATTGACAATATGTTAGAAAAAATATTTATAGTGGTAGGGACCACCTTATGTTCACACTTTTCAAAATCACCACTGCAGTGAAAATTTTGGCATGAATGACGTGGAAGATGGGAGGAAGCATCAAATTGGTCGCGTCTTTATAAAGTTTGCGGTATCATTTTTTTTATCCAAAAGAATTTGAGCGCCAATATATATTGTATATTTGTTTATAATTATGCTAAGTTTGTGGACGATATTGACAAACATGAAATCACTCTGAGAAAAGGAGAGTCCTTTCATGTTAAAGTTGAACTTTCCCTGGGTTAGGTTATAGGGTTATAATTTATAAATGTATTTTAAAAAATTTGAATTAATATGTTTAATTTAAAAAAATGATTGACTGTTTCAAAATTAAATTTTATTTTATATAAATTTTTAATAGTAATTAATTTATTTTTATTAAATTTTGTTTATGTGTAAGTTGTAATTTATCTATGAATTTCAAATCATGTGTCCTAACAAGAAGCTTTATTACTTGTGGAAATTTTAAGCCTAAACATATCTCATCATACATATTTACGCCGTAAGGCGTTCCTATGTGAAAACAACTCCCTGGCTGCCCTCGTGTCCTCTGTTTGCACCGTTCGATTTCATGTTAGACGATTAGATTGTGGTAGGCCGTTGATTTGAATTGCAAACCGCTTTAACCAAGCGGCAACCGATCGGACCTTGGTTAGTGGGGCATGAATCCAACCGCCTTCATGCACAAAATTTCGTTATAGCTGGCCGCAGTATTCGACAACTATTCCATTCGTTATAGCTGGCCGCAGTATTCGACCACTATTCCATTCCATTCTGGTGCGCCGCTGGCCACAGTATTCGACAACTGTTCCATTCTGCTGCGCCGCTGTTAGCTTAAATCAAATTCTGGTGTGCCCCCGTTAATTTAAATCAAATTCTAGTGAGACGAATCCCATAAAACGGGCGATGAGACGGACGCTGCTCACATTCCAATCCAGATGTTCACAGAGTGTGGCAGAGTGTGGAAAATGTATCAGAATGGCTCTTTTCTATGCCGAATATCAGAATCATGCACTACCTTCAGCGTTCTTCACCAGCATGGGCCAGACTCTTCTCTCACAGACATGAACAGTACTGAATTTACTTGCTCTTCCTCCTAAAACTTAACTTTGATTGTTGTTATGGTTTTTCTTGTTTGTAGTGTTGTGGTTTATATTTAAAATGTACTGTGGAAAAATGATTTGGTGTGAAAATGTGTTGCTTCTATTGAATTATACCACTGATGAAGTGAGCATCAGGATAATGACTGCGCTAAGGGAAGCTAAAGCATTATAGTAGCAGAGAAAATGACAACCTAATGCGAGGCTAATAGTTGTGCAGGATGTTGAGCTGTACATCTACTTGGAATTCCCTCGACCTATAATGAAAACTATCAATGTTTTTGGAAATTTCCTCAAACCCAAACGTTAATGCCCAACATATTGAGAAACTCTTGATCCTGCATATTTCCGCCTGCATTTCGTTATCAATCCCATGGTTAATAAGTATCTTTGTTTTGAGCAAGTTCTAGATCCCTTTAATCCATTGTGAATTAATGATATTTGGTCCTTTCTGTCTCAATCCTCATTTAGGTGTTTGGCTTTGATTTTGGTAGACTATGCCGGTTTAAGGCGCATGTGAAACATGTTGTTGCCATATTTGAAGCGTTGATTTAACCTTGTAACATTATTTTTCCACTTTCAATACTGTAGAAGTTACACTTTTATTTCTTGTGCTATGGCAACGGATTATGTTGTGAAATTGGCTTATTGGATTATTGTCGTTATACGATGTGAATAATTTTTTATTGCCTTTGTTTTGAATTGTTCCATTCATAATAATAAGCTACATTCTCCAAAACTACTTTTGTTTTGAAGTGTTCCCTTCATAATAATAAGCTACATTCTTGAAAACTGTTTGGGATGTATTATCCTCTTTCAAGGTTTTTTTTATCTTGCGTGTTTATTGTAGAAATTTTGCGTTAACATATTTTTCTTGTCTGGTTTGTCATAAGTGCTCATGGATTTAATTCGTTATATTTGTTTTTAGATGGGAAATACGGGTTTTTTGTAGTAATTTTCCCATAATGTGCTAAATTTATTGCCTGCCTACTGATGAGTGGGCCAAAACATCACTTAGAAGAAACGATGCAGGGTGGTGGAGAATGCAAGAGTGTGATTCTACAGGCTTGATTGGTCTGGAGAGCTGTATTTATGATATCAGATGGTGAATGTTAATATTAACCTTTAATGAAATTTTCAATCAAGACATGTTTTTGGGTTTTCAGTAAGCGGTCGTTTGAGACAGTCATTTTGGCGATCAGAATATGTTCTTGTAAATCGTGTCAGAATAGCATATCACATAGCTTTCAGAGAGGGAAAAACTCGGATAAAAACATGGTGACATGAAGATTATGACACCAGAAATCTTGAAAATCTATAGTTTGGATCAGATGTGATTCCATGACAAATAAATGCCCATTATTGAGAACATGATTTCAATGACCATATCACCTAAATATTTTAGTGTCTGTCTTAATATTATAAAGTAATTGAAAAAAGAAAATTATGATTAAAACATTATTCTATTATTATTTTGCATTTTAGTTATTTTTCAGATATATTTTTCACTCAATTTTGTTTTAAATTTAATAAAAATTTGTTAGAATTGCCGCCTTAATTTATATATTTATATATTTACACACTGGAGTGTTTAAAAAAATTTCAGAGTATTGAAATTTAATACAAATTGTTAGAAAAATTTCAGAGTATTGAAATTTAATACAAATTGTTAGAATTGCAAGCTTGATTTATATAGTTTACACATTTCAGAGTATTGAATCTATTGATACATTATAGCCTGCAATTCTAAAAATGAGAACAATTACACATTTGTAAAAAAAAATTGCATCTCAATAAATTAGATCTTTTCAACACTTTATAAATTCATAATTAAGTAAAATAAATCATGATTAAGTAGAAAATTAATTGTATTTACAATCTCCCAGCTTGAAACATTACAAATTTGAAAACTTTGACAGTTTTATCGTTAACTTTACAACTATTTACCAACACAAATACAAGTCATGTAAACTTTGGAGGTTTAATTGGGATTAAGCTCTGAAAGGCTAATTCCATGTTACTAATTCTAGACGATACAATTTAGTCCCACAGAAATCATTTGCTTCCTGACCCGCACATCTCAACTGCGCACTCGATCCAAAATTTTTAAAAGGGACTATATGCTAGCCCTTAAGATACACTTGCTGATCCAATTTTTTTAAAAGGGACTATAATCTAGCCCTTAATATATACTTGCAGAAGAATGAAGAAAGCCCTAATTACGCCGTAAGGCGTTCTTATGTGAAAACAACTCCCTGGCTGCCCTCGTGTCCTCTGTTTGCACCATTCGATTTCATGTTAGACGATTAGATTGTGGTAGGCCGTTGATTTGAATTGCAAACCGCTTTAACCAAGCGGCAACCGATCCGACCTTGGTTAGTGGGGCATGAATCCAACCACCTTCATGCACAAAATTTTGTTATAGCTGGCCGCAGTATTCGACAACTATTCCATTCTGGTGCGCCGCTGGCCACAGTATTGGACAACTGTTCCATTCTGCTGCGCCGCTGTTAGCTTAAATCAAATTCTGGTGTGCCCCCGTTAATTTAAATCAAATTCTAGCAGTATTCGACAACTATTCCATTTTGGTGCGCCGCTGGCCACAGTATTCGACAACTGTTCCATTCTGCTGCGCCGCTGTTAGCTTAAATCAAATTCTGGTGTGCCCCGTTAATTTAAATCAAATTCTAGTGAGACGAATCCCATAACAACGGGGGATGAGACGGACGCTGCTCACTGAGCATGGTTGGTCTTTCAACACTGCAGAGTGGATGGAACCAAAGAATATATGAGGGATTTCAATTCCAATCCAGATGTTCACAGAGTGTGGCAGACTGTGGAAAATGTATCAAGAATGGCTCTTTTCTATGTCGAATATCAGAATTATGGACCAAGGGCCAAGTTCTCTCGAAAAGCTATTGGCACCCTGGGGGAAGACATTCTCTGCTCTCGTTGTACAAAGGTAGTGAGAAAAAAGGCCTATGTTTTGTTGAATATTAATAGTTATTGTCAAGTTTTTATGTTTGTCTCATTGGATAAATTACACAATTTTGGTAAAATGGCTATTTTAATTGGCTAAATTACTTTGCAACCGATGGGTATGGTTATTTATGAATTTAGTTTAACATGGTAATTGTTTGAATTCCACCCTTCGCTGAAAAGTTCATTCGACAACTTTCATATTCTCTCTCTTTACTAGCATTGTAAACTATTTTAGCCAGAAATCATGGGCACACAAATATCCTGTTTGATTTCAAAATATACACACTATGCCATAGGCTTCATTTTCGACAACTTTCATATTCTCTCTCCTTACCAGCATTGTAAACTATTTTAGCCAGAAATCATGGGCACACAAATATCCTATTTGATTTCAAAATATACACCTATTGTTAGACTATGCCATAGACTTACGGAATATCCTATCGGCACATGAATTTTATTAAATTTAATTAAAAAATACAATGGTGAAAGCATGTCGTTCATGCGTTTTAGGCATATATCCTGTCCGTCCAGCAATTTTATTAAATTTAATAAAAAATACAATGGTGAAAGCATGTCGTTTGTGTTTTAGGCATTCCTTCTTCAATTTTATTAAATTTAATAAAAAATACAATGGTGAAAGCATGTCGTTTGTGTTTTAGGCATTCCTTCTTAAATTTGCTGCGCATTTTCTAAACTCCATCAATACATATATTTTAATGTCAAGAAAGTATTTACAAACGCATTCATTGAATTTTTCATTTGTGAAATTTATTAACATAAAACTTTATTAGATATTTATATATTCATTTATGTATATAGTTGGGTTGTTGCATCTGTTTATATGATTATTATTTTAGCGAAACAAATTATTGACATTCTTATACCAAAATCAGAAAGAGAATTTCACTTTCAAATGTAAATCGGGTTCAAAGATTATATCGGGTTTAAAAATGAAGGTGAAGCAGAGAAATTAGAGACCTGAAGGTTAACAATAAATCATTTAGATTGACATTTTTTCCTTATGGAAAATATATTTTGAAACTTATTTGTTGAAGGTGATGATATACCAAAATCAGAAAGAGAATTTCGCTTTCAAATGTAAATTGGGTTCAAGGATTATTTTTTCTGTGTTTCTGGTTGTCAATTTCATGTCAAAACAGAGCCGGTCACCAAGGAGTGTGGCTCATTATGCTCTCTACACTCAATGTTTGTGTCTTTAGTCATTAACTCTAGCTGAAACATTTTAGTGTCTTTAGTCATTAACTCTAGCTGAAACATTTTAGTGGAATCCAGGGCCAAGGATTTGGTTTCCATCTTTCTGTTTTTAGTGTTGAGTGATGTGTTTCAGTTTTATTCAAATACGTGAGCCCGCTTCATGTTTACATAAGTTGTTAAGTTTATAATGATGCACATTTTTTAATATTTAATCATGAGTTCAACTTGCCAGTAGAAAATGGAACAAAAAGAACAATCACATGAGATAATATCCACTATAAACTTCTTCATAAAAACTTTGTAGAATAATTACCAATTCATGGTAACTAAATATTTCATGTAGAGTTATGCATTACTTCAGTCCTTTACAAAGCAGAAATTCTAGTAACTAGTTACTGTTGATATCTCAATGCTCATGATTGCTTTTTCAAGGCCGTGATGCATATCAGTGTCAAGAAGGATACTGATTAGTAGTTGTGGAAAAATTATTATATGATTTGTCAAGGATAATGATTTGTTATTGGCTCCTATTGTTGCAATTGGGGATGATAAAAGCATTGCAAGTTTAGATATCTTAAGTAGTTGAAAAAATATTTGCTAATCTCTCCAGGAAAATAATCTCTTTTTATTCTTGTTCTTGGAAGGCAACATTTTTCGGAGTCCCACTGCAGAGGCTATATTTCGTGATGCTGTGCAGAAAAGGGGATTGACATCAGCATTCAAAATTGACTCTGCTGGAACTATTGACTACCATGAGGTAGCTTCTAGCTTATCATGGGTCAAGGCTAATTGAATTGGTATTTTTGTCTATTATACTGCAATAAATAGGTATCACGTATTAATATGTTGAAATTATTTGAAGGGCGATCCTGCAGATCCCAAGACGAAGAATGCAGCCAAGAAACGTGGAATAGAGATAACTTCTATATCAAGGTCTATATCACCTATAGACTTTTAAGGGTTTGATCTAATACTTGCAATGGACAAGCAGAACAAAGGTAAATAAAAAGCATAAATGGCATATAAAACTCCCAAAATTTTCAGTTTCATTTGCTAAGTTGTTCCAAACAGAATCTAATAAGCCAATACTATTGTTAAATTCAGCAAAATGTACATTAAAGTATGTCTATGTTATTGTTAACATATGCTTCTAATCAGTTTCTAAGTTGTGTGCAAAAATAAATTAATAACATGGGATGGATATATTTTGTAGCTGACATATTGACAATTCTCCTTCAGCGCCCCAATGCACAAGGCCTTTATTGCTTTTGCCAGGTAATTGGTTACATTTGGTATTCTTTATCGTTTCCCTGTGATACTGATACCACGGAGGAAGCCATTTTTATAGTCAGATGGAGAAAGTTGGGGGGAACAAAGTAGCTGTGAGATATCAAATGGACAATTACTGTGCCAATGGCTTGCAACCTTGGAGCTCTGAAAAGCTTCCTACAGCAGTGGTACGAGAACTCAACTTTGCTCAATTATGGTGAAGTTTTAGTGTGATAGCATCTGAGATTTGTTTTGAGGTTGGTTCTCTCTTTAACTGATTTTTTGATTTTGTGTGTTGTTGGCATTACAGATGTGCCTGATACTGCACTGATATTGAGAAAGCACACCCTTCGCACACCCTTCCAATGAAGCGATTTTCTTGCATGTTATTCAATGAATTAGAAATCTTCAATCCTCAGGATCAGTTGCCATTTGCATATGTAAGACACATGATGACGCCCAAAGTGAGGATTCACATGTTCGAATCAGCCATTTTTAATACAATAACAAATGAATATTGACACTCTTACAAAGTCAATCGAAGCATTTTCAAAGAGCCTCCTTTGGACCTACAAATTTCTTTGGGTTATGAATCCAGAGCCTGCAAATCGTATTTGGATAGAATGTGGGCTGCATATTCTGTTTGATTGTAGATTATAGCCTGCAAAAGCTATCAATTTTTTAAAATGTGAATGGTCATGAAATAGCAGAATATGGGAGGATCCACAACTGCAAATTGAACCAATGCATGATGTTGATGGATGCCATTGGTGTTAATTTTGTGCTAGATTGGATTAGATGATTGATTTACTTCTCAATAATTTAAGTCACTTTTACTGCCTCTGCCAACAAGAGATGATAGAGACTGTGCACCTATATCTAATATGTGTATTGCATTTAATGGAGTTGATAGGACTGAATTGTTTTTCCATGTAAATTCCATTGGTGATTCTGGTTATACCGGAAATGAAGGAAAATAGAATGAAACGTGCTCTTCTGGACAGCTGATATCCAAACTCGGTGTATGCCATGAATTTTTTTTTAACTCAAACAGAAACAAAGAATTTTTCCAGCCGGCTCTTCGTTGTCAACGCAATCCTGAACTGAAATTTGGTACAAGTTGTATAGGCTTGCATGTGCACCATCGTGACAGAGTTTTTATTAAAGGAGTTGTAATGTGGGGACAGATGTTGATTTGAGACAGTACAAATATATGAGTCTCTTTTGTGTTAGACTACATGGACGGTGGAACCCTTGCGTAGGTTCTTCAAACCCACAAGAAAATCCCAGAACACTATTTGGCTGAGGTTGCCAGGCAGGTGCTCAAGGGCTTGCATTACCTGCACCAGAACAAAATTGTTCACCGTGATATAAAGCCCTCCAATTTACTGATCAATAAGAGAAGTCAAGATTCCTGATTTCGGTGTCAGAACTATGTTGGCTCACACTTTGGCCCAGTGCAATTCCTTTGTGGGCACTTGTGCTTATATGAGTCCTGAAAGGTTCGATCATGATGGGTATTAATATACAATTTCTATTGTCTTCTGCGATGCAGTTCCTCGAATACCCTTCAGATTATGAAGCGGAGAAGTATTTTCTCAGGAAAGCTACAGCCATGGTGAATCGGTCTTGCCACTTATATTCTGAGTTTTCAGGTAATCAGAGATCCTCATATTTAACAATTTGAGAGATCTATCAAGAAACATTACCTTATGGCATGCATGTCTGTTAAAGTAATAAGGCTAAAACTATGTTTCGTTGTTGATGGCAGTCTCGGCTATTGTTCATCAGATTCAGAAATAAGAGTTATTTGGTAAATCTCGGCTACCGTACATGAAAGGAACTGAAAACCCCAATTCAACTTCAGGTCCAGTGACCTTCAGTGGAAATCTGGATGTGAAGGAAAGAAAAAGGTATTTCAATTATTCTGAAGGGATTGATTTGCCTTGTGGTTTTGCCAATTACCGTACCCGAGGGTTCCTTGTGTCTGAAGAAGACAAGAAGGTCATGGAACAATGCAAGGGGGGTGTGGTAATTTCAACTATATTTGGAGCCTATGAAAGATTAATAAACCCAAGAATGTTAAGAAAATCACAATAGAAAACATTTGTTTCTTCATGTTTATGGACAATGCAACTCTCACACTTCTTGCCAGATACCAGATCAAGCCCAATGAGTCTCATAGAATTGGAATTTGGCACATTGTTTTGGTCAGGGAGTTGCCATACAAGGAATCTGTAATGAATGGCCGCATACCCAAGTATCTTTCCCACAGGCTTTTCCCAAACTGTGTAAATTTTGGAAAATCTCCATGTAATTCACAACATTGATATTTCTATCTCAAAGCATCCTTACAATACTCATACCATGGAGGAAGCCATTTTTAAAGTCATATGGAGAAAGTGGAGCAAAGAAGCTGTGAGGTATCAAATGGACAGTTACTGTGCCAATGGCTTGCAACCTTGGAGCTCTGAAAATCTTCCCTCAAGAAGTGGTATGAGAACTCAACTTTGCTCAATTATGGTGAAGTTTTAGTGGGATAGCATCTGAGATTTGTTTTGAGGTTGGTTCTCTCTGTAGCTGATTTTTTGATTTTGTGGGTTGTTGTTGGCATTACAGATGTGGCTGATACTGCACTGATATTGAGAAAGCACACCCTTTCAATGAAGCTATTTTCTTGCCTGTTATTCAATGAATTAGATTTCTTCGATCCTCATGATCAGTTACCATTTTCATATGTAAGAGACATGATGACCCCCAAAGTGAGGATTCACATGTTCGAATCAGCCATTTTTAATGCAATAACAAATGTATATCAACATTCTTACAAAGTCAATCGAAGCATTTTCAAAGAGCCTCCTTTGGATCGGCAAATTTCTGAGCCTCCTTTGGACCGGAAAATTTCTTTGGTTTATGAATCTAGAGCCTGGAAATCGTATTTGGACAGAATGTGGGCTACATATTCTGTTTGATTGTATTAATTCATTTCAAATTTGATTGGCTGCTAATATTATTCTGTTTGATTGTATTAATTCATTTCAAATTTGATTGGCTGCTAATATTACAATTTCCAGAAGCTATCAATTTTTTAAACTGTGAAGGGTCATGAAATAGCGGGAAATAGCAGAATATGGGAGGATCCATACCTGCAAATTTAACCAATCCATGATGTTGATGGATGCCATGCGTGTTAATTTTGTGCTAGATTGGATTAGATGACTGATTTACTTCTCAGTAATTGAAATCATTTTTACTGCTTCTGCCAACATGAGATGATAGAGATTGTGCACCTATATCTAATATGTGTATTGCATTTAATGGCGTTGATAGAGACTGAATTGTTTTTCCATGTGAATTCCAGTGGTGATTCTCGTTATACTAGAAATGAAGGAAAATACAATGAAACGTGCTCTTCTGGACAGCTGGTATCCAAACTCGGTGTACGCCATGAAAACATTTTTAACTCAAACAGAAACAAAGAATTTTTCTAGGTGGCTCTTCATTGTCAACGCAATCCTGAATTGAAATTTGGTACAAGTTGTATAGGCTTGCATGTGCACCATCGTGATAGAGCTTTTATTAAAGGAGGTGTGACGTGGGAACAAATGTCCCCATATGTTGATTGTTACATTTCTGCATCTTTTTTAGATTTTCCTATCCCTATGTCGCCATTGCTCTTCTATTTATGCACATTTCTGCATCTTATTTAGATTTGCATATTCCTATGTCACTATTGCTCCTCAATTTATGCACATTTTTGCACCTTATTTAGATTTTTCTATTCCTATGTCGCCATTGCTCCTTAATTTATGCCTTACGGCGTTTCCTTTGCAACATTTGGTGCAAATGCTAGTTATATTTTTACTATGCATCCTTATTAAAAATGATTCATAATTTCTTAGCATATCTTTAAACCTTAAATTAGTGTAATAGGCAAGGTGAGTTTAAATTGACGGATGTTGTTGGTGCAACATAACATTGGTTTTAGGAGTAAGAATAGTCTCAAAATGCAAAAATATAGAAGATAGTTGATGTTGAAGAAGATAGTTACATGTTGCAACCATGTACCACAAAAGGTTGTAGTGGCCATAATGTAGGATTTCCATGGAAGGAAAAATGAAATAATTCAAAGTCCTATTTGGAAGCACAATACAATGGGAATATGGGCCAACCTTTAAAGTAATCTTAGAGGAGAGGTGATAATCATTCATTTCAAACTAACATGCTTTTATTTTTTGAAATGATAATTGAGATTATTATTGGTTATGATTAGAATCTTCATGTTTCTCATTATATTCACTGTCATGAGATTAATAATCTTAGCAATGAAATGTAAAAGAGGGTTCATCCATAATATTCAAGTTAATCATCCCATATACCTCTACTCATTTTTTAGATTCATATTTCTTTATGACCACTTATGCTTGTTGTTTAAGCACATGGATCTTCCTTTCAAAATAAGCTAAACATAAATACCATCAAATCTTTCAAATCTACTTCAATCAATAAGCTACCAGCGTTGTATAGATAAAATACCAATAAGTTATGTTTCAAACCCTTCAACTATGACTTCTTCCTATGCCCAAATGTTAGTCAAATTCCCTCATGCTATAACACCTCACAACATTTATTTGATTCCAGAATTGAGCAATTCATGGTATATTTATATATAATCTTCTAGCATTTCCCAAGTAGGCCTTCAATTACCAATATTTAGAAGCCCTTGTTCTAAGTACACATTTGTATTATTTTTTCAACTAATAAAGTTTGTAAATGACTATGTTAGCACTTTTAATTAATAAATTTATATTGATTATGAACTAGGAATTATATATAAAGCTCTATAACCATGATTTAAGGGTTTTGATAAAATTTGGGTGTTCAAACAACATTGGAAATGGCGATATGCAGTGGGGTCGAGGTTGTGAAGAAAGGTAGAGGAAGTTTAAGGTTTGTTGTCTTTGGAATCTATTAGGAACATTGATAATGTTGTCTCCCTCTACTAGGGAATTTATTTTTTTATCATGCCACTCAGCTTTACAAGCTAAAACTTGGGATTGATTTGTTTTTTCACCCTAAACCTAGACCTCCAAACTTCATTTTCATTACCTTTGAATTAGATATATTCACACACTATTGATGTTAGTCACTATGCTTTCTCATTATTATATTTCTTCATTAAAAGTGATGATTATGATGGGTTGCGTAGTTCATTTCTTTTGTAGTTTTCCTCTTCTATGAGATCACAAATACTAATAACTTTCATTATTTGTGAGATTAAATATATTAGTAGTTTCTTGAAGGAAACTCTATTTATATGAAATATATGAGGCTACTATATGGACCATAGTAGTTTTGACTTCAATCATCCATCATTTTAAATACTACTTTCTAAAATATTTCCTTCAAGTCACAAACTCTAGGATTTGCACCCAATGAAAAGGACCTTCACCACTATGATTCTAATGTAACATTCTTTTTTCTAATCCCCAAGTTTTGCAATGTAATTAAAGGATGATAATGTTGAAGAGACAATATGGATATATTGCCAAGATTGTCTGTTGTAAATATTTTGATTAAATTATAAACTATTAAATTTGAAGAAGAAGGAGAATCCTATATGAATCTTGATGTATGGAAGGATAGGTTACTTAGGAATTCTGTAAGGGAGAATGGGAAGTTTCCCATCTTCCCTAAATTTAATGTTATGACCCCTAATGTTCTTGTTGAACTACCAACTACCTAAGTAGCTATGAGAGGATGGGGGAGAAGGTGTTGGGACAACTTGAGCATGGGCTATGTACCTCACAATAGAGTGTTGGTTGATTTCACATCCAAAGAAGGGGAACTTGGACCTTTCCTGTGTGAAGCAACACTTGTGGGTAGAAAACATGTCAACTTTTGAGTTAGTTGTTTTAAGTAGAGTTTGGAAGATGGTAACAATTAGAGAAAAATATTTAAAAAAAGACCTGAACTATTTGTGTGAACCCATAATCCTTGTGAACGCACAAATATAAGAATGAAAACATTGCGAAACTGTAAACCTATGATTGGAAGTTGGACAACAAATTACAGGTTTGAATTGTGTTAGCTGAGGAAACCAGAGGGACAGCCCTTCACTTGAGCCGGGTAGACCAAAAAGAACTCTACTATCTGGTTGTGTTTGTTCATGTGAAGCACTTGAAGGAGAAAGGATTTTCAAGGAAACCATAGGAAGTGGAGAAGTGATCTGGGAGGATCCAAGATGCCTCAAAACTAAAATTCCAAAATTGAGATGAAAAGGTTGCCATAATGAGGAGCTTAGTGATATCTTTCTAACATAACTTGAATGAGCTCAAACAAACTTTATATGAGAAAGTTATCACATTCCGACGTTTTGCAAAAACATGCAAAAAGGAAGGATATAGGTGACAAATGGTAGTCCCAAAGGGTGACATGTGGTAGGTTTTATGAAGGACACGTGGGAGGATCAAAAGAATAAACATGATGTGAGATTGACGTGACAGTGACATGGTAGCATCAACCGAGGACAAATGGTAGAGACAATGATGTGGCATTTATTTGGCAATTGACTTTGTAGGTGGCTGTGCAACTAACTAAGTCTTGGGCGTTGATTGTGTGACATGTGGACCAATCAAGTGGAGTAATGTGTTAACTTAGGTTGGAACAAAACTCTCTTGACCTCTCTAGAAGAGTCGCACAAATGGTTTGAACTCACAACCTTGTTAGCAACAACCCAAAGAGTCATTGTTGTACCAACCATTGATTCTTACTATGTATAAGTGGAAACTTCTATTTGAAGTTATTACAACCTACAGATATTTTAAAATAGCATAGGTGGGCTTTGAACCCGTGAAGCCACTGTTAAAATTGGAAGTCAACTTTGACTTTTCAATGTATAATGACAAGCTTAATTCATAAATATTAGATAATTGGATTTAACAAATAGAAGTTTATTGTCATGTTTAGCAGATTGTTGAAGAAGACGTAAAGATTCAGTTGGCTTATTTACGACTTGAAGGTACACCGTTGGTTTGTTGGGAGAGTAAACTTTAAGAAGGTAGCAAAAAGACTTTTAAGATCCTTTCTTCATGGTCAAAATTCACTAATGCATTAAAGAAATAGTTTTATCCTTTAGCATACACCCATAAAGAAATCATGGAATGGAAAAATTTGAGACAAGGAAAAGGACAAAGCATAAAAGGCTTTACTAAATAATTTAGGAAGAAGGCATTGGCTTTAAATATTCCATTATATAATCTAGAAATTCTTTTAAAATATATTGGTGCATTTTATAGTTACATTCACCATATTATTTTCTTATTTAATCCCACTAATTTGGATGAAGTATGTGTCCAAGCTACTCATCTTGTTCCACGGGAAATAATGTGCAAAGTGATTTCAAACAAAAGTAAACATCTAAATTTTTATAAGTCAATTTCAAAGGAAAAGGGAAAGGCAAGAAGGTTGCTACAATGAATAAGAAGAGGCAAAGCCTACATGTTCTCATTGTAGAAAGGAAGGGTATGATGATGCTCATTTTTGGAAGATACATCCTAAACTAAGGCCTAAAAGGTCTAGAGGAAAAGGAGAGAAAAATACTATTGCCACAGTGCAACAAAACTTGGGATCTGATTCAAGAGATGAAGCTTAGATCACAACTGTAGGAGTGCAAGGTAAAACATCTTCTCCTGACAGTTGTAGTTCTTCTAATCCATCTCCTAGTCCTAAAAGTAGAAGAAGCGAGTTTTTTCACATAAGGGTGATACTTAAGCATATGAAAGATGAAAATATTTTTTTTATATTGGTTCCCAAGTAAATGTATTATCTGATGCAAATTTCAAGAAACTGGAATTAGAAACAAGACCTCACAAGAAACCTTATCCTCTCTGCTATGCATGTGATGATGCAAAGCTACAAGTAACCAAACAATGCAAACTTAAATTTGCTATCACTTCAAAATTTGTTGATGAGGTTCAATTAGATGTGGTTCCTCTTGATATTTGTGGAATTGTATTGGGAAGCCATTACTTGTATGAAAGTAAAGCCGTATTCTTCAAGGAGGAGAACAAATATCACCTCACTAAAGACGAGGTTGAGTATATTGTAAGGGAACATAGCATGAAGACTAAATTATCATTTGTTGGTGCAAGGAAAATGAAGAGGCTCATAAATGCTAGAAAGAAATTTTTACTTATAGTTGTGAAAGCAAAAGATGTTGAACAATGTACTAATTTTAAGGGTTGCGATCCTTCTCATAAGGATGAATTAGTTATTCTCATTTCTAACTATGATGAAATATTCCAGGAACCTGAAGGATTGCCTCCCAAGGGGGAGATTCAGAATGAGATTCAATTGCAAGAAAGTTCCCTTCTTCCTAATGTTGGTATGTACAAGATGTCCATAATTGAGAATGTAGAGATGAAAGTTAAGTTCAAGAATTTCTTGAAAATGGAGTCATCATGCCTAGTTCCTCTCCATGTGGATCTCCTATTGTGATAGTACCAAATGTTGATTTTTAGGGTATCCTCTAAATTGATAATTACTTCTAATGATTTTAGTTTTTTTTATTCATTTATCATCATAAAGCAATTATGTAGAGGAGCTAAATAATAAAAAAATATGCCAAAAGTATAATAAATAGACAATTACACATGAACACAAGCATTTACCCTAGGAAAAACCAGATGGGGGAAAAACCAAACAACCTTTTCATTAGAGAAATTCTTGTTTTCAACAAGAGATACATCTAAACATCCTATTCATTTATAAGGTCAAATTGACCATCAAATGAACTTGGTTGAACATAATCCAACTCCATCCTAGTCAAGCCATATTCCCAAAAAATTTGGTATGATTAGGTTTGCTTAGAATTAGGCCTTCTTCCTTCCTCAAAATCCAATCCTTCCTTAGAAATTTGGTCCAGTACAAAGATTTGTCTAACATAGAGGGCTACCACAAAGATTCAATCTCGTACAACAAAGATTCATCTAGCACAAAGGGCTACCACAAAGATTCGGTCATGTACATCGTATATATGTCATGCACAAAGGGCTACCACAAAGATTCGATCCTGTACAACAAAGGGAGAAATTCATCCTTCATCTTCATCCTTCTTTCTTCTCTCCTTCACATGGCTTAACAGAAGATATTATGTCTTTTATGATAAAATATGAATTGGTGCTTGAGAAGAGGTTGAATATGTCCTATATATATATCCATTAGGCCTAATGGGTTCCTTTCTTAACAAAGCTGACTTGGACACTTGAAGGGGCCAACATAACTAGGAGGAGGCTGACATGGTTTCTTTTGGAGACAAAAATTATATTTTTAAAAGTTCAAATTTTCTTCTTTTGAAAAGAGCATGAGGAACACACTTCACAAAATTTTTCTTTACAAATACAGCATGGACCAAAAACAATAATTATGAAGACCAACTGTAGTAAAAAAATTCAAAACCAAAGAAGGATGGTACATGGAGAATGTGTGTTGACTTTCGTGCAGTAAACAAAATCTCGGTAAAGAATCGATACCCTATTCCTTGTATCGATGATTTGTTAGGTTATTTAAAAGATGCAGATTATTTTACTAAGTTAGATTGTGAAGTGGTTATCATCAAATTCAGATTGCAGAAGGTGATATTTGGAAAACCACTTTCAAAACAAAGAATGGTTTGTTTGAATGGTTAGCGATTCCTTTTGGGCTTTACAATGCCCCAACAACTTTTATGCATTTGATGAATGATGTTTAACAAAGTTATTGATCAAACAAGAACTATTACCTGAAAACGAGAACTCTATCTAAAAGACCCCAAAAAAACATGAAAAAAATAGCCCGAAAATGAAAAGTGTTGATTCTGCATCACCACTCTTTTTTTATATATTTATTTCGGAGTAATTTTTCAATATTTTTTAAAAATAACAGTGCCCTAGGGATTTTTGACGGTTTTGAAGCCATATATACAATAAAAAAACCAGTTTAAATAACACAAATCAAGATTTCACATCAAAGTTTTCCATCGGATTCTGGCACCAGAAAGTCCAAAAAGTCACATTAAAGACAACTCCTATATAAATATTAATGAGTCAAGATCCTATATCAAAAATAACCAGCCTAGATCCATGTTAACTCCGGATCTATCAAGCGTCGAGAGAGATCAAATCTCTTGAGGTGCAAACCTCTTTTTTGAGTGAAAAATTTGAGGAAAGGTTTGTACCTCAAGAGATCTGATCCCTCTCGGTGCTTAATAGATCTAGAGTTAAGATGGATCTAGGGTGGTTTCAGTCGTGTCCAGCCAAAGAAAATCTAACTAACAGATGACTAATTTTATCAATAATATGTAGAATCATCTAATATTAAATATAATCATTTTAAATACGCTAAATACGTCTCAGATTAATCTGGTCATTTTAATTTTAAATTTTCTTAGTTAGCCCAGTTTGTTGAGATGATAAATATTGTGAAGAACTTTAATGATGAAAAAAAAATTGAATGTAAAGTGACAATGTAATGGTGTTGAATGATAGAAAATGTGAATAATAAGAATATAGTAAATTACAAATAGTATTTCATTGTGATTAATCTCAAACTATTTTCTTCTACTATTCTTATTGTCATCCTTGTTACTTTTGTCATCTTTTCATATCAATTATATGAAAAGGACACGTTAAATCGTAACCCGTGTAAATATTTAGCTCAATATATTGTAGTAAACATCATACCTTGTCTCTCTTTCTCTCCAATATTAATAGGTTGAATTACTATAACATAAAAATCAATGTACATTGTCTTTATGCTTACAGTGAAATCAATGCACAATATTGATCCAATCACTTTAAATTAATGTATCATCATACATCCAATTACATCAAATCAAAAATCAACTTGTACGCTGAAATCAATGCATCTAATGCAAGAGATCAAATAAGATTAGAAAACAACATTTACACTGAAATCAATGCATCTAATGTAAACAATCAAATACGATTCAAAATCAACATTTACACTCAAATAAATGGATCTAGTGAAAGTAAGAAAATAGGTTTATAAACCAACATCTACACTGAAATCAATACATCTAGTGCAAGTAAGCAAATAGGATTATAAACCAACATCTACACTGAAATCAATGCATCTAGTGTAAGCAATCAAATAGGATTAAAAATCACCATCTACACTGAAATCAATACATTTAGTGAAAGAAATCAAATAGGATTAGAAATCATCTACATTGAAATAAATACATCTAGTGCAAGCAATTAAATGTCATTAGAAATCAACACCTACACTAAAATCAATGCATCTAAACTGAAATCAATGCATCTAGTGCAATAAATATTCTTCTCTCTCTCCCCCCTCCATCTATATAGATGTATCTCCCTCCATATCTCCATATTTGTCTCTCTATCTTAACCCCCCAAGCATACATGCTCTCTCACTCCATATCTATCCATATCTCTGTCCCTCCTTCTCTCTCTCCATCTCTCTCTTCTGCCCTCTCTTCACTTTCCATCTATATCTCTATCTCCCTTTGTCTCTCTATATCACCCCCAAAACATACATTCTATTTCTCCAATCTATCTATCTATCCCTCCCTCTCTCTTCCCCTTCTCTCCTTCTCCCCTGCTTCTATCTCTCTTCCCTCTTGTTATCCTCTCTCTCTCTCCAACTATGTTAGTATATCCCTCCCCCTCTCCTTCTCCCTCCCCCCTTCTCCCTCTCTCTTTTTATTTGTCTCTTTATCTCACCCCTAAACATACTCTCTCTCTCCATCTCTCCCTTGTCACTCTCTACATATTTCTTATTCCCTCCCTCTCTCATCCTCTCTTGAAATTCCTCTCTCTCCCTTTCTCTCCTACCTTCCTCTCTCTTCCCCATCTCTCTCTCTCTCCGCTCTCCAATCCTCTCACTATCTCCCTCCCTCTCTCCTTCTCTCCCCACCTCCATCTTTGTGTCTCCCTCTCTTACCCTTTTCTACATCTCTCACTCATCCCTCTCTCTTTCTTCATTCCTCCTCTCCCCTATCCTTAAGTTTATCTCCATCTCTCCCTTGTCACTCTCCCTATCTCTCCATCTCTATCACTCTATGTATTTGTTCTTCCCTCCCATATATATCTAGAGTTAATATATATCATGATATATTAATATATATCATAATATAACAAATTTAATATTGTATTAATCCAAAGTTTTTAAATTTAATAATATTAATATTAGGGTTAATAGTGTTTTTTTTTTGGTATGGTATTAATAATAATTTGGCCCATGGTATTAATAGGCTTCACCTAAATAAAACATATTTTTTGAGTTTTGGCAAATATAAAGAGGTCTATGGAATAAATATAAAAGGATGTTTTATTTATTTATGGTACCTCTAGTTTATTTATATTTTTATTTATTTACCATATCTCTTTTATAAATATGGTATTTGACCCATGGTATTAATAGACTTCACCTAAATAAAACATATTTTTTGAGTTTTCATAAATATAAAGAGGTTTATGGAATAAATATAAAACTAGGTTTTATTTATTTACCATACCTCTAGTTTATTTATATTTTTATTTATTTACCATACATATTTTTTGAGTGTTAGTAAACCTCTTTATATTTTAAATATATACTGTGTTTATACATACTAATAGATGTTAAATGTTAAACATTACGTTTACATTTACATATTTACATTTTGCGGTGAGATCTAACCCCATAAAAAATATTAAAATTAAAACAAAACCATCAAAAGGGAGGGTAATTTTTTTTAATAACAGCTAGTTTATAAAAAATAATATTTTAATAATGATTATTAATATCAAATAATATTCAAGAATAATAATATTATAATGTATAATAATTATTAAAAAAAATTAATTAAGAAAGATAGTAGCAAACATTAATAAGAAACAAACAATCTAAGTCAACCAAAGACAAGGAACGAAATCATATATATATATATATATATATATATATATATATATATATAAAGAGGATTCAAGGCCTTATTAATGAATCAAGATCCTATAACAAAAATAATAATTAAAGGGAACTAAAATTAAAACAAAACAATCAAAATGGAGTGTAAAAAAGTTTTGAAGGTGAGAAAATAGATCAAAAGAATATTAACATTAAATGCAAATACCTATATAGAAACAAAACAATTCATAAATAGAAACATCAAACCCTAAAAAAAAAAATAATCCGCAAAGGCCTCCCTTAATTTACGATGATGGAAATGACTAACCTTGGTAATGCCATAGGCTTCCTCAATGCAAACACACAAACCACTCAAAACATTCAAAGACACTTGTGCAAACCATTCAAGATAAACAACATATACTAAATTAAAAAAAGAATAATAAGATTATGCCAAACAAAAAAACTTAATGTAAATTTTAGAATTTATCTCAAATATATGCATAATATTGATAATTTAAAAAATTAGCATTATCGCTGTAGAGTGATATGTCATGCGCAGAGAAATCAAATCCCTCGTAGAATAAACTTTGCGTACTCAAAATTTGATATTCTCAACCAACCAATCAAATATACTAACTCCACCAATGGCATTTAATAGTTCGTACAAAATCGAAATCGCGGGGCTGGCCTGTAATGAACCGCGTTTCGAGCAATGGACCACGCGGTGACCATCTTTGTAAATTTCACGCGGTGGATGCTTCGTGTGGGGTTCATTGTTGACGATGCTTCGCCGATGCCACGCGGAAGATGTTTTCCCTAAAGTAGAGGCGCACGCGATGGATTTTTCAGAGGAAATATTTATAGTGGTAGGGACCACTTTATGTTGACACTTTCCAAAATCACCACTGCAGTCAAAATTTTGGGATGAATGACGTGGAAGATGAGAGAAAGCATCAAGTTGGTCACGTCTTTATAAAGTTTGCAGTTTCATTTTCTTTATCCAAAAGAATTTGAGCACTAATATATATTGTATATTTGCCTATAATTATGTTAAGTTTGTGGACAATATTAACAAACATGAAATGATTGTGAGAAAAGGGGAGTCCCTTCATGTCAAAGTTGAACTTTTCTTAGTTTAGGTTATAGAGTTATAATTTATAAATATATTTTAAAAATTTTGAACTAATATTTTTAATTTAAAAAGATGATTGATGGTTTCAATGACTTAATTAGTTAAATTTTATTTTTTATATATTTTTAATAATAATTAATTTATTTTTATTAAGTTTTGTTTATGTGTAAGTTGTAATTTATATATGAATTTCAAGTGGTGTGTCCTAACAAGAAGCTTTATTACTTGTGGAAATGTTAAGCTTAGACATATCTCATCATACATATCTATATTTTTACTACGCATCTTTATTAAAAATGATTCATAATCTCTTAGTATATCTTTAAACCTTAAATTAGTGTAATAGGCAAGGTGAGTTTAAATTGACAGATGTTGTTGGTGCAACATAACATTGGTTTTAGGAGTAAGAATATTCTCAAAATGCGAAAAGAAAGAAGATAGTTGATGTTGAAGAAGATAGTTACACGTTGCAACCATGTACCACAAAAGGTTGTAGTGGCCATAATGTAGGATTTCCTTGGAAGGAAAAATGAAATAATTGAAATTCATGTTTGGAAGCACAATAAAATGGGAATACGAGTCAACCTTTAAAGTCATCTTAGAGGAGAGGTGATAATCATTTATTTCAAGTTTACATGCTTTCATTTTTTAAAATGATAATTGAGATTATTATTGGGTATGATTAGAATCTTCATGTTTTCCATTATATTCACTATCATGAGAGTAATAATCTTAGCAATGAAATGTAAAAGAGTGTTCATCCACAATATTCAAGTTAATCATCCCACATGCCTTTACTCATTTTTTAATTCATATTTCTTTATGATCACTTATTTGTGTTGTTTAAGCACATGGATCTGCCTTTCAAAATCAACTAAACATAAACACCATCAAATCTTTCGAATACACTTCAATCAATAAGCTACCAAAGTTGTATAGATAAAATGCCAATAAGTTATGTTTAAACTCTACAACTATGACTTCTTGCTATGCCGAAATGTTAATCAAATTCCCTCATGCTATAATACCTCACAATATTTATGTGATTCCAAAATTGAGCAATATTTATAAATGTATTTTAAAAATTTTGAACTAATATTTTTAATTTAAAAAGATGATTGACTATTTCAATATTAAATTTTATTTTTATATATATTTTTAATAGTAATTAATTTATTTTTATTAAATTTTGTTTACGTGTAAGTTGTAATTTATATATGAATTTCAAATCGTGGGTCATAACAAGAAGCTTTATTACTTGTGAAAATTTGAAGCCTAGACATATCTCATCATATATATTTATATCTTTATTACGTATCTTTATTAAAATGATTCATAATTTCTTATTATATCTTTAAACCTTAAATTAGTGTAATAGGCAAGGTGAGTTTAAATTGAAAGATGTTGTTGGTGCAACATAACATTGGTTTTAGGAGCAAGAATATTCTCAAAATGCGAAAAGAAAGAAGATAGTTGATGTTGAAGAAGATAGTTACACGTTGCAACCATGTACCACAAAAGGTTGTAGTGGCCATAATGTAGGATTTCCTTGGAAGGAAAAATGAAATAATTGAAATTCATGTTTGTAAGCACAATAAAATGGGAATACGAGTCAACCTTTAAAGTCATCTTAGAGGAGAGGTGCTAATCATTTATTTCAAGTTTACATGCTTTCATTTTTTAAAATGATAATTGAGATTATTATTGGGTATGATTAGAATCTTCATGTTTTCCATTATATTCACTATCATGAGATTAATAATCTTAGCAATGAAATGTAAAAGAGTGTTCATCCACAATATTCAAGTTAATCATCCCACATGCCTTTACTCATTTTTTAATTCATATTTCTTTATGATCACTTATGTGTGTTGTTGAAGCACATGGATCTGCCTTTCAAAATCAACTAAACATAAACACCATCAAATCTTTCGAATACACTTCAATCAATAAGCTACCAAAGTTGTATAGATAAAATGCCAATAAGTTATGTTTAAACTCTTCAACTATGACTTCTTGCTATGCCAAAATGTTAATCAAATTCCCTCATGCTATAATACCTCACAATATTTATGTGATTCCAAAATTGAGCAATTCATGGTATATTTATATCCAATCTTCGAGTATTTACCAAATATTAAACCTTCAATTACCAATATTCAGAAGCCCATGTTATGATTACACATTTGTATTGTTTTTTCAACTAATAAAGTTTGTAAATAACTATGTTAACACTTTTAATTAATAAATCTATATTGATAGTGACCAAGGAATTAAATAGAAAGTTCTATAACCACAAGTTTGGGGTTTTGATAAAATTTGGGTATTCAAAGAACATTTAAAATGGGGATATGTAGTGGGGTTGATATTGCAAGGAAAGGTAGAGGAAGGTTAAGTTTTGTTGTCTTTGGAATCTATTAGGAGCATTGACAATGTTGTCTCCCTCTACTAGGGAAGTTATTTGTAAACTTTTGGTTATCATGCAACTACGCTTTGTAAGCTATAATTTGGGATTTATTTGTTTTTTCCCCCTAAACATGGTCCTCCAAACTTCATTTTCATGAGCTTTGAATTAGCTATATTCACACAATATTTATGTTACTCACCATGCTTTCTCATTATTATATCTCTTAATTAAAAGTGATGATTATGATGGGTTGCCTAGTTCATTTATTTTTTAGTTTTCCTCTTCTATGAGATCAAAGATACTAGTAACTTACATTATTTATGAGATTAAATTTATTAGTAGTTGCTTGAAGCAAGCTCTATTTATATGAAATATATGAGGCTACTATATAGACCATAATATTTTTGACTTCAACCATCCATCATTTTAAATATTACTTTCCAAAATATTCCCTTCAAGTCACAAACTCTAGGATTTGCCATAAATGAAAAGGATCTTCTCCACTATGATTCTAATGTAACATTCCTTTTTCTAATCCCCAAGTTTTTCAATGTAATTAAAGGATGATAATGTTGGAGAGCCAACATGGATATATTTCCAAGATTGTCTATTGTAAATATTTTGATTTAATTATAAACTACTAAAGTTGAAGAAGAAGGGGTATCTTAAATGAATCCTGATGTATGGAAGGATTGACTAATTAGGAAGTCTGTAAGGGAAATTGGGAAGTTTCCCATCTTCCCTAAATTTAATGTTATGACCCTAATGTTCTTCTTGAACTACCAACTGCCCAAGTAGTTATGAGAGGATGGGGGAGAAGGTGTTGGAGCCACCCAAGCATGGGCTACGTACCTCACAGTAAAGTCTTGGTTGACTTCACATCCCAAAAAGGGGAACTTGTATCTTTCCTGTGTGAAGCAACACTTGTGGGTAGAAAACATGTCAATTTTGAGTTAGTTATTTTGAATAGAGTTTGGAGGATTGTAACATATAGAGACAAATATAGAAAAAATACTTGAACTATGTCTATGAACCTATAATCCTTGTGAACATGTGAACCTAAGAACCACGACCTTGTTAACTTCTAAATCTATGATTAGAATTTGGACTATAGATTCCAGGCTTGAAGTGTGTTAGTTGAGGAAATCAGAGAGAGATCCCTTCACTTGAGTCAGGTAGACCAAGAAGAAATCTATTATTTGGTTGTGTTTGTTCATGTGAAGCACTTGAAAGAGGGAGGATTGTCAAGGAAACCACAAGAAGTTTTAAAGTGATCTAGGAGGATCCAAGATGTCTCAAAATTCAGTAGTCCAAAATCAAGATGAAAAGGTTCCCATGATGAATAACTCGATGATATATTTCCAATGCAACTTAAACGAGCTCAAACAAACTTCGTATGAGAAAGTTATCACATTTTGAAGTTTTGGAAAAACATGCAAAAAGGAAGGATATAGGTGACATGTGGTAGTCCCAGAGGGTGACACATGGTAGGTTGTATGAAGAACACATGGGAGGACCAAAATAAGACACGTGATAGGAGGCTAACGTGACATGGTGGCATGGTAGCACCAACATAGGATACATGGCAGAGGTGATGATGTGGCATCTATGTGGCAATTGACTTTGTAGGCGGTTGTGCAATTCACTAAGTCTTAGGCATTGATTGTGTGACATGTGGACCAATCAAGTGGTTTAATGCGGTAACCTAAGTTGGAACAAAACTCTATTGACCTTTCCAGAAGAGTCGGGAAAATGGTTTGAACTCGCAACCTCGTCAGCAACAACCCAACGAGTTATTGTTGCACCAACCATTGATTCTTACTATGTATAAGTGGAAACTTCTATTTGAATTTATTACAACCTACAAAGATTTTAAAATAGCATAGTTGGGCTTTGAACTCGTGAAGCCATTGTTGAAGTTTGATGTGAACTTTGACTTGTTAATGTATAATGACAAGCTTAATGTAAAGAGATTAGATAATTGGATTTGACAAATATAATTTTATTGTTATGTTTAGAATATTGTTGGAGAAGAGGAAAATATTTAGCTGACTTATCTATGAATTGAAGGTATAACGTTGGTTTGGTGGGAGAGTAAACTTGAAGAAGGTAGCAAACAGAATGTTAAGATCCTTTATTCATGGTCAAAATTCACTAATGCATTAAAGAAATAGCTTTGTCCTTTAACATACACCCATAAAACAATCATGGAATGGAAAATTTTGAGACAAGGAAAAAAACAAAGCATGCAAAATTTACTAAATAATTTAGGAAGAAGGCATTGGCTTTAAATATTCCATTATATAATCTAGAAACTCTTTTAAAATATATCTATGCATTGCACAATTACATTCACCATATTATTCTCTTATTTAATCCAACTAATTTGGATGAGGTATGTGTCCAAGCTACTCATCTTGAGTCTAGGGGAAAGAATGTGCAAAGTGATTTAAAAAAGAAGCAAAGATTCAAGTTTTAAGAAGGAAAATTCAAAGGAAGAGGGAAAGGCATTAAGCTTGCTACAATGAACAAAGAAGAGGAAAATCCTACATGCTCTCATTATAAAACGGGAGGGCACAATGATGATCACTGTTGGAAGCTACATCCTAAACTAAGGCCTAAAAGGTTTGGAGGAAAAGGAGAAAAAAATACTCTTTTCATAATGCAATAAAATTTGGGATTTGATTCAATGGATGAAGCTTAGATCACAACAGTAGGGGTGTAAGGTAAAAACATCTTTGCATGCTAGTTCTAGTAGTTCTATTCCATATCCTAGTCCTGAAAGTAGAAGACGTGAGATTTTTCACATAAGGGTGAAAATTAAGCATTTGAAAGTTGATAATATTTTTTTATATTGGTTCCTAAGTAAATCTAATATTTGATGCAATTTTCAAGAAACTGGTATTAGAAACATTAGCTCACAAGAAACCTTAATCTCTCGGTTGGGTATGTGATGATCCAAAGCTACAAGTAACCAAACAATGTAAACTTAAATTTTCTATCACTTCAAAATTTGTTAATGGGTTTCAACGAGATGTGGTTCCTCTTGATATTTGTGGAATTGTATTGGGAAGCCATTACTTGTATGAAAGGAAATCCATATTCTTCAAGGAGGAGAAAAAATATCACCTCACCAAAGATGGGGTTGAGTTTATTGTAAGAACACATAGGATTAAGACCACATTATAACTTGTTAGTGCAAGGAAAATGAAGAGGCTCGTAAATGCTAGAAAGAAATTTGTACCTATAGTTGTGAAAGAAAAAGGTGTTGAGCCATCTGATGCTTTTAAGGGTTGTGATCTTTCTCATAAGGATGAATTAATAAATCTAATTTCTAACTATGATGAAATGTTATAGGAACCTGAAGGATCACCTCCCAAGAGGGAGATTCGGCATGAGATTCAACTACAAGAAAGTGCCCCTCTTCCTAATGTTAGTAAGTAGAGGATTTATGTAATTGAGAATGTAGAGATAAAAGGTAAGTTCAATAATCGCTTGAAAAGGGATTCATCATGACTAGTTCCTCTTCATGTGGATATCGTATTGTGATAGTACCAAATGTTGATTTTTAGGGTATCCTCTAAACTGAAAATTACTTATGATTTTAGTTAGGTTAATATTTTCTTGTATTCACTTACCCTCATAAAGAAGTTTCACATAGGAGCTAAACATTAAAATAATATGCCAGAAGGATCATAAAGAGACAACTACACATGAACACAAACATTTACCCTGAGAAAACCCAAATGGGGGAAAAACCAACAACCTTTTCCTTAGAGAAATTCTTGTTTATAACAAGAGATACATCTAGACATCCTATTCATTTACAAGGTCAAACTGATCATCAAATAAACTTGGTCAAACATAGTCCAACTCCATCCTAGTCAATTCACTTTTCCACAAAATTTGGTATGATTATGTCTGCTTAGAATTATGCCCTCCGCCTTCCTCAGAATCCAATCCTTCGTTAGAAATTTGGTCTAGTACATAGATTCGTCTAGCACATAGGGCTACCACAGAGATTCGGTCTCATACAATAGCGATTCATCTAGCATAGAGGGCTACCACAAATATTTAGTCCTATACAACAAAAAGAGAAATGCATCCTTCTTTCTTGTCTCATTACATGGTTCAAGAGAAGATATTATGTATTTTATGATCAAATCTGAATCGGTGCTTGAGAAGAGGTTGAATATATCTTATATATAGAGATCCAATAGGCTGATTGGGTTCCTTTCTTGATAAAGATGACTTGAACACTTTAAGGGGCCAACTTGACTAGGAGGAGGTCGACATGGCTTCTTTAGGAGCCAAAAATTATATTTTTAAAAATTCAATTTTCTTCTTTTGAAAAGAGCATGCTTTACAATTTTTTTTGTTACAAGTACATCATGGACCAAAAACAATAATTATAAAGACTGACCATAGTTAAAAAATTAAAAACCAAAGAAGGATGGTACATGGAGAATGTGTATTGACTTTCGTGCAGCAAAAAAATTATCATTAAAGAATCGATACCATATTCCTTGTATCAATGATTTGTTAGGTTAGTTAAAATATGGAAATTATTTTACTAAGTTAGATTGTGAAGTGGTTATCATTAGATTTAGATTGAAAAAGGTGATATTTGGAAAACCACTTTCAAAACAAATAAGGGTCTATTTGAATGGTTAGTGATTCCTTTTGGGCTTTATAATGCCACAACAACTTTTATGCATGTGATGAATGATGTTTTTCGACCATTCATTGATGACTTTGTAATTATATACTTAGATGATATTCTTGTATAGCAGAACTTGGGATAAACATGTCAAGCATGTTAGACAAGTATTAGATACTTTAAAGGACAAGTTGTATGTGAAAATGTGAAAGTGGGAATTTGGCAAAACATCATTAGTGTACTTGGGTTACATAGTAGGTGGTGGTGAAGTGAAAATAGCTCCCTCTAAAGTTGAAGTGATTGTAAACTGGCCCATTCCTACATCATCAATAGAAGTTAGGAGCTTCTTAAGAGTAATCTAGTATTGGAGAAAATCTATTCCTAACTTCTCATTTATTGCATCTCCTTTACATGCTTTGACTTGTGTGAAATAACTCTTTCAATTGGGAGACAAGCAACAAAAGACCTTTGATACACTGAAAGAGAATATTAGCACAACACTAGTGTTAGCATTTCCATGCTTCCAACAACCATTTGAGATAGAGATCGATGCAAGTGGATATTCCATGGGAGTAGTTTTGATGCATCAGCGTAAGTAAATTTGTTATCACTCCAAGACCTTTTTTAAAGTTGTTTTTAATTATCTTGCATATGATAAAGAGTTTTATGAATTGGTACAAGTGTTAAAAAGTGGAAGCATTACTTAATGGGAAAAAAACAATAATACACAAGGATCATCAACCATTACAATACTTGCAAACACTAA
Organism: Pinus tabuliformis; assembly: GCA_031772625.1. Taxonomy (NCBI): domain Eukaryota; kingdom Viridiplantae; phylum Streptophyta; class Pinopsida; order Pinales; family Pinaceae; genus Pinus; species Pinus tabuliformis. The sequence goes on from CM062812.1 coordinate 606,682,430, forward strand.
CAAAGCGACAACATTAAATACATTTTAGGTCGATAGGTTTTCTAAAACAATTTCATTTGGTCATGAAATATAAGAAGGGTGTAAATAACAAAATGGTTGACATGTTATCTAGACCTCCTATCAATGCATCTATTGTACTATACATTCATTAACACTTGATAGTTATGTTGAGCTGGTAGGGATGTTGACTTCAAAGATATATATGAGAGGTTAACTCATCATTCACAAGTGGATAATTATCATTTTCAAGGCAAGTTACTCTATCATGTTAACAAACTGTGTGTTCCAGAAGATGAAAGAATTCACGTAATCAAAGAATCTCATACTTCTCTTGTTTCAACGCATTTTGGGGTAGGAAAAAATGTAGCTAATTTACAAATATTTTTTTAGTAGTCTCCAATGGGGGAAATTGTATTCAAATATGTAAAAGGGTGTGTATTTTGTGTCACTAGTAAACTCACTAATAGAAAATCGGGTATGTATACAACTATTATAACTCCTTCTCATCCATGGGACAACATCTCTAGGGATTTTGTAAGGGGTTTTCCTATGGCTAAAAGAGGTCATGATTACTTGTTTGTAATTGTGGATATGTTTAGAAAAATGTGTACTTTTATGCCTTGTAAGAAGCAAGTGACAACTAAATAGACCACACACTTATTCTTTCAACATGTTTGGGTTCACTTTGGATTTCCCACTTCCATTATTTTAGATCAAGATTCCCACATTTTGGGAGAATTTTGGTCGAGTTTGTGGAGATTAATGGACACCAAGCTGAAGATAAGTATTGTTTTTCATCCACAGATTGAAATACAAACAAAGGTATTTAAGAGGACCATTGGAAATTTGCTCAGAGTATGTGAAACATGCATACAATTGAACCTTTCATTCTTCTATACAGAACCATTCGAAATTTGTTTTGGGTACCTTCCATTGTTTCCATTGAATTTGATTTTCGGGAAAGATATTGGTTATGATGAGCATAGAGATGAAGACAAAACCCAAAATGGTGCATCAGAGAGTACAGGAATAGTTAAAGAAGAGACATGCCCAACACAAGGCTAGGCATGATAAACATAAGATGGAACATAACTTCGAATTTGGTGATCTAGTTTGGTTGCATATTAGCAAACACAAGTTAAAAGGGGAAGGTAAAAAGATCAGACCAATTTGATATGGCCCATTTACTATTTTAGATAAGATTAAGGCTAATGATTTCTGCCTAGATATACCGCCTTACGTGTAGATGTATTTAATTGTAAATGTGGAGAAATTGAAACTATATGAGCCTCCAATGACTAAAGATCAAGATGAGCGTATTCAAGTTCCCTCCGTCAATGATTTTTATCTTGAGTATCTGAACCAGTTGTAAGAAGAGGCCATTCTGGACATGAAAATGAGGACTTCATGCTGCGGAAATATGGAGTATCTTTGAGTGGGCCTTAATGGAATGCATCAAAGCAAAGAACAATGGATTGAGATAGTGAAAGTGAGGGATCAATATCCTCACCTATTTGTTGAGTAATTCAACTTTTGGTGGTCCAAAAGCTTCCTAATGGGGAGAATTGATCTGGGAGGATCTAAGAGGACTCGAAATTCAATAGTCCCAAATAAATATGAAAAGGTCACCATGATGAGATCTCGACAAGATCTTCCTAATGCAACTTGAACAATATCAAACGAACTTTGTATGAGAAATTGATCATATTCTGAAGTTTTGCAAAAATGGTCAAAAGGAAGGAAAAAGGCGACAAGTGGAAGTCCTAGAGGGTGACATGTGGCAAGTTATATGGAGGACAGTTGGGAGACTTAGAAGAAGACACATAACAAGAGGCTAACATGGCATGGTGGCATGGCAATAATGGGAGATGACATGTGGCAAAGGCAATGACGTGGCATCTATGTGGAAACTAACTTAGCAGGTGACTGTGTAACTAAGTAAGACTTGGAATCTGATTATGTGACATCTGGAAAAATCAACTCATGCCACATGGCAACCCAAGTTAGAAAAAAATGCTCCTACCATTTGCGGAAGAGTCAAGTGAGTGGTTTTAACTTGCGACCTCTTTGGTAAAAACCTAACAACTCATCGTTGCACCAAGCATTGATTCTTACTATGTATAAGTGGAAACTTCTATTTGAAATTATTGTAACCTGCAATGATTTTAAAATAGTTTCAGCGGGCTTTGAACCCATGACCTCCGATGGAAAATAAAGGTATTAACCTATTGTAGCTGCTACAACCACCCTCCAAATTTTTCCCCATGCTTTGATTTTGGAGCCTCCCTTCCACCCATAGGAGCTTATCATTTACTGTCATCAAGTATTCATGCCATGTTCAATAATTATGTTTTCATGGTTGTAACTGTGATTCCTTGTTTTGATCCAAATTTGAACTTTTTCAATCATAAGCAAGTCTTTGCCTTGAATTTGCAGCTTTGTCGGGCTTCCCTCAAAAAATATGCAAGCTTGGAAGGCAGACCAACCCTTATGATCTAAATTGCATAATCCAAATAGGTAGGCTAGCCTTGAGCTAAGAAACTGCGCAATTTTGGGAGATAGCTTGGCCTTGAGCTCAAAAATTGCGTAAAGCCTCCCTTGCTCTTAGAAACTGTGCAATGCACTGAGTCAAGAAGTTGTCCAGTCCCTTGTGGTTGGGAAGTGCGCAATACTTATTGGAAGTGTGAATGGATAGTTTCCCAAAAAATAAAAAATCAATCCCTATAAAATAGGGAGTCATCATTAGTTTCCCGAAGAGTGGCACAGTTGATATTTTTGGACTTTCTGCCAAGTGTTTCTTTTCCCCTGATTTTAGGCATGCACATCATAAACCCTAACCAAGCTCGATATATATAATCTATGCCACTAGAGCTCATTTTCACCTTCTATATTGGATCTCTAGCCTTCCCAAGGAGATCAAGGATCCTTTAGTGGAGTTTACAACGCTTTTTTGGTTGAGTTTTTCTTTTGTCATCTTTTGCCGTTTTTTCTGTCGCTTTTTGTCGTTTCACTTATGTGAGTATTATTTTTCTTGTTTATTTTCATGATTTTTGGTGTTTTAAACTATATTATATTGTACAAGTGTTGGTTCAATTCGTCGTTCTCATTTTATAAGTGTCACATTGGTTTTTTTTTTTTTTTCCCATTAGTGGTAGTCTTTTCGATGACTCCTTTTGCCTGCTTTTTTTCTACATGTTGATCTTCTACACTTGATTTTCATTGATCTATCTATCCTTCGTTAGATATGCACTTTAACTTTCACCATCACCAAGATATTCCAAATTCCCATACTCTTTTTGGGCATATTCGCCCTTCACTTGGCCAACAGTTGCCTTGCTTAACTGGGAATTGTGCAAGTACAAGGCTCAATCTTGATGCTTGGCCTCGGAGACTATGCAATGCATAGTACATGGCTAGCCCAATTGTGCATTGTGCAGTTCCAGGGTTCAAGCTTGATCCTTGGCCACTAAGACTACGCAATGCGTAGTGTCTCCTTAAGCCTGCCCAAGTTGAGACTGTGCATTGTGCAATCTCAAGCCTCAAGATACTCCCTTGGCTATTGAGACTGCTTAATGCTTAGTTTAGGAGGCCAGTCCCTTCCCCCAACACATGAATTGTGTAATTTTCTCGTTCATTCATGTTGTTGCTACTATGATCTTTCCTTGAAAATCATTTTGCTGAAGCTAATTCATGTTTTCCATGTGTGAATTTTCCTCCTACGGGTATTGCAATTGTTGAGCACCTCTCTTCATCAGTTACTTTCGTCATGGAAGCAAAGAGATATGCTTCAAAGGACACTATAGAAAGCAGCACCGGGGAGGCAGTTGAGAGCACTCTAGTGAACTTGACAATTTTCTTAGATACTCTACTGTTCATAGAAAAGGAATCAGATATCACATGGCACAAAGTGAATGAAGCTTTCTCAGCAAGAAGCTTCAAAGCAGATCTTGAAGACTGATAGGTGTATATAAATGTCCAAAGGCCAAGCTTACATAAGGTTTCATGCAGGTTCTCAACTTTCCCATGTGTAGACATTGTCATTTGGATACTGTCTCATGCATATGTGAAGACTATGACTCTAGCAGTGTCAGTGGACAAAGGCTTGCCTCTTTTATGGCACCGGATTACCATCTCATGTATCATTTTCCAGAGCTGAAATCTCTCATGGATTCTTACTTCTATGCAACCACTAGCTACACTAAAATCAATGCATCTAATGCAAGAGATCAAATAAGATTAGAAGACAACATTTACACTGAAATCAATGCATCTAATGCAAACAATCAAATACGATTCAAAATCAACATTTACACTCAAATAAATGGATCTAGTGAAAGTAAGAAAATAGGTTTATAAACCAACATCTACACTGAAATCAATATATCTAGTGCAAGTAAGAAAATAGGATTATAAACCAACATCTACACTGAAATCAATGCATCTAGTGTAAGCAATCGAATAGGATTAGAAATCACCATCTACACTAAAATCAATGCATTTAGTGAAAGCAACCAAATAGGATTAGAAATCATCTACGTTGAAATCAATAAACCTAGTGCAAGCAATTAAATGTCATTAGAAATCAACATCTACACTAAAATCAATGCATCTAGTGCAATAAATATTCTTCCCTCTCTCCCCCCCCCATCTATATATATGTATCTCCCTCCATATCTCCATATTTGTCTCTCTATCTCAACCCCCCAAACATACATGCTCTCTCACTCCATATCTATCCATCTCTTTGTCCCTCCTTCTCTCTCTCCATCTCTCTCTTCTTCCCTCTCTTCACTTTCCATCTATATCTCTATCTCCCTTTGTCTCTCTATATCACCCCCAAAACATACACTCTATTTCTCCAATCTATCTATCTATCCCTCCCTCCTCCTCTCCCTCCCTCTCTCTCTCTCTTCCCCTTCTCTCCCTCTCCCCCGCTTCTATCTCTCTTCCCCTTATTATCCTCTCTCTCTCTCTCTCTCCAACTATGTTAGTATATCCCTCCCCCCTTCTCCCTCTCTCTCTCTTTATTTGTCTTTTTATCTCACCCCTAAACATACTCTCTCTCTCTCTCCATCTCTCCCTTGTCACTCTCTACGTATTTCTTATTCCCTCCCTCTCTCATCCTCTCTTGAAATTCCTCTCTCTCCCTTTCTCTCCTACCTTCCTCTCTCTTCCCCATCTCTCTCTCTCTCTCCACTCTCCAATCCTCTCACTATCTCCCTCCCTCTCTCCTTCTCTCTCCCCCTCCATCGTTGTGTCTCCCTCTCTTACCCTTCTCTACATCTCTCACTCATCTCCCTCTCTCTTTCTTCATTCCTCCTCTCCCCTATCCTTAAGTTTACCTCCATCTCTCCCTTGTCACTCCCCCTATCTCTCCATCTCTATCACTCTATGTATTTGTTCTTCCCTCCCATATATATCTAGAGTTAATATATATCATGATATATTAATATATATCATAATGTAACAAATTTAATATTGTATTAATCCAAAATTTTTAAATTTAATAATATTAATATTAGGGTTAATAATTTCATTTTATTTTATTTATTTATGGTATTAATAATAATTTGGCCCATGGTATTAAGAGGCTTCACCTAAATAAAACATATATTTTGAGTTTTTGCAAATATAAAGAGGTTTATGGAATAAATATAAAAGGATGTTTTATTTATTTACTTTACCACTAGTTTATTTATATTTATATTTATTTACCATACCTCTTTTATAAATATGGTATTTGACCCATGGTATTAATAGATTTCACCTAAATAAAAGATATTTTTTGAGTTTTCATAAATATAAAGAGGTTTATGGAATAAATATAAAACGAAGTTTGATTCATTTACCATACCTCTAGTTTATTTATATTGATATTTTTTTACCATACATCTTTTTTGAGTGTTAGTAAACCTCTTTATATTTTAAATATATATTGTGTTTATACATACTAATAGATGTTGAATGTTAAACATTATATTTACACGTTTACATTTACATGTTTACATTTTGATGTGAGATCTAGCCCCATAAAAAAATATTAAAATTAAAACAAAACAATCAAAAGGGAGGGTAATTTTTTTTAATAACAGCTAGTTTATGAAAAATAATATTTTAATAATGATTATTAATATCAAATAATATTCAAGAATAATAATATTATAATGTATACTAATTATTAAAAAAAATAATTAAGAAAGATAGTAGCAAACATTAATAAGAAACAAACAATCTAAGTCAACCAAAGACAAAGAACTAAATGATATATATATATCTATCTATCTATATATATATAAAGAGGATTCAAGGCCTTATTAATGAGTCAAGATCCTATAACAAAAGTAATAATTAAAGGGAACTAAAATTAAAACAAAACAATCAAAATGGAGTGTAAAAAAGTTTTGAAGGTGAGAAAATAGATCAAAAGAATATTAACATTAAATGCAAATACCTATATAGAAACAAAACAATTCATAAATAGAAACATCAAACCCTAAAAAATAAAATAATCCGCAAAGGTCTCCCTTAATTTACGATGATGGAAATGACTAACCTTGGCAATGACATAGGCTTCCTCGATGCAGACACACAAACCACTCAAAACATTCAAACACACTTGTGCAAATCATTCAAGATAAACAACATATACTAAATTAAAGAAAAGAATAATAAGATCATGCCAAACAAAAAAACGTAATGTAAATTTTAGAATTTATCTCAAATATATACATAATATTGATAATTTAAAAAATTAGCATTATTGCTGTCGAGTGAGAGATCAAATCCCTAAAAAAATACTAAAAATTTGATATTCTCAACATATACAAATCCAATATTAAATGAATCTAATCTGATAATAATTTGACAACTATATACTAACTCCACCAATGGCATTTAATGCCAGGGTAAAATCTGGACACAATATGTAATAGTTCGTACAAAATCGAAATCGGGGGGCTGGCCTGTAATGAACCGCGTTTCGAGCAATGGACCACGCGTTGTGGCCATAAACCGTGTGGGGTTCATTGTTGACCATCTTTGTAAATTCCACGCGGTGGATGCTTCGTGTGGGGTTCATTGTTGACGATGCTTCGCCGATGCCACGCGGAGGATGCTTTCCCTAAAGTAGAGGCGCACGCGATGGATTTTTCAGAGGAAATATTTATAGTGGTAGGGGCCACCTTATGTTGACACCTTCCATATTGAGGGTTGAGTCACCGACCATATATTCCTGCATCGTTTAGAAGATATGGTGACCACAGATATGTGGGGCCCAATCTGTATGCAAAAGCAACTGCATCCACTAACCCGAGACATGATTTGATTCCGGAGGTTGATAAAGTTAATTTATTAAGCAATACAGGTGGCATCCATCCACATAAGAAGCAAGTGGGAGTCGACGCCCATCACAGTCCATCGCTGTAAATTAAAGCAACCGCAAGTGGGAGTCGACGTCCATCACTGTCCATGGTTGGCAGCAGGCCTGGAATTTGACATCTTACAGGACGTATTTCATGTTTTAAACAGTATTTGAGGTAGAGTATGACACGTAACAGTTGTACAGATTCGGTGGAAGATTGACAATAGGGACCCCCTTATGTTCACACCTTCCAAAATCACCACTGCAGTCAAAATTTTGGCATAAATGACGTGGAAGATGGAAGGAAACCTCAAATTGGTTGCGTCTTGATAAAGTTTGCAGTCTCATTTTCTTTATCCAAAAGAATTTGAGTGGCAATATATATTGTATATTTGCTTATAATTATGCTAAGTTTTCTTTATCTAAAAGAATTTGAGCAGCAATATATATTGTATATTTGCTTATAATTATGCTAAGTTTGTGGACGATATTGACAAACATGAAATCACTGTGAGAAAAGGGTAGTCCTTTCATGTCAAAGTTGAACTTTTCCTAGTTTAGGTTATAGAGTTATAATTTATAAATGTATTTTAAAAATTTCGAATTAATATTTTTAGTTTAAAAAGATGATTGATTGTTTCAGTGACTTAATTAGTTAAATTTTATTTTATCTATATTTTTAATGGTAATTAATTTATTTTTATTAAATTTTGTTTATATGTAAGTTGTAATTTATATATGAATTTCAAATGTGTGTCATAACAAGAAGTTTTATTACTTGTGGAAATTTTAAGCCTAGACATATCTCATCATATATATCTATATCTTTACTACGTATCTTTATTAAAATGATTCATAATTTCTTAGTATATCTTTAAACCTTAAATTAGTGTAATAGGCAAGGTGAGTTTAAATTGACAGATGTTGTTGGTGTAACATAACATTGGTTTTAGGAGTAAGAATAGTTTCAAAATGCGAAAAGAAAGAAGATAGTTGATGTTGAAGAAGATAGTTACACGTTGCAACCATGTACCACAAAAGGTTGTAGTGGCCATAATGTAGGATTTCCTTGGAAGAAAAAATGAAATAATTGAAATTCATGTTTGGAAGCACAATAAAATGGGAATATGAGTCAACCTTTAAAGTCATCTTAGAGGAGAGGTGATAATCATTTATTTCAAGTTTACATGCTTTCATTTTTTAAAATGATAATTGAGATTATTATTGGGTATGATTAGAATCTTCATGTTTTCCATTATATTCACTATCATGAGATTAATAATCTTAGCAATGAAATGTAAAAGAGGCTTCATCCACAATATTCAAGTTAATCATCCCACATGCCTCTACTCATTTTTTAGATTCATATTTCTTTATGATCACTTATGTGTGTTGTTTAAGCACATGGATCTTCCTTTCAAAATCAACTAAACATAAACACCATCAAATCTTTCGAATACACTTCAATCAATAAGCTACTAAAGTTGTATAGATAAAATGCCAATAAGTTATGTTTAAACTCTTCAACTATGACTTCTTGCTATGCCGAAATGTTAATTAAATTCCCTCATGCTATAATACCTCACAATATTTATGTGATTCCAAAATTGAGCAATTCATGGTATATTTATATCCAATCTTCGAGTATTTACCAAATATTAGACCTTCAATTACCAATATTTAGAAGCCCTTGTTATGAGTACACATTTGTATTGTTTTTTCAACTAATAAAGTTTGTAAATAACTATGTTAACACTTTTAATTAATAAATCTATATTGATAGTGACCAAGGAATTAAGTAGAAAGTTCTATAACCACAAGTTTAGGGTTTTGATAAAATTTGGGTATTCAAAGAACATTTGAAATGGGGATATGTAGTGGGGTTGATATTGTGAGGAAAGGTAGAGGAAGGTTAAGTTTTGTTGTCTTTGGAATCTATTAGGAGCATTGACAATGTTGTCTCCCTCTACTAGGGAAGTTATTTGTAAACTTTTGGTTATCATGCAACTACGCTTTGTAAGCTATAATTTGGGATTTATTTGTTTTTTCCCCCTAAACATGGTCCTCCAAACTTCATTTTCATGAGCTTTGAATTAGCTATATTCACACAATATTTATGTTACTCACCATGCTTTCTCATTATTATATTTCTTAATTAAAAGTGATGATTATGATGGGTTGCCTAGTTCATTTATTTTTTAGTTTTCCTCTTCTATGAGATCAAAGATACTAGTAACTTACATTATTTATGAGATTAAATTTATTAGTAGTTGCTTGAAGCAAGCTCTATTTATATGAAATATATGAGGCTACTATATAGACCATAATATTTTTGACTTCAACCATCCATCATTTTAAATATTACTTTCCAAAATATTCCCTTCAAGTCACAAACTCTAGGATTTGCCATAAATGAAAAGGATCTTCTCCACTATGATTCTAATGTAACATTCCTTTTTCTAATCCCCAAGTTTTTCAATGTAATTAAAGAATGATAATGTTGGAGAGCCAACATGGATATATTTCCAAGATTGTCTATTGTAAATATTTTGATTTAATTATAAACTACTAAAGTTGAAGAAGAAGGGGTATCTTAAATGAATCTTGATGTATGGAAGGATTGACTAATTAGGAAGTCTGTAAGGGAAATTGGGAAGTTTCCCATCTTCCCTAAATTTAATGTTATGACCCTAATGTTCTTCTTGAACTACCAACTACCCAAGTAGTTATGAGAGGATGGGGGAGAAGGTGTTGGAGCCACCCAAGCATGGGCTACGTACCTCACAGTAAAGTCTTGGTTGACTTCACATCCCAAAAAGGGGAACTTGTATCTTTCCTGTGTGAAGCAACACTTGTGGGTAGAAAACATGTCAATTTTGAGTTAGTTATTTTGAGTAGAGTTTGGAGGATGGTAACAATTAGAGACAAATATAGAAAAAATACTTGAACTATGTCTATGAACCTATAATCCTTGTGAACATGTGAACCTAAGAACCACGACCTTGTTAACTTCTAAATCTATGATTAGAATTTGGACTATAGATTCCAGGCTTGAAGTGTGTTAGTTGAGGAAATCAGAGAGAGATCCCTTCACTTGAGTCAGGTAGACCAAGAAGAAATCTATTATTTGGTTGTGTTTGTTCATGTGAAGCACTTGAAAGAGGGAGGATTGTCAAGGAAACCACAAGAAGTTTTAAAGTGATCTAGGAGGATCCAAGATGTCTCAAAATTCAATAGTCCAAAATCAAGATGAAAAGGTTCCCATGATGAATAGCTCGATGATATATTTCCAATGCAACTTAAATGAGCTCAAACAAACTTCGTATGAGAAAGTTATCACATTTTGAAGTTTTGGAAAAACATGCAAAAAGGAAGGATATAGGTGACATGTGGTAGTCCCAAAGGGTGACACATGGCAGGTTGTATGAAGAACACATGGGAGGACCAAAATAAGACATGTGATAGGAGGCTAACGTGACATGGTGGCGTGGTAGCACCAACATAGGATACATGGCAGAGGTGATGATGTGGCATCTATGTGGCAATTGACTTTGTAGGCGGTTGTGCAATTCACTAAGTCTTAGGCATTGATTGTGTGACATGTGGACCAATCAAGTGGTTTAATGCGGTAACCTAAGTTGGAACAAAACTCTATTGACCTTTCAAGAAGAGTCGGGAAAATGGTTTGAACTCGCAACCTCGTCAGCAACAACCCAACGAGTTATTGTTGCACCAACCATTGATTCTTACTATGTATAAGTGGAAACTTCTATTTGAATTTATTACAACCTACAAAGATTTTAAAATAGCATAGATGGGCTTTGAACTCGTGAAACCATTGTTGAAGTTTGATGTCAACTTTGACTTGTTAATGTATAATGGCAAGCTTAATGTAAAGAGATTAGATAATTGGATTTGACAAATAGAATTTTATTGTTATGTTTAGAATATTGTTGGAGAAGAGGAAAACATTTAGCTGACCTATCTATGAATTGAAGGTATAACGTTGGTTTGGTGGGAGAGTAAACTTGAAGAAGGTAGCAAACAGAATGTTAAGATCCTTTATTCATGGTCAAAATTCACTAATGCATTAAATAAATAGCTTTGTCCTTTAGCATACACCCATAAAACAATCATGGAATGGAAAATTTTGAGACAAGGAAAAAAACAAAGCATGCAAAAATTTACTAAATAATTTAGGAAGAAGGCATTGGCTTTAAATATTCCATTATATAATCTAGAAACTCTTTTAAAATATATCTATGCATTGCACAATTACATTCACCATATTATTCTCTTATTTAATCCAACTAATTTGGATGAGGTATGTGTCCAAGCTACTCATCTTGAGTCTAGGGGAAAGAATGTGCAAAGTGATTTAAAAAAGAAGCAAAGATTCAAGTTTTAAGAAGGAAAATTCAAAGGAAGAGGGAAAGGCAATAAGCTTGCTACAATGAAGAAAGAAGAGGAAAATCCTACATGCTCTCATTATAAAAAGGGAGGGCACGATGATGATCACTGTTGGAAGCTACATCCTAAACTAAGGCCTAAAAGGTTTGGAGGAAAAGGAGAAAAAAATACTCTTTTCATAATGCAATAAAATTTGGGATTTGATTCAATGGATGAAGCTTAGATCACAACAGTAGGGGTGTAAGGTAAAAACATCTTTGCATGCTAGTTCTAGTAGTTCTATTCCATATCCTAGTCCTGAAAGTAGAAGACGTGAGATTTTTCACATAAGGGTGATAATTAAGCATATGAAAGTTGATAATATTTTTTTTATATTGGTTCCCAAGTAAATCTAATATTTGATGCAATTTTCAAGAAACTGGTATTAGAAACATTAGCTCACAAGAAACCTTAACCTCTCGGTTGGGTATGTGATGATCCAAAGCTACAAGTAACCAAACAATGTAAACTTAAATTTTCTATCACTTCAAAATTTGTTAATGGGTTTCAATGAGATGTGGTTCCTCTTGATATTTGTGGAATTGTATTGGGAAGCCATTACTTGTATGAAAGGAAATCCATATTCTTCAAGGAGGAGAAAAAATATCACCTCACCAAAGATGGGGTTGAGTTTATTGTAAGAACACATAGGATTAAGACCACATTATAACTTGTTAGTGCAAGGAAAATGAAGAGGCTCGTAAATGCTAGAAAGAAATTTGTACCTATAGTTGTGAAAGAAAAAGATGTTGAGCCATCTGATGCTTTTAAGGGTTGTGATCTTTCTCATAAGGATGAATTAATAAATCTAATTTCTAACTATGATGAAATGTTATAAGAACCTGAAGGATCACCTCCCAAGAGGGAGATTCGGCATGAGATTCAACTACAAGAAAGTGCCCCTCTTCCTAATGTTGGTAAGTACAAGATTTACATAATTGAGAATGTAGAGATAAAAAGTAAGTTCAATAATTGCTTGAAAAGGGATTCATCATGACTAGTTCCTCTTCATGTGGATATCTTATTGTGATAGTACCAAATGTTGATTTTTAGGGTATCCTCTAAACTGAAAATTACTTATGATTTTAGTTAGGTTAATCTTTTCTTGTATTCACTTACCATCATAAAGAAATTTCACATAGGAGCTAAACATTAAAATAATATGCCAGAAGGATCATAAAGAGACAACTACACATGAACACAAACATTTACCCTGAGAAAACCCAAATGGGGGAAAAAACCAACAACCTTTTCCTTAGAGAAATTCTTGTTTATAACAAGAGATACATCTAGACATCCTATTCATTTACAAGGTCAAACTGATCATCAAATAAACTTGGTCAAACATAGTCCAACTCCATCCTAGTCAATTCACTTTTCCACAAAATTTGGTATGATTATGTCTGCTTAGAATTATGCCCTCCGCCTTCCTCAGAATCCAATCCTTCGTTAGAAATTTGGTCTAGTACATAGATTCGTCTAGCACATAGGGCTACCAAAGAGATTCGGTCTCATACAATAGCGATTCATCTAGCATAGAGGGCTACCACAAATATTTAGTCCTATACAACAAAAAGAGAAATGCATCCTTCTTTCTTGTCTCATTACATGGTTCAAGAGAAGATATTATGTATTTTATGATCAAATCCGAATCGGTGCTTGAGAAGAGGTTGAATATATCTTATATATAGAGATCCAATAGGCTGAATGGGTTCCTTTCTTGATAAAGATGACTTGAACACTTTAAGGGGCCAACTTGACTAGGAGGAGGTCGACATGGCTTCTTTAGGAGCCAAAAATTATATTTTTAAAAATTCAATTTTCTTCTTTTGAAAAGAGCATGAAGAACATGCTTTACAATTTTTTTGTTACAAGTACATCATGGACCAAAAACAATAATTATAAAGACTGACCATAGTTAAAAAATTAAAAACCAAAGAAGGATGGTACATGGAGAATGTGTATTGACTTTCGTGCAGCAAAAAAATTATCATTAAAGAATCGATACCATATTCCTTGTATCAATGATTTGTTAGGTTAGTTAAAATATGGAAATTATTTTACTAAGTTAGATTGTGAAGTGGTTATCATTAGATTTAGATTGCAAAAGGTGATATTTGGAAAACCACTTTCAAAACAAATAAGGGTCTATTTGAATGGTTAGTGATTCCTTTTGGGCTTTATAATGCCACAACAACTTTTATGCATGTGATGAATGATGTTTTTTGACCATTCATTGATGACTTTGTAATTATATACTTAGATGATATTCTTGTATAGCAGAACTTGGGATAAACATGTCAAGCATGTTAGACAAGTATTAGATACTTTAAAGGACAAGTTGTATGTGAAAATGTGAAAGTGGGAATTTGGCAAAACATCATTAGTGTACTTGGGTTACATAGTAGGTGGTGGTGAAGTGAAAATAGCTCCCTCTAAAGTTGAAGTGATTGTAAACTGGCCCATTCCTACATCATCAATAGAAGTTAGGAGCTTCTTAAGAGTAATCTAGTATTGGAGAAAATCTATTCCTAACTTCTCATTTATTGCATCTCCTTTACATGCTTTGACTAGTGTGAAATAACTCTTTCAATTGGGAGACAAGCAACAAAAGACCTTTGATACACTGAAAGAGAATATTAGCACAACACTAGTGTTAGCATTTCCATGCTTCCAACAACCATTTGAGATAGAGATCGATGCAAGTGGATATTCCATGGGAGTAGTTTTGATGCATCAGCGTAAGTAAATTTGTTATCACTCCGAGACCTTTTTTAAAGTTGTTTTTAATTATCTTACATATGATAAAGAGTTGTATGCATTGGTACAAAGTGTTAAAAAGTGGAAGCATTACTTAATGGGAAAAAAAAACAATAATACACAAGGATCATCAACCATTACAATACTTGCAACCACTAACAAAGCGACAACAATAAATACATTTTAGGTCGATAGGTTTTCTAAAACAATTTCATTTGGTCATGAAATATAAGAAGGGTGTAAATAACAAAATGGTTGACATGTTATCTAGACCTCCTATCAATGCATCTATTGTATTATACATTCATTAACACTTGATAGTTATGTTGAGCTGGTAGGGATGTTGACTTCAAAGATGTATATGAGAGGTTAACTCATCATTCACAAGTGGATAATTATCATTTTCAAGGCAAGTTACTCTATCATGTTAACAAACTATGTGTTCCAGAAGATGAAAGAATTCAAGTAATCAAAGAATCTCATACTTCTCTTGTTTCAACGCATTTTGGGGTAGGAAAAAATGTAGCTAATTTACAAATATTTTTTTAGTAGTCTTCAATGGGGGAAATTGTATTCAAATATGTAAAAGGGTGTGTATTTTGTGTCACTAGTAAACTCACTAATAGAAAATCGGGTATGTATACAACTATTATAACTCCTTCTCATCCATGGGACAACATCTCTATGGATTTTGTAAGGGGTTTTCCTATGGCTAAAAGAGGTCATGATTACTTGTTTGTAATTGTGGATATGTTTAGAAAAATGTGTACTTTTATGCCTTGTAAGAAGCAAGTGACAACTAAATAGACCACACACTTATTCTTTCAACATGTTTGGGTTCACTTTGGATTGCCCACTTCCATTATTTTAGATCAAGATTCCCACATTTTGGGAGAATTTTGGTCGAGTTTGTGGAGATTAATGGACACCAAGCTGAAGAGAAGTATTGTTTTTCATCCACAGATTGAAATACAAACAAAGGTATTCAAGAGGACCATTGGAAATTTGCTCAGAGTATGTGAAACATGCATACAATTGAACCTTTCATTCTTCTATACAGAACCATTCGAAACTTGTTTTGGGTACCTTCCACTGTTTCCATTGAATTTGATTTTCAGGAAAGATATTGGTTATGATGAGCATAGAGATGAAGACAAAACCCAAAATGGTGCATCAGAGAGTACAAGAATAGTTAAAGAAGAGACAAGCCCAACACAAGGCTAGGCATGATAAACATAAGATGGAACATAACTTCGAATTTGGTGATCTAGTTTGGTTGCATATTAGCAAACACAAGTTAAAAGGGGAAGGTAAAAAGATCAGACCAATTTGATATGGCCCATTTACTATTTTAGATAAGATTAAGGCTAATGATTTCTACCTAGATATACCGCCTTACGTGTAGATGTATTTAATTGTAAATGTGGAGAAATTGAAACTATATGAGCCTCCAATGACTAAATATCAAGATGAGCGTATTCAAGTTCCCTCCGTCAATGATTTTTATCTTGAGTATCTGAACCAGTTGTAAGAAGAGGCCATTCTGGACATGAAAATGAGGACTTCATGATGCGGAAATATGGAGTATCTTTGAGTGGGCCTTAATGGAATGCATCCAAGCAAAGAACAATGGATTGAGATAGTGAAAGTGAGGGATCAATATCCTCACCTATTTGTTGAGTAATTCAACTTTTGGTGGTCCAAAAGCTTCCTAATGGGGAGAATTGATCTGGGAGGATCTAAGAGGACTCGAAATTCAATAGTCCCAAATAAATATGAAAAGGTCACCATGATGAGATCTCGACAAGATCTTCCTAATGCAACTTGAACAATATCAAACGAACTTTGTATGAGAAATTGATCATATTCTGAAGTTTTGCAAAAATGGTCAAAAGGAAGGAAAAAGGTGACAAGTGGAAGTCCTAGAGGGTGACATGTGGCAGGTTATATGGAGGACAGTTGGGAGACTTAGAAGAAGACACATAACAAGAGGCTAACATGGCATGGTGGCATGGAAATAGTGGGAGAGGACATGTGGCAAAGGCAATGACGTGGCATCTATGTGGAAACTAACTTAGCAGGTGACTGTGTAACTAAGTAAGACTTGGAATCTGATTATGTGACATCTAGAACAATCAACTCGTGCCACATGGCAACCCAAGTTAGAAAAAAATGCTCCTACCATTTGCGGAAGAGTCAAGTGAGTGGTTTTAACTTGCGACCTCTTTGGTAAAAACCTAACAACTCATCGTTGCACCAAGCATTGATTCTTACTATGTATAAGTGGAAACTTCTATTTGAAGTTATTGTAACCTGCAATGATTTTAAAATAGTTTCAGCGGGCTTTGAACCCATGACCTCCGATGGAAAATAAAAGTATTAACCTATTGTAGCTGCTACAACCACCCTCCAAATTTTTTCCCATGCTTTGATTTTGGAGCCTCCCTTCCACCCATAGGAGCTTATCATTTATTGTCATCAAGTATTCATGCCATGTTCAATAATTATGTTTTCATGGTTGTAATTGTGATTCCTTGTTTTGATCCAAATCTGAACTTTTTCAATCATAAGCAAGTCTTTGCCTTGAATTTGCAGCTTTGCTGGGCTTCCCTCCAAAAAATATGCAAGCTTGGAAGGCAGGCCAACCCTGATGATCTAAATTGCATAATCCAAATAGGCAGGCCAGCCTTGAGCTAAGAAACTGCGCAATTTTGGGAGATAGCTTGGCCTTGAGCTCAAAAATTGCGTAAAGCCTCCCTTGCTCTTAGAAACTGTGCAATGCACTGAGTCAAGAAGTTGTCCAGTCCCTTGTGGTTGGGAAGTGCGCAATACTTATTGGAAGTGTGAATGGATAGTTTCCCAAAAAATAAAAAATCAATCCCTAGAAAATAGGGAGTCATCATTAGTTTCCCGAAGAGTGGCACAGTTGATATTTTTGGACTTTCTGCCAAGTGTTTCTTTTCCCCTGATTTTAGGCATGCACATCATAAACCCTAACCAAGCTCGATATATATAATAGATGCCCCTAGAGCTCATTTTCACCTTCTATATTGGATCTCTAGCCTTCCCAAGGAGATCAAGGATCCTTTAGTGGAGTTTACAACGCTTTTCTGGTTGAGTTTTTCTTTTGTCATCTTTTGCCGTTTTTTCTGTCGCTTTTTGTCGTTTCACTTATGTGAGTATTATTTTTCTTGTTTATTTTCATGATTTTTGGTGTTTTAAACTATATTATATTGTACAAGTGTTGGTTCAGTTCGTCGTTCTCATTTTATAAGTGTCACATTGGTTTTTTTTTTTCCCATTAGTGGTAGTCTTTTCGATGACTCCTTCTGCCTGCTTTTTTTCTACATGTTGATCTTCTACACTTGATTTTCATTGATCTATCTATCCTTAGTTAGATATGCACTCTAACTTTCACCATCACTAAGATATTCCAAATTCCCATACTCTTTTCGGGCATATTCGCCCTTCACTTGGCCAACAGTTGCCTTGCTTAACTGGGAATTGTGCAAGTACAAGGCTCAATCTTGATGCTTGGCCTCGGAGACTATGCAATGCATAGTACATGGCTAGCCCAATTGTGCATTGTGCAGTTCCAGGGTTCAAGCTTGACCCTTGGCCACTAAGACTACGCAATGCGCAGTGTCTCCTTAAGCCTGCCCAAGTTGAGACTGCGCATTGTGCAGTCTCAAGCCTCAAGCTACTCCCTTGGTTGTTGAGACTGCTTAATGCTTAGTTTAGGAGGCCAGTCCCTTCCCCCAACACAGGAATTGTGTAATTTTCCCGTTCATTCATGTTGTTGCTACTGTGATCTTTCCTTGAAAATCATTTTGCTGAAGCTAATTCATGTTTTCCATGTGTGAATTTTCCTCCTACGGGTATTGCAATTGTTGAGCACCTCTCTTCATCAGTTACTTTCGTCATGGAACCAAAGAGATATGCTTCAAAGGACACTATAGAAAGCAGCACCGGGGAGGCAGTTGAGAGCACTCTAGTGAACTTGACAATTTTCTTAGATACTCTACTGTTCATAGAAAAGGAATCAGATATCACATGGCACAAAGTGAATGAAGCTTTCTCAGCAAGAAGCTTCAAAGCAGATCTTGAAGACTGATAGGTGTATATAAATGTCCAAAGGCCAAGCTTACATAAGGTTTCATGCAGGTTCTCGACTTTCCCATGTGTAGACATTGTCATTTGGATACTGTCTCATGCATATGTGAAGACTATGACTCTAGCAGTGTCAGTGGACAAAGGCTTGCCTCTTTTATGGCACCAGATTACCATCTCATGTATCATTTTCCAGAGCCGAAATCTCTCATGGATTCTTACTTCTATGCAACCACTAACTACCTGAGCACAAAGGATATTGTCAAAATCTAGGTGAAAGAGCTAACAATGTTCCATCAGACACGTCCCACCAACACCTATTAGAAAAAATATCTCAGGAGGGAATATCAATTTTTGATAGTTCTATGTTACAAAATTTATGGTTAGAAAAGTACTGAAACCTTCCCCAAAGGGTGGGAATTTTTGCTGAACCAAGTTGTGAACAAAGGAAGACCATTCAACTAGTCAGACTTATTGGCTCAATAACTAAATATCCATGTAGCTAATTCCCTGAATCCTCCCAAAGGAAAGCAAGCCAGATTCTACATGCCTACCTAACTACTAGATGCAATATTCACTCATGAATTCATTCCCTGACATGAATTGGACATGGACACCAAGAGAGTCTGCCACACACATTTTTAGCACGTTGCTTTCAGAGTGAAGCCATAGAGGAGTAATGGAAAAGTTGACTAATCACTTCCTCATTTCGCTGTACAAGTTAATATTTGAGGAAGAATCACCTTGCATGTCATGTGGGGCAATGGAAGTAGTGTCAAGGGTAGCAGATTAGTTTGCCTCACCAGATGGCACTTTCCTTCGAGTGTTTCATGGACAAAAGTTTTTGCATCTTCCTATGAAAATTGGATTGTACGAAATCAAGAAATTGAAAGTTGCAGACACCGAAGGCAAGGAGATAGAGAAATTTGCATTCGATCATTTGAAATTCAATCCGTTTGATCCAAGGAATGTTTGTAAAGACCATTATGCAAGGATTCATTTCCAGTGGCAAAGTAGGACATTTTATAGGCCTAAGGAGGAGGAGATGAAGAATTCTTACAATGCCTCCAAGTTCCGCTAGTCAGTCAACTTTATAGGAACATCACAGGTTACTTCGCAGAAGGAAGTCACTCTAGAGGTAGTACCAGCAGAAAGACACAACCCAGTGCACGAAAAGGGTAAGAGGAAGGTTTCACATAGCCCAGGGGGAGATACAAGCCACAAGATGAAAGCAGAACTAATCATTCTGATAGTGGCCATGGCATAAAAGAATAAGAGGAAACAGAGGATGCAGGAAGAAGAACAAAAGTAGAGGGAAGAGCAAGAGCAGAGAAGATTGGAGGAATAAAACCATAAGAAAGAAGAAGAATAAAGGTGAAGAATAGAATAAGAAGAAGCAGCACGAAGACAAGCCGAAGAACAAGAGCAGTACCAACAACTAAAAGAGGAGAGAAAATAGATGCAAGACAAGGAGCTCACTTGAGAAATTGAAGAGTTGATTGTGATTCAAGACATGGAGGTGGAACCAGAGCCGCATAACCAAGATGTTGATTTGATGTCGAGCAATCAACAGGTCACCATTTAGTGTCCCCCTCCTCTGACAGCAGAGAAAGCTCCAAGAGAAGAAGAGGAAATTGTTCCCTTTGATGATGGTCCGGTCATGGACACATACAATCTAACTTATGAAGAACTTCATAAGAAGATTATACAAGCAAGGAAGAAACATTTTATGGATGAACTTGTGTCTCCTACATTCATCAGAGAAAGGGTGATTATGACAAACACCAGGAGGAATCCAAATTCCATGATGGTAGCTAACTTGGCCTTCGCTGGAGTAGAAAAGTCAAACACTGAGTATCTGATGGCTGTGAGAAAACACTTGGAAAAGAAGTTGCAGACTGTGAGGCAAGAAGTTGAATATCTATGAGCAGAGGTTCAGAACACAACTCCCACACAAGTGTATCTGGAAGAACTGAAGGCAACCATACTTGGAGAAGTATCGACATTGGGAGATACCATGAAAAATATTTATGAGGATATTTTTACTGTGCATAAGGAAGATGTCCACTTGCACGACTTGTAGAAGAAGTGTAAAGATCATGTAAAAACTCTTAATGTTGTTCAAACAACTATCATTGTCATGCATGAATGGTCAATGCAATACAAAGGGCACCACTTGAATTGGGAAATAAAATAGGGAAACAAATAGAGTTGGAGAAATCAAAGGTTTGGATAATCATCCAGAATAACAAACAAATCACCTCGTTCATTGCCAATATTCAGGCCTCATATGCACAATTGTACAACAACATGGATTTCATGGTGAAATCGCATAAGATCCCATCAGTTGGCTCACTCACTGAAGCCAAACGTAGGAATCAAGCCAGGTAGGAGATTGAAGAATACTTGGATCAGTTTAGATAGATCGCCACCAAGGAAGATCTTGAAGTGATCAGGAATAATATGCATAATTACATTGGTGGCCCTGTCCAAATCAATACTATGATTCTCCTGCTAAATAAGGAAAATCATACCGGTTCCAAATCAGTGTACTTGGATTCCATGGAGGCTAGAGTCCGCTTCCATCCTGATACCATCACACATTTTGGGAAAGTCATCACACAGTATAAAGCTTGACATCGTTATGCGACTAAGAAACAACAAGTTGAAGTGGCTGAGTTGGAGTTTCCCCAAACTCAAGCTTAACTTGTTTTGTCTTATTAGGCTATCTAGTTGGATCTACCCAATTTTTTCCTTTATGGGTATGTGTATATTGTAATAATATTTTGTAATTAATTTGTAAGTGAAATTCCAAGTGTCAATTGTAGAATGTGAAGAGCCATGTTGTAATGAAGTTGAAGAGTCATTTTGTAAAGAAGTTAAAGAGTCATGAGGGTAGTCCAAGAGTCATAAAAGGGAGATGAATGGTTACTCCTTTTGTTATAAAGATTTCCTCATAACTCATGTAAAGGGATTTTGGGATCAGGAGCTGGGGAGTTTTATTGAGATCCCTGGCTTATACATAGCATAGAGGGAGTATCTTTCTTTGGAGGAGCAGGTGTAGACTTCATGTTCCACTATTGGGGCTAGTGGTTTGTCAATGGTATATAAATGATTGGAACTTTCACTTTAATAAAAGCTCAGAGCCAAAAAAAATTCATGCATATGTTGTGAATATAGTAGGACTATTCTTGTTATGTTTGCAATATATGTTGTTTAACATACACTAATGCTTATGAACTATTTAGTTTGCATTAGTATGAATATTGTTGAATGTGTGTTGTGTATATTTTTGTCATAGTTAACTTGTGAACTATTTTTCAAGCTGACTTGTGATGTCTTTTATGCTCGTGTGTTCCTTTCACACTATGTACAATTACACGCTTCTAAAGGGCACACTCATTTTCCTCTCATCATGTTAGAACCTTTCATGCCATACGCTTTACCCTCCACAAAATCATACACTTGTTTCACCAAAGTCACAAATACACCACTCTATGTATTATTACAGCTAAGGCACATCATTAAAACCCATTGCTTTGGAAACTAGGTCGTATTCCAGATGGGCTCTTACACCAAATGTTGTGAGGTCTAATTGGGACTTCATATCATGGAGACCCCCTGAATGTTAGCGGGTCTAGGACCGTCAACATAACCATCATGCCAATTGTGGTTCATACACTGTAAAATTTTATTTATTAAAATTTTTACAACTACTTTCCAAATGGGGAAGGTCCGCCAGCTTGACCCTGTGACTTCCCCATAATGAACATACTTGCTAGACAATGAATAATGAATACACCATGTGACAAATATTGTAATTGGCTTTACCACAAATATTAATAAATTTTATGCGCTATGAATAAAGAAATGATGGTAATAACCTGTGGGTTTGACCCCAGGTTTGTTGGCCCCAATGTTTTATAACTGACCCAACTAGCCATTGCGCCACAACTGGTTTTGGTGTATATAGGTCCAAAACCCTATCTTTTAAGGCACTAATTCAAACTGTATATGTTATAAAAATCAATCGTTTCCCCTTTTGGAGATCAAAAGGAGGGAGAGTTTTTTCACAAAGGTTCTTAGGTTCACTTAGCAACTACATGGCAGAGAAACATTATTTGAGATTGAGGATTTTGATGTAAATTTGTCATTTTGTGTCGCAATTGAAGAGGCCAGTCCATTGGATGCAGACCCAAAGACATAACTCACACTGAGTGAACTCTGTTATCAATCTCATTATGTTCTTCTTATTTCTTTGCAATTATTTCTTTTTGTTCATAGTCCTTTTTTTATCAAGTTTTGTATTTCACATTATGTTTAATGAATGCAAATCATTAACTCATAAATGAAAGATATAGATCATGAAGGGAATTCTCATATGGTCAACAACCTCATATGAATTTGTCTATGGCCAAAAAATTCTAGGAAGTGGCCTCATATTTACTTAGCACATTCAATATTCATGAAGAATATAACACACTTCATACCAAAGAAGCCATTTGGTTTTTGGCCAAAATAAAATGAAGAAATAAGCTGACCAACACCATTCAAAATATTCTTTTGCAGAAATGGATTAGGTGTTTCTTCACCTTCAACCCCGTTGATAAACATCTATAAAAGAAAAACACCACTAGAAGCTTACATTGGAGATCTATGGCCCCTATTAGATCCTATAATGCACTATAAAATTTACATACAAATCAGTTTGTCCAGTGCCCTCCAAGATACATCTAATCTTTCATGTGACTTGTTTGAAGAAAGTGGTGGGATTGAATTATAGGGTACAAAGTAGCCTATGATAACTTGGTGAAAAGGGTCCATTTAACCATGACTAGAAGTAGTATTGGCCACCATAGGGAAATGATCATGCTAGTGAATATTCTAAAGAGTATTAATGTAGAGGAAAGATATGTAACCAAAAGGTACCACCTTAGAACCAACAACAATTTTACAACAATTTCCATGCATTCGACCTTAATGGTGACATTGCTTGTAAAGGGGTAGAAAATGCTATGGTATTAACCTAACTTCCTTACTTTAGGTGTACTTGACAATTATGTTAAAGGAATTAATGGTAGGGAATCTTATGTTGATGCCTTTCAAGATCACCACTGATGATAAATTTGGCATGAAAGACGTGTAAGATGGAAGGAAACATCAAATTGGTCATGTCTTTATATAGTTCACAGACTCATTTTCTTTATGCTAAAGACTTTTAGTGACAATATATATGTATCTTTGCCAATAATTATGATAAGTTTGTAGGTTTTAACCCCATACAGAAATTACTTGCGTACGAATTCTAAAACACAGAAAATAAACAATGCGAGAGAATAACACATAAAACACATATACATAGAGATTTTCCCTTGGATCCCAAAACTGGGACTACCAGCTTGATTTTTCATTATGTTCCTTTCAATGTTACAATACATATTTATACATGCCGAAGCATCCAATATCATGGACCGAAAACCATTGCATCCAAAACCATGGACCGAAAACCATCATGTCCAAAACCATGGACCGAAAACCATCGCGTCCAAAACCATGTGCGAAAATCATGCACAAAACCATAGGTAGGTCCGCCCAACCTAACATAGAGTCCAAAACCAAAATTTTCCGGGGCATTGCCCCGAACCCCATAGAGTGGGGTTATTGCACCCCTCAAACCCCCTATGACTCCCCCGCTACACAATTGGCGCAACAAAGGGGGGGCTCCGGCCCCCTTCTAACCCCCTGGTTAACTACGTGGGCTAGTCATGGAAAGAATATAACACAACCCAACATTCTCCCACTTGTTGATTTCTTTCCACAGGGGGCCACAAGTGAGCTTAGTCATTTATCTAGCCCTGCAATGCCCATTGTTTCTCTACACCAAGAGAACTTCTCAGAGCTCACAGATTTTGTCAATGCATCTGCAGTATTCTTCAAAGTGTCCACCTTTAGCAACAACACCTTTTTGTCTTCTATCATATCCCTCACAAAGTGATACTGAACATCAATGTGCTTTGTCTTTAAATGATATGCAGGGTTCTTTGCCAAGAAAATTGCACTTTGGCTGTCACAGTCTATCCTTATAGCTCCCTGTACTAACCCGATACTTGAACACAATCTCTGCAACCAAACTGCTTCCTTGCTTGCATGAGTGGCTGCCATGTATTCTGCCTCTGTAGTTGATAGTGCCACTACAGATTGTTTCTTACTCATCCAACTGACTGCACCTCCAAATAGGTTAAACACATACCCACTTGTAGATCTTCTTTGATCCAGATCTCCAGCCCAGTCTGCATCAACAAAGCCACGAATATCCAACACTCTGTCTAATCTTGGTCTTCCTTGGTAGCACAAACCATAATCATTAGTGCCACGCAAATACCTGAAAACCCGCTTCACTGCTGTCCAGTGCTCCTTCCCTGGTTTTGACATAAACCTGCTCAATACTCCCACTGCATGTGCAATGTCTAGTCTAGTACAGGCCATCACATACATCAGGCTATCGACTGCACTTGCATATGGAACACAGGACATGTCCTCTTCCTCTTCTTGTGTCTTGGGGCACTTTTCAACAGATAAATTTACACATACAGGAATAGGAACCTTCATCGGTTTACTATCCTACATATTAAACCTCTGCAATATTGTCTCGACATACTTCCTCTGGTTTAACCAAAGCTTTCTCTTTTTCCAATCTCTTTTAATTTCCATGCCAAAATATAGTTTGCAGCACCAAGATCTTTCATGTCGAATTTGGAGGACAAATGGGTCTTCAAATCCTGGATAATTTCTTTGTCATTTCCAACCAACAACATATCATCCACATACAAGACCAGATAAATAACACGGTCACCAATTAATTTAAAATACACACAGTGATCTGCTTTGCTTCTGGTGAAGCCAAGTCCTTGTATAAATGTATCGAATTTCTGATACCACATCCTTGGTGACTGTTTTAACCCATACAAAGACTTCTTTAACTTGCATACTAGTTCTTTTTTACCCTTCACCGCAAATCCTTCAGGTTGCTTCATGTAGATCTCCTCTTCTAGATCCCCGTGAAGAAATGTTGTCTTCACATCCATCTATTCTACCTCAAAATAAAAAACAACAGCGACAGATAAAAGTAATCTAATAGAAGTTACCTTGGCAACAGGAGAAAAAATATCACCAAAATCAATTCCCGACACCTGGGAATAACCTTTTGCTACCAACTGAGCTTTGTATTTCTCCACCTTTCCTTCTACATTTGTCTTCTTCTTGAACACCTATTTGCTGCCAATGGGTTTCCTTCCAGCCGACAACTCCACCAGATCCCAAGCCTCATTTTTGTGCAAAGATGTCATTTCATCAATCATGGCCTCTTTCCAGAGCTTTCCATCCTCTGAATCTACTGCTTCCTTCACAGTTCTGGGATCATCATCAGTAATAGATAAAGAAAAATTTGAACAGAAAGCAGATGGACTATACCTTTCTGGCTGCCTTCTTTCTCAAACTGATCTTCTCACACCTAGAGTTTGTGGCTCTTCATCTTCTGATTCCTCCTCTGCTGTAGAGTCTGATTCTTCCTCCTTTAGCTCAAAATCTATCTTCTCAGGTTCCTTTGGTTGGACTTCATGTTTAATAACATCTTTCACCTCTCTGAACACCACATCTCGAATGTACACAACCTTCCTTGTTACTGGGTTCCAAAGCTTATAACCCTTTAAACCATCCTTATACCCAATAAAGATGCACTTTTCAAATTTCCTATCCAACTTGGTTCGTTTCTCCTTTGGAACATGTACATATGCATCACATCCAAATACCCTTAGATGTAAAAGAGAGGGTTTCTTACTAGTCCATACCTCTTGTGGAGTCTTATCCTCCAACGCTGATGAAGGTGATCTGTTGACCAAGTAACATGCTGTCTCCACCACCTCTGCCCAGAATTCCTGTCCTAACCCGACACCACTGAGCATGCTTCTTACCCTTTCCATCAACGTCTTGTTCATTCTTTCTGCAACTCCATTTTGCTGAGGTGTATATGGAGTAGTATTCTGCCATGCTATACCACACTTCTTACAGAATTCTTCAAATTCCTTACTGCAAAACTCTCCACCGTTATCTGTCCTCAACACCTTTATCTTCTTCTCTGTTTGGTTTTCACCAGAGCCTTAAATTCTTTAAACCTGTCAAAGACTTCAGATTTCTTCTTAAGGAAATATATCCATGTATTCCTTGAGAAGACATCTATAAATGATACATAGTACACAGAATTACCCAGTGATGGAACCTTCATAGGTCCAAACACATCACTGTGCACAAGCTCTAATATCTGTTTCGCCCTCTTACCACCAGAGGGGAAACTCACCCGATTCTGCTTCCCATATACACAATTTTCACAGAAATCAAAATCCAGAGAGCTATTACTCATACCTTTGACCATACCTTTACCATGAAGTATTTGAAGGCCCTTCTCTCCAATATGTCGAAGCCTTTGATGCCACAACATGGTCTTCTCTCCAGAGACCACTAGATTTTCTGCTCCACTTTCAGGAACCATGGAACGTTGCATCCATCAACAACAGTGCTACCTTGTAGCTTGTACAGAGTTCCAATTCGAACTTCCCGCATCAATACCAGTGCCCCCCGAACCATCATGTAGGTATCCTTCTCGAACACTATTTTTACACCTGCATCATCCAGCTTGCTTATAGAAATCAGATTTCTGGCCAATGCAAGAATATGCAAAACACTGGGAAGTGTTCTAACCCTTCCACCTTGCAACTTCAACTTTACTTTTCCACGACCAACGATTCTAGCCTTCCTATCATCCCCTAAGAAGACATCACCACCATCGTATTTCTCATACTCGCAGAACCACTCTCTATAGGGAGTGACGTGAAAGGATGCACCTGAGTCAATCAACCATGCCTCATGATCTACATGTGTACTTGAAGAAGCCAAGTACACATCCCCACCTTCATCTGAGGTGGTTTTCACCTCTGCAAAAGGAGCATCATCAGATCCCTTTCCTTTATCAAGAGCTTTAGATTTATAGTCCCTTTTGTAGTGCCCTTCCTTTCTGCATTTCCAGCACACCACCTTTACAGGTTTTCCTAGAGATTTAGATCTCCCTCTAGATTTGGACCTCCCACTCGATGACTTATTTTTGTTTCTGTTCTGGGACCATCCTCGTACAGACAAGGCATCACCATTCTGGCTCTCCATATTTTTCCGTCTCATTTCCTCCGTCAGCAAGGATGAGACTATTTCATCAAACTGCAAGGTAGTTGCATTGCTACCCATTGCAATAACTAGACTATCCCACGAATTTGGTAGAGAACACAACAAACTGATGCACTTATCTTCATCTGAAATTTTAATATCAACAAATAATAACTGACTTACCACAGTATTAAATGCATTCAGATGCTCTGTCACCGAGTCTCCATCTTTCATCCTCAGGTTATACAACTTTTTCCGTAGGAACAGTTTATTCACCAGAGACTTAGATTGGTACAAAGTCCCTAACTTGTCCCACAAAGCCTTCACTTAGCTTCCCCTGATACATTCAACAATACTAAATCTGAGACACACAATCGTATTATTCTCTTTGCCTTCCGATCCAACTTCTTCCATTCTTCATCAGACACCCCCGTTGGTTTAGTACCTGAATCTACTGTGATCCACTGATCTTTATCCACCAACAGATCCTCCATCTTGAGTTTCCACAACTCAAAACTCTGACCATTAAATTTCTTAATCTCTATCTTTCCACTGCTCACCATCTTCTTTCACCACCAGAATCGATCTCGCAGATCTCCCACTGAACAGGGTTTACCACAGGCCCGAGCGAAACCCCTCAGCAACAAAGGCGTCCTCTTGAAGCCAAAACAACTCTGATACCAAATGTAGTTTTTAACCCCGTACAGAAATTACCTGCATACGAATTCTAAAACACAGAAATTAAACAATGCGAGAGAATAACACATAAAACACATATACACAAAGATTTTCCCCTGGGTCCCAAAACTGGGACTACTAGCTTGATTTTTCATTATGTTCCTTTCAATGTTACAATACATTTTTATACATGTCGAAGCATCCAATACCATGGACCGAAAACCATCGCATCCAAAACCATGGACCGAAAACCATTGCGTCCAAAACCATGGACCAAAATCCATCGCGTCCAAAACCATGTGCGAAAATCATGCATAAAACCATAGGTAGGTCTGCCCAACCTAACATAGAGTCCAAAACCAAAATTTTCTGGGGCGCTGCCTCAGACCCCATAGAGTGGGGTTACCTGCACCCCTCAAACCCCCTATGACTCCCCCCGCTATGCAATCGGTGCAACAAAGGGGGGGCTTCTCCCCCCTTCTAACTCCCCGGTTAACTACGTGGGCTAGTCGTGGAAAGAATATAACACAACCCAACAAAGTTATGATGATATCATCAAACATGAATTTATTTTGAGAAAATGGGAGTCCCTTGACGTCAAAATATTAATCTTTCCTTGTTTGGGTTCAAGTTATTCTAAAGTTATAATTTATAAAAAATCCTTAAAGAAATCTAAATTTTTAAATATCTTTACTTGAAAAAGAAGATTTGGTTTCAACGTCCATTTAGATCAAGTTTATTTTACATAATTTTTAATAATAATTGATTTATTCTTATCAAATGTTATGTTATCACTAAGAAATATCCTCTTGGCTATGAAAGAGGAAGTCCAAAGGTAACATTTTCAAACCAATCTTGTAGATTGAAGGCTAGCCTCATCAATCCAGAGAGGGATCTCTATGACAACCTAATCACTAAGTTTAGCAACTGGTTGTGCTTTCAAATAGTGGCTATATCTTCAGTAGGGTTTTTGGATTTTGAGTGTGGTGGTTGGGTGGGGTTGAAGAAATATCAACTATTGGGAAATGGAGTCAAATATGAGTGTTTATAAATATTATCAGTCACTGATAAAATTCTCCAGGAAACAGAGGCAAGGTAAATGATGTTTGTCTATGAATATTATCGTTGCATTATGAAAGTGGAAAAAAGGATTAACAATATATTACATTTGAAGCATCTAACAACGGATGAATTTCAAATGTAACTTTAGAGGAAAATTGTGAATATTCGACTTTATGAAATGAAGCATCTAACAAAGTATGAGTTCCAAAACATTTACTTTCAGTTTAAATACTTAGAAGATTTACACATAAATGAACAACTGAGAAGGGAATCACATACACATGAGAAAGGAGACAAACTTCAAAACATCATCATCATGAATATCTGGTATGAAATCATTATGTACTTCTACACTTGATATAATTAATACTCAGAAAAGATTACAAAACAAAGCAATAATTTCTTCTCCAAAACATGAAAATCCAACCCTTCTTCCTTCTTTTTCATTCATTATATAGGAAAAATACATAAATTTGAGATCCACAATGTTGTGGAAACTGTTAATTATAATAACCATCAAGATCCAAAATGAAAGGATATGAAAAACCTCTTGCTACACAGTATTTTGTCACACCTCCTGCACTTCCCTATGACATACCCCGAAGTGCTTGAAACATGACCATTATACAGTATACTCATCCATGTATACAACTCAGATCCCTCCTAACACTTTGATTGGAAAATGCCTTGAACTTTCCCTAAAGAAATAGCTCTTAAAACCCTAAAATGAGGATCAACGCTCTTATGAGGCTTCAAAAAATGATGGTCGCCTGTTGCACTGTACTTGACCAGCGTTGGCATCGTTTTTTACCTTGCATACCCGCGATGATCCCAAAAAGGTATTTTTCCCAAAGAGGATGAGAAGCTTTGTGATCTAGAAGCTTCTAGAGCGGCGAGTTGGAGGTTGTTTCACATAGATGAGGTCGAATCCTCCCAACTTGACCTCTTGGTATTATCCCTATGAGCTACCTCCTTGAGATGAGGGCCTAATATTATCTTTGGAGAAGCCCTCACTCCCTTTCCCAGCCTATAAATTCATCCTCTCCCATTCCCAAATGGTTGGTCTATGTCTATTTGCACCCTTATGCTAAGCTTGTGCGTAGAGGCTATTCATTAGACTTGGAGAAGGAGTGCTTGGAGAGTTATTGGTTTGGAATTCGATTACCACTCAAGGAGAGCCTTTCAACATCAAGGCTTTGGTTGTAAGCTTCCCTTTATTTCCTAATGATATACAACTGCTGGTTCATCTTCCCAAAATATATATGTTCATGTATTATTTAGCTTGACATTCCTTGATCAATTAAGTAGGTTGTTATTGGATTTGTTATTGGTTTTGGCATGCTCTGTTGTCTCTTGATCAATTGTGCAGGTACATAAACACTAAGAGAAACAGGAAAAAGCCCGTGACATAATCGGTTCAGGGTCCTCAACAAAGGAAATCGGACTAGCATCAAAACGAGGCAGGCCATCGCTTTCGTTCTTAGTTTCAATTGTAACCTAGGAAGATGTCTAGTTGATTGTCACTTTAGTTGCTAGACCCACTCATTGGGCTAGAGGGATCATCTCTGTCTGTAGAGAGGATTAACATTTTCAACAAAATGGAGCACGGGCAATAGTTTTCTCTTCAGTAACACATCCACCCATAGTTATATCCTTAGCAATCTTCTTAATGAATGACTTTGTGAACCATTCAGTCAAAAACTCATCAGCAATCTCGAACTTGATGAGGCGACGCCGATGTTTCCATTCATGGATATGATCGGAAATGTGGGTCGTGGTATCCTGCTTAAGGGATGTTAGAAAATGAGTGTCAGTTTCATACCGAACCGGAATTTGGAAGTGGGTGAGAAAGGCCATAACTAGAGAGTTGAAGTCATCATAGGTACCTTGAGCATGGAAAATTTTAGAGGCGAATGTTTGCCCTTAGGCAAAATTAAGGGTTTTTAAAATTTTAGTGGGCGAATGTTTTGTATCATAGTACATTTTTACAAATCGCCTCAAACAACCCACCTTATTTTAAGGGAGAGGGTAAAAAAGGCAAATTTAGCCCTTGAAATTAGGAGTTACAACCTTCCATTCACCCTAATTTTCAAGAATAGGTTTTATTTAAGTGAACCGTATGGGCCAAATACCATATTTATAAAAGAGGTATGGTAAAATATAAATAAATGAGAGGTATGGTAAATAAATAAAACATTTTTTATATTTACTCCATAAGTCACCTTATATACATGCAAGGGTGTAAACAAATAAAAATATAAATAAAGTGGAGGTATGGTAAATAAATAAAACCTTTTTTTATACTTACTCAAAAGGTATGGTAAATAAATAAAACCTCTTTTTATATTTAGTCCATAACCCTCTTCCTCTTTATGAAGGCTCAAAAAAGAGGTTTTATTTAAGTGAATCCTATGGGCCAAATACCATATTTGTAAAAGAGGTATGGTAAATTAATAAAAATATAAATAAACCAGAGGTATGGTAAACAAATAAAACATTTTTTATATTTACTCCATAAGTCACCTTATATTTACAAACACTCAAAAAATGCGTTATATTTAGGTGAAACCTATGGGCAAAATACTATGGGCCAAATACCATGGGCTAGATTATTATTAATACCATGCAAAAAAACATTATTAACCCTAATATTAGTACTAATAAAAATAAAAATGGCACATGGTATTGACCCATGGTATTCACGTGGAATGTAGCCTATTTAAATGGGGAATTAAACCAACATAGATCCATCTTTACTCTGCATCTAGCCCCGAGAGGGATCAAATATCGTGATATGCAAACTAGCATAGAGTGAAAAAATATTTGATCCCTCTCAGGGCTTGGTGGATCAAGAGTAAAAATGGATGCTGTAATTTAATGTATGTTAAATATTTTAACTTGGTTAAAATAAAAAATAAAATAAAAATCAATTATTAATTTTATTAGTTTTTATAAATTACTAATAGTAATTTTTAAGCTCCAAGTTTATGATAACCCATGGTATTGACCCATGGTAATACCATGGTATTCATGTGAGCATAGACTATTTAAAGGGGAAATTCTATCATCTTAGATCCATCTTAATTCTGGGTCTACCAAGTGCTCATAGGGATAAATAGATTTCATCCCCCTAAGAGTGGTAGATGTGGAGTTAAGATGGATATAGGTTGGTTTTTATGATAATGAAGATATTAAATAGACCTAGGAAATTATATTGTAAAAACATCTTAAGGTGAATGGTTAAAGCTACATTTAGTCACTTCACAAAATTTAGTAAAAAATACCAATATCTCCATTAATATTTTGGTTTTTAACTTTTTCTGATTTAACAAAAAAAATTCAAAACAATGAAACCTTATCACTCTTTTCACATCACCCTCGCAGAAGATTTCTCACCATTTTTCAAACATTCTCAATATGATATCTTCATGAAAAAGTTTAGGTATTGATGTTGGATTAGTTGTTTGAAAATAAGCTGGTTTGTACAACCTTTCATCTTCTGTGCTATTCTTAGTTTGTCCTAATGATCTATAGGGGTTGAAGCCACTGCACCATATTTTCCTAGAAGGCGGAGATTGTTTACCAAAAAGGAAATTAATCTACATGTTACAACGCTGTTAAAAAATGCAAGACCTATGAGGGTAGTGAATTATGCTAATAAGCAATTTAGATTGGGAGAGACTTAATTAAATTTTATTATTTTATTGAAGATTTCCAATTAAAATAATAATAAATCTACATTTATATATTCATATATTGATTGGAAGGATTCTCACAATGGTCACTTCTTTCAATTAGATCCCCTTCAAGCCTTTGGGATACCTAATACTTTCTTATATAATATAGTTGGGGCTTGCTACTTGTTGGCGTGTTGGGGTAAACAAACTTGATGTGTTTTTTTAATCTCACAGTTGAAGTCTATGGAATAAGAAAGAAAATTGATAACTTAAAAAAAGTGGTAGCTTGACAAAAGTTGTAGAGAAAAGATTAATCTCTCCTACCTTGACAGAACTCGTTGTCAATATCAATACCTACAAGAAATTTGTTGTGGAATATTATCAAAACTAATAGAAGGATATGAAAGAGTGTATTGTAAGAACCTTGACAAACACGGCCACTGAAACTAGGAACATTGTTTGTAGGAAGAGAAAACTATGCTTCTTTTTTCCAAACATATATGTTAGTATATTATAGTTTAATGAATATGTTTACTTATTATCATATATGGTTTCATACTTTAACAAAACATTCGCCAAGACTTAACAATGTTTTATTATTCTTTAAAAGATTTGCCAAGATCTTACAAGATTTTATAATTCAGTGAAAGATTCTCCATCACTGTACAAGATAATATAATCTAGTGAGAGATTCGCCAAAAAAATTATATATACATATTATATTATTGATAAAATCGCCTCCCATTTTTCCTATGTATCATGGGGATTAGCCCATTTATTATACATATAAATTTAGGGTGGTTCTTAAAATTTTCCCTGACCTCGAGGCAACTCGATATACCATTTTCTTACAGCACCTGTGAGAGTTCTCTGAAAGAGGCAAAGGTGGATATAATTGTCAACATATTGGAGGAGCACCATAGGTGATATGTCATCACATGGGCTTGTGGGTCCTCTTTAGATTTTTCCTCGAATTTGGGGCAATCGCTTGAAATTTTACTTGGAACCGGAGGCCAGTAAGGCGAATGAAGAATATGATCATTCGTGAGCCTTGAGACACCAGGCAGCTCCAACGTAGCCAAGAAATGCAATTGCGTGTTAAACGACATATAGGGTCTTTGAGGAGACCCAAACTGCAGATTCCATTCTTGCTGGTAAGGATTTTGCCCCCGCAGTGGAGGATTTTGTCCATGCAGGTCCTAATTTTGTCCCCATTGAGGGTTACCTTGACCATAAGGTGGATTTGGTCCAGGGTAGATTGGATATTGTCCTACCATAGGACGCTGATAAGCATTGTACGTGGCATATGGGTTGTAAGGTTGTTGAACCTGTTGACCCTGGGCATAAGGAGATTGACCCTGCTACTGCAGGGGTTGATCTTGTGTTTGCAAGGGTTGACCTTGTGGATACGCATATAAAGCTTGTTGCTGCAAAGGTTGACCTTGTGGCTGCAAAGGTTGAATTTGATGCTGTAAAGGTTGACCTTGCTGTTGCAAAGTTTGGCCTTACGATTACAAAGGTTAAGTAGACTGTTTTACAAAATGAGTTTGTGGCTGCAAAGGCTACTGAGACTGTGGCAAAGGTTGTCCCTGTTGCTGTAATAGTTTCCCTTGCTATTGCAATGTCTGCCATTACTGCTGCAAAGGTTTCCCTTGCTACTGTGAAGGTTGCCCTTGTTGCTGCAAAGGTTTCCCTTGCTACTGTGAAGGTTGCCCTTGTTGCTGCAAAGGTTGTCCTTGTTGTTGCAAGGGTTGGTGGACAATTCCATGGGATATACCTTGTGGGTTGGTAATTTCTGAATTGAATCTGACCATACCCACCAGGAATAATGAATTGACCAGGCTGGACATAAGCTCCTGCTTGAGGAATGTAAGACGGATTAACCAAGGCTTGCGAACCATATGGGACATAAGCCTGTTGGAGTGGAATTTGAGCCATATAAGCCTATTTATATTAGATGTTTCTTGACCCAGATGGACCAACAGGGTTAAGAATACTACCATAATAAGGTTGATTAAATCCAACCATGTGAGTTTGTAATCCACTCACATTAGTTTCACCTAACACAAGAGGAGTATTCAGATCTCGCCCCCCAGGCAGTGGCATATTTTGTCCACTTGATGGAGGGGTAGAAGAACTAACTGAAACCTGACCTAAAACAGTCAGTTGCATTGGAAGGGTCGGTTGAAACGAAAAGATAGGTTGCGATGGAATCGTAGCCTGACTAGGAACTAACGTGAAAATAATTTGTATAGAAGTTTGAGAGGTTGCGTTTTAAATGAACGGACCGAATGTAGGCATAGCATTTGAAGCCCAAATGGGATTATGATACAATGATGAAGCACTAGGAGTACCTAAAACTAAATGAGCTAAGGTTTTATAACCAGGTGGTAACATGGGTCCACCAGTTTCAGGAAGGGTGAGAGATGGGGCTCTTCCTACAAAAGGAAAGCCTTCAGGAGGAAATTCATTGAGAAAATTCATGATGAAACTTTGTTTCTGATCAACACTCTCGACCCGTGGTATGGGGATATTATCATCTATCTCCAAACCCAAACCTTCTGATCTGAGTTTTCTTGCTCTGACCGACGCCACATCTGATATCAGTCCCAACCCTATCAGATCCTTGGTGATACATTGTATTGGGTCGGTGTGGACTCTGTTCTTCATAGGTGTCTCACCCTAGAAGAGGTTGAATGGGTTTTGAATGATTGCCACTCTGGTGCCTATGGTGGTGTTGAAGCCCCAAAAATCGGGTCTACAACAAGGGTGATGACCACCTGGTCCGGACCTTGAAAGCAGCTCCTTTTCTGTTTGGAATAGTGGCTCCGACTGGGGGTAATGGGACCAGTTTCCCAATTTGTTTATGATGGTACACTAAGGGGATGATTTTTTTCTCTTTTGAAAGTTTTATGGGGAGAATGCTTTATTCTAAGTCTAATCTAACATGTGCAATTTTATTCTAATGAAGGAAAACATCTAATTTAAACTATCCAGGAGTAACACTTTGTTTATGCAATCTAGAATAATTTCCAACAGTAATTGGTAATAAAAATCATTCAATTACTATGAGAAAAGAGTACGTTAAAGATGATTGTTTCGTATAAGAAATTAGTTGAAACAATTATGATAAACACATCGCATAATAAGTCATTCATATACTTGACATAAAGGAATAGTTATCACCGTACAAAAGTGCAAAAATGACAACTGAACATTCAGGTTTCCATATATAAACAACTGAAAATAATATATCACTTGGCACATAAGCAAAAAGTATTAAGAGATAAAAGTACCATTGATAATAGGTCCTACTCATGAGCTTCAGCAATATAGATTTATCTTCAAATAATTCAATATCCACTAAGAGTACAGAAGTGCATTTCAGTAGCAGACATTAAACTTAGATATAAATAAATCTCGTTCCATTCATTTATCAAAACCTCCTCAGAGGGTGCAAAAGTGCATGTTCTGAAGAATTGTTTTTGACAAATTTCTGGACCCCTCTCTAAATGCATGAGAGGGGTTTAAATACTACTCTAATGAAAACTAAAAATATTTATTACAAAAATAGATGAGGAGGTTCAAAAACGACCATCCTCACTTTAAGCAAAAATGAACTAATAATCAAACTAAAATTGAATCTATGCTAAATCATGTATCGTTTCTTTTAAGTTGCAAAATTTCCAACATGGGTTTCAGGAGCGTTGGTTGGCCGACTTCAGCCTTCAATTGACCTGCGAATATGGAATTGGTGAGCGCTGGCACTATCTTCTTGGTGGAGGTTATGAGGCACTTCAAAGTCATACACTGGCTATGTGGTTTTACCAGATATTTCCAGTAAGTGTCCCAGTTTAACTTGCTTATCTGCTTAATTGACTCTGCCTTATTTTCCGCTGTTTGCTTCCACCTTGTTTGCAACTGCTGTGCCTTTGGGAGAAATCCTGGAGTGGTTTCTGATATTAAATTTGCCTTATGCAAGTTTTCGTTGATGCAGTCGATGATGTTACTTGCTGCTGTTGCTGCCTCCTCCATCGCATGCTCTGCTTCCTTGAGCTGTGTATCCCACTTTGCAAATAGCATGTCTTTGTGGGATTCATCAATCTTGGGCAATTCTACTCTTTTTCCTTCCTCCGATTTCTGCCAATTCACAAAGTCAAAAACTTTCTTAAAAATTAAATCGTAATCAAGTCGTTTGTCTACAACTTGATTTGTAATGTAGTCGCAGTTCTAGGGTCATCCTTATGCAGTTCTATTGTGGCTTGTAACTGTTGTTCTTTATTTGCTAGATTGTTTTGATAACTCAACTGCATTTGTTGGAAGTCCTGTTGTAACTTTGCCAACTGTACTTCTGCTTCTCGGCTGACGCTGGCCTGCTATAGTTGTTGTTCCAAAAATAGGATCTTATCCTCCTTTTCTCTTAATAGCGTTTGAACTTCTGATGCTTTATCAATGGTTGCAGAAGCATATGCCCCTACAATTTGAGAGAGCCTAGTGAGATTTTCTGTTGGATCGGTGGTTAGGTCTTGCCAAAGAACATCTAAAGGTTCAGCCTCTGGAGAAAGTACAGTATCTATTTTTCATTTCTTTCTTTGTCTCCTGACAACAGCCTTATGCTGTGGGCTATAAAATACATCCAGAGGGGGAATCTCCTCTATTTTCAGCACAATTTCAGATGATGGAGCAACAGGAATATGCTCCATCTCTTGAGTATTAATAACCTCTTCTATTATCATCTCTGTGGTTGTCTCCCCTGGGTTTATTAATGGCTCTGCATTCTGTTCCTCGGTGTTGATTAGTTCATTGAAATTCTCCCACTCGTTTTCTAGGTCTACTATAATTGGACTTGTTGGCTTTGCGAGGGGGGCAGGTGTCTCAACCTGTTTTAGGGACAAAACCTGTTGGTCAGGCTTTTCTATAGACTGAGCTGTATCTTTAATTGCTGCTTCACTTCTGCTGTGATCACTTTTTGACTGCTCATCGGATTTTTCCGCTGATTCCCTCTCGGACTTTGATTTAGACTTTTCTTCTCCTGAACTTTCACTTATACTAATACTGGGAGTGGGTTCCCTTATTGGTTCAAAACGCAATTTGTCCAATGGGACATTTGCCAATCTTTGTTCTCTGTAATGGTTAAACTCTTGAAGCTTCGCTTGGTCAAACTGAATTTGTGCCATATGTAGAATTTCTTTGAGAGAGCTCTTCTGCTAAAAGACGTCGTCGAAAATATCATCTTCTTTAGTAAACACTTTTATTTTGACCATCGTTGTAAATTTCTTGATAGTATCCAAGGGATCATACTACCTCCCTCGAAACTTTGGTAGCTGCAGACTTAGCATATTATCAACCTCTGTAAAAGCATGTCCCAAATCAAATAATGTGAAGGCCCCACAGACCACAGGGAATTGAGGCCAGATGGCCTTCTTCTTATCCTTGAGTTCTTTGCTCATTCTCCCAACACCATAGGTCTGGTAAGCTATCTCTCGGGCCATAAGTTTGTCGGGAACATACAAAGGAAGCACATGAGGTGAGGCAATGCTCCCAAATATCCTAATGTAGGTGAATAACTCCTCCTCGAACCACCTTCCCACAGAGAGAATGTCAATTTCAGCTTCCGGGGAGAATCTTGGAGCATCTGTGTTATATAACATTTTATGAATGGGAAGCATTACTCCATGACAAATTTTATAGAAATTTGGGATGAAATTAGATTCCCATAGTTCTTTATGGTAGACTTGAATAGGTAGAGGGTTCTGTACTGTCCATTTCCACCCCATGATGGGAAAATCAGAGATGAAACAAATAGCATCCATGACATAGGCAGCTAAAAAGAATGGAGGATAAAACCTCTGAGCAAAACTTCTTTTAGTTCGATAATTCAAAATAGCAGAAGCTAAATTATCTGATAAAATTTGGGCCCAATCCATAATGGTGGCATTGGTGGCCGCATCCAGTAAAGGCAACCATTCTGATGAAAACTTATTTATATTCGGCTTCCCAAATAGCCTACATAACATTGCAGCAACAAAACAATAGGGAGAAGCGAGGGAGCCAGTGGCGTACATACCATTTTTGTCCTTCTTTAATGGTTCTTCCTTCGCAGACTAGTTCTTCGTACAATCTGCGAAATCCTCATTCTCTTTGGCGACTTTTTCCACAAACTGTTTCTTATAACTGGCTTGGGGTTCTGGCAAGTGATACATATGCCTCAAATTACTTGGGGTAAATGACCCCATGACCTCCTGGTTCCATGTCTTGAATTCCCTGTCGGATATATCAGCGTGGTCTATAATCCATTTTACCATATCCATGTAAGGGAGTATCTTCAGCCTCGCTGCAATACGGTGCAGGAACGAGCATGCAAGTTCCATTAGTGATGCTTTGGATGACCCACGTCCATCTGGCGTAACTGTAACCTCCATAACTCTTGGGTTTTCTTCTTCTAACAATCGGTACATGCCTTCCCAAGTAGATATCCCCGCTTCCCTGGTACAAGTGGTGTCTGTGAATAACAGAGTCATCTTTGATTTTTCAGATGCAGGAGCTTTTCCTTTCTTTCCCATTACTTTCTGCGTGTTGTTCTGCATTCTGCTTTGCATGCTGCTCCTGAAAATAGTAAGCAGAGAACAGAGATACAATAAGGATGGTGACGAATAATGAACAACAATAAGGTGACGGGAAAGCCTTTAATTTTTAAAATCATATCAAAGATATCACCTTACGTGAAATAACCCTTTAGACCAGATTTGATTTGATTTTAATAAATATCATCAATGGGCCATTAAGTAAACATTAATGCTCATAACTCTTTGCATCGAATGACAGAAAGTAATATCATTGAACTCTGAGCCCTTAGATTTGCGATAAAGCGATTTTGCGATTTGCTTCGCAATATCGCAGATCGCGATATCACAAAAACCTTTTATTTTTAACAATCATTTGTTTCATCGTGTAGCTGCGAGATGCGATTTGCGAGAGCTTTATCACATTTCGTAATATCTGGGCGTTTTGTATTAAGTAGCGCTGCAGTCAATGGAATCTGCGATATGCGATAAGTTCATAAGACTTGTGATCTCGCATTCTCGCTTTTTTGCATTTCGAGCTTCTTAGTAAAGGATGCCGCCGCTACCCTTTTTGCGATGCGATGCGATGCTTATCATTAAAGATCGGGTTTATTAAAGTTTTGCTTAGTACTCAAGACTTCCGCTTACAAGGGTTTTCCTAGCTTTCATGGTTTGTATAGTTCTTTTCATAAGGAGGCTTAAACAATTATAATGTTTTTCATGTGCATGAAGCGTGAAAAGGTAGGAATTCATATTGCTGGGAGTTTTTCTTTGACATCATGTTTTATTGAAACAAAAGACAATTTTAAGTGCTAAGTTTTGATTTTTTAGAAGGGTCCCCATTTATTAATATTATTGCTAACACTAATAAAAAGGGGGGTTGTTGATGGTCACAACAGGTGGTCATATGTCAGGCTATGCCACTGCTTAGAAAATCCTCCGCGCTGATTATTTCTAGCCTTCTATCTTCAAAGAATGTATTCTAGTTGTTTAAAAATGCCATGAATGCCAGATTTTCAACCGCAAGCAGCGCACCCCACCTGCACCCTTACACCCGGTAGTTACCGTTGGCCCATTTTCTAAATGGGGCATTGATTTCATGACATGTAACCCTCGCTCGGCTGGGGGGAATGGTTCTATAATCGTCGCCATCGACTATTTTACTAAATGGGCCGAGGCGATGCCTACATACAATGTTGACAGTATTATTGTTGCTCAGTTCCTTTTTAACCATGTCATAGCGCATTTTAGTGTTCCTCAAGCCATTGTCACTGACCATGGATCACATTTTCATCAGTATATGATGGCAGAGCTGACTGCTCAGTTGGGCCTTCGTCATGATAGCTCAACTCCTTATTATCCACAGGCCAATGGCCAAGTTGAGGCAGTTAATAAAGTTTTGATTACTATGCTTCAACGTACCATTGGGAAGCACAAAAAGGATTGGCATTTGATGCTATTCTTAGCTCTTTGGGCTTATAGAACTTCTGCTAAGACAACCACTGGATTCACTCCATTCCAGCTGGTGTATGGTTTAGAGGAAACTCTTCCAATCAAATGTGAAATCCCTTCGCTCAAATTAGCTATCGAACTTCTTTCGGATACCTTGCCTGAAGAGGAACGACTACTGTATCTTGAGAGGCTTGATGAGACTCGTCGCATTGCTACGATGGTCATCGAAGCTCAAAAGAAATGTGTCAAAGCTCATTTTGACCAAACCGTTTCTCCCTGCACTTTTGCTGAAGGTGACTTGGTCCTTCTTTATGATCAAGCCAACGATAAATTGGGAGCAGGAAAGTTCGAACCCATGTGGCATGGGCCCTACATCATTAAGCGTGTCTTACAAAAAGGTGCCTATGAGCTATGTGATTATGAGGGAAATGCATTGTCATAACCCCACAATGGGTTGTATCTAAATAAGTATTATGCGTGAAATTCATGTAATGAATTTTGTACATTAGCGTGTTAATTCATTAGTGTGCATTTTTTATTTTTGGTGTGTTTGTTTGCTTTGCAGAGATGTGTTTTTTTGCTTACCTTGTGTTCCACTCGGTTTGCAGATGTTGTCAAGCCATTACATTGGTTTTGCTGATGGTGCTTGTCGTAGCACATGAAACTTGTCTTCCGTAGCATGGGTACTCTATGACCCTAATGGTGCGCTGATTAACTTACAAGGTATATGCCTTGGTCGAACAACTAATAATATTGATGAATACAGTGTAGTCATTGAACTCTTGTCAGAAGCAGTTGTTCTTGGCATTAGGGATTTAGTTGTCAAATTGGATTCACAACTCATTGTGTTACAGTTAAACAATCATTATTCAGTAAGAAATCCACAAATATTGCGTATGTATCTACGTGTTAGATTATTGGAAAAAAAAATTGATTTCATCACATATCAACATATTCCACGTAATTTAAATTCATTAACAGATGCATTAGCAATTTTTGTTCTTGATAGGAATTTGCGTCATTTATAAAACTGATCATATTGTGGACACATAAGTAGGAAATAATAAAACATGCATATATATATATATATATATATATATATATATATATATATATATATATATATATATATATATATATATATATATATATATATATATCACGTCTGTTAGAGTGTTTACATCAAGATATCAAAAAATAGAGTGTTATGGGACACTTGGCTTTCAAAGCCTACTAAATGTGTAAAAGAACTAGAAAGGATATCAGCCTGCACAATGCTCATGATAGCACGAGACCGCTCTGATCACTCGGCCTAACAGCTGACACAGTCTCGCAGATACTCCCACTGTGTGTCTCTGCCAATGCAGTGGAACATCATCAATAGTGGCATACTCTGGGATTCCTCAAGTTATTGCCTCCAGGTTGTGCTCCATCTCAGCTAAGGGGTCTGCCCCTTCTTCATAGTCTGCGCCCACTATCTGATGAGAAACTCGTCGTGCTATTGGCGACATGCCTGGTGGTCTCTCTGGTCCCACATCTGCACATTTATCACAATTTGAGTCTCAGTTTACACTTTTACAAAAATCATAAAACTTGAAAAAAAAAAAAACAAGTTTTTACCTGCATCAGTCCATTGTTCTCCTGGTGGCAGAGGTAGATCTGGATCCCACCTAAAATCCATGCTAGCATAAGCTTAGTCGTCTACCACAATTAGTTGGCATTCTATACAAGTGAAAAATTGTGGTGGATAATGCATATGCTGATTCGTTCCTCCTCGAGGCATGAATTGAATCCATCTCACGAGTCTCGGATCTCGGGGGGTAGGATTTGGTACCTCTACCCACTAATACCAGAATAAGGGCACTCACCCTAAAAATAAAGTCACTAGTATCGATCTGAACCGAATTGCTTTAGGTGTCCATGCTTCCCCTTGGCTAGTTGTCTTTTCATATTTGTCAAAAGGCCTCCACACCAGTTAAATATGGTAGGAGTCAAACATGCAATAGTATACTGGAACTCAGATTTTGAAGCCTCATGCAAAGCTTGCATGCCAGATACACGTGCCATAATGAACAAAATTGTTCTCAAGATGAGGTTGTTGGTGACTGTTGCTATCTTCACCTTCCCTCCATTGGTCATTTCGGCACCTGGACAATGCCTCTGGACTAGAGTTCTTGTAATTTCACCTCCCGGGAGAGATCCAAAGAGTTGGATCACTTCCCCTCGTCGGGACAATCTCGTGATGAAGTAGATATCTGTCTCCTCAAGTTCTAGTTCTTGGCCTTTTATGATGAAGATCTCTCAATCTACATCCCAGAGACTAATCAAATAGGGCAGAAGTTCCATTTGGGCCCTTAACCCTGTGGTCCTGAAGAACTTTAGCAACCCACAATTCCTCAGAGCGTTTATGCATTCAGGATTCTGAGCTGGTTGGTGGTCTTTGACCTCATGGCCTCTTTCTTTCCATTCCAAAACCATGATCTCCTGCAAAACATCATTTAACACCAATTAATGCTTTTTTCATGGATTAAAATCAAATATTTTTTCTTGAAAAGAGGGTTTTTCTTCCAAAAAGTTCATCTCACCACCATCGCGCTTGTTTTAAAAACAGAGCGATATCATCATGCGAGCCTTTGGGCTCGAATGCGATCATCGCGAGTCCAATGTCCATATCCGCGATGACTGCCGATGCCCTAAAAATTAAAAATCCTCCCTTATAGCATATAAATTACCGTTTAAAATGCATTAA
Source organism: Pinus tabuliformis (assembly GCA_031772625.1). Taxonomy (NCBI): domain Eukaryota; kingdom Viridiplantae; phylum Streptophyta; class Pinopsida; order Pinales; family Pinaceae; genus Pinus; species Pinus tabuliformis. The sequence goes on from CM062812.1 coordinate 606,726,500, forward strand.
AAAGTGATAAAATGCAAGATCAGGGATATGCCTCTTACCTATTGCAGGTGGTTCGCGAAATGGCACTTAGGATCTCCCGTAACGGCCACTTGAAAATTGAGAAAATTAGGGCACAAATGCACTTCAGAGCTTACTATGGTAAAATGGTAAAAAATAAAATTACTTTTGGTTATTTATAAGTTTCGCAAGTCATTTTTGTTAATATTTTTATAATATTTTAATGTTTTTTCTCGATATTAGTGATGGGCGTGTTTCTTTGTGCAGTTACAGGTACCTTTGAGTGAACAGTGATCATTATTGACTGATTCTTGCGAGTTTTATTTTATCTGTTTTTTGGACTCATTAAATAAACAAAAAAGGAACCCCCCCTAGAGTCATATTTGAGCTCTTTTCTGACTGTCAAAAATTGAAAAGATTGCCGAGTACTTGTCATTTTGAACTCATTAAAGTAAATGAATCGAAGTCACCTCAGTATATGTTTACCCCTTTTTTGGGCTGAGATTGACTATTTACGAAAAATGTACACCTTGATCGACATGGTCAAGAGGTTCTCTCGAATATTGTTTTCTACCTTTTCAGATTCGAGAGGCAAATTATGGAAAGGGACATGATGGAGTTTTCTTTTTTGTCTCTTTTTCAAATTCTCTAAATATGAAAAAGATACCGAGTTATTCTTACGTCGAACTTGTTAAAATTTTACGACGAAAGACTCATCACCATGATGAGATTGAGATTCTCCTTCCTAGGGCTCATAAAACTTACTAGGATGGATTCATTCGAAGAATGAAATTACATGAAAAGCATATGCTATCCCCTTCAAGCTTGTGATAAAAATAATTGGGGTACTCGCTAGAAATAGCGGGGAGAAATGAAGATGAAACATCCTTTGTATAGGCAGCATGTCGCTCTTGAACATGACACTCTTCTGCTCTTCTTGGGTTTGGGATATCCTCACTCAGTCACTTGTCCTCCCGAGTTTGGGTGATCCATTTTGCCTCTCATTTGACTATTCCATATTGTCATCATGACCTTTAGTGCTATGTCGAGTCAGATGATGCCACACTCCGGAGTCGTGTTGCCAGTGTTTAAGAGAAGTCCAATATGCAGTTATTTACCTATACATTGTTTGAGTCGCTGTTACAGTCTTGAAAATTATTCCACTTTATTCCTTGTTTTGTGTCGATGATGGGGGATTCATCATTGCCCTCCTTCGATAGGTTGCTTCCTGTCAACTTCAGCTCATTATCCAAGAAGATGACTTAGAAACTCCCTTTCAGTACCTTAGAGCTTGCATGCCTTAATGGCAAGTTCTTCGCATCCAACGACAAGTCTTCATCATTGGCTTTCGATCGGGTGATTCCATGAGTGTTCAACTTCAACTTCATTATCACATTCACGGATTGTACTGTTGTACCTTGAGGGCCATTTTCATTATTGGTGGTTTCTCTCGTACCTGTTAACGGTCTACATCATTGGCCGGTAATCAGGTGGTGTTCTAGCATGTTCGACTTCAACACATTCATTCGCATGTTAGAATTCGTACTTTGATCAGGGCAGGATGGAGCGTAAGACCCTGGGTCTTGTCTAATATGACTCAAGTTACGTGGAGTTATATGTTGTTCATGATTGTACACATGTTTCTACTATACAGATGGCTGTGACCATACCGTGGGACTTTATATTTATGATGATCCTCGTTATCTAGATGGCTACGCCCATACCATGGATCTTTTCATATAGTCTTCATCATCCGGATGGATGTATCCATGCCATAGATTCATGTCTTGATCTCAGATATGTATATGTATATGCATCCTTGATTTGCAGGTTTCCTGACAATGCGTGTCCTCATCCTTGCAAGAGCTCGTAAAACATCTTAGCCATCACACCTCATTTTGCCTTCATGCTTTAGGGGGCATCTGTTACATAGTATTTTGTCACACCTCCTGCACTTTCCTGTGAAATACCCTGAAGTGCTTGAAACATGACAATTATACAGTATACTCATTCATGTATACAACTCAGATCCCTCCTAATACTTTGATTGGAAAATGCCTTGAGATTTCCCTGAAGAAATAGCTCTTAAAACCCTAAAATGAGGATCATCGCTCTTATGAGGCTTAAAACAACGATGGTCGCCTATTGCACTAGACTTAACCAATGATGGCATTGATCTGTTCCCTTGCATACCCGCGATGATCCCAAAAAGCTATTTTTCCCAAAGAGGATGAGAAGCTTCGTGATATAGAAGCTTCCAGAGCGGCGAGTTGGAGGTTGTTTTGCATAGATGAGGTCGAATCCTCCCAACTTGACCTCTTGGTCTTATCCCTATGAGCTACCTCCTTGAGATGAGGGCCTAATCCTATCTTTGGAGAAGTCCTAACTCCCTTTCCCAGCCTATAAATTCAGCCTCTCCCATTCCCAAATGGTTGGTCTATGTCTATTTGCACCCTTATGCTAAGCTTGTGCCTAGAGGCTATTCATTAGACTCGAAGAAGGAGTGTTTGGAGAGTTATTGGTTTGGACTTGGAGTACCACTCAAGGAGAGCCTTTCAAAATCAAGGCTTTGGTTGTAAGCTTCCCTTTATTTCATAATAATATACAACTGCTGGTTCATCTTCCCAAAATATATATATGTTCATGTATTATTTAGCTTGACATTCCTTGATCAGTTAAGTAGGTTGTTATTGGATTTGTTATTGGTTTTGGCATGATTTGTTGTCTCTTGATCACTTGTGTAGGTAAATAAACACTGAGAGAAATAGGAGCAAGCCCGTGACACAAGTGGTTCAGGGTCCTCAATAAAGGAAATCGGAATAGCATCAGAACGAGGTAGGCCATCTCTTTCGTTCTTAGATTTAATTGTAACCTAGGAAGATGTCTAGTTGATTGTCACTTCAATTTCTAGACCCAATCATTGGGCTAGAGGGATCATCTATGTCCGCAGAGAGGATTAACCTTGTCAACACCTCTTCACCCATATTTAGTCTGATCCCAAAGTCTAATTTTATGAGGTTGCCTTCAACTGTTGACTTGGCATTTTTAGAGAAAACAAAATTTTGAAAAATCTAGCAAATTTCTGAAAAATAGGCTTCAAATATGCATGCAGATATCCCAAACCGTGATATATTTGTAAAACCGGAAAGAGGTTATTTTAAATCACCTCATTCCACAAAAAAGCCTCTTTTCTATTTGGAAAATTCATCTTCATCTTCTCCAAAACCGTGCCCAAAGTGGATGGCTAAAACAAGAAATAATTAAATATCTAAATCTTGAAATTAGGCTGAAAATATTCCTTCATATCTTTCAAACCATGATATATGGGTAAAAAATGAGAGACGCTTATTAAATTGGTATGTTACTAACAAAAAACTCTTTTTCTTTTTACAAATTCATCTTCCGTACAAATTATTCTTCATATGTTCAAAAGCTGCATTTGAAAATAATCATTAAAATAGGAAAATAATAGAATTACAAAATATGGAAATATAGGCATCAAATATGGAAACATAGGCCTAAAATCTGAAAGAGGTTTTTGTAAATCATCGCATTCTCAACAAAAACTTATTTTTGTTTTTTCAAATTCATCACCACTTGTTTGAAATATGTGTTTGAACCTATTGGCTAAAACAGGGAAAATGTTGGAAATTGTCATTTTAGGGCAAACTGCCATTTTAGGATTTAATTTACAATCCCTCTCTTAGGCTTGAAAACTCTGTCAAATGTCACATAAAGGCTTAATAAGGGTAAATATCCTTGAAAAATTATTTGGGCACTTGAAAATTATTTTGGAATCTCATATTTTCAAAATTTCGTAGCACGCTATGAAATATTTTCGTAACGCTAGCTATAGGCATTCGATAGGCTCCGATTTGCTGCAAAACTTACGTAAATATTAGATATAAATTAATTAAACTCTTTTGAAATATTTCTAAGATTTATGTCACCTTTCCATAAAAAAAATTCATAGCCCATTACATAACCCCTTGCACAATGAACTAATAATCATAACCTTTGGACCTTTAGGAAAGGTACAAACTTGGTGCTAACAACTGGCTCCAATGGGGATATTGTTTCCCTAGGAGGAAATAAAGAACACATAGAACCTATGCCTGATCCATTGGTCTGTGATCAGGTGCTCAGTATTTAGCTCAAAAATCAAAGTTCTCAAAATCGCTCAAACCCTCAATGACCACGTCCGTCTTGGTGGTACGATCTCAACGCAACTTGTTTCACTGAAAATCGAGCTTGTATGAGGAACATATCGTGTTTTGTCTGCTTTTCCAAACAATGGAATTTTGCAAAAAAAAGTATAGTCACTACACAGTCAGTAGTCCGTACTACTAATGTGGCAGGTGATTGGGCAGGTCAATGGGATGGTCAACATCCAATTGTGTTTCACCAAATGTCATGTTTTTACTGGTCTGCAGGTGTGATGACATGGCTCGATTTTATTGGTTTATGAAGGACCAATGAGAAGGGGACAAGTGGCAAGCCCGAAGGCCGCCATGTGTCCCTCCCCAAATGACCACATATATCATGGCAGGCTGGGGGGTCGAACCCAGGACTTGCATTGAACAAACTACATGACATACCGTTACACCACGGCCATAGTTCTTACAAGACTATGGTTTCACGTTGATTTTAATGTGTTAACATTTTGCAGTTGGGGGTTAGGAGGGAGCTAGCCCGCAGGCCAGCCCCCTCCCATGTGAACACTCCATCTGACGGTAACGGCTAGCGGCCAACTCAAACGGTAACCACAAACCGCAACATTTTATGCTCCCATGTGAACACACAATGTTAACTGCCAACTAATAATCAGTGAAACCGTGTGGATATTGAGCTAACCGTTAGTTAACCCGATATTCAATGCCATCATGTGTCCACTATTATAACCACCAAACTAACGGTTTAGCATAACCTCAGATTAAGTGCTAATATGACTTATCTATTAATTAAACATGCTTATCTATTAATTAAACTTGTAGTTAAGATGGCAGAAAATTCAGCAGTCCTCCAATTTCGGCAGCAACTCCAAAATTAGTGGGATTAACTAGAGTTCCTCCAGTTTTAGAGGAGTTTTCCTAGGGAAAACAATTTCTGCCATAACTTTTGCAAAATTCGACCAAATTGGGATCAGTGAAAGGTGTTCCTAGATGATTTTGGCATTATGAACACATTGAAGTAGGTTTCAGGATCTGTAGAGCATTGTAAACAACACTTTTTCCATTATTGAGATAATATAGAATCCCAAGCCATGGAAGCTGGACCAAGGAGATGTAGCCCAGGAGGGGTGAAATCCTTCATCAAAACACTGTGTTAAGTGTTCAATTTGATTTTTTTTGTACATTTACTTGCTATTGTTCAACACTTTACTTTCATGCTATTTTTCTCATAAATTTCACATAAAACTTGATAAAATTTACCTATTTACATTCACAAACACCATAAGGAAACATATGCACATGAAGCAATGGAAAAGAATTTGTTTTTAATTATGAAGTTGAAATTAGCACAACAAAACTAACATTCAACAACATATCAAGTTGACATTAGAGAAAAGGTTATTTGCTTGATTGCTTGAGTTTTGTGCAAGTAGGGTTTTAATGGTTGCAAATTTGTGATGCTTACAAGGTTAAAGTTGCAGAGAGGAGAAGGGAAACTATTGGTTGCAACTCCTGATGTAATGCCCAGAAGAAGGAGAGCCACAAAGCCACAATCTCCACCCAAATTTCCAATCCCAGCTGCACTTGAAACACCTCAAATTTTACCTTCAATTGAGATTGAGGAGGTACAAGCAGTACCAAAAGCTGAGCTTGAATCCAAAGCCATCATGTCTGGAGTAGGAGCGACTGGAGGTCTTTCAGAACAGGAAGCATTCAAGAAAGATTTCTATGACTTAATTGACATGGTTAGAATCCTCTATGAAGAGAGGAATACTAGAATGGCTAAAGAGAGTTCTAAGTCCCCACATGGAGAGGGAAGCTCAGGAGATAAAAAAGATGAGAAGAAGGATTCAAAGGGTAGTGGAGGAAAGCCACCTCCATCTCCACCATCATCATATTCCTCATCATCTTCATCATCCTCAACATTTCAAACAACATCATCTTCCACTTCCCCCACAAAATCTATTCATACTCATTCAAAAACCCCAAGAGAAAAAACTCCCTTACTCAAATTGGACATTAAGTTTGAACTTCCCATGTACAATGGTGAGGTGAATGCAGAGAAAGTTAGACAATTGGATTTGACAATTGGAGATTGGAGGTTTATTGCAGAATTCAGAACCTTCAAGAAGATGACACAAAGATCTAGTTGGCTTCATTGAGGCTAGAAGGAGCAGCACTAGTCTGGTGGGAAGAAAAGACTCAAGAGGAAATGCAAATTCATGGTAAGTTATCCATTTCTTGGGTTAAATTTGTTTCTGTAATTAAAAGACAGTTTTATCCTTTAGCCTGTATGCAAAAAGCGATTATGAGTTGGAAAAAATTTAGGCAACTCAAGGGACAAATAGTTCAAGACTATACACATGAGTTTAAGAAGAGGGCTTTGTTGTTTGGAGTAAACTTGAATTCCCAAGATACACTGTTGAAATATATTGGGGGTTTACATTCCTACTTGAAACATACTATCCTTATGTTCAGTCCAAGAATTTTAGATGAGGTATGTGTGCAAGCCACACACCTTGAAGCAAGAGGAAAGAACATTTAGGAAGAGGGTAGTAAGAAGAAGCCATTCAAGGGTAAGGAGAAAGAGAAGGGTGGAAAAGGTAAAGGAAAGAAGAACACAAGTGTGAAGAAAGAAGGGGAGAAAACTATATGCCAACATTGTTCCAAAGTTGGGTATGATGAAACCCATTGTTGGAAATTACATCCTAAACTAAGGCCTAAGAAACCAAACAATAAGGGAAAACAAAAGATGGCCGCTACCACACACCATGATCTTGGATTAGATTCTGGTGATGAGACCAAGATTTCAGCCATGGTCACAAAAGGAAAATAAGCTATAGCAAGTACTAGTTCCTCACATAGTAACAACACTACTCCAATTGAAGAATCAAGGATAGAGTTGTTCCATGTAAGGGTAATTTCAAATCATACAAAGATTGATGCATTATTTGATAGTGGGTCACAATCAAACTTAATTTCAGAAGACTTGGTCAAAAAGCTTAACCTTGAAACTGTACCTCATAATAAGACATATCCATTGGGTTGGATAGTCAATAATGAAAATCTACAGGTTACAAGGAAATGCTTACTGAAAAGTTCATTGATGAAGTTGAGTTAGATGTAGTTCCACTTGACATCTCAGGAATCATTTTGGGAAGTACTTATTTGTATGATAGGAAAGAAGTATTTTATCGCCATGAGAACAAATAATTATTTCTTAAGAATGGAGTGGAGTATATTGTGAGAGCCCATCACAAAAAGTTAAAAATTTCTTTGGTTAATGCAGGGCAGATGAAGAGACTGGTAAATGCAAGTAAAAATTTTGTGCTTCTCATGATCAAGTAAAATAATGATATTGATTAGGAATATTTTGAATGTTTTGATGACAAATTAAAATCTGATTTGTTTGATGTGGTAAGCAAGCATGACAATATGTTTCAGGAACCAAAGGGGTTACCTCCCAAGAGTGGAATTCAGCATGAGACATAGCTACAACAGGATGTTCCACTTCCAAACATTGGCATGTAGCACATGTTGATCATGGAGAGCATGGAAATCAAGAAGCAAACTCAAAAATTGCTTAACAAAGTTATCATACACCCATCTACTTCTCCATGTGGTTCACCCATTGTCTTGGTGCCAAAGAAGGACAGGACTCGGCGCATGTTTGCGATTTCCGTGCACTGAATAAAATAATGGTAAAGAATCATTATCCACTCCCAAGAATCGATGATTTTCTTGACCAATTGAGGTATGAAAAGTATTTCACTAAGTTAGATTTATGAAGTGTTTATCATCAAGTTAGAATAGCTGAAGAGGACATTTGGAAAACTGCATTTAAAACTAAACAAGGATTGTTTGAGTGGCTTGTTATGCCTTTCGGTCTTACAAATGCTCCAACTACTTTCATGAGAGTTATGAATGATGTATTGAGACCATTTCTAGATGAATTTGTGTTACACAACATTTTGTCACTATCCCTTGATCCTGGAGGACCTCTACAGTGAACCCTACATGCTTTCCCATCATGGAGAAAATTCCATTGTGTCCCTCTTCATGAGTAGAACAATTCCCTTTTGCATCATTTCCAAAAAATCCTCTGTTTTTCCTAATTTACAAGACCGGTGCTAATGACCCGTGTCCTCCTCATGTCGATATGCAGGGATTAAAACTATCCCTAGCACCGATCGGAGTGACTGAGCCTTTTTCCATTCGCGTCGATCCTCTTTTGAAATTTTTTTTAAACATGGAGCCAAAGCTTCCAGCTCTAGAAGCTTCGTAACAGAATTCTGGTAAATGGTTAGGTCGGATGGAGCCGAGGAGGTCAGTTTGGGCTCCTTTCCCCTATTAGGATGGAACTACCTCAAGAGATAAGACCTTCTCCCATGAGAAAAGGAACCATCTCCCCTCCATCCAAGCTATATAAACCTCTCTTCTTCCCAAGCACAAGCTAGCTTTTAGTTCTAATTATGTTCTGATTGAGGTTTTGATTTTGGAGTAATCAACAAGTTATCCATACCTTTTAGCTCTCTAGTTGTGTATGAGGTAGAATTGTGAGTTTGGTTTGGTGTGAAGACTGAAGGGAAGAGCCTTAAGACTACCATTGTTGGGGCCATCCATGGAATGCTAGCAGAAGTGTGTGGGAACCCGGATATGTCGGAGGAGAACGAAAACGTCAAGACATCGGTTGTAATCTCTTCTTGATCTAATATAAATGTAACTATTGATTAATTTCCTACATGAAGTGTTTATTTGCATCTTTATGGCTTAATGTTTCTTGACCTGTTAAGTAGGCTGAATACAAGTTGTATGTTATTACTTTTGTTGTTTGTTGTTGTTTACTTGTTTCAGGTGTCCAAAGAAGGAAACAGGAGATAGCTGGGACAAGGAAGCAGGAACATCATCAGGCGGAATAGAACACTAAGAGGTAGGCCCTCTTATTTGGTTCTAGGTTAAGGAGATTTTCCATAGATTGTTTGTTTGTGGCTAGACTCGCTCTCGGGCTAGAGGAATTGTTTATGTCCGCACTTAGAATTTTACCTGCACCACAAATTGGGGACTCCGCTAGGGAACCAATCATTTTGTTTGATTGTTTGTAATTTCATGGTTTTGTGTGAACTTTTCTAGTATCACCATTTCCCTTTAGTTCTATCTGCTTTGCCTTGTTTACTGCTCTGGGTCTGAAATTTACAGTAGCAAGTCTGGTCTCAGCCTTTGATTTTTTTTTTTTTTTTCCTTGCATCCTTGGTCAGCGTGCTTATATCGCTGACAGTCGCATCTATCAGCGCGATATACTTAGAAACAGTCGCACCGACCCCCTTTTGGCGCTTGTTGTCAGTTAGGCAGTCGCGCTGATGCCTGTAGGTGAAGATTAGGGTTCACCCCAGATCTCGACCAGTGTGTCTTGCTCTCTTGATTTCTGCCTTGTAGCTTGTTTAGATTGTGTTCTCCCTGACTAGAAAACTTCATTTGACTTGGTTTATTTTCTTGTTGACTTGCATTCTTTTTACTTGATTTCTTGAGTCTTTGGATGGTTTGTAGCCCTAGGGCATCTAGGTTGTCATCCATTCAGCTGACTGTGAACTCAGTGAGTCAAGCTATTGGTGAATTTACTCCTTGCATTTCATTTATAGTCCTCTTATTGATTTGATCTCCATCACACAAGTTTGAAAAGTTTCGTTTGCTTGTTTAAACATCTATTTTCCAGCATAGATCACATTACTTGTCTTGTTTTTGGTAGAGTCATTGCGCGATTTGTTTGGAAGGAATTATTTTTTGTGCCTTTTCATCTGCTTGAGGATTGATTGTCTCGAAAACTTTTTCATTGAAGTGTTTGATGAGAGATTCATTTTGTCATTTCATGAAAAGTACATAATTCTAGTTTTATGTTACGTTAGTTAGCAACATTGAAGACTAGAGTTGCATTTGCATTTGAAAAGAAAAAATAATTCTCTTTACTTTTGAAAGGACTGTTTAAAGTGCGCTTGTTAGGAAAATAGGAATTGGAAAGAGTTTTTTATTAGTTTATTTTCAAAAAAGTAAAGTAGTGAAAAAATTCATTTTGCTTTCAGTTTCTTGTTTGTTTGCATTTGATTGTGTTTTATACCCTCTCTGGTGTAGACAATTCATCGAAGACAAAGATATCTTTTCTCATATAGCTGCATGTAGGAGTTTTGTCATATGACAGCGGTAGGGCCTTCTAATTGAAACCTAATTCAAGATCAACCATTAAAATTTATCGAATTAGCCTAAGGAAGCATTGAAACTTAACACTTAAATTTAGAGGTCTAGGCTAGAGATGTGTTCCAGCGTCTTAAAACCTAGCAACTGTCGTTTGCTTTGGCAGTAGACAGTGCTAGTACAGACTTGTGCTCCCCATGCCATTGTGTATATAAAGGGAGACCCCACGAGGCTGCAATCCTTTATCCATAGGAAGTCGAGTCTATTGCCTTGTAAACATGATACACCAAACACAACATTTGGATATATTGTCTGCCCGTAATTCTTGGTTCGTCGGGAGGTATTCTGCAGTTCACGGTTACCTGGTAATCCTTTATGCCTAGAGTACACTAAGTAGTCATTTTTTATCTTTACTAACTCTTTAAAATTTAAAAGATCATAGAACACTTTCCCTTTCGAGCTCGTTAACTTCGAAAGCGACTAGAGTCACCTTTTTCCCTTTTCTTGACTCTTAAAACATGAAAAGGCAAAGTTTTGTTTCAATGTTTTAAAATTAACTTCCCACGAAATATTCCTGGTAAAAGTTATCTTCCTTAGTAATTCTTTAGGGTCGATTCCAATGGCAACATTTCCAGAGTCCACCAGTCAAGGATTCCCCTCGGATGGGAATCCTGGTCCTTTTCCTTCTTTTGGAAATGTTGGTGCTCCTTATATGGCAACGTTGTCCCTCCCTGGGTTAACCATTGGTTTACCTGTCTAGTTATTTTTGACCTCGGTGGTCCTGAGTGTCCCGACTCCTGTCCAAACGTCTGTGTCTTTTGAATCACATCACGTTAATTCTAAAGTTGACTTCTCACCTTCTTCCCCATTTCTTCACCCTCCTCTTCTACTTCGCCTGGTGAAAGTTTGGAATCCAGTAACTAGGAGGCTAAGAAGAAGAAGAAGAAGAAGAAGATGAAGAAGAAGAAGTTAGATAAGCGAGAGGCCAACCATGCAGCTGTTACTCCAAATGCACCTCCCATAGACAAACCTTCTGATCCTCCACGGAAGGTTAGATTCCCTTGCAAGCTGTGTAAGGGTGACCATCTCCTTCGAGACTATCCTGGCATTCCCAAAGTCTTAGAGGTATGGTCTCAAGACCTGAATCGACCATCCCCGTCAACCTCTGGAGATCATGTCGATGCTACACCTTCAACTAATGATGGTAAGAAGAAGGTAAATATTAGATTCCCCTATAGGTTATGTGAAGGAGAGCATCTTCTTCACCTTTGTCCTCTTATGGATAAAGCTTCCAAGTTTTTGGAAAACCTTACAACTCCTCAACCCCAACTTCTTGTTGGTTATCAGAGGCTTTCTTCTAACCCTCTCCTAGTTGGTAAAGAGATTGATTTGGATTCATCTCTTGCCCATCCTGCTCTTCCTGAGCATGACTCTCTTGTGTCTGTTTCTGACCAACCATTGGTTGAAAAGAGTGTCGACTTGGCTCCATCTTCAGTTGTTCACTCTGTTCCCGAAGAGAGTAGTGATGATCATACTACTCATGTTCTTCTCGTCTCCTCAGATTCTCATGAATTGAAGAGTGACCCTCCCATCCCAGTTGTTCATGAGAGTCCTTCTGCTTCTCCTGCAAGGCATGGGGGTAATCATATGATACCCCCACCAATAAGTTATGTCGTTTCTTTCGATTGGAGTCCATTGACTACTTTCCTCCTTCCATCTTATGTGTCTTTCCAGATTATAGTACAAGCCTATAATATGGTAGTACATAGCACTATATTAGATGAAGGCGCGTATGTTAGCATCATGTCTTCAGGTACTTGGAAAGCTTTGGTTTCCCCACAGCTTGTGCCTATCACTCAGAATTTGTTGGCTTTCAACAAAGGAACCAATCAACCCCTAAGGGTCCTTCCAAAATTCCCTATTACTTTGGGAGGAAAGACCATCTATATAGATGTGATGGTAGTCCAAGGTCCCTTATATTTCAATATTCTCCTTGGACACGACTATGTTTATGTCATGGGAGCTCTTGTTTATTCACTTTTCCATATGGTTTGTTTTCCGCACGAAGGGCGAATTGTGACTATTGATCAACTATTGTTCATTGGTCACCAGCCACCTCCTTTGCAACTATCATCCCCTATCGACTCTTGTTTGAAAGCAGTACCTTCCCCGCCATAGGTCAATTATGTGGCTACCCATTCCATCTCCACATCTACTGATGATCACACATATGGTATAGTACATAATGTACTGGGGCATTGGAACCTAATCTGTCTATGGTACCAATTGACATGTATTCCTCTCAGGGAGTGGTTCTTCCATCTAGTGAAGAACTCTTGGGAGCCATGTTCTCATGTGGTTTGTTAGGGCTCCAGGAAACTCTCCTAGGTTGTAGCTCAGAGATGTCTGGTAACATATAAATTGAATTATTTTTGCAGAAGTTTATTGGAAGGGATGATGGTTTGGTTCAAGCCAGATAACCACTTCTACTCTGTTTTCACTCCAGACATGCATGAACACCCTCAGACTACAAGGCTTTAGACCACCAATGCTCAACAGTTTGGGAATTAGGTGAATATGGAGAATACTAACCACACCAGCAGATACACACAACCATGTGATGGCCGGCTGCAACCAGTAAAGAAACTTGTAGATCTAATCTATCAATGCAAAGACAAGATGATAGTTGTTTTGCATTAGACATAGAAGGAATCTGAGTGGCCTACTCACTGATACATTCAATATTTCAATACAGAGATAAGATGATAGTTATCTAGTATTAAACATGGAAGCAATCATGAATACAACGCCACAGGCACAAGATTAGAACAGAGAAGAAATGGACAGTGAGCATGTAACAACAAAAGAAGCTTGCATTGCTAAAAATGAAGATGAGATGCTGCAAGTTACAGAGTGTCTACAGTCTCCGGGAGTTGAACCTTACATCAAATTCCAAACCTTGTTACATCTTTCTTTAGGCTATTTATAATTTATCATTACAATGGCTCTCAGTCATTTAGGGATGGGGGGTATTAATCGACCACCAACCACTATTAACTGTTTGATAGCATCTTCGGATGCAGCTGCTTTCTCTATTACGAAAACTGCATTAGTTCTGGTACTGTGCTGTCCTTCAGGCAGTTGGACTAATCATGGCAGAGGAGTGCCATAACTATTAAATTTGGTTGCTGAGTCGTGTCGTGTCCTTTTCTCCATTTGGCCATGCTCTCTGTTTAATTCGGTTGTTGGGGTCAGACTGGTCATGGGGATGGAGTGCATGGGTAGATGAACGGCAAAGGTGGTTGTCGGATCGAGGAGATGTGTGGCGGAGATCATTTTGCAGAGGCTAATGGTCGTGGTGGGAGTGGGATATGTCAGGGCCATCAGATCTTCAAGCAGGTAGATCAGACGGTTATCGGGCGGTGGAGTTGCGCGGACGGTAACGGGTGGGGTGGTTTACTCTGGGCGGTGATATTTTTTTTTATCGCGCGGCCATCGGGCAGTTAGTGGTAATTGTCCGAAGTCGCGCGATTCCATTCAACGGCTGACACGTAGCGATTGAGGAGGGAGAGAAACCGCCCATATCGCGCGTGTATTTCCCGTGCTAGTTGTCCATGCAATATGAGTGAGGACTGTCAGATCTGGTGGAGGTGATCTGACGGTGGAGGCCGATTGGGAAGGTTGCCTTTATCGAGAGGAATGTGGGTTGTTGGATTGGCGGGAGAAGATCAACAACATGGATGCGGTGAGGTGTTTTATGAGCGCGCAAGGGCGTATGGTCAGGTTTTATGGGTACTTTGGCTTTGCACTTGGGGCTAAGGCCAAAAGGGAGTATTTTGTCGAGGTTAGAGGGTGAACGAAGGAAACGAGAAGGTTAGCAATTGAGCGGGTAAGAGGAGAAAAAAGAAAAAAGGAAAAATGACCCAGGTGGGGCCCCTTTGAGAACAACAGATCAGACCGAGTCCCTCTTTGACCTTCAAAAATTCAGCACTGCATCTCAGGGCTAACACTGGATCCTTCTGGGGATGAAATCCTCCCTGTGAGGTTTCAAGAACCGTAGACCACTGCCTTCTATATGAAAACAAGATCAGAAACATTGCCTAGTATTCCATTGGGCATGGAGTCTATATAAGCCTACACTAAAACTGTAAAAAGAACATATTTACAATGCTGAGGCCTGAAAGCCTTAAACAAAATAAACTTTCAAAAACGCCCATTGACCGGGCCATCAAAAATAGTTTCTCCTTCCAAGTTTTGCAGCATGAAAGTATTGTTTCCCTGGACCTGAGAGATGACAAATGGTCTTGTCCATAGATCATCAAATTTACCATGATTGCCTTTCTTTTCCTTTAGTGCATCCCATTTGAGAACCTAGTCACCAACCTGAAAATTGTCCATCTTTGCTTTTCTGTCAAAAGTTTCCTTGATTTTCTTTTGATGTACTGTAGACCTCTCCATCAATTGATCTCTGATCTGATGAACTTCAGCCAAGTCACTAATCCTCCTTGCCATGTCATTTTCCTCATTCTTCTCTTCTTGCAAGAATTTGGCCACAGGGAGGGTCAATTGGATTGGGAATACAACCTCAGTGCCATATACCAACTTGAATGGGGAATTCCCTGTGGACTTCTTGGTGGTCACTCTGTCAGCCCATAATGCAAACTTTAGCTTGGAATCCCAGTTCCTTTTGTTGTCTTCCAGCAGCTTTTTGACTATCCTTACTAGGCTTTTATTGGATGATTCTACTAGGCCATTACCTTGAGGGTAATAAGAGGTGGAATGCACTAGTTTAATGCCCATTGAGTCACAAATTTCCACCAACTCTTTTGCCCCGAAAGCTGCTGCATTGTCTATAACCAATTTGGTTGGGCAGCCAAACCTAGTGAAAATGTTTTCTGTCAAGTACTTCATGACAACCTAGTGATCAACTTTCTTAGTGGGGATGGCCTCAATCCATTTGGTAAAATAATCAATGGCTACTAAAATCCATCTATGTTGGCCATTGGAATGTAGATTAATCTCCCCTATGAAATCCAAACCCCATTGCTAGAATGGGCCACTGGTATGTATGGGCTTCAGGGGCAAAGATTTCAGCTGCTGCCTCCCTGCAAACCTCTGACACTTGTCACAAGATTTTACAAATGAAAACACATCAGAGAATAAAGTGGGCCAATAATACCTAGCTCTTAGGATCTTGTGGGTAGTGGTTTTCCAGTAATGATGTCCCCCACAGATGCTAGAATGGAACTGGTGCATGACTTTCACAGATTGCCCTTTGTCTAGACACCTTAAGAGGATTCCAGCTGGATCCCTCCAATAAAGCAGGTTCTCATTGATGCAAAACTTGGCTGCTTTGAGCTTAATGGTCCTGGCTTGGCTTGGACTGAGGCCCTGGGGAACTTCTAGCTTCAACAAGAAATGAGCTATATTGGAATACCAATCACAAGAAGCCAAATTCTCATCCAATGATTGGCTCTGCCCTTGTTCCATTATTGCTTCCCTTGTCTGTTCAACATCTGAATTTGTACCCAAGCAATTTATGTCCAGCATTCTGCAATTTTCTTCAGCCATCAGCTGAGCAAGGCCCTGGCCTTTGACAAGCTTGGTGGGCTTCAATTCTATGTTGAACTCAATGAGCTTTGCAATCCATTTATCCCTTCTTCCATCAACATCTGGCTGCGTCAGGACATCCTTTACTGAAGAAGAAGGTACATAGGCAATCACCTTGGAATGCAGAATGTAGATTCAGAACGCCTTTAAAGACTTGATAAGAGCATAAGCCTGTTTTTCCATAATGTCATATCTTAGCTCAACATCCCTCAAAGTTTTACTGAAAAAGGCCACTAGGTGCTCTGTTCCTTCATCATCCTTCTGCAACAAGACTGCTGCAAGGGTGTCACAGGAGGCAAAAGAGAAGATATGAAACTCCTTGTTATAGTCTGGGCTGATTAGAGTGGGAGCTTCCATAATAGCTCTTTTGACGGCTTCAAAATATTTTCTTGCTGCGTCAGTCCATTTAATCTCTGATCCCTTTTTCAGCATGGAGGTGATATGTTTTACCAGTTCTACAAAATTAGGAATAAAGCTCCTCACAAAGTTGATCTGGCCTAAAAAGGATTGAACGTCCTTTTTTGATCTTGGGACAGACAATGTTTGTATCACTTTGACTCTTTCTGGGTCGATCCTAACACCTGCAGCAAAAACGATATGTCCTAAGAGCGTGCCTTCATCTAGAGCAAACTATTACTTCTTAGGATTTACTGAAATCCCAAACTTCCTGCACTTCAGAAACACTCTCTTCAAAAGCTGCAAATGATCCTGATGACTACTGGAGTAAACTGTTATATCATCAAGGTAGATAAGGACAAACTTTTCCTTCTCTCCTACAAAAGCTATATCCATGGCCCTCTGAAAGGTGGCCCCTGCATTCATCAGTCCGGAAGGCATATTGGAGTACATAAAATTGCCCCAAGGAGTGGTGAAGGCAGTGTTTTCTTGGTCCTCTGGATGTACAACAACTTGGTTGTACCCTGAAAATCCATCCAAGAAAGACATGACTCTAGCCCCTGAAACCTTTTGCAGCAGATGTTCCATTTTGGGCAGGGGATAGTTGTCTTTCTTAGAGCATTTGTTCAGGTTTCTGAAGTCGACACACAGCTAGATTTCCCCACTTTTCTTCCTCACTACTACCAAGTTGGCTACCCACTTCGAATACCTCAGTGGAACTATGATCTTGGTAGCCAGCAATTTCTTGATTTCCTTTTCAATCAAAGGGAGCAGCAGAGGGCTTATGGGTCTCAGTTTCTATTTGAAAGGGATGGTGTCTTTCTCTAGTGGGATCTTATGCTGAATGATGTTCTTGTCATAAGTCTTAAGGTCACTATACTCCCAGGCAAAGACATCAGCAAATTGCTTCATTAGGTTGCAGTAGTCAGAACTTTGGGCAGCAGACAAATAGGTGGACAACTTTATATACTTTGGATGGTCTGGGCTCCCTATGTTATGTCTATGGACTGCAGACTCATTTTCTTTTTGAGCAGGCTTGTAGGGTACATCATTATGGTCAAACAACTTTTCTAGAGGCACCAACCCTCTAGGTATATGGTTACTAGGCAATTGTACAATGCTATCTTGACCAATTTCGTTTTTTAGCTAGGACTGATGGCAATCCTCCACGGCTTTGTTCTCTTGATCAATTTTCATTTCAGAGAATTCATCAACGACTTGCAGAAACCTATTGACTTCATCATCATCTTCAAAAACTTTCCAGTATTTAACATTATCAGGTAGAGATGGTATATATTTTACCTGAACTTCATAAGTCAATTTAGGGGGCATGGGGGGAATGAACATGCTAGCAGACATAGCAAGGGAATCAACAAGCTGATTTTTGGCTCTGGGAATATATGAGATACAAAAGATACTAAAAGAATCTTGGAGCCTCCATACCTCATCTCTGTATGCTTTCAGCCTTGGGTACTTTTCTTGGAACGTTTTGTTCACTTGCTGGATGATGAGATCGGCATCTCCAAACACCTTTATGTCTCTGATTCCCATTTCTTTAGTGGCATTTAAGCCCAACACCAAAGCCTCATACTATGCTATATTTTTGGTGACCTGAAAAGTCAACTTGAAAGACAGATTTATGCATTCTTGTGTTGGGGATACCATAACTACTCCTGCTCCTGCAGCTTCCCTAGAGAAAGCTCCATCAAAGAACAAATCCCAAATCTGTGGCCCTCCCTTCTCCATGACCTCACATATTGGTTTCTTGAGCTGCACTGAGGCCAATTGGGATTCTTCAATTTGGAGAATACATGCTCCAAAATCAGTGCCCAGAGCATAAATGGGATGATTAGTGGGATTCTTTTCATTGCTAATGATATATGCCAGCAGAGCTTCTCTGTATAATCTCCTGCTTTCTCCTTCAAAAACCGGGATGGTAGCATAAGACAAATCATTCTGCAATGTCCCACCTAATCTTTTAATCCATCCTCTGGAAAGAAGCATGCCAAACTTAGGAGGGACATCTGCTACCACAATATCCATCATCATGCTCTTCATGGGCAGCTGGGATAAGGTGATGGCTAGATCTTTGATTAACCCCAAACATTTCACCTTTCTTGAGTCAAAAGAGAACAAGTCATGATAGGGTCTAGTGATGTCAAGGCCTAACTCATCCATGACAGCCTTTGGCATTAGATTATGGCTGGCACCTGTGTCCAGCAGACAGTTGTGAAGGGTTTTGTCATGAATAGTCAAAGAGACATAGAATGATGGGGAGCTATCATCAGAGGGTTCAGTCCTTGGGCCAAGCACAACTGCAGGTTTGTCATCTTGCAAATTCACATAGTCGTTTGATGCTTGTGTGGCCTTAAGCTCAAGGGCTTCAAGGATGGGTCTCTTAAAGGCTTCATTCTTTACCAGTTCCATCAGAGGTATAGATATTTTCAGCTTCTGGATTTCTGATTCAAAGCTGAAGGGAGAAGGGGACTTGTCAGGACCTCTTACCTCTTGAGTTGGTGCTTTGAGGACGTTGGGATCAGCTGCTGGTCGTTTTTGCTTGTTAGCTTGCTATTCTGCAGGGACAACAACTCTTTGGACAGGGCTTTCTTTGACATTACTCATCCTTGACCTCAGGTTATATCTTTGCTGATCTTCAGTTTGCAAAACAACTTCTCTGTCCCACTCTTGGCTGGTTTGGTCCTTGAGTAATGACTCCTCATAGGTAGCTAATGTCAAAAAGGAAGCACTGCCTTTGTCTTCCATGCAGTGGATGTCATCCACTTCATCAAACTGCTCTTCCTCCATGACTACGTTCTAGAAAGGAGTCTTCACCTTCTATTCTTCACTAGCCTCTTTGACCCTTTGCATGATCTGCAATTGTTCATTTGCTTTCCTATATGGATTTGGGTTTCTAGGAGCAAATGTATTAGGAACCCTTCCTTTCCCTGAATGTTGCTCAACCTTCAGCTTGGAGATTTTAGAGGCCAATGACTCTATCATCTTGGTCATTTTGTCTATCTTGGGGTCTGAGGATGAAGAAGATTCACCCCTCTGTCTCCTTCGGTCAATATGTCCCTTGAGTTTCTCTGCAACCATGATGTTAGACTCTACCTCCAAAGCTGCATCCTGCATCTCAGCCAGAGAAGCACATCTTCTTTCTCTCAATAGCAGGTAGAAGTCAGAATCAAAGGCATTAGCATAAGTGAGCTTGGCAGAGGTGAGGGTAGGTTTCACTTCAGCTGGTATCTTGCTGTACATGTGGTTAAACCTTTTATTGAAATCAGACAATGACTCCCCATTCTCCCTTTTTAGGTTGCCAAACTCGGTATGATAATAGAGCAAACCTTTCTTATCCCCCCAATGCCTTAGGAAAACATCATCTAAGGCCTCAATGTCTGTTATAGACCTAGGGGTTAATTCTCTGAACCATTTTCTAGCCTCTCCATCTAGGCTTTGGACAAATACTCTCATCCACACATCATCTTCACTAATGTCTAGATTAGCAGCATAACTATAAAAGGACTCAAGATGTTCTTCAGCTGTAACCCCTTCAATCCCAGTGAACTTAGGCATGTATTTCTGATATTCTCAAGCAGGCATTGCATTCAAGGGAGTGGGTAGTACTAGAGGTCCATACCTAGCAGCTATGATTCTTTCCATTTTGGTGGGTGCTTGTGGACCTGCCATGGCTGTCGTGGATGGAAGAGTACTGGCAATCTGGATGATAGAAAGCTGAGGGGTGACTGACAGGGCTAAAGGAATATGGTGGACTGGAGGGGAGGCTTCCTTTGTGCTGAAATCTAAAGGAGGACCTAAAGAATAAGGAGCCTTATGAATCTTTGAAAATTTTTCTTCATTGTTAGTGCTAGAGGCTATATTCTCAATATGTATGTGCTCTGTTACAAGCCTTTCTTGCAGAGATGTATAAGATTGTTTAGGTTTACCTGATCCTGATGCTCCCTTTTGTGATGTCTTTCTTTCCTTGATAATCTTCTTAGGGTCAGGTATTGGGTCAGCTGGTGATTTCTGAGGATTTCTCTAAGTATGCCTCACAAACTGAGCTAGAACTGTGATGTGGAGTCACCAAGAGGTTCGGCCTCTAGTAGAGTCTCCAGATAGATGATTACAACCAAAAATGTGTCCAGACTTTGTCTATCATCAAAGTTGGATCTGTGTCATTCTCCGAGGGAAGCTGAGCTTCAATCTCCTCTCCCCGGCAACAACGCCAATTATGTTAGGGCTCCAGGAAGCTCTCCTAGGTTGTAGCTCGGAGATGCCTGGTAACATATAAATTGAATTATTTTTGCAGAAGTTTATTGGAAGGGATGATGGTTTGGTTCAAGCCAGATAACCACTTCTACTCTGTTTTCACTCCAGACATGCATGAACACCCTCAGACTACAAGGCTTTAGACCACCAATGCTCAACAGTTTGGGAATTAGGTGAATATGGAGAATACTGACCACACCAGTAGATACACACAACCATGTGATGGTCGGCTGCAACCAATAAAGAAACTTGTAGATCTAATCTATCAATGCAAAGACAAGATGACAGTTGTTTTACATCAGACACAGAAGGAACCTGAGTGGCCTACTCACTGATACATTCAATATTTCAATATAGAGATAAGATGATAGTTATCTAGTGTTAAACATGGAAGAAATCATGAATACAACGCCACAGGCACAAGCTTAGAACAGAGAAGAAATGGACAGTAAGCATGTAAAAGCAAAAGAAGCTTGCATTGCTGAAAATGAAGATGAGACGCTACAAGTTGTCTACAGTCTCCAGAAGTTGAACCTTACATCAAATGCCAACCCTTGTTACATCTTTCTTTAGGCTATTTATAATTTATCATTACAATGGCTCTCAGCCGTTTAGGGATGGGGGGTCTTAATCGACCACCAACCACTATTAACTGTCTGATAGCATCTTCGGATGTAGCTGCTTTCTCTATTACGAAAACTCCATTAGTTTTGGTACTATGCTGTCCTTCAGGCGGTTGGACTGATCATGGCAGAGGAGTGCCATAACTATTAAATTCGGTTGCTGAGTCGTGCTGTGTCCTTTTCTCCATTTGGCCATGCTCTTTGTTTAATTCGGTTGTTGGGTCAGACTGGTTGTGGGGATGGAGTGCATGGGTAGCTGAATGGTGAGGGTGGTCATCGGATCGAGGAGATGTGTGGCGGAGATCATTTTTCAGAGGCTAACAGTCGTGGTGGGAGCGGGATATGTCCGGGCCCTCAAATCTTCAAGCAGGTAGATCGGACGGTTATCGGGCGGTGGAGTTCCGCGGATAGTAACGGGCGGGGTGGTTTCCTGTGGGCGGTAATATATATTTTTTATCACGCGGCCATCGGGCGGTTAGTGGTAATTGTCCGAAGTCGCGCGATTCCATTCAGCGGTTGACACGTAGCGATTGAGGAGGGAGAGAAACCGCCCATATCGCGCGTGTATTGCCTGCGCTAGTTGTCCATGAAATATGAGTGAGGACCGTTAGATCTGGTGGAGGTGATCTGACAATGGAGGCCGATCGGGTAGGTTGCCTTTATCGGGAGGAATGTGGGCCATTGGATTGGCAGGAGAAGATCAACAGCATGGATGCGGTGAGGTGTTTTATGAGTGCGCAAGGGCGTATGGTTAGGTTTTATGGGTACTTTCGCTTTACGCTTGGGGTTAAGGCCAAAAGGGAGTATTTTGTCAGGGTTAGAGTGTGAATGAAGGAAATGGGAAGGTTAGCAATTGAGCAGGTAAGAGGAAAAAAAATAAAAAAGAAAAATGACCCAGGTGGGGCCCCTTTGAGAACAATAGGTCAGACCAAGTCCCTCTTTGACCTTCAAAAAGTTAGCACTGCATCTTAGGGCTAACATGGTTCATGAACAAATGTGATGAGGATAGTTTTCTCCTGTATCAACCTCGTTAAAAATGAAACAGATATGAGGATAGTTCCCAGTATTTTGTCAACCTCATTAAAAAATGAAACAAAGTCTCGGAGCATAGTTCTTTGTCTTGTGTCAAGCTCGTTAAAAAATGAAACAAGGGTCTCGAGGATAGTTCTTTTACTGTGTCAACCTCATTAAAAAATGAAGAAACTCCCTTTTCCAAATTGAGTCTTTGATTAAGCTCTCGTAAAATCCCAGTCGAGTCCTTCCAAGGTCTCGAAAGTGAACCTTCATTCCATCCACCTAGCTGCATGAAATGAAGCTTGGGGGGGCATGTACCTCGAATTGAGTCATTATGCTGGGGGCATGCAAACTTAACTCAAGCATAGTTTGTTTTTGTTTCAAGCTTGTGTAAACATGAAACCGAATTCAAGCAGAGTTCCCCATGGTTCAAGCTTGTGTAAAAATGAACCCATGCCCAATTTACATCTTGTGATTTCCATTTTTATCAACTAATTTATGTTAGATGAGCCTTACTTGTTTCATTCCATCACCACCATCTCTTTGACCGATCATATGCTTTCACTTGGTTGTTTTTTCCTTTCCTGAAGAACCACAACGATGAGTGGTTTTGTTAGCCAGCCTCTTGACCATTACATGTTTTGAGCAGTTCCATAATTGCCGGAACCAGTTGCTACTCTTTATACCACTCGTTCCTCCAGGACGAGTCGCCTTTAAGCTCTTTTCTAACTCATAGAAAATGAAAAGATTGCCGAGTATTTTTCCCTTTTTGGCTCGTTAAAGAGAATAAAAATGGGGGGTCCGCTTTCAAGCTCTTTTCTGACCCTTTAAACACGAAAAGATTGTCGATCTCTTGTCATTTTGAACTTGTTAAAGGCTACGAAACGTCATTCACCCAGTGTTTACCCCTTTTTTGGGCCGGGATGAACTATTTACGAAAAAGGTACTCCTTGACTGAAATGGTCAAGCGGTTCTCTCAAGTATCGTTTTCTACCTTTTCGGGCTCGAGAGACACAAATGTATGAAAAGGGATCATGTGGAGTTTTCTTTTCCATGTCTTTTTCAAACTCTCTAAACATGAAAAGGATATCGAGTTACACCTTTTTCGGACTCATTAAAACATTAAACGACATCGAATTCTTCGCCATGACAGACGTGAGATTCTCCTTCCTAGGGCTCATTAAACTTACTAGGTCAGATTCATTTGAAGGATGGACTTACAATGCAAGCATATGCTATCCCCTTCAAGCTTGCGATTAAAAAATAATTGGGGTAACTGCCAGAAATGGTGGGGGAAAAATGGAAAATTTTATCAGTTGTGTCGACAACTCACTCTCGAACATGACACTTTTTGCTTCTAGTTGGGTTGGGATATCCTCACTTCATCTTTGACCTTCCTGGGTTGGGCCATTTATTTTTTCCTTCCATTTGATCTCTACCGCGTCATCATGACCACCAATACTATGGATTCAAAAGTTGCTAAACTCTGAGTCATGTCGCCGATATGTTCAAGAGTTGTACTTTTGCAGTTACACTTACTCCCGATTCTCTGTATCATCCAAAATCATTTGCATCCCTTTATCTCATGTCGATGATGTGGGATACATCATGGCCCTCCTTCGACATGGTCACTTCCTATCAACTTCAGCTCATTATCCAGGAAGTTGGCCGAGAGACTCCCTTCTAGTACCTTAGAGCTTGCATGCCCTAATGGCATGTTCTTTGCACTCGACAATAATTTCACATCATTGGATTTTGATTGGGTGATTTCACTGGTGTTCGACTTCAGTTCCTTTATTCACATTCTGTGAATTGTGCTGCTAGTACCTTGAGAACCATTGTCATTATTGGTGGTTTCTCTCGCGCTTGTTAACAGTTTACATCATTGACTGGTAATCAAGCAATTTTCTAGCATGTTCGATGTTAACACATCTATTCACATGTTAGAATTTGTACTTTGATTGGGTCATGTTGGAGCGCAAGACCCTGGGCTCAGATTACAAAAGTCTAGGTTGCAAGGCGATGTGATATGGTTGTGCTGATATACATGTCTCTTTCAGATGGATGGCTGCGGCCATACCGTGAGTTGTCATATGTGATCCTTCTCATTATTGGATGGTTGCGACCATACCTTGGTTTCAATATGATCCTCTTTATTGGATGGTTGTGCCCATGCCTGGATCCATTTACATGATCATTATATGGATGATTGCGTCAATACCATGATTCACGTATCATTTGATAGAGTTTTTAGTAATGTATATGTATCTGTACTTTCTTGCAGGTTTTCTGATGACAGACTCTGGTTCCCTGCACTGATTCATAAAGCATTTCACCCCTCACTCTAGTTCGGCCTTCATGCTTTAGGGGGCATCTGTTACACAACATTTTGTCACTGTCCCTGTACTCTCCATTCCTTGATCCTGGAGGACCTCTACAGTGAACCCTACAAGCTTTCCCATTTGAAGAAACTTCCATTGTGTCCCTCTTCATGAGCAGAACAATTCCCTTTTGCATAATTTCCCAAAAATCTTCTGTTTTTCCCAGTTTACAAGACCGGTGCTAATGACCCGTGTCCTCCTCGTACCAATATGCAGGGATTAAAACTGTACCTAGCACTGATAGGAGCAACTGAGCATTTTTCTAGTCGCGTAGATCCCCTTTTGTAAATTTTTTAAATATGGAGCCGAAGCTTCCAACTCTAGAAGCTTCATAATAGAAGTCTGGTAAATGGTTAGGCTAGATGGAGTCGAGGAGTGTTACAGATCCATTTGGGCACATCACTCCATCATCCAGATCAATGTTTTAGGGCTCATCAAACCTTAATTTTAGTTGCTAAATGCCCTAAACAAGTCAACCTTTTGAATGCCTCCTTCCTAGACAGTTTCATGGCCTGAAGACATCCTGAAATGACCTCTAGAGGGACCAGCGTAGCTGGCCCATGCAAGGGTGTGCTGCAGAGCAGTTAAGTCCATGCCAGGGTGCTCTGTAGAGTACTTAGGCCCTCTTTGACCTGTGTTGGGCGAGTTTGAGTGAAATTCACATAGGGTTTGGGGAATATTTTTATCTTCTGGAGCCTTCTAGAAGATTCCCACACTTATCATCTCCTATGAGCTCGAAAATGGATGAGGAATGAGTTGAGATACCTCGTATCCTCTCATCCCTTCCTCCATGGAACTAATTCTAAGTATGGAAGGCCATTAAGTACCCTCATTGATGACAAAACCTCCTCCATCTTCTTATAAATTGAGCACTCATCTAAGTGATCAAGGGCTGGACTTTGATGAATTGTAAGGAGATAATGTTAGTTTGATAATTGAGACTATTGTAAGTGTTGTTATGCTGCCAGAATGTCATGCTTATGATGTGATGTGAATGGAACCAAAGTTGGAGGAGTGACTTCGAATCAGCTTCATGGTTGTAATTCTTCCTTCTATTCAATAAAGTATTTTCACCTTTTTCCATATGCTTATCTTGATATGTGATGCTTATATGTGTGAATGTATCTAATTCCATTTACTTGTAATCAATAGATCTTTTGATTTGATTGGTTATTTGTCTTCTGCTGATGTTTATAGGTACTTCTCAAGCGTGTTAAGTACGGGAAGGAGCAACAGGATCGATACAAAGGAGACAAGAGGAAAGCGAAAGTACAAGTAGGTCCTCTCATTCTCTTTGTCTTATCTATTGTTTACAGAAAAAGGTTAAAGTGTTTTAAACTGTTGTTCTAGATATAGCTACTTATCTAGGGAATTAGTATTTATCTGTAGATACCAAATTCTTCATAACAAATTGGCAACTTCACTGGGGAATAATCCTCGTTCCAAGTAGCTTATCACATCCTGGGACACTCCAACAGACCTTACTTTCTTTCATTGATTGTATTTCAGCCTTTTAGAAGTGTTTTTGATCAAAAAATTGTCATTAGATGCCTCTTGATTGGCCTCTCTGGAACCAGCATAGCTTGGTCAGGGGACAATGCTCTGCAGAGCACCGTTGAGTGAGAGACAGTTCTCTGCAGCGCAATTACTCCCTCTTTGATTTGCGCTGATCCTCCTTAGGTCAAACATCCCTCCTTTGACTTGGATTTTTTCCAAATTTGCTTCTGAAGTTGCTTGCTGAATGATCAATGAGTATCATGTCTCTAAAATCAACATTGTATCTCCTTTTCTAGGCCTACTTTGACTTGATTGATTAATGTTTCTTAAATGATTTCTTTGTCATTATCGATTCATCGTCAAAGTTAGATTATAGTCAATTAATCTTTGTTCAAAAGAAAGTGTCGTAAAATTCTTCTTTTCCTTCGAAACAGAACTGTATTAAAGTCTTCATTCTTGTAAAAAGATTGATTGATTGTATGTGCATTAGTTTCCTTTTTGTTCATCATAAAATTAAGGGAATCGAAAATAAAAAAATGCATTGTGCATTGAAAAAGTTTGTGTGTGCTCATAGGAATAATTTAGGGAAATTGCATTAGATTGTGCTCTTTTCTGTTTGATTGAAAGAAATTTGATTGCTCTATTCCTATTAGCTAAGGTTTTCATTGTTAAATTGAATGGAAAGAATGCTTATCATGTTAGTTGCATTCTAGGAATTGAAAATACATCACGTGGTGAACCTTGAAAGGAAAATTCCTAATCAAGATCAACTTAAAATTAACCTCAATTTACCTAATGGAGCATTGTCACCTAACGAATAACACTTAGAGGTTCTAGGCTAGAGACGTGTTCTGACGTCGTAAAACATAGCAGTTGTCGCTAACTTGTCTGCAATACATCCCGAGTGTGATATCTCATTCCACGTACGTGAGTATATCGTAGCTCGTCCATGTACCTTCGGGTATATAGGGTAGTGTTACAGTACATAAAGTATATGGGAATGCTCTCACTGTGCGATTTTACATTAGACAGTGCTAATATAGATTGGACCTCCACGTACTTTCAGGTATATATGGGAGGACAACACTAGGTTGCTATCCATCCTTAGGTAACTGAGTCGGCCGCTTTGTACACTGTGATACACCAAACACAACATTCAGGGAGATTGCCTGCCCGTACTTCTCGGTTCATTGGGAGGTATTCTGCAGTTCACAGTTGCTTGGTAATCCTTTTTCCTAGATCATCCCTCTTTTGTTTTGTTATGTTATTTTGATTAAAATAAAATTAACTAACACAGATAACATCCTCCAGGCTCACTCCTTAGTTGATCTTAGGTTGAGACATATGGTGACAAATCTAGAGTCCACTGATCAAGGAATTCCCTTTGATGGGAATCCTAGTTCTTTTCCTCCTTTTAGAAATATTGGTGCTCCTTATATGGCTACATTGTCCCTTCTGGGACTTACCATTGGCTTACCAGTATGGTTGTTTTCAACCTCCTTGGTTCAAAATGTCATGATTTCTCCACAATCAAGTACTCCTCCAACTGGACAAAATCAACCTCCATTTGATCCTAAAGTTGACCCTTTGCCTTCTTCCTCAGTTGTTTGTTCCTCCCCTTCTTCCTCTTCGCTAGTGAAAGTGTTGGTACTAGTAAACAGGTGGCTAAGAAGAAGAAGAAAGGGAAGAAGAAGAAGAAGAGGAAGAAGAAGAAGAAGAAGAAGAAAATTCAGTGGGGGGAAACCAAGCAACCATTGCTTTGAATGAAACTTCTGATGAGAAACCATCTGATAAGCCTCAGAAAGTTCGATATCCATGCAAACTTTGTGCGGGAGACCATCTTCTACGAAATTTTCCCAGTATTACTCAGATCTTAGAAGAATGGTCTTCTCGTTCACATCATCCTGTGTCATCAACTTCTGGAGATCATGCTGGTGACACACCATCAACTAGTGGTAGTAAAGTTCATGGAAATAAGGGTAAATTTAAGTTTCCCTGTAGGTTATGTGAAGGGAATCACCCCATTCACCTTTGTCCCTATCTAGATGAAGCCAAAAAAGTGTTGGATCACTGTCCTGCTTCACCGCAATGACTTCCATCTGGTTACAGGAAACTATCCCTTAATCCTTCACTACTTGATAAAGTGTCTGACTGATCCAAGTGGATATTGGTGACCACCCGCCAATTGCACTTGGACCCCCACCATTTCTTCGTTCAGTTTTTCAGTTTCCTTAATTGTACCACAGTTTACTATTTTTAGCAGTTTTTCGAGTCCTAAACTTCTAGGAGCCGTTTTGAGGCCCTAAATGATGTTTTTTTGGAAATCTATCGCCAACGATTTTGTATCTAAATTTGTCTAAACCATCGTAGTCCTTGGAGAGATCCTTCCAACAGGTTATCATGCGCGTCAAACAGAGATAATATGACCAAGTCACGACCCCGAGAAGTTGGCTGTCCAACTCACCCCAATGGGGCCCATAAACTCTTGGTGTTACATCTCCTCGGGTTAGGGTTTTGGTTGTTTAGGGTTTGCTCTTATTGTAAAATAATAAAAAGGCCCTTGAGCCTCATTGTAAGTCAGTTCAGAGGCATGTATCTGCGACATCTCCTCTCAGAGATCAGCTACCATCGCCCTAGCTGGTTTATTTCCATTTCTGTTTGTAAGTATATTTCAGTATTTTACATTAATGAAATGAAGTATTATTTCCGTTGCATCTCTTGTTTATGGTTGCCTCTGTAATTTGTTGCGTTCCTGTTTAAATCCAGATTAGCGATATCGGAGCGGTCTGCTTTTTTTCTCTTTTTTCTTTGCATGTCCTCAACAAGGTCGGGATATAAGGAGTTAGGGCTTGAACTGGTCGAACCTTTGCAAGACCAGCCTCGCAAATCCCGACGGCCTCCCATGGCGGATGAAAAGAAAGATGAGGGGGCAGGAGATCCTATCAAAATCTTGCTCGAAGAAGCCCTCAAGCAACAAAGGAATGTGATGATGGAAAACTTTTCCCAAATCCTTCAGCGGCTACCCAGGGGTGACGCATCAGCTTCCAACAGCTACTCTGGAAATGCCACACCGTTTAAGGTACAAGTTAATTTGGAAATCCCCATATTCGAGGGTTAGATAGACACAGATTCCGTCGATAAATGGTTAAATCTGCTAGAGGGTTATTTTTCTGTTCATGATTTTTCCACAGCTACTCTGGAAACGCCACACCGTTTAAGGTACAAGTTAATTTTGAAATCCCCATATTCGAGGGTTAGATAGACACAGATGCCGTCGATAAATGGTAAAATCTGCTAGAGGGTTATTTTTCTGTTCATGATTTTTCCATTCAGGAAAAGATTATTTTCGCTCTTCTCAAAGCAGCCCCCCACGTCAAGGACTAGTGGGAAACCTACCGCGAGTAGAAGGATGAAAGTACAGGCTCACTATTTTTAGCCACACCCACTTGGAATTCATTCAGGGATGCCATCAAGGAGCAGTACTACCCTGTCGAAAGCTATGAGGATCAATACATAAAGTGGACCACGTTGTGGTAGGGAAGGGACCAAGATGTGCCAGAGTTTACTAATATTTTCCATACCGTTCACACAAAGTTGGGTATCAAGGATTTGGAGCAGCATTTGGTACTCAAATACTGCAGCTGCCTGCACAAGTACATCCAAGAGGAAATAGAATTCCTGAACATCTCCTCGCTTGGCACGACATACTGATATGCCGTCAAGGTCAAGCAAAAGTTTAAACAGAAGAAGCGAGACTTTGGATCTAGGAATCCGAAGCAAGGGAAAGGTGCACCCAAACCAGAGAACAAAGGACAAAGCTAAGGCGAGGCGGCCCAAGACAACCCGCCAAAGCTACAAGAAAAGAATAGTGCCGCAAAGCTGAAAAAGGACATGGGAAAGTGGTGTGAGTTCCATAAGAGCTCCACTCACAACACAAGTGAGTGTCGAGCCAAGCAGTCACTGGTGGCCGAGCTAAAGGTTTCAGAATCAGATGGATGTTCTGACTCTGAGTCAGAACCCGACAAGGGGAATGACAAAGGGAAGCAGATTATCGATGCGGATCCCAACATCACCATTGCCACTATGAAGATCCAGAAGGAGGAACCCGAAGATCCAGAGGAGGAGGAGCGTCTCTTCCACTCCCAGATGTGGGTAAAGGGCTCCCCGCTACAGTTCATTGTCAACAGTGGGAGCCAAAAGAACCTCATTTCAGCAGAGGTCATGAAGCTGTTGGGCTTATCAACCATAGCACATCCACAACCATACACCATTGGGTGGCTTCACCAAGGACGGGATCTTCGCGTGAGCCAGCAATGTCGCCTTCCATACAACATCAAGCCCTTCATGGATGAGGTAGTGTGTGACATTGCTCCCCTTGAAGTTTGTGATGTATTATTAGGACAACCATACTTGTGGAAGCGACATGCTGTGTAAGAATCAAGGCTGTGTGTTGTTATTATTACTTTGGGAAATAAGTTGTACAAGATACCAGAGGTAGCACCGCCTACCTCCATCTCTATGGTTACTGCAAAACAATGCAGTAAACTCATTTCCAAAACCGAGAAATTTGTTTTCTTGATGATATGCCCTCAAGGAAAGAAGAAGATGGTGGCCATGACCTCCAGACAGGGCCCCTTCGCATGACAACTACAGATGGACAAGGTCATGGAGGAGTACGAGGACATCTTCACCTCCCCCGCAAGGGTTCCTTTGCACTGTTAGGTCAAGCACTCCATCGATCTAGCCCCAGGTGCACCGCTGCCCAATGGACCAATCTATAAGTGTCCGTTCTAGAGAATGATGAAATCAAGAGGCAGATTCAGGAGCTACTATAGAAAGGTCACATCTGTCTGAGTTCATCGCCCTGTGGGAGCCCAATCGTGTTGGTACAGAAGAAGGATGGGACTTGGAGACTTTGTATTGACTATCGGGCGTTGAACAAGATCACTATCTGTAATAGGTACCTGATCCCATGGATTGATGACCTCCTGGACCAACTGAAGGGGGAAAAATATTTCAGCAAGATTGATTTGAAGTCAGGATATCACCAGGTACCAATCGAACCCTCCGATGTGTGGAAGACTGCCTTCAAAGCCAAGGAGGGCCTTTTCGAATGGTTGGTTATGCCTTTCAGATTGACGAATGCTCCTGCAACCTTCATGAGGCTAATGGATGACATCTTGCGGCCATTCACCAACTCATTTGTAGTTGTATACTTCAATGACATCTCGATCTTCAGCCAGAGTTGTGAAGAGCACCTCCACCACATCCGACAGGTTCTCCAAACACTGCGGCAACACAAGTTATGTGCCAATTTGGAGAAATGCACTTTTGGCATGACCCAGGTTCAGTATCTGGGATAAATTATTGATGAACAGGGGGTGCATGTGGATCCAACCAAGATCCAAGTCATTTGGGATTGGCCATCTCCAACCACTCTAACAGAGCTCCGCAGCTTTCTAGGTCTTGCCAACTTCTACTGCAGGTTCGTGTTGGGATTTTCTCATATCACTTGGCCCTTGAGTCAAGTCACCAAGGGAGGAGCGAAAGAAAAATTCTTTTGGTCTGAATCTCAATAGAAGGCATTCATAGAGTTGAAATATCGCCTCTGCTCGGCACCAGTGCTCGCATTAACAGACTTGCAACAACCATTTGAGGTTGAGACAGATGCCTTTGACTATGCTATTGGGGCAGTCCTTACTCAACATGGGCACCCAGTGGCATATCATAGTGAGACACTTTCAGACAAAGTCTGGAAGTATCCCACTTATGACAAAGATATGTATTCCATTGTGCAGGCTGCCGACAATGGAAGCATTACATTTTGGGGAAGGAAACAGTCATCCACACAAACCACCGACCCCTGTAGTTCATACAGACCCAAGGGAAATTGCAGAATGATCGCCATCAGAAGTGGTCCACATGCCTGCAATAGTTCCATTTGAATATCAAGTATAAGAAGGGCAACCTCAATAATGTTACAGATTGCCTCGTTTGACCACCGACCATGGCGTTAACCACCGTGCTCAACTCTTGTGGCCACGAGACTTCTGATTAGCCACTTCTCTACAAAAGCGACCTAGAATTCGGCCACACATACCAGAAAATCTTGGAGGGTCAGCATGTTGCAGATTTTCATCTCCAGGATACCCTGTTATGACACCTGGGTCACCTTTATGCTCCTTCAAGTGAGCATGCCAAGATGATTTGGGAAGCACTCTACAATTGCGCTGTTGGGCATTTCGGGGTCAAGAAAATGGTGGCAGTACTACAAAAGTATTTCTATTGGTCGAATCTTCGACAGGATGTCAGGAAGTACATCAGATCATGCACTTCCTGTGCCATTGCCAAACCGACAATCAAGAAGCAAGGCCTCTATACCCCGTTGCCTACCCCTAGTCGACCTTGGGAATCCATCTCCATGATTACATGTTAGGCCTTCCTTCCACTAAGCATGGAAACGACTGTGTTTTTGTGGTCGTCAACAGGTTCTCAAAGATGGCCATTATGGCGGCTTGCAAGAAGAATATCACAGTCGAAGCCACTGCTAAACTCTTCTTTGAACGAGTGTGGGTACACTTTGGGATCCCACAGTCTATCATCTAAGATTAGGACAACATGTTCCTCAATACATTTTGGTCCAGTCTCTAGTTGATGCTCGACACCAAACTCACTAAGTTTACAGCCTTCCATCCTCAAACTGATGGCCAGACAGAGGTTGTCAACAAGATGATCGTACACATTCTGTGCATGTACAACTCAAAGCATCCACGCACATGGGACGAGAGCCTCCCCTATGTTCAACACAGCTAAAACCAGGCTCTCCACAGCTTGATCGGCCATAGCCCTTTTCAGGTGGGCTTGGGATTCCAGCCACTATGTCCATTGATGTGGCCATGCCATTTGCAGCTACTCATGCAGATTCGGCTCATGTCCAGTCTGAAACAGATAAGGCAAACAACTTCATTGAGCACATCCAACATATTCTCCAATAGGTCCATGACATTCTGGAGAAATCAAATGCCAAGTACAAGTAGCGACATGATCAACATCGGGTGCCACACAAGTTTCAGTTGGGTGACAAAGTCCGGTTGCATTTGCAAAAGGAACGCCTTACCAGAGCCTATTAGAAACTCAGACCACTCTGATATGGTCCTTACACCATTACCAAGGCTGTGGGAGACAATGCATTTGAGCTTAGCATTCCCCCATTCCTTGGCCTACACCCAGTGTTCAATGTGACCCCTTCGGCCATACTTTCCACCATTACTAGACACATCCAACATTGCAGAACAACTCACACCCACAGAGTTAAATACAGATTGCATGGAACAAGCTGCAACTGATCAGATCATGGACACACAGATCAAGCACACTCACCAGCAAAATATCCAACTGTATCGAGTTGTCAAAGCAGGCCAGCTCCTTCACCAGGGCAAGTGGCTCACCAGGGACCAAGTTCAGCAGAAGTTTCCTCATCTCATGGAGGAACTCAACGCAATGGGGACAATTGCTTCCCAAGGGGGGAGGAATGATCCAGGTGGATATTGACCACCCACCAATTCCACTTGAACCCCCACCATTGCTTCTTTTAGTTTTTCAGTTTCCTTAATTGTACCACAGTTTACTATTTTTAGTAGTTTTTTCGGGTCCTAAACTTCAGGAGCCGTTTTCAGGCCCTAAACGAGTTTTTTTGGAAATCTATCCGCCAGCGATTTTCTATCTAAAATTGTCTTATTTGTTGTATTTTGGAGAGATCTATCCAACGGGTTATCATGCGCGTTAAATAGAGATAATATGACCAAGTCACGACCCCAGGAAGTTGGCTGTCCAACTCACCCCAATGGGACCCATAAACTCTTGGTGTTACATCTCCTCGGGTTAGGGTTTTGGTTGTTTAGGGTTTGCTCTTATTGTTCAATAATAAAAAGGCCCTTGAGCCTCATTGTAAGGTAGTTTAGAGGCATGTAGCTGCCACATCTCTTCTCAGAGATAAGCTACCATCGCCCTAACTGGTTTATTTCCATTTCTGTTTGTAAGCATATTTCAGTATTTTACATTAATGAAATGAAGTATTATTTCCACTGCAACTCTGTGTTTATGGTTGTCTCTGTAATTTGTTGCATTCCTATTTAAATCCGGATCACTGACCCAAATCAACCGCCAGTCAAACCCACCCTCTCTGAATGTGAATCCCATGAGTCTATACTTGACCAATCACAGGTTGAGGAAACAGTTGACTCGATTTCACCTTCAGTTAATTGTAGCTTTCCCAAAGAGAGTGAATATGATACCACTCAGGTTCTTTTCGTTTCTTCAGATTCCAATGAGCTTGGGGGAAATCCTCCTGTTCCATCAAGACAGGAGGAAAATCCTCTCATTCTCGTAACTCAAGGGGGAAATTCTCCTGTTCTTACAGTACCCCCTCCAAGTAGTCTAGTCACTTCCTTTGATTGGAATCGACTGACAAGATGTCGTCTTCCTTCTTATGTGCCTTTCCAGATCATAGTATAGGTTTGTAATATGATTGTACCTGGCACTATTATAGATGTAGGTGCATATGTGAGTATCCTTTCCTCCACTACTTGGAAAGCACTCGGTTCGCCGCCTCTTGTCCCTGTTACCCAGAATCTATTGGCTTTTAACAAGGGAACCAGTCAACCATTAGGGATCCTTCCTCAGTTGCCTATTACTTTGGGAGAAAAAATTGTTTATCTCAATGTGATGGTAGTCCCAGGCCCTTTAGATTACAATTTACTTCTAGGGCACAACTATGTTTATGACATGGAAGCTATTGTTTCAACACTCTTTCGAGTGATGCATTTCTCTCATGAAGGCAGAATTGTCACCATTGACTAGATTTCATTTCCTGATCCAAATATGGCTTCCAGTCAACCATCTTCCCTAAATGGTCTTTTGTACCAATGGTATCATCCCTGCCACGTGTTAATTATGTGGAAACCCATTCCTTGCCTACATCAATGGACGATCAATTCCATGATGTTGTACATTATGTACTGGGGCATTGGAACTAGATCTCTCCTTCCAGAGCATTGTTCTCCCATCTGATGAGAACCTCTTGGAAGTCATGACCTCTTATGGGTCACGAACATAGAAATATGAGGATAGTTCTTTTACTGTGTCAACCTCGTTAAAAAATGTAACAGGTCCATGAGGATAGTTCATGGTCTTGTGTCAACCTCGTTAAAAAATGAAACAAAGGGTATGAGGAGAGTTCCTTGTCTTGTGTCAAGTTCATTAAAAAATGAAACAAGGAATATGAGGATAGTTCTTGGTCTTGTGTCAACCTCATTAAAAAATGAAACAAAGGTATGAGCATAGTTCCTTGTCTTGTGTCAAGCTCGTTAAAAAATGAAACAAGGAATACGAGGATAGTTCCTTGTCTTGTGTCAAGCTCGTTAAAAAATGAAACAAGGAGTATGAGCATAGTTCCTTGTCTTGTGTCAAGCTCGTTAAAAAATGAAACAAGGAATCTGAGCAGAGTTCCTTGTCTTGTGTCAAGCTCATTAAAAAAATGAAACAAGGTCCCCTGGAGCAAAGTTCCAAGTCGAGTCTTTGAGTAGATCTCGTAAAATCCCAGTCGAGTCTTTCACTTGATCTCGTAAATGAACCTTCATTCCATCCACCTGATAGCCATGAGTAGTCTACTTAGGTGAATGTAATGGAGCTTGGGGGGCATGCACCTAGAATCGAGTCATCATGCTGGGGGCATGTAAACCAATCTCAAGCATAGTTTTTCATTTCAAGCTTGTCTAAAAATGAAACTGAATCAAAGCATAGTTTTTTGTTTCAAGCTTGTGTAAAAATGAACCCATTTCCATTTTAACCCTCGTGATTGCCATTTTATCAGCCTTTTTCGTCAGATGAGCCTTGGTTTTTCTCCTTCCATCATCACTATCCGCTTGGCCGATCATACGCTTTCACTTGGTTGTTTTACCCTTTTTGAGGAACAATTGCAATGAGTGGTCTTATTAACCAGCCTCTTCACATAAATCAACATGTTTTGAGAAGTTCCAACATCACCGAACCAGTTGCTATTCTAGACACCACTCGTTCCTCAAAGTGGAGTTCTCTTTAAGCTCTTTTGAGACTCTCTAAATATGAAACGATTGCCGAGCGCTTGTCCTTTTCAACTCGTTAACGGATTGGAAATGACATCTACTCAGTATAAGTTTAACCCTTTTTCGGCTGAGATAGATTATTTACGAAAAAGGAATACGTTGATCGAACATGGTCAATAGGTTCTCTCTCGTATTGTTTTACATTTTTTGGGATTGAGAGACAAATATACGAAAAAGAACTTATGGAGTTTTCTTTTTGTCCCTTTTCAAACTCTCTAAACATGAAAAGGACCGAGTTATGTTTGTCGTTAAACTCGTTAAAACATCAAATAGCGACAAACTTGTCAATCATGACAAGACCGAGTTTCACCTTCGCTAGACTCGTTAAAACATCACATAGCGATGGATTCACCCGAAGGGTGGAATTATACAACAAGCATATGTTATCCTCCTCAAGCTTGATAAAAATAAAGAGGTACTAGTCAGCAATGACTGGGGAAAATGGAAAAAGGGGTAAACCACTTTTGGTAGCAGGTCGCTCTTGAACATGACACTTTCACTTCATCACCGTGACTATTTGGGTTGGGTTATCAGCTTGATGGTTATCATAGTATTGGTCTATCATACCATCCATCACTTTATTTTGGGTCAATGCAACCAATTCATTTCAGTGTCGTCGACATGTTCAAGAGAATTCATTAAGTTAAAATTCATCCTTTGCAATCCATAAACCTTCATTTTCATGACTGCCGTTCTTGAACCTTGTGTCGTCAGTAAAATTCCATCTCCAAAATCATTACACTCATTTCGTGTCATTGATGAGGGATACATCAAGGCCCTCCTGCGACGAGTCGCTTCTTGTCGACATCAGCGCATTATCCAAGAAGTTGACTTAGAGACACCCTTCCAGTACCTTGAGGCTTGCATACATCAATGGAATGTTTCTCGCTTCCAACGATAGGTTTACATCACTGGCCTTCGATTGAAAGACTTTGTATGGTGTTCAACATCAAAACATCCATTCACACCATGTATAATGTACTACAGTTCCTTGAGGATCATTATCATTATCGGTGATTTCTTTTGCATTTGTTAATGGCTTACATCATTGGCTGGTAATCAGACGGTGTCTTCCCATGTTCGACTTCAAATCACATATTCGCATGGATAGACTCATACTAGAGCGAATGATTGAATGAGATAGAAGACCCCAGATCTAGTTTCATCCATCTAGGTTGTGATTTCAGGAAATGTACGAAATTATCCATACAATGGCTTTACATTGATGGTCATTTCGATCATGGGTCTATGTCTGTAGAAGACTATCTATGTACTTGTAATGAAAGTTTATATGCTGAGCATGGGTATGCCTTCCCTCAGCGATTCATGAGAAAAAATCAAAATATCATGATATTATGTATTATAATCGATGCAGGTCACCAACCACTTCGGAACCTCCTCATCACATCATAAAGCATTTCACTTGACATTACATTTTCGACTTCATGCTTTAGGGGGCAGCTGTTATAGATCCATTTGGGCACATCACTCCCATCATCCAGATCAGTGTTTTAGGGATCATCAAACCCTAATTTCAGTTGCTACATGCCCTAAACAAGTCAACCTTTTAAATTCCTCCTTCCCAGACAATTTCATGGCCTGAAGACATCCTGAAATGACCTCTAGAGGGACCAGTGTAGGTAGGCCCATGCAAGGGTGCGCTGTAGAGCAGTT
The DNA here is from genome assembly GCA_031772625.1 of Pinus tabuliformis. Lineage (NCBI taxonomy): Eukaryota > Viridiplantae > Streptophyta > Pinopsida > Pinales > Pinaceae > Pinus > Pinus tabuliformis. Next base: position 606,764,458 of record CM062812.1, read on the forward strand.
AAGTCCATGCCAGGGTGCTCTGTAGAGCACTTAGGCCCTCTTTGACCTGCGCTGGGTGAGTTTGAGCGAAATTCACATAGGGTTTGGGGAATATTCTTATCTTCTGGATCCTTCTAGAAGATTCCCACACTTATCATCTCCTATGAGCTCGAAAATGGATGAGGAATGAGTTAAGATACCTCCTATCCTCTCATCCCTTCCTCCATGGAACTAATTTTAAGTATGGAAGGCCATTCAATACCCTCATTGATGACAAAACCTCCTCCATCTTCCTATAAATTGAGCACTCATCTAAGTGATCAAGGGCCAGACTTTGATGAATTGTAAGGAGATAATATTAGTTTGAGAATTGAGACTATTGTAAGTGTCGTTATGCTGCCAGAATGTCATGCTTATGATGTGATGTGGATGGAACCAAAGCTGGAGGAGTGACTTCAAATCAGGCTTCATGGTTGTAATTCTTCCTTCTATTCAATAAAGTATTTTCACCTTTTTCCATATGCTTATCTTGATTTGTGATGCTTATATGTGTGAATGTATTTGATTCCATTTACTTGTAATCAATAGATATTTTTCTTTGATTGGTTCATTGTCTTTTGTTGATGTTTACAGGTACTTCTCGAGCGTGTTAAGTACGGGAAGGAGCGACAGGATCGATACAAAGGAAGCAAGAGGAAAGTGAAAGTACAAGTAGGTCCTCTCATTCTCTTTGCCTTATCTATTGTTTATAGAAAAAGGTTAAAGTGCTTTAAATTGTTGTTCTAGATATAGCTACGTATCTAGGGAATTATTATTTATCCATAGATACCAAATTCTTTGTAACAAGGAGGCCAGTTTGGGCTCCTTTCCCCTATTAGGATGGAACTACCTCAAGAGATAAGACCTTCTCCCATGAGAAGAGGAACCATCTCCCCTCCATCCAAGATATATAAACCTCTCTTCTTCCCAAGCACAAGCTAGCTTTTAGTTCTAATTATGTTCTAGTTGAGGTTTTGATTTTGGAGTAATTAGAAAGTTATCCATACTTTCTATCTCTCTAGTTGTGTATGAGGGAGAATTTTGAGTTTGGTTTGGTGTGAAGACTAAAGGGAAGATCCTTAAGACTACCATTGTTGAGGGCATCCATGGAATGCTAGCAGAAGTATGTGGGAACTCGGATATGTCAGAGGAGAATGACAACGTCAAGACATCGGTTGTAATCTCTTCTTGATCTAATATAAATGAAACTATCGATTAATTTCCTACATGAAGTGTTTATTTGCATCTTTATGGCTCAATGTTTCTTGACCTGTTAAGTAGGTTGAATACAAGTTGTATGTTATTATGTTTGTTGTTTGCTGTTGTTTACTTGTTTCAGGTGTCCAAAGAAGGAAACAGGAGATAATTGGGACAAGGAAGCAGGAACATCACTAGGCAGAATAGCGCACTAAGAGGTAGGCCCTCTTATTTGGTTCTAGCCTAAGGAGATTTTCCATAGATTGTTTGTTTGTGGCTAGACCCACTCTCGGGCTAGAGGAATTGTTTGTGTCCGCACTTAGAATTTTACCTGCACCACACTTTGTCATTGTTTACTTAGATGATATACTCATATTCAGCAAATCCAGAGATGAACATGTCATGCATGTGAACAAAGTACTTAATGTCTTGAGAAAAGAACAATTGTTTTTAAAAATGTCAAAGTGCGAATTTGGCAAGACTTCTTTAGTGTATTTGGGACACATTGTTGGAGGAGGTGAGCTGAAGATAGACCCCTCTAAGGTTGAGGTCATTCTCAATTGGCCCAAGCCCAATACAATTACAGAGGTAAGAAGCTTTCTAGGGGAAACACAATATTGGAGGAAATTTATTGCTAATTTTTCTTCCATTGCAACACCACTACATGCATTGACTAGTGTCAAGAAAGTCTTTCATTGGGGAGATGTACAACAGAAAGAATTTGATGACTTAAAACAAAAGATCATTTCAACAGTAGTATTGGCTCTTCCGGATCTTAGACATCCATTTGAGATTCAAACAGATGCTAGTGATTACGCCATGGGAGAAGTTATTATGCAACATGGTAAGCCCATTTCATTTCATCCTGAAATTTTTAATGGTGTGTGACTAACTATCCCGCTTATGACAAAGAACTTTATGCATTGGTACAAAGTGTCAAAAAATGGAAACACTACTTGATGGGGAAGGAGACCATTATCCATACTGACCATCAACCATTGCAGTATTTACAGTCATAGTCAAAGTTGCAGCAATCAAGACACTTCATATGGATGGGTTTTCTACAACAGTTTCATTTGGTTATCAAGTACAAAAAGGGAATCTACAATAAGGTAGCTGATATGATTTCTAGGCCTATTGTAAATTCATCTATTTTACTCGAGCATAATTTTGTTTTGCATGAAAGTTACATTGAGAAATATGCAAATGATAATGACTTTCAAGATGTGTATGCAAGCTTGAGGCAAGGAAACCAAATTGAAGAGTTAGATTACCATGTACATAACGTTTTGTTGTATCACTTGGGAAAGGTATGTATTCCACAGGGAGATAGAAACAATATCATAACAGAGGCGCACACTTCATTGATTGATGGATAATTTGGTGTAGGAAATACATTAGAGAATATCCAAAGGTATTGTTATTAGCCACACATGTTTGATAATGTATCTCATTTCATTAGATGTTCTTTGTGTTCAACAAGTAAGCCTAGCAATAGGAAACTAGGATTGTACACTCCACTTTCGGTTCCATGGGAGTGTATCTCAATGGATTTTGTAGGAGGTCTTCCATTGTCAAGGAAAGATCATGATTACTTGTATGTAGTTGTAGACAGGTTCAACAAAATTTGTATTCTAACACCATGTAAAAAGAAAATTACAGCTGAACAAACAACTCATCTTTTCTTCCAAAATATTTGGGTTCATTTTGGTCTTCCTACTTCCATTGTAAGTGATCGAGATTCTTGATTTGTTGGAATTTTTGGTCAAATTTGTGGGACATGATGGACACTAAGTTGAAGAGGAGTACACCCTTTCATTCCTAAAGAGATGGAAAACCAAGGTGGTCAATAGGACAATCATTCATCATCTTAGAGGATATTGCAACAAACATCCCAAGTTGTGGGATGAACAATTGCATTACATACAACATGCATACAACAGGGTAAAGCATTCTTCCACAAACACATCACCATTTGAGGCATGTTTTGGGTACTTTCCAAGATCACCATTGGACTTAATCTTTGAGAAATATGTTTCCATCGATGGCCACAGCGACATCGATAGAGAAAATTCAGTTGATACATTAGACAATGCAAGAACAGCTTGAAAGAAGTCAAAGCAGCTAGAAAGCAAGGCATGACAAACACCATGTCGATCATAGATTTCATGTTGGAGACAAAGTTTGGTTATATATTAGCAAATATATACTTCAAGGGGAAGGTAAAAATCTGAAGCCAATCCATTATGGTTCTCTAAAAATTCTAGAAAAGATTAGTAACAATGCATTTAAGCTAGATTTGCCTCCCTATATGCAAATATACTCTGTTGTTAATGTTGAGAATTTGAGATTGTTTGAGCCTCCTTTGATTGATGACCAAAGAGAGCATGTTAAACTACCATCGATAGATGATTTCTCACCATAATATCTTGATGAGCTAAAGCAAGATCACATACTTGACCAAAGAACCAGATCTTCAAAGAGAGGGAATGTTGGATACCTTCGAGTGGGGCTGAAGGGAAAAAATTATTCTAAAGCCAAATGGTTGCAGATCGAGAAGGTGAGGGAGTTTTACCCTCACCTGATAAAAAAATGATAGTATCTTTTGGGGTCCAAAGGATTATAGTGGGGAGGAATGATCAGGGGCTCAGTATTTAGCTAAAAAATCAGAGTTCTCAGAATTTCTCGAAACTTGAACGACCGCATCCGTCTCGGTGATACGATCCCAATGCAACTAGTTTCACTGAAAACCAAAATCATATGAGGAAGATATCGCATTCTGTCCACTTTGCTAAACAGTGGAATTTTTCAAAAAAAGTACAGTCACTGCACAGTCAGCTGTCTGTACTGTTGATGTGGCAGGTGACTGGGTAGGTCAACGAGATGGTCAACGTCCAATTTTGTTTCGCCAAGTGTCATGTTTTCACTAGTCTGCAAGTGTGGTGACATAGCTCGATTTTATTGGTTTATGAAGGATCAATGAGGAGGGGATAAGAGGCAAGCCCGAAGGCTGCCATGTGTCCCTCCCCAAAGGACCACATATATCGGCACGCAGTAAAATTTTATGGCAGGCCGAGGGGGTCGAACCCAGGAACTGCATCAAACAAACCGCATGACATACCATTACACCACCTCCATAGTTCTTACAAGACTATGGTTTCACGTTGATTTTAATGTGTTAACGTTTTGCAGTTGGGGGTTAGGAGGGAGCCAGCCCGCAGGCCAACCTCCTCCCATGTGAACACTCCATCCGACGGTAATGGCTAGCGAACAACTCAAATGGTAACCACAAACTATGACATTTTGTGCTCCCATGTGAACACACCACATTAACCTCCAGCTAACGGTCAGTGAAACTGTGCGGATATTGCACTAACCGTCAGTTAACTTGACATTCAATGCCATCATGTGTCCACTATTATAACTGCTAGACTAACGGTTTAACATAACTGCAGATTAAGTGCTAATCCAACTTATCTGTTAATTAAACACGCTTATCCGTTAATTAAACTTGCACTTAAGATGGCGACAAATTTGACAGTCCTCCAATTTCAGCGGAAATTCCAAAATTAGCGGGATTAACTAGAGTTCCTCTAGTTTTAGAGTTTTCCTAGGGAAAACATTTTTTGCCATAACTTTTGCAAAATTCGACCAAATTGGGATCAGGAAAAGGTGTTCTTAGATGATTTTGGTGCTCTGAGCACATTGAAGTAGGTTTCAGGAGTAGTAGAGCATTGCAAATAACACTTTTTCCATTATTTAGCTAATACAAAGGCCCAAGCCATGGAAGCTGGACTAGGGAGATGTAGCCCAGGAGGGGTGAACTCCTTCACCAAAACACTGTGTTAAGTGTTCAATTTGATGGTTTGCTTTACATTTATCAGCTGTTGTTTGTCACTTTACTTTCATGCTATTTTTCTCATGAATTTCACATAAAACTTGATAAAATTTACCTGTTTACATTCACAAACACCATAAGGAAACCTATGCACATGAAGAAATGGAAAAGCATTTGTTTTTAATTTTGAAGTTGAAATTAGCATAGAAAAACTAACATTCAACAACATATCAGTGTGCTCCCAAGCTTTAAAATTGAACCTATAATCTTCTCTTTAACTGAGGTCAATCCTTATTAAACACACGTTGAAAAATTAAAAACCAAATAAAATTGTTGAAGGAATGCTCCTATTGTGAGCTTATTGAAAACAGACCTACTCTAATCTACTGAGTACAACTGCTGAATCAAGTAATTATAGATTTCTAATGTAAACAATTGAGTAGGTGGCTATATTATTTCTTTGTATCCTCATGGGATTCCAACAGAAATAAAATGTTTAAAACAAATAGCTCAAATGGAAATCTGAATCTAATATTGGCAAAATTGCACAATTTGAGTCTGCTTTCTGACTCCAAAAATGTTGCAAAAGGACCCTAAAAAAAAAACTAATATAGTTGTTTTTCCAATTTTTGTCACTCTGATATGAAACTCCTCCATCTGCATTTACTTTCTTGTACACCTCCATCTGATTGTTATCATAATGTTACAAACAAAATTTTTCTGGACATGAAAAGGTTGTTGGTTGCAACACTAATTTTTGATCATTTATGTCAACGAAGGATTCCTTAAACACTAAAAATGGAACAACCATGTCTTCTAGAACAAGAGTGACTAAGGATTCTTCTTCACATGCTTCAACAAAAACATCATCTTGACCTTCTAAATTTTTTGACTTTGTGTTTTCAAGAAATGTGAGATCTTGAATACTTTCTACAATTTCCAAAGAATATGAAACAATTTTCTCTTCTTCTATGACTAAAATAGAAACTATTGATTTATCATCATAATCCCTCTCTTGGTCACTTATCACCTGAACCTCTTCATCATTTTTAAGAGGAAAATTCATTTCAAACTCTAGATCTTGGTCTATTGTAAACAAAGAAGAAACTACTATTTGTTGTTGGGATGAAAATTAATTAGGGGTTTCTATGATATCCTCATGCATAAGCTCCTCATCACCATAAAAATCTTATAAGTATTGAATAAAGTCTTCACAATATTCACAAAAAAAATGAAATAGTGACAAAGAAGGATAAGACTCCCCATAATACTCAATGAATACTGTGTGGAAATATTTAAGTGAGCATAATCTACCTGGTTGTAAGCCCTCTTAACATGAGCTAGCTTTGTCTACCAAGGTAGCCGTAAACATATTCATTAAAAAATCCTCATGAAACTTAATCCCAAGCTTATACACATGCATATTAAATTTATATCAAATGAAGCACAACATCATCCCCATTCAGATCTCTAAATTTTGGAAAATATAATTTCCAATTTATGCATGAAATATGATTCGGAAAATATGGTATATGTTCATGGTTCATTGGAGCACACCTTGTATATATGTAACCCTCCATGGAAGCCATATTTGTATTGTGGAGTTTCCAGGTGAATGGTGTACAACCTCTCTTGTGTGCCTAATTTCTGTCCATCATTAGGAATTAGATATGAAACAATAGTAATAGGTTATGGGAAGATGAGTTGTTCTTCCCCACCATGGTCGCCAAGATGTTAGCACTTAAAAATTTTCTCTTAGCTATAGGAGAGAAGTTTCCAAGGTAACCTTTGCACTCTAACTTACAGATTGAAGTCTAGTCCCTTCAATATGGAGAGGGCTCTCTCTCTGACAGTCTAATCACTAAATCAAAAAGTGACTGTACTTTTACACAGTGGCTAGATTTGTAGTTGTATTATGTAGATGTAGTGTTTGGTTGGGTTTGAGGGAAATAGTCCAACGGGAAATGGAATTAAGAAACTAGGGTTTATGTCAACTTACCATGATGTTGGTTGTCTGATTAGGATTGATAAAGGGAAGGTATATGGCACATCCTAGACCTTTGTCATCTTTATAGTTGAAGGGAGAAAATAGGAAGATAGTCCACTACATTAGGGAATATTGAATGAATGCTAGAGTAGCTTAAGAGGATAGAGATGGGCATACTTGAATATCTTAAAATTAGAGCATCAAACCATGAATGAATTCTGAATGAATGACTCTTACTCAAATACTCAGAAGAACATACATTCATATCAGAAAATAGAGAAGAAAACATTGAAAAATATAGAGAATACATACTAAGGCATACCATCACATGAATCTTTATATCATTGGTCAAAATCTACTGATCTTGGAAAATTATATACTGATAAATCTTTTAACACACAGACAATGATTATTATTTTCTTCAAAAACCAACCTGTTTTCCATATTTCTCATGTAATATATATGAAAAATACAACAGAGATAATTAGTTCCTCAAAATATGGTATAAATTGTTACAAAATACGTACATAATGTAAGAATTTAATTAACAAAAATAGTAATAATCTTATAATCTTAGCTACTCACATCTCTAATCTGGCACATATCAGTGGTCAAAACATAATATAGGACTGTTGTGCATATCTCCTGCTAGTATCCTAGAACAAGAGCGACGTCAATAATACATTATAGGATTTGGAATTGTTTACTTATTTTTAAGCTTGATATCTCGAGCTAAAACTCATCTTCCTTCCTTGTAGCCAACTGATGCATGAACTCGTAAATAATATCTAAACTAACTACCTCTGTAACCACTTGCTATTTTCAAGGCTCTATGTCGTCATGTTGACTTGTACGCCCTCAATCACAAAACCTCTGATATATTACCACAACATATTAAAATTGTTTACTGTAAAAAATATTAAATCGGGTAGGTCAAAATGTTGTGGCACCATTAGGGTTTGTGAAACAAAATTAGGGTTTGTGTATTTCTTTGTCCCATGAAGTAAAATGATCATTTCTCCATGGCTTATGCAACTTGAGCAAGGAGATCTAGCGTATTCTGACTCCTTGTCACCCATCTAGTAGGTTTCTATGATATTTTGGCAGCCTTTTGGGTTTTTTCCTTCTTTTTTCAACATGGAATATTTTCCTTTGTCTCTTTCTGTTCTTTGAAGTTTGCATAGTCTTCTCCTCTCCATCAATAATCATTGTTTCTTTAAGCTTAGGGTTCATTCTAGATTTTAAATTTAGACTCAGATTGTTAGCAGGGTAAGTGTGAGGTCTTTTTCCATAAACCCTAGGTTCTATTTCATCTTATTCGTCCTATGTGTCTATTTTCTACCAACATTTTTTTCTCTGTACTACTCTCTGCTTTGCCTCTTCTTCTTCTACTATCAGTTTCTGTTGACTTTTAGTCCTCCTTTCATAAACCTTAATATTTGAATTTTGTATAGGATTTTCATTATGTTTTTCAACATGGATGTGACTAGATTCTCCTTTGGTTTCTTGAGCTAGGGTTTGGTCTCTCTTAATCTTCTAGGCATAGACTGTCTTAGGTTTCTCTGTCTCAACTACCTCAACTACCCCACCTACTTATTTAACACATCAGTGTATAATATTTTAATTAGATCATGATGACAAATATCATGGGGTTCTAGCTCAAGTCTATTTCTTGCTTTGGTGAAGGAAAAATGGTAAGTTCATCCTGTTAAAACCTGCCAAATGACAAAGAAACCTCATATGATACAAGTAGGCTTTAGAATACTTCCATTCATAGGTGAAGAAGAGCTAAATAGTTGTGAGTGTAGTAGACCAGTTGGGCTTCAACATATTTTGGAGGACCCCTACATTCCAATCTTGATTCTAACAATCCTCCTTTAGGAAAACATTCAAATCTACATTTTACAACCTTTATTTTTTGAACCACCTCTCACCCTCAGTTGGAAAACCAATCGCTTTAGCAATGGATTCTTCTGTCACAGGGAATTGTAGGGTCCTAATTCTAGCAGTGCTGACATCGAAGGAGTAAATGAAATCATGGCACCAATTTAGATTATGTTTGTTGAAGCATTGGAACACTGGCTCCCATCCTGCATTTATGAAAAGAACCAACATCTCGGGATAGACCTTGAAATACATTCCATCAAGTTCAAATCTCTTTACATGACCGGATAAACCCATATTGAAAAAAATTGATGTTGAAAACACCTTTTCCAACCTTAAAAAACTATGTTCAAATGCTGCAAAATGCTAAAAGATCTACCTGCGCATTGAAATTACAAATATGGATTTGCTAGAAAATGTTGTTTTAGGGTAAACAGGGCAGATTAGGGTTTGATTTTCAATGACTCTATTGGACTTTAAAACATTGATAGTTGTGAAATCATGGATAAGGAGGGCTAAAAATTTATGAAAAAACACTTGGGCACTCAAAAAAATGGTGTTGGCAGCTCAAAAGCCAAGTTTTCAAAAATTTCAGTGAGCACTACAAAAATATTTCATATCCTCATGCTACGAAAATATTTCATAGTGTCGTGCTGCAAAAATATTTTGTAGCGCTAGCTATAGGTTTGTGATAGGTCAAATGTGTTGTGCAAAACTTAAGATAAGCTTAGGTTTAGGTTAAAAATTTTGATTAGACATATCCCTAGGCTTAGATAGAAAATTGTAAAAACATCTAATAGCCCCTTTACATCACCATGATTTTGCAAAAATGAACTGATAATATTGCCTTGAACTGAAGGTGAAAACCTTATGCTAACAACTAGATCCAATGGGGATATCATTTCCCCAGGAGGTAGTAAGAACACATTGACCACGTGCTTAATCCATTGAGCTAAAAACTTTGAAAATTTCACTCTGCTTTATTTTGAAAAATAAACACTCTAAACTATTTAAATGAAACATAAAACTGAAATTTTTGTAAAGTGTGACAACTCCTCATCAAAATCTTATGGCCATCACCTCGGGCTTGGAATCCTTCAAATTTCTTGTACAATCCTACAAACTTCTTTTAACATGGATATGTACAATGAACTGTAATGATTGATATCTCTTAAACCAGGAAATGTTTTAGGAAGCATCCATTTACCAGACCTCCACTCAACAACACTCCATTTAGATATTCAAAAATGAAAGCATTCTTACCTCTGGAAGCAGTGATTATGTAAGGCCCCTTCCATAAATGATCAAATTTTCCATGCTTCCCCTTTTCCTAAAATTTGACATTCCATTTTAGGACTAAATCCTGAATCTTAAAATCATCCTCCTTGACCTTCTTATCATGGATCTATTTGATTTTGTCCTGAAATAATTGAGATTACCGATATACCTTCTCTCGTACCTCTTGTACTTCAGTCAGATGTTTAGTCCTTATTTAAAAATCATCAGGTTCTGCCTCATGTTCCTGCAATAATCTCATCATGGGTAAACTTAAGGAAATTGGGAAAAACACTTATGTGCCATAGACTAAGTGGAATGGTGATGTACCAATGGAATTTTCGATGTTGATCCTATCTTCCCACATTTAAAACTTGAACTTGGCATGCCAAGCCTTCTTTTTCTCCTCTAACATTTTTTTGATAATTCTAACTAAACTTTTGTGGGACGACTCAACTAGTCCATTACCTTGGGGGTAATAGGTTTTGGAATGACCTAATGTAACATGATAACTCTCACAAAATTTGACCATTTTTTGAGATTTAAAAGAATGAGCATTATCTGTTATGATTTTTCTAGAGCAGCCAAACCTTGAAAAAATACTCTGTAAAAACCGAATCACTACACTATCAGTAGCCTATCTTGTAGGAATAGCTTCAATCCACTTGGTAAAGTAGTCAATGGCAGTTAATATCCATTTATGTTGTCCTGAAGAGTCTGGATGTATTTCTATAATGAAATCCAAGTCCCACTGCTAAAATGTACTTTCAACTGAGATTGGTTTCAAAGCTAATGATAGCAACTTTGTTTTTCCTTCAAACATTTGACACTTAAAACATGTTGCTACTTCTTTGTGTACATCTGCAAAAAGAGTTGGCCAATAGTAGCATTCCCTAAGGAATTTGTCGGTTGTGGCTTTCCTTGATGACATTATTTTACCACCTATTTCTCTTCACATTCAACGAGACAATTCAAAAGGATTAGTGCTGGATCTTTCCAAAAAAACTAACCATCCATACAACAAAAATGAGCACTTTTCAGCTTCAGATATCATGCTATGGTTTTATCCATCCCTCGTGGGGCTTCCAAATTTTGCAAAACATAGATCATGTCACTATACTAGGGTGGATTTCTAAGCTCATGAGATACTTTAAGAATCAACCTTTCTTTAGAATCATTAGGAAAAATTGAGAAAAAAATTATACCCAAAGTATCACAATTGGTTTCAGTCATCAATGTTCCCAAACCTTGGCCCTTTATTAATTTTGTTGATCTAATCTCTAGATCATACTCCAATAATCTTGCAATCCACTTACCTCCTTGACCATCATTGTCAGGATGACTTAGGATGTCTTTTACAACAACATTAGGAATAAACGTTTTTACATGATAATGCAGAACATAAAATTTGAAATCCTTGAGTGCTTTCACCAATGCAAAGGCCTCTTTCTCCATAATGTTGTATTTTGGCTTTTCTTCTCTCAAATTTCTGCTAAAAAATGAAATAAGTTGCTCCCAATTTTCCTTATTTTTTTGCAATAAGACTCCTGGGATAGTATGTTCTTAAGCAAATGAAGAAATGGGAATTATTTTGAGAAGTATGGTTTGATAAGAACATGGGATTTAGTGATTTTTGTTTTGATTTCTTCAAAATATTGCTTGGTTGTGAGTGTCCACTTGATTTCGTTGTTCTTTTTCAACATGTTGATAATAACCCTTAAAATTTCGGCAAAGTTTGGAATGAACCTCCACAAAAAATTTAGTCTTCATAAGAATGACTGAACCTCCTTTTCACTTCTAGGTAACTCAAGTTTCCTTATTACTTCAACTCTTTCTATATCAATTTGAATTCCATCCTTAGATATTATATTTCCCAAAATCTTAGCCTCATTTATAGAAAAATGTGACTTTTTGGGGTTCAATGAAATACACAATTTTCTGCATTTCAAAAACACTTATCTAAGACATTTTAGATGCTCTTAATCAACCACTGAATATATTATGATATCGTCTAAATATATTACCACAAACTTATTCCTCTCATCTGCAAAGGCTATGTCCATGGCCCTCTTAAATGTAGCTCCTGTGTTCATTAATCCAAAAGGAATTTTGGAATACATGAACATTCCCCATGGTGTAGTGAAGGTTGTCTTTTCTTGGTCTTCAGGATGCGCCAATATCTGATTGTACCCTGAGAAACCATCAAGCATTGAAATCCTCTCAGATCCAACAACACTTTGCAAAATGTGCTCCATCTTAGGCAACGGGTAATTATCTTTTAATGACACTTTTTTTAGATTTCTTAAATTTACACACAGTCAAATCTCCCCATTCTTTTTCCTTACTTGTACAAGATTAGCAACCCACTTTGAAAATATCAGAGAAATTATAATCATAGCATCCAACAACTTTTCACCTCTTTCTCTATTAATGGTAATAGTTTAGGATTTATTCTTCTTAGTTTTCGCTTGAAAGACTTTTCATTTTATTTTAAGGGTATAGTATGTTGAATTATACTTTTGTCATAGACTCTTAAATATTCATACTTCCATGAAAATACATCATAAAATTCTTTCAATAAAGCAATATATTGTTCCCTCTGCTCCTCATTTAAATAATTTGAAATTTTAACAACCTTTGGTTCCTTTTCTGTGCCTAGATTTCCATCCTATGATTCATTATTGCCAAGATTCATTTTTGGTTTGAAAAAGACATCATTGTTCTCAAATAATTTCTCCAGAGGCATTAACCCACTAGGAAAGACTCGACCTTTTCTAAATCTTTGACATTTCCTCCCTTTCTGATTTCATCACCTTTCTTAGAGGCATCTTTCTTTAATTCCACTATTTCTTAGGCTCCTCTACTTTCTTGGGCTCGGTTTGATTTTGTTCAATGGTAAGTTTCCGTGAAGGAGGCTTAGAAACAACCACATTTCTACCTCAAAGGTTATACTACCTCTGGAAATAAGAAACAACATTATTATACCCCTGCTAATATATTTATGAATCAAACATCAGTTGATTACCATCTCTTTCTTATGAACATTCAAAAGATCTGTCATGCTCTTCTTTTGTTAAAAATACATATGTCTCTTCATCATCAAAACAATTTATTTGTTGTTGTTCTATCTCTTCATTATTATCTTCATCAACAAAATTTTCAGGAAATGGAGCTCAGACTGTTTGTTGATCTTCTGGATTCTTCTGGCGAGGCTGAGGTCCAGGTGGCCTTCTAAAATTGGGATTTCTCACTTGATATTGAGGCTCACTCTAGGAGAGTTCAACTTAATGACCAATTTATCCATTGTCTTTAACATAACATCAAATTTAGTGTCTGATGAACAAGATGGTTCCTCCTTAAATACTACTCTTCTCTCAGTCTTCATATTTTTTTTTTTGCCAACAAATTTTCTTCCACTCCTATAACATTGTTTTGCATATCCTCCAAAGTATTAGGATTCCTCTCTTTGAGTCGATAAGCTAGCTCAACATCAAAACCACTAGGATAGTGAAGCAAGGATAAACCAGGTCAGGCTTAATATTAGAAGGGATTGAATTGTAAAGCCTATTGAACCTTGCTGAAAGCTCCTTTACTGTCTCCCCTAGGTTTATTTATATATTCTCATATTCAACCAATATTTGCAGAGGGTTTTTCTTTACCTCCCACCTAGTAAGGGAGAGTTGTTCAAACTGTTGAAAATTAGCAATGTTTGCTGCTGGTAAAGCTCTGAACCATTTATTAACCTCCCTTGAGAGACTTTGTGGAAAAATTCTTAGCTTAACATCTTCATGATCTACCTCCTCTAGATCATGAAATAATTTAGTTTTTCCACAAGTTGTTGAGTTGTAAGAGGTCCTGTAACATCAACCTGAAGTAAACGTTGTCCATAATTCAAGGGAAGGTCATGTAGGAGCTTGAAGTTTGATAGGGGCATATCTAGCAGCCATAGTTTTGTGAGATGAGGTTGAACCAACACTAGGAACCTGTAATGCAGATGACAGAAGAAGAGAAATTGTTGTTATACTAGTTGATGGAATGGGTGTAATGGATCCAATAGGAATAGTTAGAAAAAAATAGTTTGGAATGGAGAATGGTGGTGAAACAGCTGGAGCAGAAAATGATGGAACATGATGCTGAAAAGTGGGAGATTTAGAAACAACTGTTTGAAGTTGATGAACCAAATGCTCTAATTTATGAAGTTATAACCAAATTTCTTTATCCTCTTCTGAAACACTTACTCCTTGAACAATAATAGGAATATAAGGTTTTAGATTTTTTTCATCAAGGATTGATTCTAAAAAACTAGACTCTGATTTTGAACTGAACAGACTATGCTCAAATTTTAAATCAAATTGAATGTATTCAATATATTTTATATATTTAGATAGAGATAAATATTTTTCTAAAATAATTGTACCTATTTCTTTTGAAAATTTGCTTTTTCTGAAGAGATTTCTCAGGCTTGTTATGTTTTCTGGTAGATTAGGATATGGATGGATCCTTGTATGGATCCTTCTATATGCCAAAATTTCTAATGAAATGAACTCAAACTTTATATTGTGGAGTTGCCAAAGCAAATATAGAAGTCAATGATTTTATCTAACCTTATATTGACCCTCAAAATGTAGATCTGATTTTCAACGTAGTTCTGGGGAAAATGAACCTTTCGTTCCCCTGTATGGTTTCCAAGATGTTATCACTCAAAAATATCTTGTTGGATGTGATAAAGGAAGTCCTAAGGAGACCTTTTCAAACCAATCTTGTAGATTGAAGGCTATCCCCTTCAATCTAGAGAGGGCTCTCTTTGACAACCCAATCACTAAGTTTAGCAATTGGTTGTGCTTTCAAATAATGGCTAGATGTTCAATAGGGTTTTTAGATTTTGAGTGTGGTGGCTGGGTAGGGTTGAAGAAATATCAACTATTGGGAAATGGAGTCAAATTTGAGTGTTTATAAAGATTATCAGTGATTGATAAAATGCTCCAGGAAACAAAGGCAAGGTAAATGATTTCTATCTGTGAATATAATTGTTGTAGTATGAAAGTGGAGAAAAATATTAACATTCTATCACATTTGAAGCATCTAGCAATGGATGAATTTCAAATGTAATTTTAGAGGAAAATTGTGAGTATTTAACTTTATGAAATGGATTATCGAACAAAGGATGAGTTCTACAACATTTACTTTCAGTTGAAATACTTAGAAGTTTTACACATAAATGAACAATTGAGAAGGGAATCACATACACATGAGAAAGGGGACAAACTTCAAAACATTATCTTCATGAATCTCTAGTATGAAAGCACTATGTACTTCTACACGTTACATAATTAACACTCATAACATATTACAAAACAGAGCAATAGTTTCTTCTCAGAAACTTAAAAATCCAACCCTTCTTCCTTATTTTTCATTCATTATATGGGAAAAATACATAAATCTGAGATCCACAAAATTTGGGAAGCTATTAATTACAATGATCATCAAGATCCAAAATAAATGGATCTGGAAAACATCTTCACCCATCTTTAGTCTAATCCCCAGGTCGAATTTGGTGAGGTGGCCTTTAGTGGTTGACTTGGAATTTTTATAGGAAATAAAATTTTGAAAAATCTAGCAAATTTCTAAAAAATAGGCTTCAAAGATGCATTTTGGTCTTCCAAACTGTGATAGTTGTATAAAAACTGATTTTTTTTTTGAAATCAACTCCTTCCCCACAAAAACCTCTTTTCAATTTGGAAAATTCATCTCCATCTTCTCGAAAACTACACCCAAAGTAGATGAATAAAACATAAAATAATTAAATATCTAAATCCTGAAAAATAAGCTACAAATATTCCTTCATATCCTTCAAACCATGCTATATGGGTAAAACATTATAGAGGCTTATTTAAATTGGTATGTTACCAATAAAAACCTCTTTTGGGTTTTACAAATTCATCTCCATATGTTCTGAAACTGCATTTTAAAATAGTGGCTAAAGCAAGAAAATAACATAATTACAAAATTGGAAAAATAAGCCTCATAGATGCCTATGTAATTTCCAAACCATGATGTCTGGGTAAAATTTGAAAGAATTTTTTTAAATTGTCCTCTTCCCAACAAAAACCTCTTTTTGTTTTTTAAAATTTATCACCACCTATTTGAAATATGTGTTTGAACATAGTGGCTAAAACAAGAAAATTGTTGGAAACTGTCATTTTAGGGCAAATTGTTGTTTTAGGGTTTAATTTAAAATCCCTCTCTTAGGCTTGAAGACTCTTCCAAATGTCATGTCAAGGTTTAATAAGGGTAAATCTTTTTGAAAAATGGTTTGGGTGCTTGAAAATCATTTTGGAAACTCATATTTTCAAATTTCATAGCACGCTACAAAATATTTTTGTAGCACTAGTTGTAGGCATTTGATAGGCTCCGATTTGCTGCAAAACTTAGGGAAATATTAGATATAAATTAAATAAAATCTTTTCAAATATTTCTAAGCTTTACGTCACCTTTCCATTAAAAAAAAAAATCATATGCCATTACATAACCCCTTGCACAATGAACTGATAATCATAACCTTTGGACCTTTAGGAAAGGTACAAACTTGGTGCTAACATGTTATTTATGTGCAAGTTGCAACTTTAATTGTTGTGTCAAGAGGCGCTCTACAAACTAGTATGGGGGCAATGTTGTAATGGTGTAAACGTTTGTTTGTAAACTTTTACATGTCAGCTCAATTAACATAAATAAAAACAATAAGAAAATACAATGTGATGTCGGTTGTAAGAAAACACAATATATGTAAATATACAACCAAATCACACAAATCACTCATCTGTACTCTTATTTTCTTATTAAGATGGATGTAAAATCTACGATCCAGTATGGGGAAGATGTGGTACTGTCCATAAATAAGTGTAAACATTCAAATGTTGGCTTAATATATGAGATATGTAGTGTCCATAAAATAATGGATCAAATAAACTACTAATAATAATAATAAGAAGAAATCATGATGTAATAGTAAATTGTAAAAAGTAATAAAAATAATAAATCAATTCAATTTAATTTGTTATTATTGTAATTTCATTTTTATTGATAAAATTACAAACAAAATTTTCATAGTAAAAAATCCTAAACACATTCACATTAAAATAAACTTAAACAATAATGATTAATATGATGAAAACTTGACTAAACTGGAGGGCGGGGGGTGGGGTGAATCAGTTTAGTATATTCATGGACGTTAAATTATTTTCTTCAATCTCACTAATGAAACCATTACATGAGTAGCTTAGCAAATGATGATCAACAGATTGAATATGTGAACAACAATTAATAAGAAAACTAAAACATCATATCAACACATAATAATAACACATATTGACACTAGATATATGTGGAAACCCATAAAGGGAGAAAACCACGATTTTATTATTGTTGTGATGTAAAAGAAAGCTCCTACTCCTTATTACATCTGATTTTTTGTAGGCCCCAAGCTACAATGGGTTGCTACTTGAATTTTCTGCAAGCTGCAACATGCAAGGAATCTCCGGCTCCCATATTTTTTCTATAGGCAAAAACCCACAGGAGGCTCCTACCTCAACCAGATCCAACTTGATATTTATCAAGCCTCAACTTGAAAAGATACTACCATCCCCTGAGACTACCATCCAAAAGGACCACATATCTTGTAAAGCAATGTTGGAGTTTGGGTGTAGATGTGTAAAGAATTCCCTCATAATGTATTTCGTCTTTGATGTCAAGCTGATGAGACTGCCAATGTATGAATCTATTGTTGTGCTGGTGGAAGAACCGCCATTACCACTCCCACTACCGCTACTGCTGCTCAGCTCCCCATCTTCTACGCCAATTTCAGATCCAGGTTTTTGGTGTCGATATGAACGTCAACAACAAGCATCATCTGAATGTTTGCCTCCTTCTGAGACAAAACCCAAGTCTTCTATGTCATTTTCAAATTGCAATTTTTGTTGCCGAGACAAACCCCTCGTTTTCTGTGCCATTCTTCTATGTCGTCATGTGCACTGATGATATTATTGTTTGCTCTACTTTTCTCTCAGATCCAACTTAGACCTAATTCTTATATATCTTCCACACAAATTTTAAGTTTACAGCCTCCTCATCTCTCCAAAAAACCAAGATCGAGAGCTCCACTTCTTTGACTACCGATAATAACAGTGCACCTCTAACTTCTAGATTTTTCATATCATGCATGCATACAAGGGTCATCATAGAATTGATCCCTAAGAATGTAGTCATGGGCCTCTTTGCTTTGAAAGGGCAACAAGAATACCATCAAGGTCTTAGGTGCATGCATGCCTAACATAGCAACTCTATTAGTCTGTTGTTGCTCCACCACTCTACCCCAAACATGTGGAATCGATGCTTTAGAAGATCTTTAGAACCACTTGCCGCTATAAACATTGAGTTCACCAATGATATAATTACTTAGAAGATGTTGCTAATACGGAATTGATAATATTATAGATGCACCATAATTAATTTATTTCAGCATGAAAGGAGACTTGAGATAGATCAACCTTTTGACCTCCGAGGAACGATAAAACTTCAACGATGTGCAGATGTTTTCCATTCTTCAGTTGTAATGCTCCTTTGGAGTATATAACGTTGTGATAGTGAGTGTTGTATAAAAAATGAATGTTTTCATAAAAAAACACACTCTCCATCCCACGCCATAGTATAATGCATCTGCTCCATAATATCAATGCCAATATATCACCTCATTTGTAATATATAAACCATGTAATATATCAATTCTTCCATGATCTCAAACACATTCTCCAAGATTCGAACGTTGATACCAATGCTCTCCACCATAATGAACGTTGTATTGATACATTTATTTAGATACGCAGCTCAACGCATGTTCTGGACCTTTACCACTGTTGTGATGTTATATTAATGATAGATACCAATCCTTGGCCAATATATGATGCCAATCGTTATGATATATGATATAAATATTATCATCAAGGGTTCGGTTGGTTTGCATTTTGGTGCTATTTATACCACGGTGATGGTGATTTGTAGTGGGAGAAGAAGAGAAGATGGAGACTCAGAAGGATCAATCTTTTCTCAATTCTTTAATGTGGATGTGGAAAATTGTAGTCATAATCATTGGTATTGCATCAGGGTCGGTCTTCGCCTCAATGCTGGGTAGGCTGAGCTATCTTGTCATTTTCTTAATGTTTTTCCAAAATTAGAATTCTGTTTTTATCTTTATTTGTATAACTCTAAATTTAGAGTTAGAATATTGGCGGAGCTAGTACTTCATGCCCATATATATATATATATATATATATATATATATATATATATATATATATATATATATATATATATATATCTATATATATATATTATCGCCAACAAAATATTAACATAATAACACCATCCCCTGGTGCAGCTTATGACGGTTAGGCCAGTCTTACAACCAAAGATAAATGTTTCTAGGTCAATGAGAGAAAATGCCATTGGGTTACATGGAAAATGAATGCACAGACATGAATGTGCGAATCTGGAGCATTGTGTCTGGATGACATTACATAGACACTGCAGTGTAACCGCTCTTATAATATATCGACCTCCTGTAATATAACGATCTCCATGAATGATAGATATATTATATGGAATAAAATTATTAGAGGGTAGACCACAAGGAATATATATGACACCATAATTATGATGTACCAAGAATATATATCACCGTTCTAACTTGGTAGGTCTAGTGTTGGCATAATTTATGGCTTTGAAGCATAATGTTTTGAACAATAGACTGCCCATAATGTATCAATGCTAATATGAATGCAACCAACAGATTTGAGTCATCGTTCTGTTTTTAAGGTGATGTTTCATATTTAAGGAAGGCATGCCAAATACTATATGATGCATAACTTGGGCAGTGTTGGAAAAACATCATAATTAGGCATAACGCTATCACATGTGTCATAATTATTGTTTCCTAGCATTTGGGTAATGCATTTGTTAAACACATAAAACACTTATTGAACATAGTTATTGGCAACAAATCATGATGTGTAATGCATATAATAATTCATTTCGGGCTTGATAAAATACTTATGTCATTCTCAAGACCTTTGTCTTTCTGGTATGACTGTTACCTGTCATTTCTCTCCCTCTGTCTGTCATAACCATCCTACACGTTCTTTGTGCGTTACCACTCTGCATACCTCTTATGAAATGTCCATCTCTACTCAAATGAACCCTTCTCATGATCTTGTCTTTTGCTTATTCATCCAAACCTTCACCGTGTGTCTCTGTAATCGAATCTACAATCTTCTCTTAATCGACAGTTTCTTCAACAATGTCCAAATCATGTGATTCATCTTCATCATTTGCATATTCTTTATCTTCTTCTTACAAATGGGATGTATTTGGGAAAATTCCATGTCCTACATATACTTTGTGGCTATCAGACTCATATTGTTGTTCATTAATTCCATTAGCAGCCTTTGACTCTTCACGAGATTCATAACAATTAGATAAGCTATCAGCCAAAGAATCTACATCTGTATAAGTTAAACTTTATCCATCAACAAAATATTTATTCTCTAAATCTTTCAAAGTTTCATGAGTACAAGATAGGCTGATATGCATATTCTCTGATTTCTCTCTGAACTGATCTCTTTTAGTCATCTCATCTTCACTGCCAAGAAAAACTGTCTTGGATTTCCTGGTTGTATATAAAATGAGAATCAACTCGTAGGACTTCAAATCTCTCTTCAACCACGTGTCCTTCTATGTGACTCTCATCAATTAGTTTTTCCTGGTTAGTATGCTCAACATGAACCAAAAATTCAAATTCTTGTACTTCCACATTCTTAGAATTTAGAGATGCAATATTTGCTACTTCAATATGAGCTTCTAGGTCATGAAATTCCAACGCACCTAATCTAGATTGAGAAGGAAAATATTCCAAGCTTTCCTTAACTGGGCTTCCTTCTTCGAACCCAATAGAGGATCCTTTTTTTTCAGCTCCAGAGTATTTAACATGTGATAAAATCTCAAACTGTTGAGTTTCTGCATTTTATGTTTGTTGTGTCAATGATAAATTGTCAAGTCTATCTTCAACTTGAATGTTTGAGGGAATTTGAATCACATACTGGTGTTGTTTAAAGTAATTCCCACCTTCAATTGACAGTTCTAAGTATTTTTTCCAGATACTTTGGATCTCGAAGCTGACTTTCATACGTGCATTCATTTGTTGGTGCTACCTGCTTGATGATCAGTTGCTCCTCATCGTGAATTTTCGTTTCTTCTATTTCAATTGCAGATTCCTTGAAAATTGTCACCTCATCCATGGGTATTGAAACCAATTACTCAATGGTAGTTGCATATGCTTCCTCTTCAACCTCTATATTTTTTCTCTCATTCATATAACGACCATATTTCATAGAAGTAGTATCCTCAGCATGTTTTTCAGGCTTATTTTCATATTAATCACACTGACTTGGAAGTGTCTTCTACATGAGAAATTTTCTTATCTTCAGGAATAAGGCCCTTGCACTCTTTATTTGCCACAAACTTCTAGTTAGCCACATTAATTGCAGACTGGCTTCCTCTCATTGAAGGCTTCTTAATATCTCTTCTTATAACAGTTCTACATGAAGACGTGGCCTTCTGGTGACTTTCTTTTACATTTAGTTTTTCCTGTGGAGGATACTCAATTTCAACACTCTTTTGGTCTCCACATATTTTTCAAGGTTTAGAGACTCCTACCTTTCTCTATAAATCTTGATTAAGCATAGTTTACTTCACATTAGTGTCAGACCTAGATTTCCTTTGCTTCTCATCGAATGATTTATCTATGTTGGCCTTCTTATGACCCTCATTCTTAGGTGCCCCTTGCTTTTGACAAGTTCTTCTTGTTTCAATTTTTGGGCAATGGATTTTCCTCTACGAGTTTTTATGATGAGCCATCTTTTCCATCCCATTTGGCTTGACTACTTCATAGTCCTCACTACAGTCTTTGACATCTTCCTCAACGAGATTAGTTTTGTCTTGTTCAACATTGAAGTCTACCTCCAACTCCTTTTTCCAATTGAGTTTGTCCTCATGATATTACCACTCCTCCTATGACTTTCTCATTGTTGCTTATTTAATTGTTTCCTCTGAATGTATATGCATTTGTTTTCTTAACATTTTAAGATCTCACCATGTCCATTATCTTCTCACATTTTATGGGCTTCTCTCCCCCTGGGATGTTGTTGCTCTTCTAACATTGACTAGATGACCACCTTGCTGCTTAGAGCAGCTCCCCCTAAAACCATGATGCCTTCACTATGTCATTGAAGTAACATGTTGTTCCTTTATCTTTTTTGAAATATGGCAACAAGAATATTCCAATTTAATTTGTTCTTGAATTAAATTGTGAATTAAGATAGAATTTAGTCTTAATAGCTGCTTGGAAATAATTAATTAATTTATTTTAAATTAATTAGTTTGAGAAATTCAAGTTAGAAGTCTTTCTGAAGTCATGCAAGAGTTATCCCTTAAATTAAGGAGATAATATTGAGTTATATTTGAGTTGTAATTAGTTAACTCAATTTACTGAGTTAAGTCCAGTTAAATTAGTGCCAAACTATTTGAGGAACTAATAGTGAGTTAACAGTCAGTTGATGCATTAATGCACTCAACTAGTGCTACTCTAGCTAACTAAATATTACCTCATCAGAAACTCATGCATGTCTATTTTGAGAAAGACCCAGTTGAGATTAATGTCAAGGACAGTGTACTATCAGTTGCATGTGTTTTCTCATGGAGAAAACTCATGCATGCAGTTAAGGATTCATCCTTAAAGGATTGCACAGCTTTGAAGGATTGATTATCCACTGGGTGTGAGTGTTCCACTTGGTAACAGGAGAATCATCCACAAGGAACAGTGCAAGGAAATAGGAACTTGGAGGGTAGAGAGGAAGGTTGGAGAGAAGCCAAGATTGCCTGTGAGCATCTGTGAGGATTGTACTGAGAGCTGGCTAGCTGTGAGAGCTAAGGCTTTGTATAATTCCTATGTATTTCCACCATGTATGATAATAAAATAGTGTGGGGTTTTTAGCTGAGGCTTTCCCCAAAGTATTTTCTTGTGTATTGTGCCATTGATTCTTCTTCTTCTGGTTATATTGTTAAGCTCGATCTTTAAGCTTCCACAAATTAATAGTAGAAGTAGGTTATAGTATTCTGCTTTGATTTATATTGCATTATCGAGTTAACCTACATCAGATTTTCTACAATCTTCTTCTTCCACACTTTTGTAGACCGCTTTCTCTTGTTTGCATTTCTTTCATAGTTTTCTCTTCTTGAAGTTGCTTCCATCTTTTGTCTAGTTCTCTTTAGAATATATGGAAGCTTACAATCCTTGGCTTTGTGGCCAAGATTATTACACACAAAACATCTTGTGTGGCCAATAAGTATAGAAAATGACGTATTTCTTTTTGCAGTCATGTTTTTCTTCATATACACTTCGCATTCAAACACTTTATGTCCAAATTCATGCCACATAGAACAATAACCATAAAAAGAGTTTATGTACCTAGTTGTTGATATTCTCCTTTGTTTGCTTGCTGGATATTACCTTCTTGTTTGTTGCATGTTTTGCTGAATAATATTGATCTTCTTGTTCTTACAATCTGCTACCACATGCCCATGTTCATGGCAAGAAAAACATGTGATGTCTTTCCCAGGAGAAAATAATCTCCTTTGAGATCTTCCAAACTTGTTCAACTCATTTTCAAGAGAGAATGATCTTCTTGTAGTGAACCCTTTCTTTATCTCATTCATTGACTTTTGATATTGCTTCTTGTTTTTGCTTTCTTTACAGCACATGCTGTTGTTAGACTTTTCTTCTGTAGGTCCCTTTAGAGTTGCTTCATTATCATCTTTAATGGTTGCCTTTGCTGAGTTTTTGATGGAGGCAAGTCCTCTTCTAGCTGCTTACACAACCTATTCTTTTCTTCTAACTTACTTTTAGCTGAATCAACTTTAGCTTCTAATATTTTACACTGTAGGTCTCTCTCCTTGAATTTACTACTCATCACTTCTTCTAGTCTCCTTGCTTCTTCAAATTGTGTCTTGAGGTAGAAAATTTCCTCCTTGTACTCATGCTCTTTCTCATCACATATCTGCACTAGTTTCTTCAAATCTTTGTTTTCATTCTTCAATCTTTCTATACTAGCCAATGATAAGTCAAGCCTAGCTTGATTTTCATATGTTTTTTCTTCATGAGAGTCATGCATATTCACACAGGTAGAGGTTTCATTTATCTGAACACTTTCCTTTTGGCAGAGACTTTTCTTCTTCCTCTTTCCCCTTTCATTTTCTGCATTGTTGCTACTAATCTCTCTTTCATGCATGAACTCCAATCTTTCCCAAATTTCTTTTGCAGATTTTAGGTCTATTATTGTATTAAGATCCTTATTATGAAAATTGTTATATATAACACATTTTTCCTTAACATTCCATTGTTTTTCTTGCATAGAGGGAGAGTCTTTATAATAACTTCCATACACTAGGTCCATAAGCTATCAGCTTGGTTTTAACCTTATCTCCCCATTCATGAAAGTTTGATGTACTAAGCACATGTACAATTTGACAGTCCATGACTCAACCAGAACTACCGTCAATTTATTAGGCTTACACAGAAGGAACTGACTCTAATACAAATTGATGAAAACTTGACTATAATGAGAGGGGGGAGGTGAATCAGTTTAGTATATTCATGGACATTAAATTATTTTCTTCAATCTCACTAACGAAACCATTACATGAAAAACTTAGTAAATGATGACCAATAGATTGAATATGTGAACAACAATTAATAAGAAAACTAAAACATCATATCAACACATAATAATAACACATATTGACACCAGATATATGTGGAAACCCATAAAGTGAGAAAACCACAATTTTATTATTGTTGTGATGCAAAGGCAAGCTCCTACTCCTTATTACATTTGATTTTTTGCAGGCCCTAACCTGCAGGAGGCTGTTACCTCAATTTTCTCCAAGCTGCAACATGCAAAGAAGCTCGAACTCCCACATGTTTATTGAGGCTACAACCCACAGGAGGCTCCTACCTCAACCAACTACAACTGGATATTTATCAAGCCTCAACTTGAAAGGAGACCAGCATCCCCTGCTGCAAACAAGAATAACAAAGTGTTGGTTTACCTGATCATAAATTCTCAATATTTCCATATTCATTTCTGCATCTTCTTCTCTTCAAATCCGCTTCACATTAGCTTCATAAGTGCCAGGTAACTAATGTATAACAGTTCACTCAACTCTCTCACATCCTTCCATTCTCTAACCTCTCAATGCCTTCCAAAATCACATCTTTTATAAAGATATTTTGCTGGCTATTTGTATACCACATAGGAATATTAAGTGAATAGGATTGAGTCTTTTCCTTCCACTCATTCGTTTCCAAACTCTTCATATCTTGAATATTAGAACACAAAAATAAATAATCCATCCAATATTAATTTCATCCACATGCAATCATTAAATGCATCAACCTAATGCCAACATCAAATACCAATATTTATCATTAATGCATCACAACAATCTTTGCCTTTGCCTTGGAGTCTTGCCTTTGCATCACAACAATTTAGCTCAATCAACAATTTCACATCACAACAAATTCTTCAATATAGAAATCTCTGCAACATTATCCAAGCATATCACAACTCCTTTGTGTTGCTCCCTTGCTTGTTGCTCTTGTGTTTCTCCTTTGACTTATTTTACTGCGTCCTGCTCCTTGCCTTACTACCTCTTCGCTGCTCCTTTTCCATCACATCTTTGCTTCTTTGCTGCCTCTTCACTGCACTTTTGCCTTCTTTGCCTTGTTGCTCCCGCATACCTTTCTGCTCTCATTGCTCCTTTGCCATCAATGACAATAATGCCAACATAATATTCATAACCATGATGTTTTGGAATATATAATTAATAAAAATACAAAAACTTAATAAATTTAATAAATAAACATATAATTAAAACTAAAAATATCTCTAAATATAGAAATGTGAAACATACGTAATGTAATATAAATAGTAGCTATAAATTAAGATCCGATTAATAATATAAATTAAAATAATGAGTCATATTTATAACCATTATATTTCAAAATATCATATTTAAATCTAATTAATAATCATATAAAATTTTGATATTTACAATATTTTTTTCTTTCAAATTTATAGATTTATTTATAAATATCATCAATGTTATGCCTATTATATTAAAAATACATTATAAAAATTACAAAACACCTCAAAGAAAAATGTAGCATATATATGTAACTATATGCATTATCAAGATTTTAGTAAAATTATAAATAAGAACAATTTTATATAGAAAGATGTGAAATTTATCTAGAAAATAAATAATATTATTAAGAACTAGCATAGATCCATCTTAACTTTGGATCTACTAAGTGTAGAGAGGAATTGAATTTCTGAAGGTGCTAACCTTTCCTAAAATTTTGCAATAAAATGAGGTTTTCATATTGAGAGATTTGATCCCTCTTGGTGCTTGGTAGATTCAGAGATAATATTGATTTATGTTGGTTTATGTGTGATGTTGTTTATCCCTTAGAGATATTTTAGGATTTGGGCAATGTAGAATCCCCTATATTCTAAGAAATCCATTGTTATAATGTTCATCAAAATTATTATCAAAATACAAATCATAGTTGTAAAGATTTTCATTAAAACATGGAGATTATAACTCTAGAAATTATATCTCATACATAGTAGAACAAATAAATTTGAAATTGGACATATCTTCACATCTCACCATAATACTCTTATAAAATATAAACAAATTACAAAGCCACAACTAACTTCTAAACGAAATGGTCTTTTCCATTGGAATTCTACGATACAATTTGAAACAAGATTTTAATTTTTATTGTTTAGATTACCTTTTTGAATGCATAAATAGATTCAACGCCTTCAAAAACCTTTGAGGCACTCGTATTCTATAGATTAAATAACATAAACTCAAGTTTTTAAAAATCTCTACCAGATTTTGGTTAAAATTAACCAAACAAATACTCTAAAAACATGGTTTCATCTATTAATTAAACTACACTATCACAAAATATCACTATTAATTGGTTAGACTCATCACTATTAATTGGTTAGACTCCTATCTCATTGTTTATTTTGCATGTCTTAGAATATATTAAGGAGGCAGTTGTGATTGAAGATATCGCACAACCTATAATGAAAAAGAGAAAAAAGGAGGACGAGGAGGCAGGGTCTCCCCGGGGTTCTGCGCCAATCTTGCCTCATGGTAAGAAGTACCAGATCATAACCCCCTGGTGCTGGTTCTTTGTAGATGACGGTGCGGTATTTGTCTCGTAATTTTAATTATATCTCTACTGAAATTGGAGTTGATAGATCTTTTCGTGTATTTTTAATTTTATTTTAATTCAGATAGAGGCTTGTATTTGCAGAGGGATTTGTGGCAAGTGGAATTTCCTGGTGGCAGTGAGGTTAGTATAATTTGTTGACCATTACAATTTGGGGACATGCGATATTTTATTTATGCATGTGTCTTTTATAAAAATGTGAATGGGAACCAGTGCCCTTCACTCCTCTACCCGTTGACGTGGGTTACTTATGACTGTCAAAAATGGAAACAAGAATTCTTGTCCTTCTGTAAAATTGTGCATCCTTAAATTGAATTTAGGTATTTTGTTAATTCTGTAAAAAATGGAAGCAGAAACTTTTGTCTCTCTGTAAAATTGTGCATCCTTAAATTGAATAAGGAATTTGTTAATCTATGTAAATGCATCTTCCCTCTGAATCAGGGTCATTCCTGAATCCATAACGTCTCCTAATTTGCAGTAGGCGCTTTGAAATATTTAATCTGCTGTAAATATCACAGAGATTAGCTTTGTCCTTCTGTTATTAATGCTGCCCAGGACCCCCAAAACTTCATCAAATAAAATTGCCATTGCCCTTCAATCTCTTTGGGCATTCTTATTTATCGTCCAATTTTCCGTGCATATCCCTGAAAGTTGAATATTGGAACATGCGTTTCATCACTCCCTATGCCACATGCGCGCTCAAGTGAAGCCGGGTCAGATTGTGAACCAATGGGATTATCACTGACACTTTCATGGACTCCGATTGTTCATTGTATTATTTCTTACAAATAAAGCTGCATTTTCTGTTTGCCACGTGTGTTGCTATAGGTAATGTTACTAACGATTTGGTATTTTTTTATTTTTGTTTTTGCCTTCTGGTCTTCTTATTTGGCATTGACCATGGTTTTTTAACATCTCTATAGACATGGTCTTCGGAATGGTTGTGGTCATTTAATTTCCAACTTGTAAGTTCTCCCTTTAACATTTAAGGTTTGTAATGTCATGTTTAGCATGGTTTCGAATATTATATTTTGACTTTCTAATTGCACTATACAATTATGGTTTTCAATGTAGTATCATTCTATATATGTATATTATTCTTTATAAAATATAATAATAATATCATGGTTTCTAATGGAATTAACTTTTTAATAGCAATATATCAACATGTTCTCTAATATTATGTTTTGACTTTCTAAATGCAATATACAATTATGGTTTTGAATGAAATATATTGGTAGGGGATAGTCATGGTGGTTATTGCCTTGGTCACTAGCAGGTTTTGTATATGCTTGGCCATCTATAGAGGTTTCTTGATTTTGGATAATTAACTTAACCTCTTGATTTTGGGTAATTAAATTACTCTAAAATGAAATAAGACATTCAATGTGTTCCTTGTAATATAGATATAAACAAAACATTTAAAGAAAAGTAATTGCACAATGATCCAATCCAAGAAAACAAGGTTTTTCACAAACCAATTAAGCCTTTCAACCTTTTTGGCTTATTTGCTTATATCAAACATTTGTGCAGGGTTTCAACCAATTAACATTTTATTGAGTATGTATTTACAAATCAATGATTTCGGGATCAAATCCCACAAAGCAATTCTATACCTACTCTTCAAATTCCTTCAAGCTTTTGAAAGTAAAATCAATGAATTATCAATATAATTTTACAATAAAAAACAATTAGAAAGCCTTTAGCTAACTCAAATTGCTCATCCGTTAGGCTTGAACCAATATCACTTCTAGAAAAATTCAACAATTACAATTTAATAATCTTATCTTTGTATCTTTTAAGACAATTGCTAGTTATACTATACATTCAAATATTTATTAAATGTTGTTATGTACCATTGAAATATTATGGGACAATGGCTAGTTATACCATACATTCAAATATTTATTAAATGTTGTTATGTACCATTGAAATATTATGGTTCTTGTTTTGTGTGATGATTAATATAAATTAAATGGTGGGAAATAGGTTCGTGGCCAATTAACAAATAAAGATGACTACATATAACATGACAAGATCCTGACACAGAAAAATTATGCTTTAAATTTCATGACATGTCATCACCTAATCTCCCGATGTGAGTTATAAAATATGAACTATCAAAATCTGTAAATAGCCTCAAAATTTGATTTGGGAAATTTGTGCAGTTGGTGTGTAGTAGAATGGACGGGTCATCAGTTCCGCTTCTGTGCATTGTCTTCTTGCGATTTCATCCAAAATCAGTGCTAGTATTTGAGATCTTAACATCTTTCCACACTAGTTTATTTTTTTATTAATTTTAAAATACTAATTTTCCTTCTTATTAATATAAATATACGCACCCATGTATGGTAAAGTGCTTATTAATATACACGCCCCAATGGGAATAAGCCACATAATAGATAACGCGTGCCTTCCAATGGCGCCATTACTCTAACCACTATGGACGACCTAGATTAGTAGCTCTAATTAACACTAACAACAATGTATTTTCTTAGCAACTATGATGTGTAATTTCACTGACATGGATAAATTCCTCAACCGTATGACCACCTTACAGTAGTGTAGTGTTGGCATTTGTAATTTCATTTCCCCCTGGGATTGATTGATGAAATCGCGCACTGGTGCCGCACCATAACCAGGAACCAGAAGCCCTTTCTCGTAGAAAATGAGAAGCTCCTCTTTATACCTCTTTATTTCTTGACAGAAACCACACACGCTTATCTTTCATTGGTTTCACTGAAAAAAGAAAGCTCAGATTCATATTTCATGTTTCTAAAAATTTTGGAAATTGAGAAATGCGGGAGAGTGGTTTGGGAATCATAATTATTCCATCCAATACGCAGATTAAACTCTTTCAACTCAATCGACAACATTTTGAGTCTTTTTTAGAACAAAAAAATATCAATTTTTTTTTTCTTCCAAAATTCATAATAATTATTGGAAATTGTTAAATGGTATCTTAAATAGATAAAAAATTACAAATTTTAATGATAAATTTAATTAATAGTTTAAAATTTTGAAAATTTCAAAATAGCCCCCATGTATTTTCTCAAAAATTATAACTAAAATCTTAACAGTAAAACACACATACATTTATCGCTGCACCCTTGTATTATATATATATATATATATATATTTGGAATGATGGGAAAACTTGAAAATTTTTCGTGGTATAGAACTCGCTTTTCCTTTTATTTAATCGAAAAATGGATAAGTAAGGTGACGAGTGGTTTGGCCGTCCATATGAGTCAAAGGGGTCAAAGGATGATGCATTTGATATTTTTTTAAGTTGTTTGTTAAATAAATTAATTATTAAAAAAATGAAATAATAAGACATAAAAGAGTACTTGGTATTTTTATTTAATAGTTGTTTAGAAGTTGCGAATGGGATAATAAGTTAAGCCGGTTTGTTTATTGGAAAAAATTCATACTTAAGAGTTTTGATATTGGTGATTTTATGGAAGTGTTCATTACTAAGTGTAAGTCTCAAAGATAATTGGATTAATTTTGATATTTTTATTTTCATTTTTTTTTAATCTATGTGAGCATTACTTGACTAAGTGAATACTAAATTGTCTATTTAAAATTAGAAGAAATTAGTTGGTTGTGTTTAACTCATAGATATGTGCTATAATTTAATGATTTATAAACATTGCAAAAATGAAATCTCAAGAGCATAATATAGATAGAATAATAACTTGAAAATTAATTTAATTAACAAAATAATGTTTTGAAATATATATATATATATATATATATATATATATATATAAACATTAACTATATTTAATATAATAAGTCAAAAGTGTTTTAGAAAACATGGTTTCCAACCAATTAAGACAATGTATTTGAGTCTCTAATTTATGGAAAGTCTTATATCCCAATTGAAAATAGTCATTTTCTGATTTGATTATCGTAACTCAAAGAATACAACCATGAGACCTAATTGACCAATTGAGCTCATGAAGTTATCATATAGTAAATTATTTCTTGCGTGAAGATCCAAACTCCTATGTTTTAGAGTTTGGGTGACTTTACATGACCTCATAATAACGAAGTTGTAGTTGTGCAAGGATGAATCTCTGTGGTTATTGTTAGATAAAATTAATAGGTATTTGAAAGTTTTAAAATGAAAATATAAAACTTTGGATTTACTACATTATTGGTCAAGGGACTAACTGAATTTTGTTAATATTTATTGTTTATATTTGTGTTGGTTACTATTAATTCTCTTATAGTAGGTTTTTTTTTAACAATTGGTATTAGAAGCAAATGTTGGCTTCATGGGGATGCCTTTGTTAACAATTGTTAATGTGGTCTCATGGATGGACAGATTGACATGTGGTTTTGTTCATAGATCTAGAAACAAGATATGGTTGTGAGCTAGAAAAGTATGGAATAACAATGTTGCATCAGTTTCAAGGCATAACGTGTGATAAATATCGAGGGGCTTGCGATTTTTCTTCCACGCAGATAGAGAAAATTTCTTGGTTGAATTATTCAATAGGTTTATAGCTATATCAGAGGAAGAAAATGAGAAGCGTAATCCTCGAGAAGCTAGGAACCATGGCTACCGAATCCTATGTAGTGTACAAGAAGCATGAGCCAAAGAAGGACCCTTAGCGTTGGAAGGCTAAGCTTAGAGGAGGAGGTTACTATCACAATTGTTGTTTATAGTCATTGGTATCCAGTGCACGAGCACGTGGACGAACATGTGGAGTGAAAGCTAGATTGAGGAAATAATGGCAGACTACTTAAATAACAAGTCATTGATTAATCAAGGAGCAAGAGAAAGAAGATATATGTGAGGGAAATGGAAATGTCTAAATTTGGTGCCTACGTGGATGATGTTAATCTTGATGAAGGAGCGGCTACTAGGGATACTTCACATTTATACCCTCTTAAAGAAGAGTGATGCCATCACAATGCAATTATGATATATTTTGAAGTGAATCATGGCCAAAAAGAGTCTATAGGTGAGATCATGAAGGAATTGGCATTCACACTCATGGAGGACAAGTATACTGTGTATGGGAACTTAAAGCATGAGCTCTATGGGGTTTCCAAAAATAGTGTGTGTCGAGGCTTAATATAGGTGTTAGCAAGGATGATGTGGCAATTCTAAAATTTAAAACTTCTATGGTTAGTGAAAAGGTGGGAAATGCCATGGTAGGATTAGTGTTGTGATTTGGAAAATAGTGGAGGTTCTTTTCCCCGATAATGGAGGGAAAAAACCTCTATGAAAAATATAATCTTCAGGTTAAGAAAACAGATGCTCTAACATCTATTGTAAAACAATCTCACATTATGGCCATTTCTCATGACAGTCAGAAGGAAATTAAGTGGTGAAAAGGAAAAATAAAGGGGAATCACTCTCATTTAAAGAAAAAGTATTATGGTCCAGATAAATTAAGGGTAGAGTCAAAAGTAGAGTAAAGGGAAGTGGGGGAGAAATATCTATTTGAAGGTTAATTTCAAGATAATGTATTTTGGATACTTTCCTCTCTACTAATAATTTTACCTTTTGTTTAGTACTATTTGATTATGTGTGTAATTATGTTTATCATCTATAGTTTTCTAATCATTTGGATATATTGAACAATGCTGGACATATCCGTATCTTGATATATTATGAAGGATGTAAACACTTTATTTAATATATAGGTGTTAGTTTTATCTTGTTGAAAAAAATCAAGATTGAGAAGGTACCTATATCATCACGGATTGGTGCCTAGGGCATTGGTTATGGTGTGTATTATCATAGAATAAGCAAAAATATGGTGGAAAATAGACTATGGGAAGTCCAAGAAAGTATGAGATTCGGAGTATGTTAAGGTTAGAGAATGGTGGAATTTGTTAGTTCTCACAAAAACAAAACAAGAAAAACAAAATTTGTTATAATTGAGTCAATTTTTAAATTGCATGTAAGTGGAGATTTCATTGTAAGACCTAATAAGGAACACATACCAGTAAAGCCTTGTGTAAGACCTAGGTGGTAGTGGGGCCAAGCAGATGCCTTGGTTATAAACATTGAGGGGGGCAAGGGCTAAAGCGAGTGGAAACCCTAAGTTAAAATTTAAGGTTGGATTCTTACATAAAATTCGCCCATGGAAGAGTCTGATTCAATTGGGTCAAATGGTAGTGGTTTCAGGCAAGTGGTTTAGCATAACCATGGTTTTCAAGCCATGGAATTCATATAATGATGCCTTCAAAAGGCTAGGTGAAGAAATTATTGTAATAGGAGAGGGGATGTAAGAGATGAAGTATCATTTGGATGGCTTGGCTAGATTTTTTTCTAAGTGATGCAGGAGCAACATCCCTAAGTAGCCCATTTTGATTAAGACACTAAAAAGGGGTCTTGAAATTTCCAAAGGGAAAATATTTTTCTCTCTAATTGTGAACTTTTATAGATTATAGTTAGCATAAATTTAGTGTAGAGCTAAGTGTTATGATTCCAGATGATTCTTGGACTAGCATGTTGTTAGTTTGTTGGGTGAGCTAATGTTTTATGGCCAGTTGGACCTTTGAAAATGAAATAAGTTAATTTAGAATGGGGAAAATTGTCTTAGAAATGAAAATTGACTTTGGCTTGATGTCCCCAGCCATATATTGGTATGAATGTATAGTTAGTGAGGTGTAGAAGCATGCGTGGAAACGTGTCAGGAGGAAGGCCTCATTAAAACCATGGGTAGTAAGTTAGTTGTTAATGTTTCTTGTAAATATAAACATAGTTACCAATGAAATGGGAACTATTACCTCAAAACGAGTAGTCTAGCCCAAAAATCCCAAAAAAACATGAAAAAACAACCAAAAAACAAAAATTGTGTATGCTAGAACGATGCTTTTTTTAGGGTAAAGTTTCCACATTTTTTTTTGAAATGGAAATAAAAACCTTTTTTTTTGCAAAATGGATGAAAAAAACACCCTAAAAAAATAAGTGTTGATGTTGGAACCAAAATAAAATAAAATCGGGTTACAATTTTGACACTTTTTAGGAATGGAATTAAAGATAAAATATCAGGACTTTGAAAAACTGTAAAATTCCAACAATTCTGAGACATGATGTTAAATATAAAATATCATGTCTCAAATCCTGATAATTCCAACAATTTCCATCCATGTTGTTAAAGATAACATATCTTGACTCTAAAAAACCCTAAAATTATAATTGCTTTCAACAATAGCATTAAAGATAAAATATCATAATTTAGAAAGAACTTAAGATTTTGACAAATTTTCAACCACGTAATTAAAAACCTTCAGTTTTTAACATATTTCAACCCTGAAATTATGGACAAATTATATGACAAATAATTTTTAAAAATGAACATGTAAATGAAAGATTCATTATTCCAAGAGTAATTTTTATTTCAAAGGCTAAAAGTATAGCTCTTTTCAAATTTTAGCCTAAGACAACTAATCCTATTGCAACAAAATCATAAAAATCAACCATCAAAACGAAGTGTCCCTCTTAATGAGGCATTAAAATTTCAACAATTTTAAAACTATCTTATACCAAATGATAACAATAAATAATATCATGGCAATATCATTGTATAATTTTAAAAATCAATATTAATTTCTAATATTTATTTACTTTTAATCAAAATATCAACTTTCGTAGATTGAATATCACATACATTTTATTTTTGTAATTCATTATTGCATTCACCGGGGATTCACTAGATATTGTAGGTATCTATTTTTTCATTAACATTTTTTATACCCCTTTATATTTTCTCATTAACTTTAAGCTCCATTTTTTTATATTTTCCAATATGAAAACCCTTTACCCCTATATATCCCCCAATATATTATGTCATTTTTTCTTTAATATATATCCCCCAATATGAACCCATGTGGTATGATATTGCTCCCCTAGTGAAGCCCCCTTGATTTCATTGTGGATATTTTAAAGAGATGAATTCTTCATAATTAAAGCATATATTCCAAAAAACATAGAAATGACCCATAATTTCATGTAAGGTCATATGGAAGTCAAAATATTTATTTCAATTTACCATGCAAACATCTCTAATGGCATGGTTTCCTTTTAATTAAAACCTTAAATCTAACAAACATAGAAATGACCCATAACTTCATGTAAGATCATATGTAAGTCAAAATATTTATTTCAAGTTACCATGCAAGCATCTCTAAAGATAGTATTCTTGATAATTAAAAGATATAATCCAACAAACATAGAAATGACTCCTAACTTCATGTAAGATCATATGGAAGTCAAATATTTCTTTCAAGTCACCATGAAAACATCATTTACATAAAATGTCTTAGACATTTATTCAAAATCATCCATAGGATATGGCACACCATCAGAATCTACATCTTCAGATTAATGAATAGATGTAGATGATGATGTCCCTTATTCTTCTCTTTCATCAACTAGAACCCCATCTAAGTCAACATGCATTCCCACCATTTTAGGTTTCAAAAGTATTCTAGATCTATTACTAGGTTTACCAGACTCCAATCTCAACATTGTTCCTTCTAGTAGCAACTTCTTCAAAATCTCTATGGTCTTGAAGCGAAGATTTCCTCTCTTTGTTAAATTGAAGTCATAGACAAGTATGTCAACATCCTCTAATTATAAGAGGTATGTGCAGTGATGATTTATATTTGTACCATTTCTTTTTCTCCTTCTGCAAATTTGTTTATCAACTACCATCTCTGGCTTGTATACACCATTGAATGGGTGGGTATTTTTGG
This sequence comes from Pinus tabuliformis, assembly GCA_031772625.1. Classification (NCBI taxonomy): domain Eukaryota; kingdom Viridiplantae; phylum Streptophyta; class Pinopsida; order Pinales; family Pinaceae; genus Pinus; species Pinus tabuliformis. Next base: position 606,800,806 of record CM062812.1, read on the forward strand.
CAGACCAATGTACCTCAACAGCTGTAATATCTTCGTTTTCTTTAATAACTTTTATAACCTTCACAACGTGAAATGGATAGCCTAGTGGATCTCCATCTGCTAATACTGCTGTTATGCAACCCTACTTAACATCCTGCACAAAACCCCTATAAAGGTCTTCCATGGTTTCATGCTGTGCACATGAACTTCTAGAACCAATATATATTTCTCTTTCCTCTTCTTGTTTAGAATTAATAATGCCTTGGGATTGTTGTTATTCAACAATGTGTCTTTCCTCCTATTCATTTGCAATATTTTGACGCCAAATAAATGGAGTCTTCAAAAGTGTATATTCATTTCCTGATATTGAAATGATATCACTTTGATCATTGAAAATAGACTCCCACCAAACTAAATCAACAACATAAAATTACTCATATATATCTCTAATACATCTTTTTATTTCTTCCAGGCATTCAAAATAATTTATCTCCCTCTTATGCCTTCATGCATTATGGAGTTCAACAACTAATTGTAATAATATTATCTTTGATGCAAATATTAGATAATCTCGAATGAACTTCAAAAATGCTAAATCTGATGACGACCCCCATTCTACAACAGTTGAATACTTACCTCATATAAGTGTTTTGCCATCAATTTTTTTGATACGAAATTGATGCTGGAAGCTAATGTCATTAAGTTGTTCAATGCATTTCTCCTCGCCATGCGATCCTAGAATAAACCTTTGCATGTCAATAGTTTCATCCAACACATGGAAAACAGGCTCTAGAATGTATGATTTCTTAATACATTCAATTAATGTTGGCAAGCTCCCAACATTCTTCCTCCTCAATGTTACGAAAAAACGACTAAAAATATGATCAATATGGTCATGAGTGTGCCCAAAAAGAAGGAAACCAACCTTTACATTTTTAAAAATTCCCAATTTAACAAGCATGTTTAGATATCCAAAAAGAACTTGAATTTTGTTTTCACGGCTTGTGTTGTCCAATTGCAGATACACAACTTCAGGAAGAGTAGAAGACCAATGAGAAATCACATCATGGATTATAGTTATGGTAATATTTGCATCATTATTAATATTTAGATCTATGAAGTAAACCCTTGGCAACGTCTTCCCATTAAATACCATACAACCAACCAAGTGAAACTGAATAAAATTTTCTTCCTGTAAATTTTTTGGTGTGCACAAAAAATGTGGCAGAAGTGTTTTATTTTGGTCCATACCATCAATTATCAAACCCAAATATTTATTTGGATTATCATAATACTTTTTTCATTGCTTATACAATTTTTGTCTTTCACTGTTTGTTGATTTCGATGCTCTTGAAGTGCTTTGACAATGGAATCTGCACATAAAATAAAAGAAATCTATTAATAAATATATTTTCATAGTTGATAGCTATCCAATTTTTAAAAATAATGTTATGAATGCATACCTCTTTATGCCCCTTGACAATTATCCCTTTTTGATTTAAGAGAAGCACATGTACTGCAAACCACCATCCTTCTCTTCTTAGGAATACGAACAATGTTGAATTCGTTCTTCCATATCCTTGTAAAATATGAATATGTAATAAAATTATCTCCTTTAGCACCTTCCTCATATTCTCTGTATAAGCTGTAAATTTATTGTCTTGAGAAATTATTTGGAATATTTATTGTTTATTTATTTGGCATACACTCTCCATGCTTTGAAAAGAAGTCTTTCATCCATGACATTGCAGTAATTGTTGATGGTCCAACCTCTCTTTTATAACGTACTTTTGAATAATATGTAGGGTATTTTTCCAGCCTTTCTTGGATTCTTGACAAACAAATATTACCAATTGAATGAAATATTTTGAAAGCCTTTCTACAAATCAATACATTCCCAATATGATACTCATAACCTACTAGTGTAGATTGCATGCAACCCACTAAAAATGAATTTTGCATGCTTTTATTCATTGACAAATATTTCTTCCTTTGACCCAAAGCAAACTTGAAATCCATATGTTTCAAGTAATCCTTTTGACAACATTCACTTGAAATCAGATCACCGATAGAACTTCTACTTGTGAGATATTTTGTCCTAACCCTTATATAATTGGAATATTTTGGATTGATATGAAAAGGTCTACTCCTACTCCTAGATACAATCTTTTCTTGCAACATCTCCCTCATTTCATTATTCTCTGTAGAAGCATTTTCATCATCATTAGGAGGAATATTATACTGACGAACATAGTTAGAAAATTCATCACCATCATTGCTTGGAAAATATTCATTACCATCCTCACTTGAAGGAAATTATTCACTATCAACATCTGCGCTTTTGAAATCCCGACTCAGACGAAATTATTCACCATCTTCATCCCTACTTTTTAAAACCTCCCTTGGAGGATTCAATTTGTCATCACCATGACTACCTTTGAAACACTCACTTAGAGAAAAGGCATTATTCACATCTGTGCCTCTAAAATTATCATTTTCAAGAAACTCTTCATCCTCCCCTTCATCACTGTTTCTCGCATAAACCTTAGGATTATGACTAAGTGGAAAAAATGACTCTTTATTCATTGTCAAATTATCATTTGCACGAAATTCTTCATCCTGCCCTTCATCAGTGGTGGTCTCATAATCATTGGGATTAGGAATAATGGAAACTTTGAATTTATATTTAATGTAAATTTTTCATCCTCCACCTCATAACTAGTGCTCTCATAATCCTTAGGATTAGGACTAAGTGGAAACTTTGAATCTATATTTATTGGAATTTTTTCATCCCCACCCTCCCCTTCTTTAGTGGTGTTCTCATAATCCTTAGGATTAGGACTATGTGTAAATTTTGACTCTTAAAATTCTTCACCCTGCCCCTTCATTAGTGGTGCTCTCATAATCCTTAGGATTAACACTATATGGAAAATTTAACTATGGAAATTCTCCATCCCCCTCTTCATCAGTGGTGCTCTCATAATCCTTAGGATTATGAATATGTGGAAACTTTGACTCTGCAAATTCTTCATCCCCACATTCATTAGTGGTGCTCTCATAATCCTTAGGATTGGGAATATGTGGAAACTTTGACTCTGCAAATTCTTCATCCCCCCCCTTCATCAATGGTGCTTTCATAATCCTTAGGATTAGGACTATGTGGAAACTTTGACTCTGCAAATTCTTCATCCCCCCTTCATTAGTTGTTCTCTTGAAATCCTTAGGATTAGGACTATGTCAAAACTTTGACTCTAGGAATTCTTCATCCCCCCCCCCCCCCCCCCCCCTTCATCAGTGAGGCTCTCATAATCCTTATGATTAAGAATATGTGGAAACTTTGACTCTGGAAATTCTTCATCCCCCCTTCATCAGTGGTGCTCTCATAATACTTAGGATTAGGACTTTGTGGAAACTTTGACTATGGAAATTCTTCATCCCCCCCTTTATTAGTGATTCTCTCATAATCCTTAGGATTAGGAGGAAGTGGAAAAATTGAATCTCTATTCATTTGAAATTTTTTTTGCTACCCTCCATCAATGCTGCTCTTATCATCCTTAGGATTAAGACCACGTGGAATTTTTTCTCTCTATTCATTGTGAAAGAATCCTGTTACATTCATCAAAATGAATAGAGTTGTTTCATAATGAAGATGTTGATGCTAAAGAAAGAAAAACTTCACTATCATAAGAATCCATGACCTTCAACAAGAAGATGTCGAGAGATACAAATTCACTCTCTCCCAATGATAATGTATAGCTTAGAGATTGAAAATTTCCCTCTACAATTTCCCCCCCAAAATTTTTTGCCAAAAATTTTCCCTCCAAAGTTTCCCCCCAAAGCTTTCACTGAAAATTTTCCTTACAAAATTTCGTTTTGAAATATTTCTCTCAAAAATTTTCATCTATAATTTACCTGAAAATATATTACTAAACTTTTGGTCTTGAAAAAATTCACCCTATTTCCTATTCAAAATATTGACAATTTTTTTTGTTTAATGCATTTCTTTGAAATTAAAATAATTTTTCTATTTAAATTATTTAACAATGACTATGTAACTAAATTATTTTTTATCATTAATATTTTATTTTTATCCCACAATGAATGAAAACTAACATAAAGTGCTAAAGCAATCCCACAATCATCGTTCTAAAATAACATTCATTGTTTCTATTCGTCACATCACCTCAAGTCTTCTCGGTCTTGTTATAAGGTTTGGAGAAATTTTGCGAAGGAGCTGCATTGTCATCGATAACACATTCAACAAGAGTTTTACACATTTTAAATGTTAATTTTCTTTCTATTTTGACTATTTAAAGAGGAATTTGGGGAAATTTTGCTATTTTACCGTTAAAACCACATATAAAACTCTTTGTTTATATTTTTATAGTGAAAAAAAAAAAAAAAAAAATAAAAAAATACTCAAATTAGTAAGATTTTTAGGAGAAAATTTAATTATTTTAGTTTTTAGGCTTTTGAAATGAAAAATGGGTGTTGCTTTCTTTTCTTTTTTTTTAATTTTGTTTGGGGAGCATTAAAATTCTTGCATGCAAAAAAAAATCCATTTATTGTTTTTGTTTTATATATATATATTATTTTTTTTTTAAATTGAATTTTTTTATTACACTTTATTAATAAAGTTTATTTATTTATTTTTTAAATTAAAATATATTTTTTGAAAATATGAAATTTCCTTAATTTAAATTAAATTAAAAAAAATTAGATAGAGTTCTATTTTTTTTTTTTTTTAAATTGAGTCGTTATTTTTTTTAATTATGATTTTTTTAAATATAAATATTAGTTTTTCTATTTTTTTTTTTAAATTAAATATTAGAAAAAAAAATAAAAAATTTATTGCCCTCGACCTTTGGCCACTCACTGGGGGCCCAGGTGGGTGGTGGGGCGTTATGTGCAACCCCCCTTCTCGCGCGGTCCCCCAGCTAGCGGCCAAAGCACTGTAGGCTGATTTCGGTGCTCAACCAACGACTAAAGGGCCGCAGTCCAATTCCCTCAATTAGCCTACGATCCTTTGGCGGCTCGCTGGGGGCCCGAGTGAGCAGGCGGGTGGGGGTGAGGTTGCATGTAGCTCCCCTGCCCCCTCCCTCCCCGCTCGCCCGAGCCCCCAGCCAGTGGCCAAAGGTTCGTAGGCCACGCAACCACCCCACTCGCCCGGGCTCCTGGCAAGCGGCCAAAGGGCCGTATGTCACGCAACCCCCCTCTTCCCTCTCCCCTCCTCTGCCTGCCTGAGCCCTCGTCCAATGGCCAAAGGGCCGCATGATGGGGGCCCGGGTGGGAAGGGGGGCTACATTGCACACAATGCCCCCCATTTGCCCAAGCCCCTGGCCAATGGCCAAAGGACCAGTGGGGAAAAACAATATAATTTTTTTTAATAAATAAAAATTAAATTAAAAAAAATATTTAATTTTTTATATGTTATATTAAAATTTAATATAATTTAAAATTTATATATATATATATATATAATTTATTGATTTTAATAATTTAAAATTTTATATATAATAATATTTTTATGAAAATGTCGATACAATTCATTTAATTTTTTTTTTAAATATATATTTAATAATATTTTTTTAATAATTTTAAAAGTATATATATATAATTTGTATATAATAATTTTTTTTATAAATTTTATAATAATTTATAAAAATACATATAATTTAACTTTATATATATATATATATATATATATATATATATATATATATATATATATATATATATATATTGTAAACTTGGTAGATCTTCATTTTTCATCAATTATAAAGCAAATTTACACCACATAGGTTGGCTAGGTGGCCTCAACTTGCTCGGTGGGAAACCAAGTTTGTTGGCCACCTATTTGCATTGTATGCAATCTAGAAACAAAAAAATTTCAGTCTTTCTATCCAAGCTATATAAGTCTCAGATTCTTGTTCATTCTCTAGAGATCTACATACATAAATATTTGCACAAGGAAATGTAAAAGCTATTCACATATATAAACAAAACCATAAAAGTAGACTATATATTCATGTTTCTCAGCAGAAGCGGATTCCACACGCGCTAGATCTTTGACATTCGTCCCCAGCATCTCAGTTTGGACCAGGATACAAGGCAGGTGCCTCTTAATTCTGCCAAGTCTAACATCCTGTTTGTAGAGTTGGAATTGCACCTTCTGGAATTCTTGTTTCTAATTCGACATTCCTTGAATAGTCACATCCATGCCCACTGAAATTCGTTCCATAGGGTTTGCTTGAATTGAGTGATTCTACCCCTCGTGTTTCCAGTGTTCAGGACAAGGGTTCTCCAATTCTCCATATCCATGTTTGTCTCACTCTCCTATTTTATTTCTTCTTCCCAATCCTCTAACAATTTATGAATTTCCTCATTGGTGCCTTCACAGTAGGCAACTTTTGCTTCACTTATAAGCCTTTAAATAGATTTTCTACCTCCGTGTCCCTCGGACGTGCCTGGTTATGTGTCCTTCTTTGTAACTTGGGCTCTCCTTCCACAACCACGGGTTTTCACAGGACGAGCCATGGTTTTTCTGACTCCACCCTATTCATTGCAACAAACCATAAGCCAATTACAATTCAACAAAATACAACAAGGAGATTTCACATGGGTGGTAGAATTACGCACACCAACCCACCTTTCTCAGACCCACCCCTACCAGTTTTAGTGCCCGACCTTTCGGGTCATAGGTTAGAACCCTGAAGGGGTCCAACCCACAACCAACACCAACAAATACACACACCTCTTCTCAACCTTAATTCGGTGTGCTTCTTCCCCTCAGTTCCAGGTTGCTTAGCACCATCGCTTTCCATCTCTCTATCAACCTTGGCTAGCATACCCTTTACCCTCTGCCTAGGACGTGAGAGGAGCACTCGACCCAATATTCCACCATTTCCTGAGCCCCATGACACCACTGTCGCCAATCTGCCTACCATAGCCAATGCCACTCCCTTGCCGGAATTCCTGCCCATAATTCTCAACCTTCTCCCTCATGTCAAGGTTGCAGCCTACCTCTCCACAGCTACGCATGGATCTAAAGTAGTGGCTACCACCCAATGTGTAGATGGAACGACAAAATCTACCCCCAAGGCTCATCTCCCTAACTTTACCATCAGGACTCCTACAAAATGAAAAAATTGGCCCTCTTCCTAGTGCCAACAGAATTCCCATACGGGAAAGGAAAACTTCAAAGAAAAGTGAAATAAATAGCATTCCAAATGGGTGCAAGAGACAAACATAGAAGCAGACATATGCCACCAGCCTATGCCCCCGACGCTTCTCAATTTTGCAATTCTCCCCCATACTTGCCCCCCTCTACCCCATACTAAAACCAGAGAAGGTCAACATTACGAGAGTGGAAATATTTCCGAGTACATACTTGTTACCCTTCATGCACATTCGGTAGGCTTGTTGTAGTTGGTGGTGCCAGAGACCCTATCCGTTGCACTAGTCTCCATGCTCGCAGATGTCCTGATCAACACCAACCTTCACTCCTTCCTTATTACCAAAACCAATGATTTCTTTACTCCCTCTGCCACCTTTCCCTTGCACACTGCATGCCATCATTCAAAGGGCCACCGCACCCATCGCCTCGAGCATGTGGGGGGCGATGGTACTATATGTTGTTGTACAAACCATTACTCCCTTGGCTGAGTGCTTAACTATCGGCTCGCATCCTTATCGGGGTTAACTTTTTTCATATATTTAAATAACAATTATAGCATTAATTTTATTTTTTATTTTTTACTTTTTAAAGTTATATATATATATATATTCTTTCTTTCTTTCTTTTAGGAAGATGGCATCAAGGAAGGTCTCTGTGAATATGTTTGGAACAAGGAAAACAATTCCATCATCTAAAGTTGTAGGTGGACACGCTATGAATATTGTGGAACATACCTGAACAGATAAACATCGTAAAAGTCAACCAACTAGCCCATCAAGTACACCAAAGATTATTTTTGAATGGATTAATTCACGAGAAATAAATAAAACAAATTTTACATGGAATTTTAAAGAGGTTGAGTCTGATGATAGTACACATCTCTATCTATATTGTGGTATGATTTTCATGGGTGAACCATATGAGGTGATAGGCAGAGTACGAGACATATATTTGGTGCCGAATTCAAACATTGTTTATGTTCTTGCAAAATTTCCTAAGTCACATGAAAGGGTTAGATATCGTCTCTCAAAGGTCAAATATGATACAGAGGAAGAATATACACTCTTGTGTGAAGAAATATTATCCAACATTTCAAATAACATTGTAAGTATGCTTATTTATATTTATGTGTTATGTATTATTGTAAGGATCATTAAATTTTTTATAAATGATTGATCATTGACATATTGTATTTTCTTTGATAGGATTTTGCTGAGAGTCTTTCAATGATGTTGTAGGGTATTTATTATGTAGAGCCAAATATTATGAATGTGATCAACAATTTCCATATAGAGTCAGAACAAGAAAAGAGAATGAAGCAAAGATCAACAATCCATGATACTGCAATGGTACATATAGGGGATCAACAAAGAATCCATATGGTGTGTCAATCTAACAAAGGTAAACATGTTTCTTTTGAAGATGTGGCAATTGTAGCTGAAGATGAAGCTCAAAAATATGTTACCATTAGTGAGGAGGAGGTTAGAACTGTTGTTGAAAAGGAGAAAATAAATAAAACACTAAAAAAAAAGGCCCATGGACGTATCTCTTCCACTTGACGATGAGGATATTCTTTATGTAGAAGAAAATATGTTAAATATGAAGAAGAAGATATGTTAACTAGGAAGAAGAAAAAAAAAATTGGTGAATCTGTTAAAATCCTAAGCAACAATGAAGAACAAAGTGAAAGTGCTAAAGGAAACAAAGAAATCATAACACCAGTTACTGATTTAGAGGATGACATTATGAAAAAGAAAACAAACATTTGGAATCACTTGAGGAAGAATAAATTAATTAATGGTGGCAAAACATTTGAGCTTAATGTCACCCAATTCTATAGGCCAGATGATGGACAATCTCAATATCAAATTAGAAAGGCACATCACCTACATGTCCATAATTTGAAAACATTGTTCAGGGACAATCCATATGCACATGTTGTGGATTATGTGATTCTTGTTGATCCAAATCAAGTTCCCAACAAGGAGGCATTTGATAGGAAACATTGTTTTGACTACAATATTATGTAATTGGAGGGAACAATTCAGCAGAGGCCAAAAGACAATTGATCGAGGAATATCCCAGAAACTATCTTTTTGAAACAGTGAAATGCATCATTTATGTTGTTTTAACAAAAACAAAGACAAAGTTATTTGCATGGGATCATAATGCAGATAATGAGTATAGAATTTCTATGACTTTCATCCAAAGGGTTAGATTTATTCATAATAATTTTTTAGAAAAAAGTGGTGGGGATAAGACAAAAGCCAGTTTAAGATTTCAGAAGGAATTTTGTATGAAAACAAGTTATCAAATTGAGGATAAAATCAAATCAAAAGGTGGCAAAGTAAATTCAGAAATATTTAGAGGCATGGATAACATTTTCTAGTTGGCATTTAGAACAAGGGAGATATGGGAATTGATTGATAACATTTTTGACATGTGGGAGAATATTTCTATAAAAAATTAGAAGGTTAAAAATTCAAAACCCATAACATGTAACAATAAGATTGGCCCTAAAATGAAGAACCTTCTAGATGATATGACTATCACACCTTGAAGAACATTGCAAGGAGTGAAGGATGAAAAACTAGGCAAATCAATATTATGTCGTGCGAAGTCAGGTGAATTGTCATTAGAGGAAATGTGCTCATAATTTCAAAAGTAAGTTTGTTGAATTATTTTTACTTTTTATTGGACTATAATTTTCTTTTAAATATAACGTATTTTTGCTGGTATTATTTGTTATACATATCACTATATTAATATTTTTTACTTTATTTATTCAATCATAAGATTTATATGAAAATACAAGAAAATATGGTTAGAATGTTGAATGAAGAGAGTTGGAATGATGTTGTACTCAACTAACTAGAATCAAGTTCTACAACAACACTTAAAGACTTTTATCTTTCATTCAAAAATGTATGTTGATTTTTACACTCATTTTATTGATATGGAATTTTTTATTTATTTTAGTACTTATACATGTATTTGTTTATTTCATTAAAGATGTTGATGAAGGATGCAAATGGAGTACCAAATACTTTCAAAAGATTCATTGAAAAAATTAAGTTGGAAAGGCTGAGAAAGTAGTGTCTTAGGAATTTTGAACTTGATCCTACCCTTACTCATTTCATTTGGAATGGGATGGACACTATCCAATATCAAATAATACAAGGTGATTGTGAAGACATTGCAAAACTCATACCTAAAAGGGAATATACCCTAGTTATTGCAGGCATTCCTCATGGTTTCAATTTCCTAGACATTGGATATGAGAGTGAGTCTTACACTTATCAAGGTTTTAATAAAATGGTTACGGGCTTTCAAGAAGACACAACATCACCACTTTGGGGATTTGTGACATTTCATTCAGACACACAATTTTCAATGTTATTAACAAGCTTCAAGGGAAAAACAAACTCAATGATGCAACTTACATGGTAAGACATTGAAATTGTATGTTTGATTAATGTTAATTCTTTTTTGTACAAGTTATTTGAACTTTTACTATGTCATGTTACGGGCAAAAGTCAAATCTTATTTCTTTTGTAGATCAGTCAATTACAAGTGATTGTGAGTTCATCCATGTTGAATGTTGGACAAAATATGATAGCTATAAGTCTATTCTTCTAAACAAAGTAGATGTAAAGAGTCATAACCAAGTACTAGTTCATGATATTGTTGTAAAAAAGTCAATATATGAGGATAAATATGCAAAAGGAGAGATAGTTTAAATTTACAAAAATCGCAAACATTTATTAACTATCTTATAGATTTATGTTCAAATGAAGGAGATAAGGTTTTGGATTTATTTTCAGGTTCAGGTAAGTTTTATTATATAAAATTGAATTTTAATATTTTCCTTTTTTCCTTTCATGTGTTTATACTAATTTACTTACTTATTGTTTTTGAGCTTGATGATTAGGTACAACACTAGTATGTTGCCTACAAGAAGGAAGAAATTGCATTGCGATTGAAAGAGACCCACTACAATGAAATTTTATTCAACAAAGAATTAATGTTCTTCAATTTCTTCCAGATGCAATGCAAGAAGTTGGTTTGAGGAAATGAGATTTAATGAATCATGTGTGGCAAAAAAGGCAAAGGAATCTCAACCACCATTATATGGAATGACTGGAAAATGACACTTTGGGAGATTTGTAGACATGAAAAATGAATTAGAAGAGGAAAATGAGGAAACTCAAGTAGAAAATATTGTGGAAGAAGAAAATAATGAAGCTGAAGAATATGACGAACATGGATTATATGATATTGTTGATGACATTTAAGTTATGATTGCAAATCAAACTCAATTTTGAGATATCTTCTTTAGTTTTACTTGTAATGTTTTGACTTTGAGATATTATGAGAAGAATGGGCATTTTATTATTATTGTTATATGTTCAATATTTGTCTTATCTAATTTTCACTTTAATTTTTATTTGAATATTTTTTTTTGTTGTTGTAAAAAACTTGTGATTACTATTATTTTTAACATAAAATTCATAAAAAAATGTTATTTTTTAAAGTTTTTTTGTTAGGATTTTCCCATAAAAATAATTTATTTGACATGTCATTTTTGACAAAATGTTTAAAAATGTGTATTTTTTCATTATATCTATATTGAAAATGTGTTTTCTTTGGTCAAATGTTTAAAATTATTGTTTTTGAGTGACAATTATTTGATGTTAATTGAATTTTTGTTTTCTAGGTAAAACTAAATCTATTGATAAAAACATAATATACAGTGAGGCACCGGCCTCTGCGGGACTAGGTCAGCCATATGACCATTTTAAACATCAAGTTTTAAAATCGAGACTACCCCAGATGGGGAAACCAGTCGGAGAACGAGATAAAGATAGGTTCATTCTACCCACGCAGGGGCTACAATTCCAGAACTCAAAATTTACTACCAAAATTGACCACTGTAAAAAGACTGTAAAATTCAAAAAAGGCTGCCAAAATTGACCACTGTAAAATTCAAAAAAGCCGGCCAAAATTAACCACTATAAAACGAAAAAAAAACAAAACTCAGAACCCGAGCTTGACATGTGACCTGTGGCATGCAACTGTAAAGTGTCTTAGGATGGTGGCTTCTCTTCCACGATTGGACACCAGCCATACTCTTTTGAATCAGATTCCTTTGCCTACCTACCACCTACGGTGTCCTGTGTCTCTCAGTCTTCCACCTGAATGCCTTTGTCTTTGCTGGTGGCGTTACCTCCCGAAGTCTTCTGTTTGCTACTGGATGGATGGTCCATGGCTTTCTGTGGGTGGCTGGAGCTTGGCTCCCCTTGAATATTGACGTGTGAAGGAGGAACCTGGTACATCTCAGGGCTGTGTTTTGTATCTATGCATGAGCCAGTTACTTCCCTGAAGTCCACCGAGACGGTAGCAATTATTTCCGGCCTATCCATGGAGCAAAGAAAGAGAAATTGAACCTGCTGGGAAGTAGCAGTGAAATTGGTGTGCTGGGTGGCTGCATCAGTACAATGAACCTCATGGGAGCCAGCTCGTCCTTGGCCACTGCGAGTATCCGGATATCTGCCATAGAAGCAGGAAGAGGAAGGGCTGGGGGGCAGGGAGGCTGAAGGGGAAGTTAAAATAAATGGAGGCTATGACGAGGGGCGGATGGCACTGCCACGACTACCACCTCACCTGCATTGCATTCGATGGCGTTGACGCATGTTTCTCTGGGTTGGAAGCCGTAGTGAGAGTTGAGCCAAAGTGGCAGGGAGCGGGGCAAGTATAGCGGAGGGGAAATTGTGAAGAATAGGGGGAATCAAGTTAGGGCCAGAGACAAGGGCCGAGACCTCAATTTGCAGGGCGCAATGAATGGACTGAGAGAAGTGATGACCATTGCCCAGGTCGACACAGCAGAGGAGTCTACAACGTCTACCCATTGCGGTGTGAAGGCTTGGCTCTGCTGCGGCAGGGTGGCAAGAGCAACTCAGAGGTCAAATGGAGAATTGTAGAGGGCTTGGCTCCATATTTCTATACTTGCAGGGGATGTCTTGATCTGCACAACGGGTTGATGGTGCCGGCCGAGGGGCAGTGGCCTGCCTTAAATTCCCACAGGGAAAGCTCAGGTTACCATGTGGTTTAGCCACCTGCTTTTCCGGTGGCAAATCTGCATTGAATGCTCATTTGCCACCCGCATCCGAGGGTGCTGCATCCATTTGCACCAGTGTGGTGTATTCCTGTTGGTGTGTGGCATCTTTTATAATTTCGAGCGAACCTGTGTATAGAGTTTGATCACTAGCCACCCCTAAATTGGCTAAGAGGTCGGCCACTTTGTTGCCATTTCTCTTGATGTGTTTGAAGGTGATTTCTCTATTAGCTGCAAGCCAATGCTCAATGAGTTGCAAATGAGCTGCAAGTCTCCAGCTACATGATAGCTTGTTTACTGGAGTTCCCTGAGTAATTTGATGGGCCATATTGATGAGGATTTATGAATCTCCTTCAATTATTAAGGGAAAGTAGCCACGCTGCTGAGCGAGTTTGAGACCTTGCCACAATCCCTCCAGTTTAGCCGAGTTGTTCATGTCCCATCCTGATGTGCCTAGGAAAAGTAGCAAAGGATTTCCATAGTGATCCCTGAAGATTCCTCCATGTCCGGCCTGACCTGGATTGCCTTTAGAAGCACCATCAAAGTTTAGCTGGGTAAATCCTGGAGGCAGAGGGCACCATTTGCTGGAAGAGTGGTGGGAAGGGATGGATCTATTGGGGTGCTCTTGAGTCTGGATGAGCCTGAGGTTCCAATTCATCCATATAGTCCGTTCTTGCGGATCGGTGGGAAAGTCATCATCGCTCCAAGTTTGGAGTGCTAGAGTTTCCTGAAGGTTGCTGCACAGATTGCTCCATATGATCTCTATGGAGGTGGTTTGATTCCTGAAGATACGCCGATTCCTTTCCTTCCAAATTGTCCAGATGAGGAGGCCTAGAACAATTCTCCATAAGGAGTTAAGTAGGGGACTTTTGTACGGGTTTTTAGCCCAGTGACGAATGGTTTTGGTGATGTCTTCTTTAACTCTACCATCTTTTTGACATCTAAAAATTGTTTTTTCCCAAAGTTTGTTTGCCAAATAACAGGAGTCCATGAGATGCTGTATAGTTTCCTCTTGTAGCTTGCAGTTGGGGCATCTTGAGGGGCCATGAATTTTTTTTTCTTAAGTTGTCCCAAGTAAGAATTCTTTTATGACATAGCAGCCATAGAAATGTGGAGATCTTGGGCCAGATTTTAGGAGACCACACTTTGTCCCAGAGAGGGTCCTTGTTAGTTTGAGTATTAATCATAAGGTTGTATGCCTCTTGTGTGGTGAAGGTTCCATGTGGTTTGTATCCCCAACATAGGATATCCTTTTCTTCAGAGAATCTAATTCTCCTATTGGTTAGCTCTGTGTCCAAATCCTTATACATTATCTTTGTACCATGCTTGATGATGTGTTTTGCTTTGCACCATTGTCTATATCCCTGATTGAGGGTGGGAATCCAGTACTAGTTGACCGTTTCCCAATTTTGTGGAAATGAGATTAAGCTGTTGAGTTTGGGTCTTTGCTGCCATGAATCCATCCAAAAGCGAGCACTATGCGGTCTCTTATTTCCCAAAAGTTGTGCTGGTGGATCATATTTCTGTGCAATCTAGTTGCATTCGAGATTAGGGAGCCCTTACCTATATCTTGGAGTCTGATTAAGTCTTCATTCAATCTATTGTTGGCATATTTGGCTTTCCATAGGATCGCCCAGGGTGTGTGCGGAGCTGAAAGCCACTTCCACCAGATTCTTGCTCCCATGACTGTGTTACTGTGTTGAGGGTCCTGAAGACTGATTCCCCCAAGGTTTTTTGGGAGGAAAATTGTCACCCATTTGACCAATGCCCATTTGCGATTATGTCCCACCAATCCCCATAGAAAGTTCCTTTGAAGATCTTTGATTTTTTTAAGAACCCATTTAGGTGCTGCTAAAACAGAGAAGAGATAAAGAGGCATAGATTGCAGTACAACTTTGATGAGGATTAGTCGGCTTGCCATGTTTAGGGCTCTAAAGGTCCAAGAGGTGAGATGGGCTTCAAGCTTGTCTAGGAGCAGTTGCCAAGAGGTGTGCTTAAGGGCAGAATCAGTTAAGGGGCGCCAAGGTACTTGGAGGGGAGAGAGGCAATAGAGAATCCCAGAATGCGGGCTATGGAGGTTTGAGTTATGGTGGGAGTATGAAAAAAGAAGATCTGGGATTTAACGGTGTTGATGCTGGCTCCAGAGGCTGCTGAGAAATCATCAAGGAGGGATTTGAATTTCTGGGCTTCTTGGACCAAGGGATGCCCAAATAACATGTTATCGTCCACAAATTGCTGGTGGGTGATGGCAGGGGAATTATGAAGGGATATACCTCTAAGCTGATGCTCCTGGAGGGCATGTTTGATGGTCCTGCCCAACCCTTCAGCCATAAGAACGAAGAGGAATGGAGAGAGGGGATCCCCTTGACGGATGCCTCTTGAGGGTTGAAAGGGGGTGGAAGGAATTCCGTTAACCATAATGGAGAAGAAAGCTGAGGAGATTAAGCTCATGATCCATTGTACCCAAACATGTGTGTTATTGGGAAATCTAGTGTCCATTCAGAGCTGCTAGTCCCACTAAGACGGGTAGCTATCTTAGAAACAAACAAACTAAAGTTACTTGCGTTTTCCTTTATGAGAAGTAGATGAGAGAGAAGCAGAGAGTACCAACCTCAGTCTTTCGCTTGGCTCCTTGCTTGTTTCCTCTCCCCTCTGACAAATCTTTGCCGCTCCTTCCTTGCTTGTCACGCTTCAAAGAGCACCTGTAAAGTCAAAGCAGCATAATACCATCAAAGCACAGAGATCTACAATCATAAACAATATAGGACCAGATATATATTGACCACACAAATGCATATATCAACTCAAACATACAAGAATGTGGAGGAAAACTCAAATAGCTTTATTGATAGAAAGAGTAGAAGAGAGGATTACAACCCATTGATCTGACCCAGTGTCATCCTCCCAGCATGAAATCCCTTCTTCACCTCATGAAAAGCTTAGATCACCCAACACTATGATGTTCCACAAAGAAACCAACAACACTTCCTTACAAAATACAAGATTCCAGCCTCTGGATCTCTAGGATGAGGGATCCATATATAGATGTTTACAGGTGGGTGAGTTAGCTTCTGAGATTTTGATTAGTTTCCTCTATCTGATAGTTCTTGGTTCCACTTGGAGATTCATGATCTCTTACTCATCCCTGGGCGAATTCAGAGAAGCAAGTGTCAAATGGGCAGTTTCTAGAAGATTCTATGGGTTTCCACCTAGCCAACTGCTTCTGCCATTTGTCTTCTCTTTCTCATTGCACCCCACAAAAGGGATTTTTAGTATGCATCGCACTTTTGCATGTGGCAAGTGAGATGCATCGCACCCTTAGCACTGAGCAGTTTGTATGGTCCAGTTTTGACCAGTTCTGAGCAGTTTTTCATGGAGAAATTCTGGGAGATGATGTAATCAATTGACCTTGCTCCTTTAGGGTATGAAACAACACTTTTAGGGACTTAGAATCCCTTGGTTTATGGACATATGCGATTGGGGTTGTAGTGCC
The DNA here is from genome assembly GCA_031772625.1 of Pinus tabuliformis. Taxonomy (NCBI): domain Eukaryota; kingdom Viridiplantae; phylum Streptophyta; class Pinopsida; order Pinales; family Pinaceae; genus Pinus; species Pinus tabuliformis. Next base: position 606,817,570 of record CM062812.1, read on the forward strand.
CAAATATGTCTATAACAGTTGCCCCCTAAAGCATGAGGTCGTAAATATTTCTGATGTCGGGTGAAATGATTTATCATGAGGATCCGAGGTTTTTCAAACTAGAAGGTGACTTGTAATAAGATACAATACAATACATTATCTTCATAATATTTTCATGATCTAGCTGAGGCGGGCATTCCCATGCTTAGCTTTACAAATTCATTCTCATGTACATAGGACAGACAACCATCTGTGTGGCAGGCTGATGATTCTGGTAGAGCCATCATCCTTTGGCTTGGATGATTATCTGTGCAGTAATGATGTACATTTGATGTCTTTATTTTCCCGAATATATCGCAGCCCAGATGGATGAAACTAGATTCGGGGTCTTCAAACTCGTTCAATCTTTGCCCAAAGTACAAGTCGATCCATGTGAAAAGATGTTCTGGAGTCGAACATGGAAAGACATCACCTGATTACCAGCCAATGATGTAAGCTGTTAATAGGCGCGAGAGGAATCACCAATAATGATAATGACCCTCAAGGTATGACAGTACAATTTGTGTGGTGTGAAAATGAGACTTGGCGTCGAACACCACACAAAATCTTTCGGTTGAAGGCCATTGATGTAAACCTGTCGCCAGAAGTGAGAAACTTGCCATTGAGGCATGCAAGCTTCAAAGTATTGAAAGGGTTGTTCCTAGGTCGAATTCTTGGATAATGAGCTGATGTTGACAAGAAGTGACCCATCGTAGGAGGGCATTAATGAATCCCACATCTACGACACGGAACAGAGCAAATGATTTTTTGGAGGTGAAAACGATCTGATGATACAAGGTTCAGGGTGGTGGTCATGAAAGAATGAAGCGTGAAGGTATTGCAGCAGATGAGACACAAGTTGGGTTGGTGAATTCTCTGAGCGACTTCTCTTGAACATATCGGCAACACTGAAGTGGATTGGTAGCGTTAATGCCAAAAATGGATGGTGTGGTGGACCAATGGTAATATGACCGGTGAACAGAATAACCCAACCCGACTCAATCATGGTGATGGAGTGAAGCTGTCATGTTCAAGAGCGACTTGCTACCAATATAGTTTCTTCAAGTTTTCTTCCCAATTTTTCCCCAGTCATTTCTGACTAGTACCTCTTTATTTTTGTCAAGTTTGAGGAGGATAACATATGATTTTTCTATAATTTTCCCTTCAGGAAAACCCGTCGCTATGTTTTAACGAGCCTAGCAATAGTGAGACTCGCTCTTGTCTGCATGGACAAATTTGTCGCTATTGTTTTAACGAGTTTAATGAAAAATATAACTTGGTCCTTTTCAATTTTAGAGAGTCTAAAATAGACGGAAAGGAAACTCCAGTAATCCTTTTTCGTCATATAATCCCTTAAGTCCGAAAAAGTATAAAATAATACGAAAGGGATGAATTTTCGATAGTTTTAATGAGCCAAAGAAGACAAGCGCTTGATCTTTTTGTGTAATGATCCCTCAGGTCCAAAAAGATTAAAATCTAGAGGAGGGATAGCACTTCCGATCATTTTAATGAGCTGGAGAGGCCAATTTCTTGGCAATGTTTTCATATTTTACGAGTCAGATGAAAAGAGCTTAAAGGAGACTCGTTTTTCGAGGAACGAGTGATATTTTCAGGTAGCAGTTGGTTCCAGGTAAGGTTTGGAACTTTCCAATCATGGCAATGTAAATAAGATGGCTAACATAATTACTCGTTGTAGGTGTTCCTCAAAAGGGGTAAACAATCAAATAGAGGCGTATGATCGGCTAAAACAGAGTGGAGGTGATGGTAAGAACACGACCAAGGCTCAAAAGCTGATGATAATGCGTTCAATGGTTATTTACTGGAGGCGGGTTCATTTTTTAGTGAGCTTAAAAACTGGTGGAACATATGCTCATTTCTAGGTTTATTTTTTAACGAGCTTGAAATTCGCATACAATTGCTCGTGCCAGTCGTATAATAATGATGTTTCATCGATAGGTTCATTTTTTAGGGAGCTTGCACCATTTGAAACTTTGCTCCGGATCCTTTCTTTATGTAAGCTAGGAATGACCAATCCTATGAGTTTAAAGGGTTAAGAACCTACAAACTAAGAAAATAAATGGTCGCTTTTCACTTTCATGCAAAAAGGTTTTCATGCTCCTAGGTATAATGAAGTAGAGTTTCCAAGTTACCCTTCAATTTGCAGACAAAACATTTGCTCTGTCGGGAAAGGCCTACCTTCTGACGGAGGTATCTTATTCCAGTCTAAACCCATTTTCCTAAACAGATGGGTGTGTCAGACTAGTAATATTCCTACGCGGACATCCACCTTATAATTGGGGTTTTCCTGCTGAAGCAGACCAGGGCGCATGCCCCCTAGGTTTCAGTCACAATCACCGAATCACTCACGCTCATCAGGTGGATGAATTGGAGATTGATGAGACATTTCTTGCATAAAAAGACCAGTTAGGGATGGAATTTGACTATTAGCTATGTGTGAGCTGGGGAATGAAAGCTGGTCTACGAGCTAGAACACTCTGCCTTTATGTGGAAAACACATCACTTGAAAGTGTGAGGAGACAATGGCTCCCATGCTATAAATGTAGTCACGCCCAAGGAGTAGATTGTAATATAAAGGTCCTTGGACTACCATTACGTTCAAATAAACAGTTTTCCTTCTCAAAGTTATAGGAAAATTTGGAAGGATCCCTAATGGTCGACTGGTTCCTTTGTCGAAGCCTATCAGATTTCGCATCTCAGGTAGAAGCGATGGCGAACCAAGCACTTTCCAAGCAGTTGAGGAAAGGATACTCATAGAAGCCCCTTCATCTTTGATAGTACCGACCATGACCATTCTTTAAGCTTGTACTATGATTTGGAATGGTACATTAGATGGTAGACGGGGTCTGCCTAGTAGATTCCAATTGAAGAAAATGACTAGGTTGCTTGGAGGTGGGACCGAATAAACGGCCAGATACGTCTCCGAAAAACTTCCTTCCTGCGGTAAAGGAATGGGTAGGTTGCCCCCATGTTCATCGGAGCTTGTGTTTACAAAGAGAATTTGAACGGTGTCGTTCTCATTCTCCTTGGTGACTATATCATCTGAAGGTGGACCTTCTGAAGACAAAACTGGGTCGACTGCCGTATCGACCTATTGACTTTGGTCCGGTGTGGACTCAGAGGGTTTATCTTCAATGAAAAATGCTTCAACCGAATACAAAGGTGTGTCAATTGGATTTTCAACTAGCGATGGACTCAGCAAGAGTTTCTTGTATCTAGGAGGAATCCATAGCAGTGAAGCAGGACGGTTATCCAAGCCTCTTTTAGCTTCATCTAGGAAGGGACAACGGTGGATGGCATGATCACCTTCACATAGTCTACAAGGAATTTTATATCTTCCCCTCTGTCCAGTGACTTCGTTTTCACTAGTGGACAACGTACTTTCAACATGATTACCAGAGATTGAGGACACCAGATTGTGCAACCAAGGAGACCATTCCCTTAAGATCCATGGGATGCAAGGACAATCTTGATGATAGTGGTCCCCTTTGCAAATGACACATGGAGATTTAGGTTTGGATGGTGCAGTGTGTGGATTTTCGCTAGACGATGTATGGTTGCCCCTTTTGGTCATTGACTCCTTCTTCTTCTTCTCCTTCCCTTTATTTTTCTTCTTAGTTACTTGGTTTTTAGTTTTACCAACTTTACCAAGCGAAGAGGAAGGAGGAGAGGGAGACACAAACAAAGTAGAAGGTTGGGGGGTAACTTTAGTATCATCTAGCTGCTGATTTGATTTCTTAGGAATCACGGTGCTTTGAACAACAAAGGTTGAGAAGAGCCATACTGGCAGGCCAATTTTCAGTCATGGAAGGGACAATGTGGCCATATGAGGTGCACTAACATCTCCCCAAGAGGAGAAAGGACTAGGATTTCCCCCAAGGGGAAATCCTTGGTTGGTGGACTCCATTTTCTCAACCTAAGATCAACGAGGGAACAATGATGTTATTCTGATTAAAATAAATTTTATGACACTTTGACACAACTTGCTTTTTCAATTTTTAAGAGTCGATAAAAAAGCTAAAGATGACTCTAGTCGCCTTCGATTTTTAATGAGCCTGAAGTGACAAGTGCTCAGATGGACCTTTTCTTTTAAGGAGTCTGAAAAGGAACGAAAGAGACTACTCTGGAAATCTAGACAGAGGGATTACCAAACCAATTGTAAAACTGCAGAATACTTTTTATGGTACGGTAGTCAATCTTCCCGAATGCTGTGTTCAATGCATTGCGATCGATAGGGCAGCAGATACCGCTTCCTAAGGATAAAGGATATAACCTATTGTGGTCTACCATTATATACTCAATGGTACGTGGGAGCACAAGTCCATACTTGCACTTGTCGTCTCAAAGAGGAGGAATCACCCAACCTACGATGAAAACGATAGTTACCAGGCTTTACGACGCCGGAATACATCTCTAGCCTAGACTTCTAAATGTTGTGCGTTAGGTTCCAAAGCGTTTTTATGTTCATTGAATTTATTTTATAGTTGATCTTTCTTAAGAAGTTTTCCTTTAAGGTTCACCGCGTGATTTAGATATAAAATTCCTAAAAATGTAATCTAAGATGATAAACAGTCATTTACTCTTCTTTTTGCAATGAAAATCCTAGCTACTAAGGAAAGAAAAATGAGATTCTTTCAACATAGAGCAGAGAGCACACACTAGATGCACTGTCCTAAATCAAAATCAACAAGTAGTCTAAATGCAAATGCACATGCATGTATTTTTTTTCTGCTTTCTTAATGTGTGAATGACAAAAAGAATGCTAAGTACAAATCTAAACTATCTTTTCTCTCAAAGCGATAGTACTAACAATTTTCTCTTGAAAAGATGAAAGGAAGACGAAGACAACACTTTGCGATTTCAAATTCAAAAAACGAAAGGAAGACTAAGTCGACACTTTGCGATTTTGAATTCAAAAAATGAAAGGAAGACTACTTTGCGATTTCAAATTCAAAAAATGAAAGGAAGGCTAAGACGACACTTTGCAATTTTGAATTTAAAAAACGAAAGGAAGACTAAGATGACACTTTCAACTTCAATTTGAAAACTACTTTCGACACTTGAAATACTATCAATTCAAATCAAATACAATGGTAACAGTGTAATCGACCATAAAAAAGAGTAAAATTCTTTTCTTTGACTGAAAACGACACTTGTGACACTTCCAAATCAAAAGACGACAATTCAATTAAGCTACTTCTTTGTAAAGGAGAACTGTAAATGGAAAAAAATACATAAAAACATTTACAATTCTTTGTACAATGGAGGCTAAATAATGCAAAGGAAGGGAGTTCCAATAGTGGTATACTGATCTCAGACAACAAAACTCCTGAATAAAGCTGAAGAGAGTGAAGAAAAACCAAAATCTGGAGGCAGAAATAGTCTTATTTGATCATCGCACTTGTAACACAGGGAAACAGGGATGCATCTCACCTACTTCACATGGGAGGTGCGATGCATCCAGACTGTCAAAATGAGATAGTGTGATGGTCCAGGGACAAGACTTTAACTTGGTTTTTGGTCATAGTTTGCAGCTTTGTTCAGGGATTTAGGATGAGCTAATGATAGTCAGTAAATACAAATCATAGGGGCTGATCTAATGAGGTTACTTGAGCCACCACCAGGGAATTTAGGATGTTTGCAAATCAATTGTTCAGTTTATAAACAAAACCCGGAGATGGACTGAAGCAGCATTGATCTACTTTTCACTTGCATAGCAAATTCAGTTCGAAGGCTAGCTGGCTTAAATTCAGGCTCCGTCTGTAGTTTATAAAGAAAACAAATATAAACAAGAAAACAAGCTATTCGCTCCCTAGTGGAGTCCCCATTTTGTTATCAGGAAATCTAGTGTCCATTCAGAGCTGCTAGTCCCACTAAGACGGGTAGCTATCTTAGAAACAAACAAACTAAAGTTACTTGCATTTTCCTCTATGAGAAGTAGATGAGAGAGAAGTAGAGAGTACCAACCTCAGTCTTTTGCTTGGCTCCTTGCTTGTTCCCTCTCCCCTTTGACAAATCTTTGCCGCTCCTTCCTTGCTTGTCACACTTCAAAGAGCACCTGTAAATTCAAAGCAGCATAATACCATCAAAGCACAGAGATATACAATCATAAACAATATAGGACCAGATATATATTAACCACACAAATGCATATATCAACTCAAACATACAAGAATGTGGAGGAAAACTCAAATAGCTTTATTGATAGAAATAGTAGAAGAGAGGATTACAACCCATTGATCTGACCCAGTGTCATCCTCCCAGCATGAAAGCCCTTCTTCACCTCATGAAAAGCTTAGATCACCCAACACTATGATGTTCCACAAAGAAACCAATAGCACTTCCTTACAAAATACAAGATTCCAGCCTCTGGATCTCTAGGATGAGTGATCCATATATAGATGTTTGCAGGTGGGTGAGTTAGCTTTTGGGATTTTGATTAGTGTCCTCTCTCTGATAGTTCTTGGTTCCACTTGGAGATTCATGATCTCTTACTCATCCTTGGGCGAATTTAGAGAGGCAAGTGTCAAATAGGCAGTTTCTAGAAGATTCTCTGGGTTTCCACCTAGCCAACTGCTTCTACAAATTGTTTGCTCTCGCTCATCGCACCCCACAGAAGGGCTTTTCAGTATGCATCGCACTTGTTGCATGTGGCAAGTGAGATGCATCGCACCCTTAACAATGAGCAGTCTATATGGTCCAGTTTTGACTAGTTCTGAGCAGTTTTTCATAGAGAACTTCTGGGAGATGATGTAATCAGTTGACCTTGCTCCTTTAGGGTATGAAACAACACTTTTAGGGACTTAGAAGCCCTTGGTTTATGGACATATGTGATTGGGGTTGTAGTGCCCAAATATGTCTATAACAATGTGAGAAACCAAAGGCTGTTAACATCGATTGAATGTACACCCAACTCAACTTATCAAAAGCTTTTGAGAGGTCGATTTTTAGAAGCATACCTGCTTTCTTGTGGTGCTTGAGAGAGTGGATGATCTCATGGGTGAGGATGATGCCATCTATGATTTTCCTTCCTTCGACATAGCCCGATTGTTCTGGTGAGATGAGCAGGGGAAGCAGCGGCTTCAAACGGGAAGCTATAACTTTAGATATGATTTTGTAGATGACATTGCAAAGGGCTATAGGCCTGAATTTTTCCGGAGTATTAGAGTGTTCCTCCTTGGGGATGAGAGTGATAAATGTTGCATTCAGAGAGGGTAGCATCCAATGAAGTGTTCTAGACTCTTCAACTACCTGCTAGACCTCCTCTTTGATAACATCCCAGAATCTGTGAAAGAAAGTGGAGGTAAAGCCATCTGGACCAAGAGCTTTTCCTTCCTGAAGCTGTTTCATAGCTGATTCCACCTCCTGTAAGGTGATCAGACAGAGTAGCAATTGATTGTGTTCATCTGTTATCACCTTTGGGATATGTGGGAGAATCTTGTCAATTGCTCGTTGTCTGTTGATGTCAGGTTCTTGATGGACTATTTTGAAGTGCTTGAGGAGTTCTTTTTCAATATCCCCATGATCTTCCAATCAGTCTCCCTACTGATTGTGAATTTGGGTGATGTTGTTATGCATTTGCCTCTGGATGGCAGTACGATGGAAGAATTTTGTATTCCTCTTGCCTTCCTTTAACCATCTTATTCGTGATTTCTGTTTCCAGAGGATTTCCTCTTGTTTTTCTCTTTCTATGATCTGAGTCTGAAGTTTCTTTTCCTGTTCAATGAGGGCTTCAGTCCTTCCTTCTTTTATGATGGTTTGCTAGAGTTTCTCCATTTCCTGAGCAAGGGCTCTATGAGCTTGAAAAATGTTTCCAAAGGTAGCATGGTTCCACTGTTTGATTTGCACTTTTAGGAACCTAAGCTTTTGCTGGAATTGAAACATTTTGGAGCTTGCAGGGGGAAGAAAACTTTTCCATGCATGCTGAACTAGATCTTTGAAATTTGGATGGGTCAACTAGAAAGATTCAAAGCGGAAGGGTCTTCTAGTGGAGTTACCTGGTCTTTACCACTGAAGCGAAATGGGCCAATGGTCCGAACCTGAAAGTGGTAGAATAGAGGCTGAGAGGTCTCCTCCCAGGTGGATAGCATTATATGAGATCAGAAATCTATCTAGCCTTGAAGAAATCTAATGAGGACCAGATCTTTTGTTATTCTAGGTATAGATTCCATTGTTGAAGGGCAGATCGATTAGCCAATTGCTTTGAATGAACTCCTTGAAGTACTCACTTTCATTGTCCAGTCTGATTCAGCCTCCTAGTTTTTCCTCTAATTTAGTGATCATATTGAAGTCACCCCCCATAATCTAGAGTGGATGGGTCCGAGTGGCATTGAGCAGCGTGAGCATGTCCAGAGTTGTGGTTTTGTCCGCAGCAGCTTGAGGGAAATAAACATTGGTAAGGTGACTGTGCACATTGGTCCCTATGATATGGAAGTTAGCTTGAATGAAGTGATGGTTTGCATGGAAGTTTGTGAGCGCAATGGCCTATGCATTCCATGCTATTGCTAATCCTCCCGAGGCTCCTATAGCATCCACCGCCATTGAGTGACTACCAGGCCATGCTTTTGAAAGAATGGTGCTGAGAAAAGTACTATTACATTTCATTTCTTGCATAAAGAAGATATGAGGTTTCTCCTACTGTATCAAGTGTTTTATCATTCTGTATTTCCCAGGGCTGTTTAGCCCTCTTAAATTCCATGATGTGAGCTTCATGGTTCAGGGTTGGGGAGTGGCCTGTAGTACTTTGTGAGTTTAGAATATCTTCCAGATTCTACCAACATTTCCCCGATGAGGATGGTTCGTTGTAGATCTGTCTTTCTCCCTCGTTTCTTGGTATCCTTGAACAGGTTCTTTCCATCCCACTGACTTCCTGGTTGAATTCCTAGAGATCATTGTTGATGTGCTCTGGATAGGATGACCTCTAGACTTTCTAGCTGTCTTACCGGGATCTTATCAAATTATTTTTGCTTGCTTGCTCTGTTAGAAAATTATATATTACGGAGCAATGGAACACATAAAATATAGCAGAAATATAAACACAGAAAACGCACAAAACAAGAGAGACACAGATATACGTGGTTCACCCAGTTTGGGCTACGTCCACCCCGAACAACCAGTCCTTCCTTTCTATTATCCAGCAAAATGAAGAGATACAACCTACAGCAAAACCGCTGTAATATCCTCTGTTTTCTCTCACAGTCTCACCTCTATGTTTCTCGCTCAACGTATACACATCTATATCAGCCTCAAATACAATTCCCTCATATAAAGAGAGGGGTTGCCTTCTAGGGAAAAAACCCTAAACTAAACATAAGTTCTACCGTCAGATCATCCGCCTAATGAATGGCCCAGATTGACTAGAAATTACTATACTTTTACAAGGCAATTTTACAGCTGTTTTTAGCTTCGGGGGACCCCCCACGGCAACGATCATTTTACGGGCGGCGTTGCCGCCCCATTTTGAACTGGGGTCCAAAATGCCGGTACTATAGAAGATAATCAGGCTCCACACCCAACAATCTCCCACTTGGAGACTGATTGTAGCAACTCCACCGCTGCTCCATTTGATGGACAATGACTCCTCTTTGGACCTGGCTGTTTCTCATCTTCATCGTCATCCTTGAAGACCAACTGAAACTGAGCATATTCTCAATTTCTCCCTGGTTACAACTTTTGTTAGCATATCTGGAGGGTTCTGGCTAGTGTGTATCTTTTCCAGCTTCAACTCTCCATCTTCCAACACTGATCGTATGAAATGGTACTTGAGCTGTATGTGTTTTGTCCTGGAATGAAATGCTGAGTTCTTTGCAAGATGAATGGCACTTTGACTATCACTGTATAATGTGCCCATATCATGCTCCTTACCCAATTCACCCATAAACCTTTGTAACCAAATCATTTCTTTACTAGCCTCTGTAGCAGCAACATACTCTGCTTCTGTTGTTGAGAGTGCAACAACACTTTGGATTTTTGAAACCCAACTGACAGTTGTTCCTCCGACAGTAAATACATATCCTGTAGTGCTCCTCCTATTATCTCTGTCACCTGCCATATCTGCATCAACATATCCTTGTAGGGATATGTTTGAACCACCAAAGCATAATGCCTGATTTGTGGTACCTCTCAAATATCTGAGAATCCATTTCACTGCCATCCAATGTTCCTTTCCTGGATTGTTCATGTACCTGCTTACAACTCCCACTGCATGTGCAATATCAGGCCTTGTGCAGACCATTGCATACATTAAACTTCCAACTGCTGATGCATATGGAACTTTAGACATATAATCCATGTCTTCTTGGGTCTTTGGGCACATTTCTTTGCTAAGTTTGAAATGGCTAGCAAAAGGTGTACTAACTGGTTTTGCATTTTGCATGTTAAATCTTTTCAACACCTTTTGTATGTACTCATTCTGAGACAATGTTAATTTTCTATTTTTCCTGTCTCTAGTTATTCTCATACCAAGGATTTGTTTTGCAACAGCCAAATCCTTCATTGCAAATGAATTTGCCAATTTTCTTTTGAGCACATTTATTTCCTGCATGTTAGATCCTGCAACAAGCATGTCATCTACATACAATAACAATATAATATAGCTGCCATCATGTTGCTTTTTCAGATAAACACAATGATCAGAGTGACATCTAGTATAGCCTTGTTCAGACATAAACTTGTCAAATTTTAGATACCACTGCCTTGGAGCCTGTTTTAAACCATACAAGCTCTTCTTCAACCTGCACACAAGTTTCTCCTTCCCTTTCACCTCATATCCTTGTGGCTGCTGCATATATATCTCTTCCTCCAAATCCCCATGGAGAAAGGCTGTCTTTACATCTAACTGCTCAAGATGCAAATCTTCAGCTGCTACAAGACTTAAAATAGTTCTGATTGAAGTCATTTTAACAACAGGAGAAAATATTTCATCAAAATCAATACCTTTCTTCTGTGCAAACCCCTTCACCACAAGTCTAGCTTTGTACCTTTGCTTTCCTCCATCTTCTTCCTTCAGCCTATAAACCCATTTATTCTTCAATGTATTTTTTCCTGCAGGCAAGTCTGTTTATGCATTAAGGAGTCCATCTCTTCTTCCATGGCTACCTCCCACTTCTTCTTGTTTTCAACCTGCATTGCTTCTTAATAACATTCAGGTTCACCGGAATCAGTCAACAATAAATAATATAATGAAGGAGAGTATCGTTCAGGAGGTCTACCTATCCTGGTAGATCTTCTAACACCACTTTCAGGTGTTTGGGGTGCCTGTTGCTGTTGTGGTGGTTGCTGTTGTTGTGGTTGTTGATTATTATTATTTTCAGGCACCTTTACTTTTTCAGTGATTTCATCAAGGACTGCGTATTCCTTGTTTTCCTTTTCCTGTTTCTTTTCCTGCAACTGATTCTTATACAAGACCTTTTCATTGAATATTACATCTCTGCTCCTAATGATTTTGTGATTTTCGTAATCATATAAGCGATAACCAAAATCATTAACACCATATCCAATAAAGGTACATTTCTTTGACTTTGCCTCAAGCTTTGTTCTATTTTCTTTATCAATATGGACAAAAGCCTCACAACCAAAAGGCTTTAAAATAGAGTAGTTTACCTTTTTACCTGTCCATGCTTCCTCTGGAACACCACCATCCAAGGAACTTGAAGGCCTTCTGTTTATTAGATAAACAGCAGTATCTACAGCATCTGCCCAAAACTGTAAAGGCAATCCTGCATGCAATCTCATGCACCTTGCACGCTCCATGATTGTTCTGTTCATCCTTTCTGACACACCATTTTCTTGTGGTGTTCTTGGAACTGTCTTCTCTCTGCGAATTCCATGCTCTGAATAGTACCTATCAAACTCTTTGCTGCAATATTCACCTCCATTGTCTGATCTAAGACACTTCAATTTCTTTCCTGTCTCAATCTCAACCAAAGCTTTCCATTTCTTGAAAGTATCAAATACATCAGATTTATTCTTAATACAATAAATCCAAGTTTTTCTAGTTGCATCATCAATAAAAGTAACATAATAACAAGAGCCACCAAGAGATGATACCTGAGCAGGTCCCCATACGTCTGTATGCACAAGCTCTAATTTTTCGTTCTTCTCTTCTTTCCCAACTCTGAGAAATCTGACTCTCTTCTGTTTTCCATAAATGCAGTTCTCACAGAAGTCCAAATCAACATTCTTCAAACCTAGCAACAAATTCCTTGAGTGAAGAATCTTCATCCCTTTTTCACTCATGTGTCCGAGCCTATGATGCCATAATGCTGCATCTGCTCCTTTGGAAGTCAAAGCATTAACAGAGTTAGAAATACCATTGCATAAATACAATGTACCAACCTTTTCACCTTTTGCTATTACCAGGGCTCCTTTGTGACCTTCCAAGCTTTATCTGTGAAAGTTGTCACACAACCTTCACTGCCTAACTACCCTGTTGAAATCAGATTTTTCTTTAGATCTGGAACATGCCTTACCTCCTTTAGTAGCCATTGGTTTCCATTCTGCTGTTTTACAAGAACCTTACCCATTCCAACAATTTTACAGGGTTTGTCATCACCCAGACGAACTTGTCCAAAATCTCCTTGAACATAGTCATAAAAGTATTTCTTTTCAGGTGTGGCATGGAATGAGGCCACTGAATCTACCACCCAGGAATCAGTAATATTTTCGAAAGAAAGAATCAAAGCATCTTGTAACACCTCACCTGCCACATTTGCTTCATGATTGTTTTCTTGATGTGCATCTCCTTCTTTTCCCTTCCGAGATCTACAGTCTTTCTTTAGGTGTCCTTTCTTTCCACATTTCCAGCACACTATCCCCGATCTTGACTTGGATCTGCCTTTCCTTGATTTACTGCGATATCCTGAGCTCTTTCATCTTTCCATTTTTCTTCCTCTAGACTCTGCACTCAAAGCATTTCCCGATGTCTCACCGGAGCTTTTCCGTCGCATTTCCTCGCTAAGGATAGCACCGACAACATCATCAAACTTTAAAGTACTAGATCCAGAAACGGAGTTACTAATGGCCATTACCAAACCATTCCAACTTTCTGGTAATGAGCACAAGAATAACAGAGGTCTAACTTCATCATCAAAGTTTACCCCTACAGAACTTAACTGGCTTGTAACTGTATTAAAATCATTTAAATGGTTTGCAACAGATCCACCTTCCGACATATTCATATTAAATAACCGTTTCATAAGAAATACCTTGTTTGAGGCCGAGGGTTTTTCATATAGTTTCGACAACGTCTGCATCAAATCTTCTGTCGTGGTTTCCTTCGAAATGTTGAAGGCGACTGACGCAGCAAGACACAACCGTATTGTTCCGAGTGCCTTTCTATCGAGAAGGTTCCATTCTTCGTCTTTCATACCCGTCGGCATCTTTGTTTTTCCGCCTAATGGTAGGTATAGATCTTTCTGATACAGATAATCTTCCATCTGCATCTTCCACAACGAGAAGTTTTGGCCGTTAAATTTCTCGACCCTAAACTTACCATCTTCCGCGATTGCTCCCACTCGAACCAGGAACCCTTCTTTCCTACGAGTTTATCAGCCAAATAGACCTTCGGCTTTGATACCAGTTGTTAGAAAATTATATATTACGGAGCAATGGAACACATAAAATATAGCAGAAATATAAACACAGAAAACGCACAAAACAAGAGAGACACAGATATACGTGGTTCACCCAGTTTGGGCTACGTCCACCCCGAACAGCCAGTCCTTCCTTTCTATTATCCAGCAAAATGAAGAGATACAACCTACAGCAAAACCGCTGTAATATCCTTTGTTTTCTCTCACAGTCTCACCTCTATGTTTCTCGCTCACCGAATACACATCTATATCAGCCTCAAATACAATGCCCTCATATAAAGAGAGGGGTTGCCTTCTAGGGCAAAAACCCTAAACTAAACATAAGTTCTACCGTCAGATCATCCGCCTAATGAACGACCCAGATTGACTAGAAATTACTATACTTTTACAAGGCAATTTTACAGCTGTTTTTAGCTTCGGGGGACCCCCCACAGCAGCGATCATTTTACGGGCGGCGTTGCCGCCCCATTTTGAACTGGGGTCCAAAATGCTGGTACTATAGAAGATAATCAGGCTCCACACCCAACATGCTCAAGGCTAAAAATGTCCAAGTCTCCTAGGTCGATGCTTTCAGGCTCTTCATCCATCTGCTTGAGTTCACTGCTCTTGGCCATGATGTTCGCTGCATGCTTGGGATCAATCAGAAGGGTATCGATGTCCATACCATTAGGTTTCTAGGCTGAATCTTTAATGGAAGCAGTGGAGGGGAGAACTTGGGTTTGCTCGGGGACATGGTCAGGAGATGAAGCCGAATGGGGGTTAACAGAGGGCTGATTGGGAATCTCATAAGAGTGCATGGGGGGCTCAAAGACCACTGAGTCAGGCTGAGCTAGAATATCAAAGCTATTGCTGGTGGAGGGAGTAGAATTGCTGGTAGGGGGATTTTTGGGTTGAGAAGCAGGCTTTTTATGATTCCTTTTCTGAGAGTTCACTTTAGTAAAGCCATCTTGATCAGTTTGCCTAGAGGCGGTATTGGAGGAGGGCTTGGCATTAAGCGGGCAGTCCCGGAATAGGTGTCCATGAGCATGACATTTTCTGCATCTAAATGGAACATGCTCATAATCTAATGTCTGAATCCATTCAAAATCATCATGAAATAAACTTACCAAGTCTAGAAGAGCTTTGTTCAGATGCATGTAGACATAGATGCAGGCATAGGAAGTGTACCTTCTATGTTTTGTTTCTTATGCAACTTTTATAAACTCTCCCAAGCCATTTCCAATGTCTTTTAAGGACTCCTCATCCCAATATTCCAGCGGCAGGGAATATAGCTGGATCCAAACTGGTGCCGAGCTCAGATCTTCTTTGTCCAGATTGAATCGTTCGATCCAGTCACGTAGATAAATCCCAGTAGCATTGAAGAAATAAGGGCCGTTGTCTAAGACCCTATTTTGATCTTCGATGCAGTTGAATATCACTGTAAAGAACCCCTTTGGTCCTAGCTTCAGATTGATGTTTCCTTTTGGTTTCCATTTGGATGCTATCCAACCCTGTAAGGCTTTCTTTGTTGGCCAAAACCTAATAAATTTCCCAATAAGGGCATGATCTTTCATGTATTGGATTTGGGTGTTGATTCTTTGACTGGGCAATTCAATCTTTGGTCATTCTGCAGCTACAGGTTTGCAGGTCGCAGAGGTTACTTTGGGCATCTCATCATCACCTACTGCGTTTTGCTGCCTGTCTGGGGGTATAGCTTCTGTACCCTGTGGTTCATTATGCATATCATGTTTATGCTGATCTATTTGCATATACGAAGTAGAGGCATTGTCAGATCTTTTTCTTGCTAGAAATGCAGGGTTCACCATGGGGGGAGGCCATGAGCCCTCTCCCATCAGGGTTACCATTGAGGCTGAACTATTAGCTGGCGTGTGTGGCCATCAGGAGTTGCAGGGTCGGTGGATCAGGGGCACTGTGCTTAGAGCAGAACTTCGTCGCAGAGATTGGGTAAAACCTATATCGCCATGTTCTTGCATGAGAACTCTCAAATCCCTTTGTAAAAAATCAAGTAGTACCGATGTTCATTGAAATATTAATTAACATTACATAAACCTATAGCAAATACTAACTTTGAAATATTGACTTTTTTCAACTACAGGAAAAAATTAAGATTTCATTGCAAGAAAAATTGAAAAAAAAAATCACACACACACAAATACATAAATACACTAAAAAAAATCTTAAGGAAGAAGAAGACATTAGAAAATTTAAAGTGTCAAAAAGCAACCCTCTAAAAAAAATGGGTTGACGTTGTTAGCCTTGTTGGCAAATGGCCCAAAAATGGATCCAAATATGCTCTTTAACACTCCTGAAGTCTTCAGAATGTTCCTAAGGATCATTCAAAAAATCACAATAATCGCATGCCAAGAGCCCTTGGAAGGGCAGAAAAGCACTGTCGGGAGGCAAAAAACCAGAGAAAATAGTGAAAAACCAAGTATTGGAGGCTTAAACTGAGAAATGCACAGCAGCCATCCAATCTAACCGATCAACGGTCCAAATATGATCGGCGGGTCGCAATCGGCAGTCGCAATTGGCAATCACAATCGGCACAGGCAGACAATGGCAATCGGTGCAGACTATATGGAAATGGCAACGGCGATCAACGATTCAACATGGACCATCAATCAAGCATGCAGATCGATGGCCCACGTCGCATCGCGATATCGGAGTCGGAGAAACATTAAGGGGCGGGGCCTATGGACAGGTATATGTGCGACCCGACGAACCAGACCCGATGGTATTATATATGATATTTCATAAAATTTGAAGTCCGTAGAAACGCCATTTTTAATGCATTTTCGCACTTTTTGGTTATTTAATGAAATACAAAGGGAACCTTGGGGCAATGCTAATGCGATAAGACCCAGACTCGAAAGGGTTCGGGAATGAAAATATATATTTTTTCAAGTCCGCTAAAGCCAATTTTTCATGTATTTTCAGTGTTTTTCAACATATTCCAAAAATACAAAGGGAAGCAAGGGACCAAGCCACTTGTGATTTGTGATAGCGACCGAAAGGGTGGACTTGATAGAGGAATAAGCCATATGGAAGGACTTTTGAAGTCCAGAAGAACAGAGATGGGCAGTATTTTACAATGTGTAGCATTTTTTGTGTAAAAACAGGAAAACAGTCATTATAAACATTTAAAAGGAAAACAGAGGCCCGAATAGCCATTCCAACACAGATCAGAGGCCGGGAAATAGTTGCTGGGAGACAGAGGCTGGAAAGCGGTCATGGAGCATCACAGCATGGTGCAACTCAAAACAGAAATATCATGGAGCAGACAGCACAGCTCATCCAAAACAACAGAAGTGATTGTGGGGCATCTCTAGAACGAGAGAGCTCCCACACAACGCAACAAACTAACATAATGCAGCTACTTTCTTGTCAGAAGAAGATACCTCTGAGCCCATGCTTGCCTAGTCAGGGAATCAAACAGTTAAATGGACAGAGAGGATAGATTAAGACTCTGAGCCTTTGAGAGCTCAGGAGCATGGTAAAAGGCCTATAAATGGTTGAAAGCTAAATGTAACAAGGGTTCAACTTCTGGAGACTATTGATACTCTATTTCTTCGAGCTTCTCATCTTCATTCTAGCAATATAAGCTTCTTTTGTTGTTATATGTTCAATGTCCATTTTCTCTTCTGTTCTAAGCTTGCACTTAAACAGGTTGTTTATGTTTCTTCTGTGTCTAATGCTAGATAACTATCATCTTATCTCTACATTGATAAATTAGATTTGCAAGCTTCATTTACTTCCTGTGGCTGGCCATTCATATGTGTTTATATATGCATCCGCTGGTACAGTCAATATTCTCCATCTATCCATTGAATCTACAAGCTATTGAGCATTAGTGGTCTAAAGCCTTGTAAAGCTGGGGGTGTTCATGCATGTCTTGAGTAAAAATAGAGTTGAAATGGTTATCTGGCTTGATCCAAACCTTCATCCATTGTAATAGTTTCGAGAACAATATTGAAGATTATATGTTACCAGGCATCTCCGAGCTGCAACCTAGGAGAGTTTCCTGGAGTGATAACAGAAACTACGTCACCACTTTTCAAAATCAACATGAAAATCACTAACATCTAAAAAAAATGTTCATACCTGATACATAAGAAAATTTAAAGTGCCAAAAATATGCTAAAAAAAAAGGTGTATTTTGAATCAACACTTTTCAAAATCGGGTGATTTTTTGCTACCTCAAAAAAATGAGTACTAGGTATTTTCTTGTTTGATCGGTAACTATGTTTATATTTCTCTATATTCATGAATCTCAATTTCCAATCTTTGCAATTTATTTCTTTGTCTATCTAAATGCGTGAATGCCCTATGTAAGGTGGGATGAACATTCCCTTTATGAGCAATCAAGAGTCTAAGAGTTAGAATCCAAGGGTGTCTAGTTAAGAGTAAAATTGGCTGAGGAGACAGAGAGAGACACTAGGCAATGAGCCCATTAGAAACCCATGTAAATGATTGTGTTTTAGATATAATATAAATCTCATTTCCTTCAAAATTTTCTCTTGTTTTCTATTCCTTACTTAACTATATATCTATGCATGCTTTTGTAGAGTGGGTAGCTCCACTGCATTATTGAAATTAGAACTTGTGTGACTTTGATTTCATGCCTAGGTTGGAGTTAGGTGTAGCAAGTTGAGAAAGCGAGATAATGAATTTAAACTCTGCTCATTAATAATACAAATAACAAGTTAAAGGGGTGGCTCAAGGCTCAATCAATGAGATGAGGGGATTTCTTTGGTAGTTTGATTTCTCAATCACCCAAACATGAAGAGTCTCTTGCGCAATGTACCTTGGATCTAAGGCGCATTAAATAGAATTTACTAGTGCTTCTAATATGATTAAGTGTGAAGGAAAAGGGGATTGAGAATTGAAAACTTTGGGATAACACAGATTGCAATAGAAGGTTCTTGTTTAAGATAAGTAGAAATTACTACAGAATAAAAAATACTTCCCATGCCTGCACTCATATTTAAAAAATTCACATTAGGCTATTAAGTCATGTATTGAACAATTGAGGGGATAGTTTCATTACTATCTTGAGGCTCAAAATATTCATGAAATGAATAGTGGATTTGATGGCACTCACATTGATTAATATTTTCTTCAAACTTGTGGGTAATGTTAACACCCAGGTTGTTCCCTTTGACTCCCAAGGGAATACGGCCGGGGTAACCACTAACCAATCTTTGGATTACAGCTTCTAGCCAAACTGTAATCAGAGAGGGCTCTCTCTTTGAGGTTTGTCTATGTCTTTGTGAAAATTTTAGGCTAGTTATGAGTTCAGGGTTTGGTTTTATGTTTGGGTTGAGGGATATCTTTCTGTACCTAATGTGAAACCTTCAGATAGTTCTAATCCATTGGGCTATGGAGTCTGTGACTACAGGTTGTTTGAAATATTGAGTTGAGTTGCTGAAATTACAGGGCCATTTAAATACTTCATGAAACAAATTTGAAATTGTGATGGTGAAGTGTGTATTAACCAGTGGAAAGCAATTGAGAATTTTCCACTAAGCTGGGAGTGTGAGAAAGAGATATACTGCACAGGAAGCAGACTTGAATTTCCTGAAACAATAATCACTGTGAAAGATATAGTGTAGAGGTGCAGCAATTAAGAATTACACCTTTATAACTGTAACTGAAGAAAACATTTATAATAGCATAGATTGAGTCCAGGGTAATCTGTGATTAAATCCTAGAACTATTCTTTTTCCTTGCCATTAACTGTAAAACACAGAACATGAATGAGCTATGAGAAGATGACAAAACACATAACGAAGAGTTTAAAGAAAACTTATTGATTCATGAAATACGCAGGAATCCTGTAACATTCAGCTAAACACCACAATGCATCACATAACGCAGAGCTTTGGAAATTCCATCACTTTTGTATTAATAATCTGGAAGTTTACAGCATAAGAAATCTGGAAGAGAAATCAACAACAACCCCTGCAAACTTATGCGAGGGGGGAATATATACAAGCGGTCATACAAAATATCTGAGGCGTTGAGTCATCTGAGAAATAAATACATTCACCAACTTGTATAGAAAGCAGATAAGAAGTTATTACAGCTTTGAATATAACATAAATGCTTCTTTAATTCTGTCAGAAGACTTTTTGACCTTTGGAGGTCACTGAGTCGGTTGAACGCTCTGTTATAAATGATGAATGACGTGTCTTTGTAGCTCTGTCCTCCTGTAGCTTTTCGGCCCTGTCACCTGTGACTGTCACTGCTGCTTTGGTGGCTGAATAGTTTTGCTGAGTTGGCTCAGCCCATTCTTCTCCATGCATGCTGATTTTATCAAAATTTTCCTGTGCATGATAACTTGTATCTTTGATGAAAAACTTAGTGGATGGCTTCTTGTCTATAATATCATCTGTATCGCCTTAGTCCACCATTCCTATGTGGGAAATTGATGTCTCAGAATTGCCTCTAAAGTCTCATCTGCCTCTGTGTATTTGTAGAAGTTTTCGAGGCACTTCAAACAGATGTTTAATTTCATTCATTATAAAGAATAAGTTCTCTACCTTGTTGTAGAGACTTTGTCATGTTGCTGGTCCTGTTTCTTCTGAGGTACTGGGCCTTTCAATGATATGATTAGTAGAGAATGTATTGACCCTCTTGGGATAATGCTCATGTGAAAGTAGTCTCCCTGCGCTGTTCAGTAAGCTAGGAAGACCTTTGCCCTGTAGTGCTGTGAACTTGTCCATGAACTTATTCACCTCTGTCTGCATGTCCTAGTTTCTTCTTTCCAGCGTTTGTACCAGGCTTCTCAGTGTAAAGACCCTCTTTATCAGCTGGATAGTCTCAGTTCTGCTTGTGATTCCCATTGTCGCCATCTGAACACTTGTTCTGTTATTAAGCACATTAATAATTCTATTGGCAACCTCAGGCATATTGCCTAGAGATGCCCTTGATCTCTGGATTTCCCTCTGTGCTTTCCCTATGAGCTCTATTTGCTCATGAATGGTCTCAATATATTGCCATTGATCAGTTATGGATTGGCCAATGTTGGCCCATAGGACTGTCTTGAGCTCAGCTGTCACTTTGTCAAGTGTGAGCTCCTTCTCGAGCTCCTTTATTTTATCCTTAAGGGCCTTGATTTCCCTTCCTTTTTCTGCTACAGTCTGCTTGGATTTATCATATCTTTCATTGAGTTTGGCTAAACTCTCCCTGGCCTCATTTAGCTCTGCCATCTGGGCTTCCAGGGCTTGGATTTCATTCTTGAGCTTCTCCATGTCCAGGCTTGGAGCCTGCTCTATTGTTGGTGCAGTTGCTGATGTAGGCGGTGCTGTCTGTTCAGTAGGAGGAGTAGTAGTCTGAGGAGGTTCCTCTAGGTTAATTATTTCTGGAGGAGGCTGAGATGTTTGTCCTCCCTCCTTTTGTTGTAATGTTTCCTGCAGTGCAGCCTGTGCAGCCTCTGATTCTCCCAATTTTTCTTGTGTTTGGATCAGCTGTTTGTATAGGGACACCAACATAGCTGATGCATCTTGGTCATGTCTCAGCTGGGCAACTTCTTTAGTTTGTGGGTGAATGGTTGCTGGGACTTTCACCATCTTTCTTAATGCTACCATATCTGCATCTCTCAATTTCAACAATGTCTGCACAGCCTTGATGTCCTTGGGATCATGCCCAAGTTCTATGATTATCTCCTCCAAGGCTTTAATTCTGTTGTCCTTTGCTTGAGAGGATGCTCTCTCCAACTCCAGTTGGGCAACTGTATTATTTAGGCTATTTTCTAGCCTGTAGTTATCTAATGTCTTATCTGCCAAGGAGGCATACACCATCTCACCCGTTTGCTTATGCAATTCGATTTTGTCCATTGGGTGGATGTCCTTGGCAAGGACCTCAAGGTTGGTCCTTACGTAATCTGCAGCTGACTGCGGCTGCAACACTGCTGGCATAAAATGGCTCATGATCATCTTTCCCTCCTGGACATCAAATGCAGACATTAGTCTTTGCCGGTTAGTGGGAGCCATTTTCAACAAATGATTATATAGTTGTACTCTTATGGGCTCATTCCTCTTCTTTATGTCAATGAACTGCTGCTTGATGCCCACCTCAGCTCCT
Organism: Pinus tabuliformis; assembly: GCA_031772625.1. Lineage (NCBI taxonomy): Eukaryota > Viridiplantae > Streptophyta > Pinopsida > Pinales > Pinaceae > Pinus > Pinus tabuliformis. Next base: position 606,839,283 of record CM062812.1, read on the forward strand.
CTTTGCTGGCTTGAGGAGCTGACTTCTCCTCCCACTTTACTCTCTTGTTCCTACTGGAAGGAACTTGCAGATGCCTCCATACTAGGTGGGCCCATGCCCAAAGACTGCCCTATTGGCATTTCCTCCTCAGAAAGGGGATTCATTCTATGTCTTTTCTCCCCATGAGTTGTTGATGTTGTGAGGGGAGTCTTTCTGTCCCTCTTTCTACTGATATCTTCTTTCTGTGGGGTTTGAAGGACTGAGGCCTCCACTGTTGTCTCCTGCTTAGGAGGCACAATTTGTTGTGGCTGCTGCTCAATGGAAATTGGGGCTTGTGATATATTTTCTTGCTGCCCTGATTTCTCCTTTTCTTGTTGCTCCTCTTTTTGCTGCTGTACCTCCTGCTGCTGTACCTGTTGTTGTTGCACCCCTTCTTGCTGCACCTCTTCATTTGGTGGCTGCTCTGTCTCCATTTCTTTCTCTTTGCCTTTGATAGAGGTTTGATCAGTAGTTCTGGCTGCTTGCTGATGCGCTGTGGAGGATGAGGCAGCTGCTCCCCCTAGAGTGCTTGGAAGAGCAAATACCTATGAACAAAGCTCCAAGTCAGCCATCTTTTGGAGGTTTTTAACTGCTCTTTGATTTAAATCTTCTTGTGTGGCAGTCTCCTCTAAGGTTCCTCTCCTCCACTTAATTTGATTTGCATACTTTTCTATGTGAGGCAACCTTACATGGTCATAACCGGACATCCTATATTTGACCCTTCTTAAAGTTATGAAGTGATTGGGGTCATAAGGTTTCCAAAGGAAACTGGTCTGTAGGCCAAGGGATTCTAGCATTCTGTCTGCTTCTTGCCAACCTTCTTCCCTTTTGTTTTAGATGAAGTGGCCTAATTGGTTTCTTACCTTGAGCTGTGCCTTCTTGCCCTTGCCTGAGAAATGTAGCACATGAGCATTCCCAAACTGCCTGAAGTATTCAAGGGCAAACAATCTCATGGGCACATATCTGGGCAATCTGTATGGGGGCAACTCACACCCATAGATTCTAATGACTGTGTGGTGTTGGTAATAGTACCAATCCCCAATGCTGTATGCCTTGGATAGCTGAAGAATCCTCTGCATCTCATCGGTTAGTCTAGGAGGAGGTGAGCTCATGAGTAGAGACATGGCTGGGTGAATGAAGAGGTCTATAAATTCACAATAAGTATATGGAGAGCAAGATCTGCAGTGGAAGGCAGAGGACCAATAAACCACTGACCTTGGATTACCTTGTGCATCCATTCTCTTCATATCAAAGTGAAACTTCTCATGTTGATAATACAAGATTAAGTGATAGATGTAAGAGGTGTATCTGAACACCCTTTCTCTTGCCAAGTTCATTAGTTGCTCATGTATTTTATCAGATATGTAGGTGGCATAGTCATAGCAGATTGGAGATTTGCCAGGGGCAAACATGAGCATCATCACCAGCACAGTTTCATCAACAAACTCAATAGAATTGTAGCCCAGAATGGGACTGATCATATCTTCAAGGTCCCTGCCCAATTGGTTGAGGTAAACATGAGAAATGGGAGGGTACTTCACGGTGTCAGACCCAATGTACAACTGATTTAGTTTGGTGATCTGGGCATCTGTCAATTTGGCTCCTTGCTTTATCAGATCAGCCAGTGATAAAGGGACTAATTTCTTCTCAGTTTTGAAGTGCAGCATCTCTCTGATGGCTTCAGGGGTGACATAGAAAACAACTGAGCCTGAAGGGTCAATCACAGCCCTCTGAGTGGTGTCATAGGATTCAGCACATAGGTGGATTAGTTCAGGAAACTGGTTGACTTGAGGGAGCTTGAAGAGAGGGAGGAAAGAATCCCAAATTCCCAATACATCTGTTCCAGCCTCATGTTTAATTTTCAACTCATTCAGCAGGTAAATGTGGTACTTGCTGTGCATTAGCATTTCTTCTGATATCTGATAATCCAGGTCTGCTAATGGCTGCCAATCCAATTGTCTCTGAGGAGCATTTAAAGGAGCAATGTTCAAGGCTACAGGAGCTACTGGAGCATCCATGGTTACTTTAAAGCTCTGTTGGTATGTAAACTGGTGTTACTGTGCAGAGCAACACAAAAGAGTAATTCTTGAAAAGAGAGGTGATTTACTGAGGAACAGAGGATAAAATGGTAATGGCAGCAATTGAAATATTGCACAAGCGCTGATAGGGCGAATGCTTGGCCTTAAAAAACTCTTTTTCACAGTGAATTGGTGCAGTTTGGGTTCCCCGTTCACGATTGCGCGAACAAAATGCAGGTTTGTGAAAACTCGGGTAAACTAGGCTTAGCAGGTGAATTTTGACCTTACAGTTGTAAACGGAGACTAGGCATAGAGGATTTGCCGGTGAATTATGTGTTTTTTCAGTGTTTTACGTTATCCTTGGAGAATTATGGACAAACTTAGGCGCAGGGAGGATAATTCGAATAAATACCTGGTACACTACGGCAATGGTGACAAAGGCAGGTGGGTTTGGCGCGCCAACGGTCTCCGGGTCGAATTCAGCAGGTTGGTGAGAGCTTGGACGAAAAATGCATGCAGAAGAAACAACAGTCTTTTTTGCAAAACGTGCAAAAAACACGGTTTTTTGGCCAAAATATGGATTTTTTGGAACATTGGCCCCTTTTTTGGATGATGTTAGCATGACGTCATCAGGTGGGATCAAGGTCGGATGACGTCAGCATGACGTCATCAAGTGACGTGGCGGCTTAAGAGTGGTCCACGGGGATGGTGAGGTGGCGGACAGGTGGAGCAGATGGCGAACGGGGGCGCTGACGCGACGATGACGTAGCAGTGACGCTGGCCTAGCGGGTTAACGGAAACCGGAAGCGGTAAGCGGTTTGATATCTCACCGCCTTATATACAGAAGCTGAATTGTCAGAGGGGGCTCCGATACGATGTGAGGGTGACGCTTGGCAAAGATCTGACGTCACCCTCTGACAAATATTGGAAGCTATTCGTCGGACGTCGGAGCCGCTCCGATATTCATGTGGGCTGTCGGATGAAAAGGGCCCGATCCGACGGTCGACGGATCGTTAAGCTGCCAGGTCGATACGGATATTGGCGGGGAATAAAATAATATTTTCTTTGGTAAATGCGCCCGGTGGGGACCTTAGAACTTTGGCGGATTTGCATGATTTTTCAATGTATTTTGTAAAAACGCGCATAGCGCCCAAAACTTAGGATAAAAGGAAAAAGTGGGTTTTTTCATATATTTTTTCAAATGAAGCGGGTTAGGGGTGCAAATGGGGGTTTTTCACAAGGTTCTTTTAGCCAATGAAGGGGTTTAGATAACTTCTGAAGGGGGAAAAGGGGTAAGGTTTGGGTTCTTAAACTGACCAGATGTCAATTTAATCCCTGACGGTGAACATATGGCTATAATGCCAAGGGGAAGGGATATTTATAGAATGCTTGGGGTTTATACACCATAGTGTTTATAATAATAGGGAAAGGGTAATATAGGGGATTTAGATAATAAGAATTAGGGGTTAATATGAATGGAAGAAGTGAATGAGGGATAAAATCACTAAGTTTATATGAGAACAACTTAGCTTAGGGAGTAGATCAAAATGAAAAGAATTTTTAGATAAGAAATGTGGCTTTCAAAGGAATAAGAACCAACATAAAACCTTAACTTCTTTCATGAACACAACTGATGAAGGGATGTTAGTAATAAATGTGAAAAGGGGGGAAAAAGGAAGTTAGTCATGCTCCTTTGCTTTGATGTGTATTAGACCAGCAAGATTCATTTGAAAGAAATGCCATTTCTGCAGCCCCATCTGCCTACCCATCTACTTGCCGAGCATTTTTTGTTTCTTCTTGGAGGGTGCCCTTAGACTTGCAGACCCTTATGTGCCTTTTCTTTTCTTTTGGATTTTTCTTTTGACTTTCTATCTAAAGCTAGCCTTATTGCTTCCTAGGTCCCATATTAAGCAGTTGGAAACCTTACTTTCTCTACCTAGCTACTGGTGTGCCCAGATTACACAGTTTGGACAGACTTCTTTCTCTATTCTACAACAGAAAATTGAAACATGGCATGATCCAGATTAGGTTGTTGGACCACCCATCAAAACTTAATCAACATGAAGCTATATATACACTTTGTCTCCTTTTGGAAATATGGGATCTTTGTATCCCCAAAGCAGAGCATATTTGGAACTTTCTTTGCCAATCATGAAATATGAAACCTATTGGTATAGGTAGCTAACAGTGGCTCCACATGGGGATGGTTTTTCCATTTGAAAGACCAAGAACAGCAGGTCAGAATGCCTTGGCCCTTGACTTTTTTGTATCAAACCTTGGGGTATTGTTCTTTGAAATCTCAAAACTGTGCCCTTCCCATCTTGGTAGATCTCTGAACTTATTTGCCTTTTGCTGACAACTAATAAAACTTGAGAAACTGCATTTTTACATGTTAACAGAAAGTAAAACATACACCTGAATATGTACAGGGGAAACTTAGGCTGTATTTATGGATAGTAGTCAAAATAGTGCTTCAACATCCTGCCATTCACAGGACCTTCATCCAAATCAGTTTCAACAAGACTTTTAAGGAAGTAAGTATTGTTTCCTTGTACTGCTTGGACAACAAATGGTCCTCTCCAAAGGGAATCGAATTTTCCATGTTTTCCCTTATCTTCTCTTCTTGAATCCCACTTGAGGACCTTGTCACCAACGTTGAAATCTTCTACCTTGGTCCTTCTATCAAAAGCTTTCTTTAACTTTTCTTGTAAAACTTGAACTCTGCTGTAAACTTGGTCTCTAGTTTGCTGCAAACATATTATTTGATTGATCCTTCTTTGCACATCATTTGGTTCTGCCTGGCTTTCTTGAAGAAGTTTCATGACAGGGATCCCTAGTGATGAAGGAAATTTGGCTTCTAATCCATAAACTAACTCATATGGGCTGATCCCAATTGATCTTTTGGTTGTTAGTCTATCTGCCCATAGGGCATTGACAAGCTTCTTATGCCAATTCTTCTTATTTTCTTCCAACACCTTCTTTATGATGTTCACAAGGATTTTATTTGATGATTCAGCAAGGCCGTTTCCTTGGGGATAGTATGCAGTAGAATGGCCCAAGGTAATGTGAAATTTGTGGCAGAAATTCACCATCTTCTTAGATCTGAAGGCAGCAACATTGTCTGTTATTATCTTATCAGGACAACCAAATCTAGAAAGAATATTAGTCTCAAGGAACTGAATGATAGTGGAATCATTTGCTTGTCTACATGGAACTGCTTCAATCCACTTAGTAAAGTAATCTGTAGCTGTTAGAATCCATCTGTGCTGGCCTGAATATGAGGGATGAATTTCCCCAATGAAATCCAAGCCCCATTGCTAAAAAGGTCTCTTTGTTGCAATAGGCCTCAAAGGAAGTGGCAGTAACTTTCTCTTTCCCTCAAACACTTGACATTTATGACATGAGGTGGTGAATTTCTTGACATCAGAGAAAACAGTGGGCCAATAGTAACCAGCCCTCAGTATCTTATCCACAGTGGACTTCCAATACAAGTGTCCACCACAATCACCTGCATGAAATTCTTCCATGATTTTGTTAGTCTCATTCTCAATTAAGCAGTTCATCAATATACCCTCATGGTTTTTCCAAAGCAAATTGCCATCCATAACACAAAATCTTGAAGCTTTCATTTTTAGGAACCTACATTTAGTTCTGGACAATCCTGGGGGAGCACACAGGTTTTGTAGTACATAACAGATATCAGAATACCAAGGGGATTGTTCAAAGGCTACATTGATCTTTGGAGTCGCCAGCTCCGGTTCATTGTCCAGCTGGTTTATGTCTAAGGCTTGGAAGTTTGCTTCTGTCATTAATTTGGCCAAGCCTTGCCCTTTTATTAGTTTTGTTGGTTTTATCTCAATATCAAATTCCAAGATGTTGGCAATCCATTTTCCTCTTCTACCCTCTAAGTTTTCTTGAGTGAGAATGTCTTTTACAATGGGACTTGGCACATAAGCTATAACATGGGAATAAAGGATGTAAATCCTAAAGTCTTTAATGGCCTTGACCAAAGCATAAGCTTGTTTCTCCATGATTTGATATTTCAGAGGTGCATCTCTAAGAGCTCTACTAAAGAAAGCAATGGGTTTCTCATTTCCTTGGTCATCTTTCTGTAATAAAACAGCAACAATGGTATGCTGGGAGGCAAAAGAGAAAATGATAAATTCTCTGTCAAATTGAGGATTTGTTAAGACTGGGGTTTGGGTAAGGGCCAATTTTATACCTTCAAAGGCTTGATTTGCTTCAACTGTCCATTTCACTTTTGAATCCTTCTTTAGCATGTTATTTAGTAATCTAATCAATTCTGCTAAGTTTGGGATAAAACTTCTTAAGAAATTGATCTTCCCTAAGAAAGCCTGCAGTTCTTTGATGTTTCTTGGGTGGGGCATTTGTAGGATAGCTTGTATCCTGTCTGGGTCAATTCTTATGCCATCCTTTGAAATGATATGCCCTAACAGCTTACCTTCTTCCAAACCGAATAGAGACTTCTTGGGATTCAAGGAAATTCCATATTTCCTACAGGTTAAGAAGATCTGCCTTAAATGCTTCAAGTGTTCTTGGTCAGATTTTGAGAAAGGTGTAAGGTCATCCAAATAAATGATGAGAAAGTCATGAATCTCTTTGGCAAAAGCAATATCCATTGCCCTTTGAAATGTTGCCCCTGCATTTTTCAATCCGAAAGGCATTTTTACATATTTGAAAGTTCCCCATGGGGTTGTGAATGCAGTTTTGTCTTGATAATCAGGGTGCACTAGGATTTGATTAAAGCCTGAGAATCCATCAAGTAATGAGATCCTTGAGGCTCCTACCACTCTTTGGAGAATGTGATCCATCTTAGGTAAGGGATAGTTGTATTTGAGGGATACTTGGTTTAGATTTCTGAGATCAACACAAAGTCTTATTTCACCAGTTTTCTTTCTTGTGGGCACTAAATTTGAAATCCGATCAGAAAACCTGATTGGTGCTATGATACCAGCTTTAAACATTTTTTGTACCTCTTTCTCAATTGCAGGGAGAAGCATGGGGTTTATTATTCTCAAATTTTGCTTAAATGGCTTTTGATTTGGCTTGAAAGGGATGGTATGTTGGATAACAGAGGTGTCATAGGATTTTAAGTCCTCATAACTCCATGCAAAGACATCTTGGAACTCTTTGAAAAGGTCAATGTATTTAGGCTTCTGATCAGGAGGTAGGGATGCAGATAATTTTATTATCTTGGGTTTCTCAATGGTTCCAATGTTGCATTCTTCAATGGCAGAGTTAAGGGGCTGCATTTTTGGTTTTCTAGGGACATCATTTGAATCAAAAATATCCTCTAGTGGAGTTAGGCCTGTTGGAAGAAAATTGTCTTTCAATTGTATCACTTCAGCCTCAGCATCAGCCACTTCTTCACAACTAATTTGTTGAATTTCTTGTATGTTGGTGTTGTTGAAAATTGTTGGATGTAGGATTTGGTGAGCTGTCTTAGGTGATATTGGCTTGTTATTCTGTTCATTCTGTATTTGTGATTGACTTTCTCTATGAAGTATTTGTGATTGACTTGCTCTTTCAAGTATTTGTGATTGACTTTCTCCCTCAATGTCAATATTTAGTCCTGCAAATTCCTGTTGTAAGGTCAAGAAATTGTTTATTTGTTTATCATCTTCGAATACTTGCCAGTCCTTGACATTGTTTGGGACAGAAGGTCTGTGTTTTACCTCAGCTGTAAAGCAATGGTGGGGCTCAAAAGGTAGCTTGCAGGTACTTGCAAATGTGGCCAAACTATGAGCATAAAGATTATGGTCTCTAGAGATTTTGGTGATCTGGAATTCAGTGAAAGAGTTTAGTATTTCGGAAGCAGCAAATCTATAAGATCTCAGTCTTTTATCATTGGTGACAAAATTACCCTTTACTTGTTGGATAACTAGGTCTGAATCTCCTAGTATTGAAATTTTTATGGCTTGTAAGGATTTTACTAGCTTAAGGCCTAGCAAGAGAGCTTCATATTCTGCCATATTGTTGGTGCATCTGAAGTTTAACCTATAGGCTCGGCCTTCTGCATGACTGTTTTGTTTATTATGTATCCAAACTCCAGCTCCTGCCCCTAATTTGTTGACTGACCCATCAAATTCAAGGAACCATAAGACCTCTTGTTCTAGGGGAGACCTAATAACTTCTCTGTGATCTGGGATTGTGAGTTGAAGTTCTGGTTCTTCATTTAGTTTGTCTTTTAGGACAGCCTCATCACTTGATTGGATCAGCTTTATTTCTAGGGCAGCAGCTTGTTCATTAATGTCCTGATCTTGTTTGAGTGTTTTGGTTTCATGCTCATTTATAAGACTTGAATTATCATTGAAGAGAATATATGAATCTATATCAGAATGAACAGCATATATGAGAAAATTTTGAGGTTTTTCTTCACTGCTGACCATGTATTTCATAAGTGACTCTCTATATAACCTCTTGGGTTGACCAAAGACCGAGATGGTTGCATACAACATGTCTAGTTGTAGGGAACCTTGGATTTTAGCCCCCCATGACCTTGATAACAGCATCCCATATTTGGGTGGGATATCAGCAACTACAACATCCATCAAGATTGTTTTATTGGGATATTGGACGAGTGAGACACAAAGGTCTTTTATGAGACCTAAACACTTAACTTGGCTGGAGTCAAATGAGAATAGGTCCTTGTATGGTCTTGTAATATCTAGGTTCAATCTCTCCATGACTGATTTAGGCATCAATTTGTGAGAGGCACCTGAGTCAAACATTGCGTTGTGTAGTATCTTGTCATGAACATGCAGGCTGACATAGAAAGGTAAGATACCTGTGACTGCTGTTTTTCCATCAACTTCTGGACCGAACAGTAATTCTGGGGTGTCATCCAACACATTGAAATTATCTTTATTACGAGTAATTTGAAGGGACTTCTTGATTTGTTGTCTATAAATGTCATGCTTGGCTAGTTCTGAAAGAGGAATAGCTACTTTTAGTTTTCCAATTTCAGCTTCTAAGTGAAAGGGTCTTTCAGATGGTATCTTGGTGTTGTAGGTGACAGCCTTTTCCTTATTTACTAAGTCTTCTTCTTGTTTCTTTTCTTGATCTGGAAGCTTGTCCTTCTTCCTCATTTCTTGAGGAGTTTTACTTGGGTTGTGTTTGAAGGGTGTTGTATCTGCTGGTTGCTGTTTTGAGGGGGATGTTTGGGTTACTTCTTCAACTGTTACCTCATCTGTACTTGGACCAGTTTTGTCCCTTGGTTCTGTGACAATAGCTTCCTTAGGCTGCTGGCTATCCTTTGTTTTTTCAGGCTGTGTTACATTTATAGTTCTGCTTCTTAGCTTGTATTGCTTATGAACTTCATAAACAGCTGTGTCATATCCTTGTTTAAAGTCAAATGACTCACCTGACCTGGTTTGGAATTGCTGAATGTCATCATCTTTATGATCCTCTTGACTCAAGAAAACTTGCTGCTCATCATTCAGGCCCATTAGGTTAATGTGGGTGTCATCTGTTTGCTCATTTGAAGTGGATGCCTCAGTATAGTTTTCCTGGAAAGGAGGCCTTATGTCTGGATCAGAACCGGTTTTGCCAGTGTTTGGGTTTTGATTTCTCCTAAAATTTGGATTCCTGATAGGGTTATTTTGTGGTGCTTCCCATGATGACTTTCTCTCAACTGATTCTACTCTATCACCCAATCTCTTCATACCAGTGAGTATTGCATCCAGTTTTTGATCAAAGGCTGAGGGTTCTTCTTTAAAGGTGGTTCTCTTTTCCAATCTTGCCCTGTTTATTTTGGCAATCAGGTTAGCCTCTACTGTGACAGCAACCTTTTGGGCATCTTCAAGGGTTTCAAGGGCTCTTTCCTTCAACTGATATGCCATATCAGGGTCAAAACCATCCGGAAATTTGTACAAGGCTAAATCAGGAGGCGGTCTTAAATTCTGTGGTATTGCGTTATATACATTATTGAATCTTGCACAATACTCCAAAACAGTCTCTTGAGGACCTCGTTTGATTGTGTCATATTCACCAAGTATGTGCAAGGGATCTTTCTTTTTCTCCCATCTGTTAGTAAAGGCTTGATAAAGCTCATCAGGGGTTGTGATGGTATTTGCAGCCAGTGATCTAAACTAAGTTCTTACATCCCCTGTGAGACTCTGAACAAAGATTCTCATTCTCACATTGTCATCATCTATTTCATAGTTCTCAAAATGGTCTTGCATCCTTCTGGCATGCTGAATTGCTGTGAAAGGGCCAGTGGAGTCAAAATATGAGATCTTGGATTGGTAGTCCTGGGGTAGAGCTGCAGCATTGGCAGGCAACTGCAGGGGTGCATATCTATTAGCCATATTTGCAGGATTTATAGGATTAACAGGGATAACTGGGATAGCATGAACAACTGGTACAACAGGGGGATTGGGAACGGTAGAAACTAGAGTATTGGTCAAGGGAATATGTGCAGTGGATGGAGGTGTGAAAGAAGGGCTTTGAGATGTGGATGGTGAACTGGGGGAATCAAGGGTAGACCGAAATAGAACCTTGATTGGAGTTGGAACAGGGTTTGGATAAGCTGTCTCAGGACTTGAATCAGCAAGAGTTTCCTGTCCCTGCTGCTTCCTAATGATCTTAGGGATTGTATTAGGATTTTCAAAAACAGTTGGAGGATTTGGGTCAGGATTTGACCTTGTATATCGTGGATTCTTCTTGGGAGCCAGCTTCTGAACTGTGTTTCAGTATGTTTTTTGGAATATTTTTGTGTCTACAAGGGCCAGACAAGATTTTGGAGTGACTGTGTATATCTTAAAGCTAGCATGAGAAATTATTTGCAAGCAGCTGTAAGAAATATACAGAGATTAGAAAATCCTGAGGAAGTTCCCCAATGGAGTCGCCAATTATGTTAACACCCAGGTTGTTCCCTTTGACTCCCAAGGGAATACGACTAGGGTAACCACTAACTAATCTTTGGATTACAGCTACTAGCCAAACTGTAATCAGAGAGGGCTCTCTCTTTGAGTTTTGTCTATGTCTTTGTAAAAATTTTAGGCTAGTTATGAGTTCAGGGTTTGGTTTTATGTTTGGGTTGAGGGATATCTTTCTGTACCTAATGTGAAACCTTCAGATAGTTCTAATCCATTGGGCTATGGAGTCTGTGACTACAGGTTGTTTGAAATATTGAGTTGAGTTGCTGAAATTACAGGGCCATTTAAATACTTCATGAAACAAATTTGAAATTGTGATGGTGAAGTGTGTATTAACCAGTGGAAAGCAATTGAGAATTTTCCACTAAGCTGGGAGTGTGAGAAAGAGATATACTGCACAGGAAGCAGACTTGAATTTCCTGAAACAATAATCACTGTGAAAGATATAGTGTAGAGGTGCAGCAATTAAGAATTACACCTTTATAACTGTAACTGAAGAAAACATTTGTAATAGCATAGATTGAGTCCCGGGTAATCTGTGATTAAATCCTAGAACTATTCTTTTTCCTTGCCATTAACTGTTAAAAACAAAACATGAATGAGCTATGAGAAGATGACAAAACACATAACGAAGAGTTTAAAGAAAACTTATTGATTCATGAAATACGCAGGAATCCTGTAACATTCAGCTAAACACCACAATGCATCACATAACGCAGAGCTTTGGAAATTCCATCACTTTTGTATTAATAATCTGGAAGTTTATAGCATAAGAAATCTGGAAGAGAAATCAACAACAGCCCCTGCAAACTTATGCGAGGGGGGAATATATACAAGCGGTCATACAAAATATCTGAGGCGTTGAGTCATCTGAGAAATAAATACATTCACCAACTTGTATAGAAAGCAGATAAGAAGTTATTACAGCTTTGAATATAACATAAATGCTTCTTTAAGTCTGTCAGAAGACTTTTTGACCTTTGGAGGTCACTGAGTCGGTTGAACGCTCTGTTATAAATGATGAATGACGTGTCTTTGTAGCTCTGTCCTCCTGTAGCTTTTCGACCCTGTCACCTGTGATTGTCACTGCTGCTTTGGTGGCTGAATAGTTTTGCTGAGTTGGATCAGCCCATTCTTCTCCATGCATGCTGATTTTATCAAAATTTTCCTATGCATGATAACTTGTATCTTTGATGAAAAACTTAGTGGATGGCTTCTTGTCTATAATATCATCTATATCACCTTAGTCCACCATTCTTGTGTGGGCAATTGATGTCTCAGAATTTCCTCTAAAGTCTCATCTGCCTCTATGTATTTGTAGAAGTTTGGAGGCACTTCAAACAGATGTTTAATTTCATTCATTATAAAGAATAAGTTCTCTACCCTGTTGTAGAGACTTTGTCCAGTTGCTGGTCCTGTTTCTTCTGAGGTACTGGGCCTTTCAGTGATCTGATTAGTAGCGAATGTATTGACCCTCTTGGCATAATGCTCATGTGAAAGTAGTCTCCCTGCGCTGTTCAGTAAGCTAGGAAGACCTTTGCCCTGTAGTGCTGTGAACTTGTCCATGAACTTATTCACCTCTATCTGCATGTCCTGGTTTCTTCTTTCCAGCATTTGTACCAGGCTTCTCAGTGTAAGGACCCTCTTTATCAGCTGGATAGTCTCAGTTCTGCTTGTGATTCCCATTTTCGCCAGCTGAGCACTTGTTCTGTTATTAAGCACATTAATCATTCTATTGGCAACCTCAGGCATATTGCATAGAGATGCCCTTGATCTCTGGATTCCCCTCTGTGCTTTCCCTATGAGCTCTATTTGCTCATGAATGGTCTCAATGTATTTCCATTGATCAGTTATGGATTGGCCAATGTTGGCCCATAGGACTATCTTGAGCTCAGCTGTCACTTTGTCAAGTGTGAGCTCCTTCTCGAGCTCCTTTATTTTATCCTTAAGGGCCTTGATTTCCCTTCCTTTTTCTGCTACAGTCTGCTTGGATTTATCATATATTTCATTGAGTTTGGCTAAACTCTCCCTGGCCTCATTTAGCTCTGCCATTTGGACTTCCAGGGCTTGGATTTCATTCTTGAGCTTCTGCATGTCCAGGCTTGGAGCCTGCTCTGTTGTTGGTGCAGTTGCTGATGTAGGCGGTGCTGTCTATTCAGTAGGAGGAGCAGTAGTCTGAGGAGGTTCCTCCAGGTTAATTATTTCTGGAGGAGGCTGAGATGTTTGTCCTCCCTCCTTTTGTTGTAATGCTGCCTGCAGTGCAGCCTGTGCAGCCTCTGATTCTCCCAATTTTTCTTGTGTTTGGATCAGCTGTTTGTATAGGGACACCAGCATAGCTGATGCATCTTGGTCATGTCTCAGCTGGGCAACTTCTTCAGTTAGTGGGTGAATGGTTGCTGGGACTTTCACCATCTTTCTTAATGCTGCCATATCTGCATCTCTCAATTTCAACAATGCATGCACAACCTTGATGTCCTTGGGATCATGCCCAAGTTCTATGATTATCTCCTCCAAGGATTTAATTTTTTTGTCCTTTGCTTGAGAGGATGCTCTCTCCAACTCCAGTTGGGTAGCTGTATTATTTAGGCTATTTTCTAGCCTATAGTTATCTAATGTCTTATCTGCCAAGGAGGCATACACCATCTCACCCGTTTGCTTATGCAATTTGATTTTGTCCATTGGGTGGATGTCCTTGGCAAGGACCTCAAGGTTGGTCCTTATGTAATCTGCAGCTGACTGCGGCTGCAACACTGTTGGCATAAAATGGCTCATGATCATCTTGCCCTCCTGGACATCAAATGCAGACATTAGTCTTTGCTGGTTAGTGGGAGCCATTTTCAACAAATGATTATATAGTTGTACTCTTATGGGATCATTCCTCTTCTTTATGTCAATGAACTGCTGCTTGATGCCCACCTCAACTCCTCTTTGCTGGCTTGAGGAGCTGACTTCTCCTCCCATTGTCCTCTCTTGTTCCTGCTGGAAGGAACTTGTAGATGCCTCCATACTAGGTGGGCCCATGCCCAAAGACTGCCCTATTGGCATTTCCTCCTCAGAAAGGGGATTCATTCTATGTATTTTCTCCCCATGAGTTGTTGATGTTGTGAGGGGAGTCTCTCTATCCCTCTTTCTACTGATATCTTCTTTTTGTGGGGTTTGAAGGACTGAGGCCTCCACTGTTGTCTCCTGCTTAGGAGGCACAATTTGTTGTGGCTGCTGCTCACTGGAAATTGGGGCCTGTGATATATTTTCTTGCTGCCCTGATTTCTCCTTTTCTTGCTGCTCCTCTTCTTGCTGCACCTCTTCATTTGGTGGCTGCTCTGTCTCCATTTCTTTCTCTTTGCCTTTGCTAGAGGTTTGATCAGTAGTTCTGGCTGCTTGTTGATGCGCTGTGGAGGATGAGGTAGCTTCTCCCCCTAGAGTGCTTGGAAGAGCAAATACCTGTGAACAAAGCTCCAAGTCAGCCATCTTTTGGAGGTTTTTAACTGCTCTTTGATTTAAATATTCTTGTGTGGCAGCCTCCTCTAAGGTTCCTCTCCTCCACTTAATTTGATTTGCATACTTTTCTATGTGAGGCAACCTTACATGGTCATAACCGAACAACCTATATTTGACCCTTCTTAAAGTTATGAAGTGATTGGGGTCATAAGGTTTCCAAAGGAAACTGGTCTGTAGGCCAAGGGATTCTAGCATTCTGTCTGCTTCTTGCCAACCTTCTTCCCTTTTGTTGTAGATGAAGTGGCCTAATTGGTTTCTTACCTTGAGCTCTGCCTTCTTGCCCTTGCCTGAGAAATGTAGCACATCAGCATTCCCAAACTTCTTGACGTATTCAAGGGCAAACAATCTCATGGGCACATATCTGGGCAATCTGTATGGGGGCAACTCACACCCATAGATTCTAATGACTGTGTGGTGTTGGTAATAGTACCAATCCCCAATGTTGTATGCCTTGGACAGCTGAAGAATCCTCCGCATCTCATCGGTTAGTCTAGGAGGAGGTGAGCTCATGAGTAGAGACATGGCTGGGTGAATGAAGAGGTCTATAAACTCACAATAAGTATATGGAGAGCAAGATCTGCAGTGGAAGGCAGAGGACCAATAAACCACTGACCTTGGATTGCCTTGTGCATCCATTCTCTTCATAGCAAAGTGAAACTTCTCATGTTGATAATACAAGATTAAGTGATAGATGTAAGAGGTGTATCTAAACACCCTTTCTCTTTCCAAGTTCATTAAATGCTCATGTATTTTATCAGATATATAGGTGGCATAGTCATAGCAGATTGGAGATTTTCCAGGGGCAAACATGAGCATCATCACCAGCACAGTTTCATCAACAAATGCAATAGAATTGTAGCCCAGAATGGGACTGATCATATCTACAAGGTCCCTACCTAATTGGTTGAGGTAAACATGAGAAATGGGAGGGTACTTCACGGTGTCAGACCCAATGTACAACTGATTTATTTTGGTGATCTGGGCATCTGTCAATTTGGCTCCTTGTTTTATCAGATCAGCCAATGATAAAGGGACTAATTTCTTCTCAGTTTTGAAGTGCAGCATCTCTCTGATGGCTTCAGGGGTGACATAGAAAACAACTGAGCCTGAAGGGTCAATCACAGCCCTCTGAGTGGCATCATAGGATTCAGCACATAGGTGGATTAGTTCAGGAAACTGGTTGACCTGAGGGAGCTTGAAGAGAGGGAGGAAAGAATCCCAAATTCCCAATACATCTGTTCCAGCCTCATGTTTAATTTTCAACTCATTCAGCAGGTAAATGTGGTACTTGTTGTGCATTAGCATTTCTTTTGATATCTAATAATCCAGGTCTGCTAATGGCTGCCAATCCAATTGTCTCTGAGGAGAATTTAAAGGAGCAATGTTCAAGGCTACAGGAGCTACTGGAGCATCCATGGTTACTTTAAAGCTCTGTTGGTATGTAAACTGGTGTTACTGTGCAGAGCAACACAGAAGAGTAATTCTTGAAAAGAGAGGTGATTTACTGGGGAACATAGGATAAAATGGTAATGGCAGCAATTGAAATACTGCACAAGCGCTGATAGGGCGAATGCTTGGCCTTAAAAAACTCTTTTTCACAGCGAATTGGTGCAGTTTGGGTTCCCCGTTCACGATTGCGCGAACAGAATGCAGGTTTGTGAAAACTCGGGTAAACTAGGCTTAGCAGGTGAATTTTGACCTTACAGTTGTAAACGGAGACTAGGCACAGAGGATTTGCCGGTGAATTATGTGTTTTTTCAGTGTTTTACATTATCCTTGGAGAATTATGGACAAACTTAGGCGCAGGGAGGATAATTCAAATAAATACCTGGTACACTGCGGCAATGGTGACAAAGGCAGGTGGGTTTGGCGCACCAACGGTCTTCAGGTCGAATTCAGCAGGTTGGTGAGAGCTTGGACGTAAAATGCATGCAGAAGAAAAGATAGTCGTTTTTGCAAAAAGTGCAAAAAACACGGTTTTTTGGCCAAAATATGGATTTTTTGGAACATTGGCGCCTTTTTTGGATGACGTTAGCATGACGTCATTAGGTGGGGTCAAGGTCGGATGACGTCAGCATGAAGTCATCAAGTGATGTGGCGGCTTAAGATTGGTCCACGGGGATGGTGAGGTGGTGGACAGGTGGAGCAGATGGCGAATGGGGGCAATGACGCAGTGATGACGTGGCAGTGACGCTGGCCTAGCGGGTTAACGGAAACCGGAAGCGGTAAGTGGTTTGATATTGCACCGCATTATATACGGAAGCTGAATTGTCAGAGGGGGCTCCGATACGATGTGGGGGTGACGCGTGGCAGAGGCCTGACGTCACCCTCTGACAAATATCGGAAGCTATTCTTCGGACGTCGGAGCCGCTCCGATATTCATGTGGGCCGTCGGATGAAAAGGGCCCGATCCGACGGTCGACGGATCGTTAAGCTGCCAGGTCGATACGGATATTGGCGGGGAATAAAATAATATTTTCTTTGGTAAATGTGCTCGGTGGAGACCTTAGAACTTTGGCGGATTTGCATGATTTTTCAATGTATTTTGTAAAAAAGCGCATAGCGCCCAGAACTTAGGATAAAAGGAAAAAGTGGGTTTTTTCATATATTTTTTTAAATGAAGCGGGTTAGGGGTGCAAATGGGGGTTTTTCACAAGGTTCTTTTAGCCAATGAAGGGGTTTAGATAACTTCTGAAGGGGGAAAAATGGGTAAGGTTTGGGTTCTTAAACTGACCAGATGTCAATTTAATCCCTGACGGTGAACATATGGCTATAATGCCAAGGGGAAGGGATATTTATAGAATGCTTGGGGTTTATACACCAAAGTGTTTATAATAATAGGGAAAGGGTAATATAGGGGATTTAGATAATAAGAATTAGGGGTTAATATGAACGGAAGAAGTGAATGAGGGATAAAATCACTAAGTTTATATGAGAAGAACTTAGCTTAGTGAGTAGATCAAAATGAAAAGAATTTTTAGACAAGAAATGTGGCTTTCAAAGGAATAAGAACCAACATAAAACCTTAACTTCTTTCATGAACACAACTGATGAAGGGATGTTAGTAATAAATGTGAAAATGGGGGAAAAAGGAAGTTAGTCATGCTCCTTTGCTTTGCTGTGTATTAGACCAGCAAGATTCATTTGAAAGAAATGCCATTTCTGCAACCCCATCTGCCTACCCATCTACTTGCCTAACATTTTTTGTTTCTTCTTGGAGGGTGCACTTAGACTTGCAGACCCTTATGTGCCTTTTCTTTTCTTTTGGCTTTTTCTTTTGACTTTCTATCTAAAGCCAACCTTATTGCTTCCTAGGTCCCATATTAAGCAGTTGGAAACCTTACTTTCTCTACATAGCTACTGGTGTGCCCAGATTACACAGTTTGGACAGACTTCTTTCTCTATTCTACAACAGAAAATTGAAACATGGCATGATCCAGATTAGGCTGTTGGACCACCCATCAAAACTTAATCAACATGAAGCTATATACACACTTTGTATCCTTTTGGAAATATGGGATCTTTATATCCCCAAAGCAGAGCATATTTGGAACTTTCTTTGCCAATCATGAAATATGAAACCTATTGGTATAGGTAGCTAACAGGTAAGTAGAAAAAGTTCAACCTACCGTGGATTCTACCAAAGCATGGTCAAATTATTAGTCATCCTTGATCTTAGTCAATGTAGTGAGGCCCCTCGACGTACTGTGGCATGGATTGTTTAAAATATGACCTCCAACTAGCTGACCACAGATCTATTCAAATTTGAATCCCTTGTGGGCCCAAATCCTTATGCATCAATTTAGAATAGATCCATGTTCGCTGAGTTCTTTGTCATAGTTTAGCATTCAGAAATCCCACATTCATTTTTGGGATTAAAGAGTGCAAGTTCATCATTGTTGAACACGATGAGAAATTTGAAGTGTGGGCATGTGAACCCCAGTTAAATAAAAATTTTGCAACATGGAATAAGGATATGGATGGCATTTGGAGTAGAATTGTGGGAAGAGCTAGGATGAAAGACAAGAAACTGACCCCCAATTTCCATTGCATCAAGTGGTATCAGAGCTTGTGCACTCACTAGAGAAAGAAGTCTAGACAATATTTGTTCACTCTTAAAGAGGAATATTAGAGTGTGATCTTTGCATCCCTTGAATAAGAATTTTGGAAAATAAGAGTTTAGTGGAGAAGTTGAAGTAGATCGAAAGGTGAATCAAAACTCATAGCAAATACATAGGAGATTGAAGAATATTAATTAAGGAGGAAAGATCAACTATAAAGAAGAAAGAAGTATTTATTGTGAAGTTAATGCAGAGTAGAAGACTAGAAGTAGACAAAGAGCACTTTCCAAAAGAAAAATTGAGGATATTGGGATACTGAAATCTCAAACTTGGAGAATAGGTCATATAAATCTAGGTTTTTAGTTTTTATTTAGTCAGTAAGGGGACTAACAAACTGTAGGTAGTATCCTATACAAACAAAAATGTTGTAAATGTGAAGATTGTTTATATAGAGGTAGAGAACTGTTGTAGAGAACCTTGTAGTAGAGAGGCCGCATAAAGAAAGGAGAATTCTAGTGAGGTTAGGAAGAAGAAGGGTACAAAGGAAGTCCTCAAGGAGGAGAAAACAAGAGGAGTTCGTAGGAGGTGAGTAGCGTGCAACAACTATAACTGTGGACAAAGTGTTGTGGCATTTTTCCTTAGGTCCCACATTTGTCTTTTGTCTTCTTCCCTCTCTTGTAGAAATTGTAGCAATATGCTAATTTCTTTCTTAGTTTCACAATCTCTTGGTCAAAATATTCTTGACTCGTTCTCCCTCTTATGCCATCTTCTTTGGCATTTTTCTCTCCTCTACTATGACTAGCACTCGAACCTTTATCGTGACCAACAATGGTATTTTTGTTCTCTTTCTCCATGAGTTTCTCCATTCTCATTCTAATCTACAACCTGTCCCTATAAGAAGCTTCAACTCAATTATTAAGTAAACACCTCACCCTAGCTATTGGTGTTTCATTGGTTCTCTTCATTGGAACATCTTTATCACTTCTTTCTCTTGTACATTTCTATATCCTGCTCCCAACCTAAAATATCTTTCTCGGGAGCATCTCTTGCTTCAAATACTAGCTTACATAGAGCATGACCCTTTATGGTATGGACTAGTTTGAATTCTAGATGATATTCTTGTAAGCAGGTCATCCAATTAGCTCTTTTCTCACCCATCTCCTGCTGCACGAAGAGTATTCTCACCACTGGATGAGGTACACATATGATCATGTGATCTTTTAAAAGATAGGGCTTTAAATACTTAACTGGATTGTATACAACATATGCTTATTTTTCCAAGATAGGGTAATTTAATTTTGGCCCCTTTATACTGCTGCTCATGAAATAAATAGGTCGTTCATTTCCTTTAGTACCATTTTGAGTCAATATGGCTGCAATTGATGAATATGAAGAAAAGGTATAAACCAAGAAATCTTTGCCATAATTGGGACTGAATAATATGGGTGCATTAGCAATAGCCTACTTAATTTGAGTGAAAGTGTCATTTTCCCATCTATCCCATTTGTATGTTTCATCCTTCCTAATCATCTCCTATATAGGTTTTACCATTTGGGCATAATCATAGATGAATTTTCTCAAGAAATTGATACTTCCTACGAAAGGATACATAACCTTCTTATTCATTGGAAATGAGATTTGTGTGATGGCTTTGACCCTATCAAGATCGATTTTAATTCCTCCCTTTGCAATGATGTGCCATAAGAGAACCCCTTTTGATACACAAAAAATGTTTTTTTTGGGATTAAGAGAAATATTATAATTTCGACATCGCTCAAATATTTGTTTCAAATGATGTACGTGTGATATTCTCTTTTAAAACACAGTAACATCATACAAATAAGCAACTATTCTTTGACCAATAAGGCCACGAAAAGTGATGTCCATTGCTATTTGAAATGTAACATAGACATTGATATGCCCAAATGGAATTCTCTTGAAAGAAAATGTTCCCCATTTGGTATTGAAGGTAGTATTCAATTGATTAGGTTCTGCTACTAGCACTTGATTGTAACCAGAGAAACCATCTAGTAGTGAGAACATTTCAGACCCAGATACTGTTTGGAGGATATGTTCCATGGGTTGCACTGGATAATTGTCTTTATAAAATGACCGATCGAGATGATAGAAATATACACTTAGCCTTATTTCACCTCACTTTTTCCGACTAGGATCAAGTTTAAAACCGAAGTGGAGTGTCAGAACTTAAAAATGATCCGAGCATCCAACAACTTTCTCAAATAATTTTGGATGAGGGGTTCCAGGGTTGGATGAACTTTATATAGTTTCTGCTAAAAGGCTTTTACCCCTTATTTTATTATAATAACATGTTAGATAATACGTGTATCATATGTCTATGCAAATAACTCATGACACTATTTGAATAAGCATATAAACTCCTATCATTCCCATGGAGAACAAAATGTACCGAGGTTTACATACCTTAGATCTTATTGAGTTCCTAAATTGACTTGTTCAGATGATAACGTTGAACTCTAAGTCTTTATGTTGGTTGGTCCTCTAAATTGTTTCTGCAGGTCATATAACTTCTGTGGGGACACCACAACTTTTGGCATAGTGTTTCCTTTTGTTGCAACCAAACTGAGAGTCTAGAGAACCTCTACCCTTCACTTGAGAGACAACCACTCTACTCTTTGAGTGCTCATAATTGACAACATGTTCCTCCTTGTCAATCTTTCGGTGACCTTATCCTCCTTTTTTGCATTGACCATCATTGGTACCATCTCCTCCATAAACTGTCATCTAAAGGTTGTCACTCCCTAGATCCAAAAGTCCTCTATGCTTTCTTATGATGTGTCCCCCCTTCTCTTTGAATCCAATATTTTTTTCGTTCTCTCACCTTGACTCCTACTATGTTGTGGGATCACCGCCCTAAAGGAAACTTAGCACCATCTTCATCATCATCATGGTTGTAACTTTTATGGTGGTGGCATATTGTCATGTCAGTTTCCTAATCACAACTCCCTCCACCAATGGATCCATCATTCCCCACAACTCGAGAAAATGTTCCACATTTATAATCATTTCAATTCACATTCACAACCACAAAATATACCAGTTGACCATGCTACCATTAAATGAGAACTCTCCACAATTCCCAAGCAAGCTCTTCCACTGCAACTCTAAACTTGTGTCCTAATTCTCTGCAAATCCCATCTCATTCTACATTACAAGATTATCATTCTTAAATATTTACAAAGGGTTTTTTTATCAAAATGGGTTGTCACAAACCCTATCCCCCTTGGAGGAACACCTTCCTCAGTGTTATTTACCCTAACATGGTCATAAAAATCATAGATGCTCACATACCTCTTGGCATCCCATTTTGATAAAAATCCCCTTTGTAAATCCCATTTTTTATGACCATGTTCGGGTAAAGAACACTGAGGTAGGTGTTCCTCCAAGGGGGGAAGGGTTTGCGACAACCCATTTTGATAAAAATCCACTTTGTAAATATTCAAGAATGATAATCTTGTAATGAAATTGTAAAATGAGATGGGATATGCAGAGAATTTTTAAAATGAGATGGGATTTGCAAAGAATTTTTAAAATGAGATGGGATCCATATATATATTTCAAAACATTATTTTTTTTAATTAAATTAATTTTCAAGTTCTTATTCTATATATAATATGCTCTTGAAATTTCATTTTTGCAATGATTTGGGAAGTGTAAATTATTAACTTATAGAACATATCCATGAGTTAGTCACAACCAACTAATTTCTTCTATTTTTAAATAGACAATTTAATTCACCACATTATGTAATGCTCACATAAATTAAAGAAAAGTGAAAATAAAAGTATCAAAATTAATCAAATTATCTTTAAAACTTACATTTAGTAATGAACACTTCCATAAAATCAGCAATATCAAAACTCTAACTCAAGCAAGTTAAATATGAATTTTTCCCATAAACAACCCTGCTTAACTTATTATCCCATTCACAAATGCTAAAAAAATATTGCATATCTTATAAACTATTAAATAAAAATACCATGTACTCTTTTATGTCTTATTATTTCATTTTTTAATAATTAATTTATTTAACAAACTACCCAAAAAATTTACTCATAAGATTTAGAGTCTAATGTCGCCTATTCAAATACATCATCCTTTGACTGCCTCGACTCATAGTAATAACTGCAAATGCTAGAGGATTGAAAGGACCTACAACACCTTACTTATCCAATTTTCTAATAAATAAAAGGAAAAGCGAGTTGTACACCACTAAAAAAAATTCAAGTTTTCCCATCCATCTAGACCTTATATATATATAGATAAGAGCTGCAAGGGTGAGCTTTTGCTTGACACAGAAATGTCCAAATCATCTGACTGAATAGTTGGAAAATTTTAAGGTTAAGGTTTTGAATATATTTTTGGGAGAATACTGGAGGTGCGTGAGTTCATCAAACAATCCATTGCATCCCTATTGAAATCCCAGGCGCCATATCACAGAGATAGCATTCACTGCATTTCCATTCACGCCAAATCTACCACGATGTATGTATGCTTCTAAATGTTTGGGTGTGCTCTTAAATGGAGAACCATGTTTACCAGCCCGTCAACACGTCACATCCATGGATGCCCCATAGCATGTTTATGTATGGTGAATGATCGTATTATTTGTTGCCGTGTAGTGTTGGCCAACAACAATTATGTTTGACACTTCCAAGAATAGCACCGCACTCAGAATTTTGCCATGAAAGACGTGAAAGATTGAATCAAGCATCAAATTAGTCACCCATTTATAAAGTTCAGGTTCTCATTTTCTCTATGCTAAAGACTTCGACTGCCTATCATCAAATATGAAATCATGGTGGGATAATGGCACTCCCTTCTTTTTTCAATAGGTGGGAAAGTCAAACATGAAAGTGAATATTCTTAATTTTAAAAAAAAATTGAGTTTTTTAATGATCATTCAGACCAAATCTAATTTACATATATTTTAATAATTTATTTTTATTAGTTATTTTTTTATGTGTTAGTTATAACTTATTTATAAATTTCAAAGTGTGTTACATCAAGTGAGTAGATTTTCAAGCTTTATCATTTGTGTATTTTCAAGCTATATCATTTGTGCAAATTTTGAGCCTAGACATATCCCCATCATCAATATCTACATTTTTATTGTATATTTTTGTTACATATGATTTGTAATTTCGAAGTATAATTTTTAAAATTTATTTATTTATTTATTTATTTTTAATAGTAATGAGAATTTTGGGAGAATCAATAACTTTGATAGATCAATTGTAGATACATTTATTTCATAATTGCCATTAGCAAGTCGGATACATGTCTTAGGAAACTTGAACCCACCCAACTAGGGAAACAAATTGTTCACCAAACCACTTGAGCTAATATGCTCTGATGGTAAGCTAATTTTATTAATCGATGTTTTTGGTGCAATCAACATTGGTATTAGGAATACGAATATAATTAAACTACAAAAGAAGAAGACAACTAATTTGAAAGAAGACAGTCGTAAGTTGCAACCATGTACCTCAAAAGGTCACAGTGGCCATTCCTTGGAAGGAAGAAAGAAATAATTGAAATCACCTTTGGAAGCACAATAAGATGGTAGTCTTGGCCAACATTTAAAGTAATCTTGTTGAAGAGGTGATAAGTGGGATTATTATTGGCTATGATAAGAATCTCCAATTGAAGGTATTGGTCTCGTAAGTTATTTCCCATTATGTTCATGTTGTTGTTCTGACAATGACTCTCCAAAATTTTTGCCTAACTTAATTTTGGAGCCTATGTAAATTGTCATTCCAAGCTACCTAGCGTTGTCACATTGTTTTCTTGGCTCTCCTTATGCTTTCTTTAAGTGTCACATCCTCCTATGTCAATGTTTTCTAAGCATCGTAACCTTACCTTTAGAAGCGCTTGTGCTATCTTGCCCAAGATAGGTGAAGACATAACTTTTTTTGACTAAGTAACAAGCTTTATTCGCCATGCAAAAGCACAAAAAAAAGAGCTTTCTTTAGAAAAAGCGCATTCCAAGATGATGAAGAGTTGCCTTGTTGGTGGGCACACTCCTTTGGGTGAACAATTGTGCCCAAATGGAGCGCACTCCTTCATGCTCACCTAGTACGCCCTCACTTGAGCACACTCCTTCGGCATGAAGAATTGCACACTTTCAAACTCATGCATGTGCTTTCTTGTTGCATGTGGACGCACTCCTAGAACTTAGGAGCCCACTTCCCTTCTCTTAAATAACCTATCCATCCGTCGACAAGTGGCGAGCATGCATGGAATGGATTTTCATGTAATCTCTCTATAATCAATATTGCTAATCATTCTTTCTCATAATCACTCTCATTTTGGGTTGAGCACGCTCCTTTGGATCAAGGAGCTTTTTTTTTTTTAATCTTCATTTCAAGTAATTTTTGCATGTTGATTCTATTGCTTACCTTTGATGATTTTGCTATCGATTATATTGCTTAAATTTGATGTTTTCATTTTTAATCTTACTTGCTTTATTGGCATTTTAGTTCAGTTTTGCTTCTACAAGTGTCAAATCGTTGTCGTAGGTTGTGACTCTTCACATTACTTAACCATTCATATTCTAGTCATGATTGCGGAAGAATCTCTAAAAACTTGTAGATATTTCCTCTTAGCATTTCTATCATTCTATATTGTTGTTGGACTTGTCCTTGATCCATTCCAAGATAGATCGTACTCTCAGAAGCAAAGTCTTGACTGACAAAGAAAATTTCGCCTAGAAAGACAAGCTTTCCTCAAGAGCACACTCCTTCGACACAAACAATCATGCCCTCCTTAAGCGCATGATCACACCTTGAACACATGAGTGTTTTCACCTTTGTCTCTTCAGCATGTGCCCTTGCTCCCTTCTTGTCCATTTGAGTGCATGAGCGCACCTTTAAGGCATGAAGAATAACCTCTTTGTCCCTTCGTAGTGCGCCCTAACATGGTAGTTACCCACAATAAAATCTTCAACTAGGAGGATATACTTTCTTTTGAGTTGCAATGTCATGCACGGCAGGCTAAAGCGCCTCTAAGGACAAACCAGGCACCATAAGTTTTTATGTCTACATTTATGTTAGATGGGATATATACATGGTATGTATTCTTGGGAATTTATTAGAATTGGACCATATAGGACAATTTCCAATTTTACTTCCATCGCAGGGTGTTGTCATATTTGAGTTTCAAAGGGGTAATAATGATAGATTAGCAGAGCGTTTACTCGTGGTCATATTTCAAATGATATATGAAATTGATCCTCCTTGCATGACCGATCAAGTGGATTCATTACATGATATCATGGATTGGTTTGTTGCAGTTGAAGATACATATATCAAATGCTTTGGATTTCATATTTCTCCTCATATTATGTCGATATATGTGACTAATAAGGTAGTCCTGCAAGAAGTAGCTTAATAGTTGAATAAAGGGTTGCCAGGAGTTCTTCACAGAAGGAATAAATCCCATTGGCCCACTTTACCTTTGAGGATTAGATTGTATGAGCTGAAGAGCCACAAGGCAGAAAATGAAAAAATACAAGAGCTGGAACACTTGCACTTTGTATTCAAGGACTTTCATGGATATGATCCCAGGAGAGTGTACAAGAAAAATTGTGACAGGGTTGGCTTTGCACCAACTAGGGCTCACATGAAATTGTCATGGCTATGGAATAATGTATAATAAAGCTCCAAATCCATATTGACATAAGAACTTGAGGTGAATATGTGGTTTGCAGTTGACTTGACAAAGTTCAAAGTGTGGCATACATACATTAGTAGCAAGCTCCATGAAGAAGAAACCGACTTGTTCTTTTTGAAAACAACTTTGTCCTATGGAAGTTTTTCCTATATAGCCACCATATTATATGAATTTTGTCTTTTATAATGTGTTTTATGCAATAAAGTCCAAGAGACACATTTGTAATATAAAAAGACACATGTGGAAGGTAAAGGGTCATGTGTAGAATGTGAAAGATTGTATGGAAGCCCATAGGTCACAAAAGTTGAAGAGTCATGAGGAAACTCAAAATTATTTGTCATTTGTTATAAATAATTCCAAATAACTCAATTAATGGGATTGGATTCTTAGATTCTTTCCTTGGCTTCTCCTGTATCACATAGGAGATAGATCATTCTTTGGAGAAGCAAGTTGTGGCTTCATGTTCCACTACTGGATGTAGTGTTTGACCTATGTAATAGTGTACTTAGAATATTTCATTCATAATTAGAATATCCATGAGACAACACTTGTTTATGCATGTGTCTTTGATGTAGTAAGACTATTCTTGTTATGTTTGCAGTATACATTTCCATAATTACATATTAAGACTAATAAACTATTTCGTTGCTTAGATGTGAATATTGTTGAATGAGTTTTTGTTACGTTTTCATGATTATTGTTTATCTTGTGAACTAATTTGCAAGTAAATCAACAATTATTTCACGTCTTCTCATGAGTCTCCCTTAGGATAGTACTATTATTTCCCTAACTGGAGGCTTGTTTTTCTTTACTCGTCGTGGAAGTTTCCTGTGCATTTTACATGTCGTATCACACAAAGCTTACATGCTTTCCGCCCCAAATAGGTTTTTGTGATCCCTTGTGTATGTGTTGTAACCAAGGCATACCTCTAAAACCTTTGCGTTAGTGGCCATACCATATAGCTAGATGGGACTCCTACACCAAACAATGTGAGGTCTAATTGAGACCTTACATTGGGGATATTCCTTGCATGTTGGAAATATCTACCATCATCAACATTTTGGCACTAGAAGGAGGGTGAGATGACAAGATGAGCCTATGAAGTCTATTTGAATCTCTTACCTTAAATGACTTTATCCCAAATCATAAACCCTAGGTGATTTTTTAAATCTTTAGAGCTTTCAATCCCCGTGGAATTCCTACATAACTTGTCACATTTAAAATTCAATGGCAAGGGTACAACAACCATTCTTGATTACGTAATTTAGTTTGTTCAATTTTGTTTTTCAAGTGGATTTTATTTTGAAGAAATCCTCGCAAGGTTTTAAACCCTTACATTGGATGGTCATGATAATTAATGGTGTTATTCTCTACCCACTACTTCTATCTCATGTTTTAAGAAATTAGTTAATGAGCTTCATATTTTTTTTGACAAGTATGAATATTAATATGTTCTTAATGAAACCAGTTAGCTTACAATGGAATCGAATGAATCTCTCGAACAATTTTCTCACCAGTTCCTTCATCTCTGTCATGAATTTATGGATGAGGACATGGACTGGTAATTCTTGGATGAAAAATTTTGCTTCTTGGTAAGGATTTCACAAAACTATTTTGAATTGAATTCATGATACATCCCTGTTCAAGAGGAATTTCAACATCCTGAAGAAGAATTTGATGTCCCTTTTATTCCTTATCCCCCTCCTTTTGATGTTCCGTATGCTGGACCTGAACTAATCAGTAAGCCAAAAGATCAATTTCCCGATGAGGAATTGATTTTTCTTTCACATCTTTCCCTAGATGATGATTTTCTTGAACCTATTAATCAATCATCTTCGAATATTGATAGTCCCCTTGTCAATCCTACAACCATTAATCAAGTTGAATCCTTGAACAACCATGATCCTGACCATTTCCTTTTCTATGAATTGTATGGTGATGATTGTTCAAGTTCCATCGATGAATCTTTGTTCCCACATGAATAGTCTGATTTGCAGAAGTTTCAAATGGATTTTGATGCAATTAATGAATACTTTCTCTCAGATTTCTCTGGTTGATCAAGAAGATGACACACTTATTATTGATGATTTTTGTCACAATCTCGAAAATATACCTAATGAACCTTAATTGCTTTATGAATCTTGTGATTTGAATGACGAATTTTGTTTCGAAAAGGAAATAACCATGCTTTGAAAGTCAAATTTTCAATATTTTCATATTTCAAAGTCAAGTCGAGTGAATAGCACACTTCAACCTACGATGATGGTTATGTCATGTTCCTATCACCCCAATATTATATGTGATTTTGGTCAGTTTAACATTTCCTCGCAGAATCTCATCATTAATGTCATCTCATGGGGTGTGGATTCTCTCTTCACGGGTTCTCACTTTTTACGTGTTCAACTCTTAAACACTTAAGGTGGAAAATTTAATCATACTTTTGAGTTTCAATTGCTACATCCCTCTTTATGCAAATCTCTAATCAGTGATGTGGAAACAAATAATGATCTTAATGATTATCAAATCCTTGGATCTGACATCTCTACTGCATCCTCCATAAAAAATGGCAACTCACGTGACAACATGGATTGTGGTCAACCTATTGATTTTTCTCATAATATGGATATGTATTTGATCAATCTTTCTTGTCAAAGTTTTCCTAAAAGTTGTTTCCATGATCCTATTGCAGATTCCCTTGAAGATTCCTATCAGTTAGTACCCGTGTCTTGTGGCCTATTCTTTCATCAATTCAATCAAATATTGTATGGTCATGAACCCGATAATTGTTGTTGTTGTAGATTTTTTTCATTCGATAGAGTAGTTCAGTATGTCAAACCGTTGTGCTTGCACCTTTTGTTTCTAATAGTTAGTGTGGATGTTTAGGCTATTTATCTTCCTCAATGCACTATATCTTACTTTTCTTTTACATGCCCATATATTTCATTCAAATTTCAGGAGCAACTTCTATGGCTACATTGGAAGTTCCATTTCACTTAACCTGATACTTGTTATCTTAGCACATGATAGTTTTCATTTAGTTAGATGCATTGCACTTTTTTTTGTGTTTTCATTGTCCACTCTTTGTTCGCTCTTTGTTTTTTTGGTTCTAGTAGTCTTTGCATAAAGCCAATTTTGAGTTTCGAGGCAATGTGGCTAATATTTTGTGAAAGGAAAGTTGTTATAACACACAACCCTTGGCTACTATTTACCGTCTTCTATGATTTAGTTTACATATTTAAAGTTGGTGAATTTTGGATGGAAAATACGATCCTTCAGCTAGGAAACCATAAGAAGAACCATGGTGCCTTTATCTATCTAGGATTCTCACTCCTTGTCAGGCGGAAAGAGTCGATAGTGCGGACACAACCAACCTCCCTAGGAGCCGAAGAATCTCTAGTGACAAACAAGACAAACAAGAGAAATCCTTCTCTAAACATGCATTTACTATACGGGAAATCAAGTGTTTAGATCCTACCTGTAGTCCCACGCTGTTGTAGCAGTCCAGCCTCGCTGATCCAGATGAGCTCCTCCTTCACTTTGAAACCTGCATCCACTAACAATCAAACGATTAAATAGCACTTGATAATCTCATAAAATAAAACATATTTAACACATAGACCAAGGAGTACATGAAACAACTCATAAATAAAAAGTTATTTAGAAGAATGGACTCATTTGCATTAATAGGTAACAAGAGGCATAAGACTTGCCTAAGAGGATAGCATGACTGTTGATAGAGCCATACTAACTGTAAATAGCCATGGTGACATTTTTTAGTGTAACAGATTGCCCCCTAAAGTGCGAAGCCTGTAATAGATTAGGGTTTTGTATTATCTAGGAAGGGTGAAGCGCTTTATCATTTCAAGGATTATCTCGTGGAGAGCCTGGTCAGAACCTGCAATTTTCAACACAAAATACATGTATAATATTATATCATCACTGAGGTAGGCATTCCCATACTCAGATCAAAACTTTAACTAACAGACTAACTACTCTGATACAGGAATGATCTTGCAGTACATCATAATCATAGACTTTTGTAGACACAGTATGGGCGCAACCATCTGTTTATGATTAGTCTACTTAGATAATGAATACAAAACTCCTCGCAGCCTGGATGGTGGAAACTAGATCCAGGGTCTTCATTTCTACTTCTCGAATTGGTACGATTCTAGCCATGCGAATAAATGAGTTGATGTCGAACATGGTAGAAACCACTTGATTACCAGTCGATGATGTAAACTGTTAACAAGTGTGAGAGAGACCACCAGTAATGTCAATGGTTCTCAAAGTACCCAGTACAATCCATGAGATGTGAATGAATGAGTTGATGTCGAACATTTCACGGAATCCTTCGATCGAAAGTCAATGATGTAAACTGACGTCAAAGGCGAGAAACCTGCCATTGATGCATGCAGACTTCAAGGTACTGACTATTTCTAAGTCATCTCTCTAGATAATGTGCCGATGTCGATAGAAAGTGACCCGTTGCAGGCAAGCCCACAACACGAAATCATTGTTCAAGTTGAATAAATGTTGCTGTAAGGACTGACTCAGGGATGGTGAAATGAATGACAAGTATTTTGCAGATGAAAGTTTTGCATGCAACCCTCTTGAACACATAACGACACAACAGATGGCTTGGTGATAAACGACTCAAAGTTAATCCCCGGAACCCGGCTGAATACTTTCAAAGTGGTTTGATCAACTGTGAGGTAAAGGATTTCCCAACCCAGGTGAATGAAAAGTGTCGTGTCCAAGAGTGGTAATAAAGTTTCTTCTGAGACAAAAGATAACAAATAGGTTCATTCTTCTCTCTTTTCCCCCACCATTTCTGGCAAGTACCTCTTTATTTTTAACAAGCTTGAGGAGGATAACATATGCTTGATTATAAGCTCATCCTTCGGATGAGTCCAACCTAGTTTTGATTCAAACCCTAGGAAGGAGTGGTTCGTTCCTGTTTGTAATTGAACAGGTCCTTTACTGTGAAATGTTTAACAAGCCCAATATAGGAGAAACTCAGCGTTTTTCAATTTTAGAGAGTCTGAAAAACTTAAGAAGACTCCAAGTTGAACTTTTTCGTAGATTTGCGTCCCTCAAGCCCGAAAAAGTATAAAATAATACCTGGGGGAACCGCTTGATCTTGCAACCAAGGAGTACTTTCATAATTAGTGTCACTAACCTGAAAAGTAAAAAGTGATCAAGGACACGTCGTTTTATT
Organism: Pinus tabuliformis; assembly: GCA_031772625.1. Lineage (NCBI taxonomy): Eukaryota > Viridiplantae > Streptophyta > Pinopsida > Pinales > Pinaceae > Pinus > Pinus tabuliformis. Next base: position 606,870,712 of record CM062812.1, read on the forward strand.
TCTGTATCGAGTTTGAAACAACAAAAACCCGGCAATCTTTTCCTGATTTTACGGTCAGAAAAGAGCTATAAGGGGACCGTCTTTTAATTCCGTTTTAACGAGTGTAAAAGAAATGCTCGGCAATCTTTTCATATTTTAGGAGTCAGAAAAGAGCTTAAAAGATGACTCTGATATTTTGGTTCGTGAAAAATGACACTTTTCCCTCTAAATCCCTTTGTCCTGCACAAAAATGACACATTACTCATACCTGTTTAAGATAGGCAAAAATGCATTGAAAAATATCCTTCCAAGGTGAAAAATAAACAAACCTAGCATTCATTCATCCAAAAAACCTATAAAAAGACTTTTTACCATGTCATTTTTACCATTTTACTGTTGAGGTTGAGAAAAGGGCTTTTGGCAAGAAACTTCCCATGGTCGTTGCGGAGAATCCGACCGTCAGAATCGAACGCCGTCTCTTCCAGGTATTCCACAACATCCTCCTCTTCAATTTCATCCGATTAAAATTTTGTTTTAGGTTTTAGTTTTGGTTTTTGGGGGGTTTTGGGTTTTAAAATCCGCTCTGCGGGGTATGCAGGTGCCCTAAGGGTGACCTGCGTCCCCCGACCTTTTCCCACACAGGAAAAAGGTCGGGGTACGCAGCCCACCTTCAGGCCAGCTGCGTCCCGACGCTCTGTGTCCTAAACGCGGGGTGCGTCCCCCGCGAAGGGCGGAATTTGAAACCCCAAACCCCAAAAACAACCATTTAAAATTTCCCAAATAAATTCTAATCTTTATTTCTTGGTGTGTAGGGCACTCACCATGTTGGATTGGAGAGAAAGAGAGCACGAGGACGTTGATTTAGCCGCAATTAATCACCAACCTTCCATTGATGCCCTAAAAGCATGCGGACTATATAAATACTGGGCCATACCTGGCATGAGGGCTCAGATGAGATTCTTGGAGTGGCTGGTTGAGAGATGGAACATTCATGAGCAATGCTTTTACATCGGAGGGCACTCACTGGCTTGCCAAATAGGGGCGAGCAACTCAATCTAGCCGGGACTAGGCCGGGTGGCCAATCCCTTGCTAGTCTCCGGGCAGACTGGTGCATACCCAATCAACAGCATGCGAAAGGCGTAGAAATCAAACACATCTCTCGGCGTGAACTCAAGGTTATAGCTTTCACGGTTACCAGAATTTGCAGTGCAGCCGCTTTACATATTGCCACCGGGTCCCAAATGCGGATGGCGATTGACTGTTTCCGAGGCACCACCTTCAACTGGTGCGATGCTGTGTCGGCCAATATGAAGGGCCAACTGACTAGGGCAAAGAACGGACAACTGAAGACCTTTGGATATGGGTCTCTAGTTGTGAGCTTTGCCTTAGAGAGAGTTCCGATGCTGATCCCTCAACAACTCACTGTTGATATCTTGGGTCCTCGGGAGCCAAAGCTGATATGATGGGTTACGATGATGGCCCGGCATCTTGACGAGGGCGCGGCAGTTGTTCGATTCCCTGATGGTTATTTTTACTGGTTAGAGGACCAGGTTTTTGCGATCTAGGAATTTCCGTATGCCGGAGTAGATTTTCGAGGTGATCCGGACATGGTTCTTCCACAGGGAGAACAATGGGACACCAGAGGTACTTTATTTTTCACAAGTTTTTAAATTTATCTATTTTTTTTTGTATTTTATATATATCGCCTCAAACTGACAGTACAAATTTTCAAAATGTAGATCTGGGTCCACGGCGTCTAGCCAACCTCCGGCCTTTTGAGAGGAGAGCACCAGCTGTACCAGCACCAGCCCCATAGGATGCGGCCGTAGAGACCTTGGCCGAGCTGGAACAGGATCTAGAGCGTCTGACGACGGTTATACTAGAGACCGCCATAGATGATATTCCCATTCGACTTCAGCGCTATGTGGTCGCAGTCCCAGGACCTTTTACGAGGTTCTTGTGTAGGGTAGCGCGGGCAGTGGTCTCGTATAGAGAGCACCACCAGTGATTGGCTAGTCACTTTTGTAGACACATATGACATTTTTGGTTTTTTGTACTTATCATTTTTGCCGATCATAAGGTGTTTTTCAACCTATGATCGAAGACGATGTATATTTTTTGACACACTCCTATCTATATATATATCATTATTACCGGCTTATCTTGTTTAACATATGTGATGAAATGTTTTTAAATTTACTTGCATGATTATCGTAAATGTCTATCCAACATTCGAGAAGCAATTGCACCTGCTAATATATTCAAAGACCTTGGAATATACTGATATTCAATGTAATCAAATTCACGTTCCAAGAGACGCACTCTCAAAAACAACCTTAATAACATAGGATTTCTAATGGCATATACTCTATTAAGCTGTAATACAACAAGTTCAGAATCTAACCTCACTATCAAACATTGAATTCCAAATGAAATAGATTCGGATAATAATTCAACCACTGCACTGTATTCTGCAATGTTGTTCGTCGTTTGACCGAGGCTTACCCCATGCATAGAAACAAACTCGTCAGAGGGCGAATAGATAACCCAAGCTGCGGAAAAGATATTCCGTGTACTACGACAAGCACCATCAGCAAATCCAATGTATGTTTGGAGAGGCGTCGACATCTGCAATATCAAGAGTAAAACCAAGATAAGCCAGAATAACGACGAAAAACACACTCTCTAAGCTAAGCACACTAACTAAACTAACAAACATACTAGCTAGAAAGAAAACCTAACCTAACTAAAAATTCTCCATACCCACCATTTAAGCATAATACCTCTTTAGGTAAAGTCCATTTCTGGGTTTACCCAAAGAGTCCCCATCAAAATCTACCAACTCATAAGCCCCTTTTGCTAGCTTTTGCTTTACAATGTAGGGTCCATGCCACATAGGATCGAATTTTCCAGCACCTAGCTTATCGTTAGCTTGATCATATAATAGCACTAGGTCTCCCTCCGAAAAACTTCGAGGGGTCACATTTCTATCATACTGAGCTTTCATTCGCTTCGCGTGAGTCTCGATTTCCAATGCAGCGTCACGTCGAGTCTCATCTAATTTAGCTAAGTATAATAAACGCTTCTCCTCTTCGGAAGTAGCTGGAAGTAATTCGACAGCCATTTGAAGTGATGGGATTTCGCATTCAATGGGTAACACGGCTTCCAAACCATAAACTAGCTGGAAAGGAGTGAACCCTATTGAAGTTTTCACTGAGGTTCGGTATGCCCATAGCGCTGAAAATAACATGTTGTGCCAATTCGACTGATGAATACCAATGGTTCGTCGGATCATGATAACCAGAACTTTGTTGATAGACTCAACCAAACCGTTGGCTTGCGGATAATAAGGAGTAGAGCTATCGTGGCGCAAACCAAGCTGGCTTGTAAGCTCAGTCATCATGATGTTTCGAAAATGGCTCCCATGGTCAGTGATGATTGCTTGTGGGACACCAAACCTAGTTATAATATGATTGAATACGAAAACTGCAGCTGTTTTGCCGCTTGCGTCGAATGTAGGCATCGCCTCGGCCCATTTAGTAAAATAATCAATCGCAAGGATGATATACGCATGCCCCCCAGCCGAGTGAGGGTTACAAGTAATAAAATCGATACCCCATTTGGCGAATGGACCAACGGCAATTATAGGGTGGAGAGGAGCAGGTGGTGCGCGCATCTTGCGATCAAACACTTGACAGTTGTGGCACTTCCGGACTGCAATGATACAATCTTTAAACATGGATGGCCAGAAGTAGCCAGCGCGCAACACCTTCTGAGTTGTGGCATACCCAGACATATGACCGCCACATGCTCCAGAGTGACAATCATTCAAAACCCTCTCAGCCTCTTCGTGAGTTAAACAACGTCAAAAAAATAAGTCTGCCCCCCGACGATAAAGTGTATCTCCAATAATCTTGTATTGCTGGGATTGAAACTGAATTTTTCGACGTTCCGACTTTGAAGCTTCAGGCCGAAAGGTTTGGGTTTGGAGATAGATGATTATATCCCCGTACCACGGATCTAAAGTACTGATAAGAAACAAAGATTCGTCCGCAATGGACTCCTCTGCCACAGTTTCTGTGTCAGCATGCGGGAAATCACACATCAATTCCGCAAAAACTAAGGATTTCTTAGACTTGGACTTCTCGAACTCCAAGTCGAACTCTTGCAGGATAACGATCCATTTAGAGTACTTGCCCCCTAGCAGTTTTTTTGTCAAAATATAAATCATAGGGTTGCAATCCGAAATGACTGTAGTTTTACGGAGAAGAATGTAGTGACGAAAACGCTGGACAGCTTGAACGGCTGCCAGGGCCAATTTCTCCACATGCGAATATTTTAGCTCAGTGGGGTTTAAGGTCCTACTAAGATAATATATCACATGTTCCGCTCCGAATTCATCTTCTTGAACTAACACCATTCCAATAGTGGAATGCGAAGCTGCGAGGTATAAGAAGTAGTCCTGGTTGTAGTTGGGAGGATGCAACAACGGTGCATGGGTCAACGCGTGTTTAAGTGCATCAAAAGATTGTTGGGCAATCTCATCCCAAAAGAATTGAGCGTTCTGTTTCAACAACCGTGTAAAACCTTTAGTGACCTCGGCGTAGTTTGGAATGAATCGGCGTAAAAAGTTCGCTTTCCCTTGCAAACTTTGGAGTTGGCGCAAACTCGAAGGAGGAGGCAATTTGATGATAGCTTCGACCTTCGAGGGATCGACGCGAATGCCGGCTTTTGAAACAACAAATCCCAGCAATCGACCCGTCTCTATACAGAAAACACACTTGTGGGGATTCAACCGAATTCGATAATGCCTACACCTCATAAAGATTGCTCGTAAGTGGACAAGGTGATCAGCTCGATGTAAAGAATGAGCAGGAAAATCATCGAGGTATGGTTGCACAATGTGCTTGATGTCATGAAATGCATAAGACATCGCCCTTTGAAAAGTGGCCCCGGCATTCTTAAGCCCAAAAGGTAATTTGCAATAAGCAAATGTCCCCCATGGACAAATGAATGCCGTTTTTGGTTGGTCGGCAGGTAGAATATTGATTTGATTATAGCCCGAAAAACCATCCATGAAGGAAAACATTTCACTTCCGGCACAATCATCAATAATTTGATCGATATAAGGCGTAGGATAGTTGTCTTTTGGACAAGCTCGATTTATATCCCTATAGTCGATACAGATTCTTATTGTTCCTTGTTTCTTGTTGACCGGAACAATATTCGATACCCAATCCGTTAACGGGATTGGATAAATGAAACCTGCTTTCAACAGCTTTTCGACTTTGCTTTAATCGCAGCCGCTTTTGAGGGTGAATTTGACGCAACCGTTGCCGGACGGGTTTAGCGTCCGGGTAGGTCTTTATTTCATGAACAACAATGGCAGGATCGATTCCCGGCATTTCCTCGTAAGACCAGGCAAACACATCGCGGAATTCTTGGAATAGGGCCTTGTAAGTTTGGATTTCATCTTCTGTACATAAGGCACCTATATGAATGTTTTCCTCAATTCTGGGCTTCACTGAAATATCAATGGGAATAGTACGAGAAATATTCCCTAAATTCAACTCTGAATCAGAATGTTTCGTTGGATTCTGAGCGTCTTTGACATATTCAGCGGTAAAGATAGATGAAAAATCATTTTCAAAAGCATCATCCTTAGGTAAAAACGAAGATCTGTGATGGAGATCTTCCCATGGTAGATCGTCTACACTTAGGATTTCGCGAAGTTGCTCGTCAGATGACACGACTTCGGGAAACGCTATCCGTTCTAAGGTTGATGTGAAAAGTGATTCTTCACTGACCACATTCATTTGGTCGATTTGGGTTGAACGCGAGTCGGTAAAAGACATGATGGCTTCATAAGCAATTTCATATGGACTCAAAGGCATAGCATCACCGAATGAGTCTATCTCAGATTCAGATGGGACAATCCAAGGATCATCATAAATAATGTTTTCTGATGTAATCATATGAATTGATGCAAATGAAGGGTCTGCGTTGATTGGAGGGAAAGGAAAAGTTCCCAGTAAACCGAAATCTTTAACTAAACCTACGCCAACGTCCCTATAAGGGATTGTCGTCTTACCGACATGCTGGATACTCTCTGAAGAGGCTGGGTCGGATGAAAAGTATGTCAGCTGATCAATGGTCACGATCTTACCGTTATATGGAAACTTTATTACTCTGAAGACCGATGAAACGACCGCTGTCATAGCATATGACCAACTTCGACCCAAAAGAAGGTTGTAGTCTAGAGGGGCATCAACCACCTCCACATCCAGACTAACGGTTTTACCTTCTACCCCTATAGGCAATTCCTGTAGAATACCAAACGGACGGAACCCACGGCCATCAAAGGCCTTAAGGATGGTCGGGGATTGGTTCAACGAAGGAGAACCAAGCGATCTCCAACATTGAATCGACATAATACACGTAGAAGCTCCCTCATCAATCACAGTCCGATGAATAGGCCTGTTTTTGACTATCACTGGAATTTGGAAAGCCATTTGATGGGGTAGACGCGGTGTACTATTTTCTAGATCGAAGATTATCAGGTTCGGGTCCTGAACATCAACAGCTTCGATAGCCGACAAAAGTAATTTTCGTTGTGCTGGGCATGATTGCAGCACTTCTAAAGCCGACATTGCTGAGGGTGAAACAGCTAAGTCCTCAACAATGTTGTAATTCTGGGCCGCTCTCGCATGTGGATTGAAAGCAGACCTTCGAAGTACACCCTTGGCGGGCGGTTTTATTACTAAGTCCAGGTTAGGTTTTTCGATCTGTAGTGGATCGGAACCAGGAGCTGAGGTTGATGGGTTAGAGTGAGAAGATTCTGCTTCCTTACCATCAACAGGATTCTTACTACCATAATCTTGCGATCGAGTCGCAATCCTCACATGAGACATCATCAAAATGGGTTCTTCACTGGCAGTCGAGGAAGAACCTATCATCTTACTTTCTTGCTTTGGAAATGGATCTTTTAACACAGCAGGAGTGGGAGAACCTTTGACTATTTTCACAACCTCGGCCCGATGAGGGCAATCTCTCGTAAAATGATCCTCTTCACAAATAAGACAAGGATATCGAGGTTTGCGCTTTTCGTCATTGGTTTCCGACTTTTCCCTTTTCTCCTTCGGAGCCTTGTCTGCTTTAGCCTTCTTCTTTCCTTTCTTCTTTCCACCGTTTTTTGATTTGGCCGTAGATGACTCTACAGCGTGAATATCGGCGGAAAGTTCAGGAGAAGACTCTCCTGTCGGGGAATCGGGCAAAGTGATTATAGGAGTAGTTGAAGCCTTGGAAGACTTCTTCTTACTCTTTGTGTTCACGATGCCAATCATACCATCAGCGGCATGAGATCCCGAAGGAGCAGCAGCGATTTGATTCGATTTTGGAAGATCTGGAATCTTCTCGTGTAACGTACCCGACTGAGTGTAAACTAAGTCAAGGTACTGCGCCTGAGCAATGACTTGCTCCTCAGTAACTACTCCGGCCTTAGCTACATCTTCAGTAATCTTCGGTAATAATGATTTAACAAACCATTCAGCTAAGATTTGGTTCGGGATAAAAACTTTCACTAGCCTTCTTCGACGTCTCCACTCATGAATGTGATCAGAAATATACGTGGACGTTGATTGTTTTAGTGAAGTTAATAACTCCGTGCCGTTATCGTATCTGACCGGCAACTGAAAGTGAGTTAAGAACGAGGTAGCTAACTGGCTGAAATTGTAAAAAGAGGCCCGTGGTAACTCAATGTACCACTTGGCCGCGAGACCAATGAGTGTACGCTGGAAAAGACGTAAGCGGATCGAATCATCCGAGATAGAATTTGAAGCACACCAGAGGTGGTAAGTCATCACATGATTGGACGGATCCTCTCCAGACTTACCTTCGAACTTGGGTATATCACTGGGCAACTTATTTGGCATTGGCGGCCAGAACGGAAGATATTGAATTGGATCGTTCGTTAGGCGCGTCAAGTCTGGTAAATCCAAAGTTGCGATAAACGGTAATTGCCGGTTAGGATCTCTAAAACTCTGGGTCACAAGACCAGTCCCAGGAGGAGGATATCCAGGATAACTAGGAACAGGAGTCGCATTTGGGATATTATATCCTCCTGGAAAACCAGGATTAACCGGACCGTACTGGGGTTGTTGAGGTTGTTGATAAGTGTACCCAGGATACGGTTGATACTGGTAAACCGGCTGTTGGACAGCTTGCCCATGTTGGTACTGTCCCTGGTACGGTTGATGAACAAATTGAGGTTGAGTAGTGAAAACCGTACTTATACCAGGTTGACCTGTAGGCATCTGGACCGTGGTTTGAATCGTAGATCCAGACAACGGTAAAGATGTCTGAGGAGTGGTTGCAGAGACAGTAGAAACCGGAGCTGTCGATACTCCAGAAGTAAGTATGGTAGATGTGGCGGTAGTTGCAGCAGCCGTTTGAGATGGAGTACTAGGTGCAATTGGCGGCTGAGTAACTACCGAAGTTACAGAAGTTTGAACATTTGACTGGACAGGTTGCGGTTGCTGGGGTGGACCAGAAACTACGGGTTGTCCAGCTTGAGGTACCAACTGTAAACTTGGCTGCAACACCTGTTGACCTTGTGATGGATCCCACACTAACATTCCGGGGTATTGACCCGTAACAGGTTGAGGATACTGAGATCCATAACCGGATTGAGGATAGGATTGATAATTGTAAGGTGCAGTTCCCATACCTGGAACATATGATTGACCTTGAGGTGGTTGATAACCTTGACCTGAGTATTGACCTTGAGGTTGATAACCTTGAGGTAAATACGGGTACTGGGGTTGACCTTGACCTTGAGGTTGATACCCTTGAGGTTGATACCCTTGGGGTTGATACCCTTGAGGTTGCCATCCTTGGGGTAAATATTGATACTGAGGTTGACCCTGGGGTACATATTGAGGCTGGGGTTGACCTTGAGGCATGTATTGCACCATAGGTACATACTGACCTTGAGGTTGCCCCCCAGACACAATTTGTGTACCTTGAGGTTGCCCCCCAGGCGGTAATTGGCCACCTTGAGGTTGGGAAACGGGAACTGAACCTGACATCATGTAAATGTCTCCTACACCCAATGGTATATTACCATTGTTTCCAGCTAATAACCCATGATCAATGGGTTGAGGAGATGCCCCCGCAAAGGTACCAGAAAGTGATTGATACCCGGTGGGAACAGAAGGACCGCCGTGTAAGAAAGATTCAGGAGTTTGAGTAAACACGGACGACTGACCAGACATATTTACAGGAGTATAAATACCTCTAGGTGGGAAAGGAGTACGAGGTGTAGAAAAACCTACCCCTGAGTTGTCTAAATAATTGGTTAACGAAAGGTACCAAGTAGTACTTCTAGGAGGACTGTAAAAGATGGATTCACGCTCCCTTAGATCAATAGTAAGTTGATCTTCAAGGTTAGAGACGCCTATTTCTTCCTCTGGAGCAAGTTCTTCAATAGCAATCAGACCAGTAGGAAGATTTTCGGTGATAACTCGTTCTACTCTTGGTGAATCTGGAACACTAGAAGTCGGAGTAACAGGTTCAGATATTTCAGGTTCTTCGCCTGTATCACTAGCAGACGAAAAACTACCAACAAGCTCAGAAACTGTAACAGCTTCGGGATTATAACCTGTCTCTAAACCTTGGTAATCTGAATGGACTACCAAGGAAGATTCTCCTTCTTCAGGTGAACCTACTCTACTGCCACTAGGAGGAGTTACAAGGACCTTCAAACCTTCTAGATTACTGGGGTCGTCTCGAGGAGGTTCACCCCTAAGTCTACGGGATCTTCTCAACAATTCGGCCACAGAAACAACTTCAGGAGACTGGCCCCGAAGTCTACGGGACTGTCTCGGTAATTCCGCCACAGCTAAAAACTTTTAACTACTACACACGAAAACAAAACAAAATCTCAAATAAAACCACCTAAAGTCTCTAAAGAACCAAACAAATTTGAATCACACGCCTAAAGAATCTAGGGCGTCAAACCAAGCACAAACAGTAGCCTTCCAGACCAAAAACGCTAGTTGGAGATGAAACCCAACATCGCTGGATTCAGTACAGAAGTGGAGGGTGGAACAGTTACCCCGGCAACCTGCTTAATGAATAGACCGGCACAAGTTCCTCCACTTTAACCGTCTCGAGTGAAGTGAACCCCCCGGAAAATCCAAGTGAGTCTAGCCGACGTCTGCTCCAGGTATAGTGAGATCTTCCCTCCACCGTCACCTCGGTAGAATCCTAAAGATAATGGTCACTAAGGTTACCAATCGCAACAAATGCACCTGGGGGAACAGTCTACACTCCGACAACACGCAAGGGCAGAGTATCAAGCTCAATCCCCTTGCCGGTTCCTTGACAATAATCCAAGGTTTACCGACAAGTGACCCCTGGCTCCTCGACAATGGTTAATCCGAGGTTTACCGTTTGTAATACGTGCGTGTCTGGCGTCATTCCCAACGAGGGGGGATTGATCCCCTCACTGGTTCGGACACGAGCTCGTGCTTCTCCTTTAAGAGGAGCTTTCCCAGAGTACAAATGAGACAATTGGATTTATTCTATCACAAGATAAGCTACTTGTTTGGTTTTGTTGTCTTGGAGAGTTAATTACTCTCCTACTCCAAGACACTAGCCTGATCTAAATTGGTGTTTCAGAGCCCTAGTAAATAAAAGTTACTACGTTGTTTTTACTTTAAGCGTTAATTTTATGGTTTTTCTTAAAGACAAAAGGTAGCGGAAGTGAAACCAATGGTGTGTAGACTCGTGATCCAGGTGGATATTGGTGGCCACCTGCCAAGTCCACCTGGACCCCCACCATTGTCTTTCTCAGCATTTTCAGTTTCCTTAATTGTAGCACAACTTACTATTTTTAGCAGTTTTTCGGGTCCTGAACTTCCGGAGCCGTTTTGAGGCCCTAAACGACGTTTTTTAGGGAATCTGAGGGCAACACGAGTCCATGGAATGGACAAGTGTTGCTCGTTCCAACAATGATAGTGCTCGGATAGATCTTTCTAATGAGCTATTGTACGCGTCAAACGAAGATCATATGCCAAAGTTACGACCCCGGGAAGTTGATGTACCAACTTACCCCCAAACGGGGCCCACAGTTTGGCGTTTCATCTCCTAGGGTTAGGTTTTGGAATGTTAAGGTTTTTTCCATTGTTTCTCAACAATAAATAGGCCTTCGAGCCTCATTGTAACACAGTTCAGAGGCATGTAGCCATCACATCTCTTCTCAGAGATAAGCTACCATCGCCCTAGCTAGTTTATTGCCATTTCTGTTTGTAAGCATATTTCAGTATTTTCCATTAATGAAATGAAGTATTATTTCCGCTGCATCTTTGTGTATATGGTTATCTCTGTAATTTGTTGCGTTCCTGTTTAAATCCGGATCAGTGGTATCAGAGCGGTCTGCTTTTTCTCTGTTTTTCTTTGCATGTCCCCAACAAGGTCGGGATATAAGGAGTTAGGGCTTGAACTGGTTGAACCTTTGCAAGACCAGCCTCGCAAATCCCGACGGCCTCCCATGGCGGACGAGAAGAAAGACGAGGGGGCAGGAGATCCCATCAAAATCTTGCTCGAAGAAGCGCTCGAGCGACAACGGAACGCGATGATGGACAACTTTGCGCAGATCCTTCAGCGGCTACCCAGAAGCGGCGCATCGGCTTCCAGCAGCTCCTCTGGAAACGCCACACCCTTTAAGGTACAAGTTAATTTTGAAATCCCCATATTCGAGGGTCAGATAGACGCCGATGCCGTAGATAAATGGTTAAATCTGCTAGAGGGTTATTTTTCTGTTCATGAATTTTCGAGTCGGGAAAAGATTGTTTTTGCTCTTCTCAAAGCAGCCCCCCACGTCAAGGACTGGTGGGAAACCTACTGCGAGCAGAAGGATGAAAGTACTGGCTCACTATTTTCAGCCGCACCCACCTGGGATTCGTTCCGGGATGCCATCAAGGAGCAGTACTACCCTGTCGGAAGCTATGAGGATGAATACATAAAGTGGACCACGCTGCGGCAGGGAAGGGACCAAGACGTGCCGGAGTTCACCAATCTTTTCCATACCCTTCGCACAAAGTTGGGTATCAAGGATTCGGAGCAACATTTGATACTCAAATACCGTGGCTGCCTGCACAAGTACATCCAGGAAGAAATACAGTTCCTAAACATCCCCTCGCTCGGCGCAGCATACCGGTATGCCGTCAAGGTCGAGCAGAAGTTTAAACAAAAGAAGCGAGACTTTGGATCTGCGAATCCAAAGCAGGGGAAAGGTGCCCCTAAACCACAGAACAAAGGACAAAGCCAAGGCGGGACAGCCCAAGACAACCAGCCGAAGCTGCAAGCAAAGAGCAACGCCGCGAAGCCGAGAAAGGACACTGGAAAATGGTGCGAGTTCCATAAGAGCTCCACTCACAACACAAGTGAGTGTCGGGCCAAGCAGTCACTGGTGGCTGAGCTAAAGGTTTCAGAATCAGATGCATGTTCCGACTCTGAGTCAGAACCCGATAAGGGGTATGAAAAAGGGAAGCAGATCATTGATGCGGATCCCAGCGCCACTGTTGCTACCGCAAAGATCCAGAAAAATGAACCCGAAGATCCAGAGGAGGAGGAGCGTCTCTTCCACTCCCAGATGTGGGTAAAGGGCTCCCCGATACAGTTCATTGTTGATAGCGGGAGTCAAAAGAACCTCATTTCGGCAGAGGTCGTGAAGCGGTTGGGCTTACCGACCACAGCACATCCACAACCATACACCATTGGGTGGCTTCACCAAGGGCGAGATCTTCGCGTGAGCCAGCAGTGTCGCCTTCCATACAACATCAAGCCCTTCACGGATGAGGTATTGTGTGACATTGCTCCCCTTGAAGTTTGTGATGTATTACTAGGACAACCATACTTGTGGAAGCGACATGCTGTGTATGAATCAAGGCCCCGTGCTGTTATTATTACATTGGGAAATAAGTTGTTCAGGATACCAGAGGTAGCACCACCTGCCGCCATCTCTTTGATTACTGCAAAACAATGCAGTAAGATCATTTCCAAAACCAGGAAATTTGTTTTCCTGATGATACGCCCTCAAGGGAAGAAGAAGACAGTGGCCGCGGCCTCCAAACGGGGTCCCTCTGCACGACAGCTACAGATGGACAAGATTGTGGAGGAGTACGAAGACATCTTCACCTCCCCGGCAGGGGTTCCTCTGCACTGTCAAGTCAAGCACTCCATCGATCTGACCCCAGGTGCGCCGCTACCCAATGGACCAATTTATCGGCGCTCCGTTCTGGAGAACAATGAAATCAAGAGGCAGATTCAGGAGCTCCTGCAGAAAGGTCACATCCGTCCGAGTTCTTCGCCCTGTGGGAGCCCGATAGTGTTGGTACAGAAGAAGGATGGGACGTGGAGACTCTGTATTGACTATCGGGCGCTGAACAAGATCACTGTCCGTAATAGGTACCCGATCCCGCGGATTGATGACCTCCTAGACCAACTAAAGGGGGCGAAATATTTCAGCAAGATCGATCTGAAGTCAGGATATCACCAGGTACCAATTGAACCCTCAGATGTGTGGAAGACTGCCTTCAAATCCAAGGAGGGCCTCTTCGAATGGTTGGTCATGCCTTTCGGATTGACGAATGCTCCTGCAACCTTTATGAGGCTAATGGATGACATCTTGCGGCCATTCACCAACTCCTTTGTAGTAGTATACTTGGATGACATTCTGATCTTCAGCCAGAGTTGGGAAGAGCACCTCCACCACATCCGACAGGTTCTCCAAACACTGCGGCAACACAAGCTATGTGCCAATTTGGAGAAATGCACTTTTGGCATGACCGAGGTTCAGTATCTGGGATACATCATTGATGAACAGGGGGTGCATGTCGATCCAGCCAAGGTCCAAGTCATTCGGGATTGGCCCTCTCCAACCACTCTAACAGAGCTCCGCAGCTTTCTAGGTCTTGCCAACTTCTACCGCAGGTTTGTGTTGGGATTTTCTCATATTTCTTGGCCCTTGAGTCAAGTCACCAAGGGCGGGGCGAAAGCAAAATTCTTTTGGTCTGAATCTCAACAGAAGGCATTCAGGGAGTTGAAGGATCGCCTCTGCACGGCACCAGTGCTCGCGTTACCAGATTTACAACAACCATTTGAGGTCGAGACAGATGCCTCTGACTATGCTATTGGGGCAGTCCTTACTCAACATGGACATCCAGTGGCATATCACAGTGAAACACTTTCAGACACAGTCCGGAAGTACCCCACTTATGATAAAGAGATGTATTCCATTGTACAGGCCTGCCGACAATGGAAGCATTACATTTTGGGGAAGGAAACGGTCATCCACACAGACCACCGACCTCTGCAGTTCATACAGACCCAAGGGAAATTGCAGAATGATCGCCATCAGAAGTGGTCTACATACCTGCAACAGTTTCACTTGAATATCAAGTATAAAAAGGGCAGCACCAATAATGTTGCAGATTGCCTCAGTCGACCACCGATCATGGCGCTAACCACCGTGCTCAACTCTTGCGGGCACGAGACTTCTGATTGGCCACTTCTCTACAAAAGCGACCCAGAATTCGGCCACACATACCAGACACTCTTGGAGGGTCGGCAGGTTGCAGATTTTCACCTCCAGGATGCCCTATTATGCCACCTCGGTCACCTTTGTGTTCCTTCAAGCGAGCGTGCCAAGATGATTTGGGAAGCACACTACAGTCGGGCTGCTGGGCATTTCGGGGTCGAGAAAACAGTGGCAGTACTGCAAAACTATTTCTATTGGCCGAATCTTCGACAGGATGTTGGGAAGTACATCCGATCATGTACTGCCTGTGCCATTGCCAAACCGACCATTAAGAAGCAAGGCCTCTATACCCCGTTGCCTACCCCTAGTCGACCTTGGGAATCCATCTCCATGGATTACATGTCAGGCCTTCCTTCCACTAAGCATGGAAATGACTGTGTTTTTGTGGTCGTCGACAGGTTCTCAAAGATGGCCATTATGATGGCCTGCAAGAAGAATATCACAGCAGAAGCCACTGCTAAACTCTTCTTTGAACGAGTGTGGGTGCACTTTGGGATCCCACAGTCTATCATCTCAGATCGGGACAGTCGGTTTCTCAGCACCTTTTGGTCCAGTCTCTGGTCAATGCTGGACACCAAACTCACGAAGTCCACAGCCTTCCATCCTCAAACTGATGGCCAGACAGAGGTTGTCAATAGGATGATTGTGCACATTCTGCGCATGTATAACTCAAAGCATCCACGCACATGGGACGAGAGCCTCCCCTACGTTCAGCACAGCTACAACCGAGCTCTTCACAGCTCCACTGGCCATAGCCCTTTTCAGGTGGGTTTAGGATTCCAGCCACTATGCCCCATTGATGTGGCCATGCCACTTGCAGCTACTCACATGAATTCAGCTCATGTCCAGTCCGAAACAGATAAGGCCACCAGCTTCATTGAGCGCATCCAACATATTCGCCAGCAGGTCCATGACATTCTTGAGAAATCAAATGCCAAGTACAAGCAGCGACATGATCAACATCGGGTGCCACACAAGTTTCAGGTGGGCGACAAAGTCTGGTTGCATTTGCAAAAGGAACGCCTTACTGGAGCCTATCGGAAATTGAGACCACTCCGATATGGTCCTTACACCATTACTAAGGCTATGGGAGACAATGCATTTGAGCTCAGCATTCCCCCATTCCTTGGCCTGCACCCAGTATTTAATGTGGACCGCCTTCGGCCATACTTTCCACCATTGCTAGACACATCCGACATTGCAGAACAGCTCAAACCCACAGAATTAAATCCAGATTGCATGGAACAAGCTGCAACTGATCGGATCATGGACACACAGATCAAGAACACTCGCCAACAGAATATCCAACTGTATCGAGTTGTCAAAGCGGGCCAACTCCTTCAGCAGGGCAAGTGGCTCACCAGGGAACAAGTTCAGCAGAAGTTTCCTCATCTCATGGAGGAGCTCAACGCAATGGGGACCATTGCTTCCTAAGGGGGGAGGAATGATCCAGGTGGATATTGGTGGCCACCTGCCAAGTCCACCTGGACCCCCACCATTGTCTTTCTCAGCATTTTCAGTTTCCTTAATTGTAGCACAACTTACTATTTTTAGCAGTTTTTCGGGTCCTGAACTTCCGGAGCCATTTTGAGGCCCTAAACGACATTTTTTGGGGAATCCGGGGGCAACACGAGTCCATGGAATGGACTGGTGTTTCCCGTTCCAACAATGATAGTGCTCGGATAGATCTTTCTAATGAGCTATTGTACGCGTCAAACGGAGATCATATGCCAAAGTTACGACCCCGGGAAGTTGATGTACCAACTTACCCCCAAACGGGGCCCACAGTTTGGCGTTTCATCTCCTAGGGTTAGGTTTTGGAATGTTAAGGGTTTTTCCATTGTTTCTCAACAATAAATAGGCCTTCAAGCCTCATTGTAACACAGTTCAGAGGCAGGTAGCCATCACATCTCTTCTCAGAGATAAGCTACCATCGCCCTAGCTAGTTTATTGCCATTTCTGTTTGTAAGCATATTTCAGTATTTTCCATTAATGAAATGAAGTATTATTTCCGCTGCATCTTTGTGTATATGGTTATATCTGTAATTTGTTGCGTTCCTGTTTAAATCTGGATCAACTCGAGTCAAACCACTACGAAGATGCACCTAAGATGATTTACGCTACTTTTCTCTTTCAATGAAATTCCTAACTAAGAGAGTTGAGAAATGCAAATTTTATAGAAAACAACTTTCTTAGTAAAGACAATCAAAGAAACAATTCTCTTTATCTTTTCAAGCATACAAACATGACCACTCCTTACGTGCACGAAAAACTCTTTTTCTTTCAAAACTCTTCAAAGCTACTTGAAACAAAACTTTTCAAAGGAGATGTTTTTGTATTTTCTCTTATTTAATAAAGCATGTAAATCTATTTTAACGAAAATCAATCTCAAAAGCTATAAAATCTATGAAAACTTGACTCACAAGCAAATCAAAAAGAAATTTACACTAAGAAAACCTAATGAGGCAAAAGCCTACAAGGATGATTCTAGGTTGTTTTACTTGACCACAATCAAGTCAAGGACCAGCTAATGTAGAATCAAAAGACTAGTCAAAACAAAACTCAAATCTTTTTGTTCTCTTTGTAAAATGGAATTCAATACTCAATCAACAAGCACTTCGAAATTTGCCAAAGAGACAACTCAAAGGTAAGTTGCTCTCACAGGTAGACTTTATGACAGGTCTGACTTCTAAGAATGCTGACAAAACCAGAGAGATCTAAGGCTTGACAACTTCTACCGCCAAAGTCACTACAAGACCTACTCAAAAATCAAACCCTAGGGCTTAAACTTCTATGAAATCCACTAAAAAACTCAATGCTATCGAAACAAGTTCAGGTGAAGATCTTTGACAAGAGACTAATGGATCTGGGCAGTAAAAACTAATAAAAAGCAAAATCTAAGAGAAAAAATGCAAAAAATGGAAATTTCTTAATTTTTAGCAGGGGACGCAGGCAACCAGTTAAGCCAGGTGCGGGCCCGCTCTGTGCACACATCAACAGTGTGTACAGGGACGCATTGTGCAATACTCAGAGGGTGCGTCCTACTGGAAAATTCAAGAAAAACTAAATTGAATCTAACCTGAAGCTAACCCACCCAAAAACAAAGTCACAGAGCCAAAAACCAGAAAATAAATGACTTTTCTCAGATCAAAGTTGCATACAAAGGAAAATACTTTCACATCAATGGAATCCCCAGTGGAGTCGCCAATTTGTCAGGCAGAAAGAGTCGATAGTGCGGACACAGCCAACCTCCCTAGGAGCCTAAGACTCTCTAGTGACAAACAAGACAAACAAGAGCAATCCTTCTCTAAACATGCATTTACTATACGGGAAATCAAGTGTTTAGATCCTACCTGTAGTCCCACGCTGTTGTAGCAGTCCAGCCTCGCTAATCTGGATGAGCTCCTCCTTCACTTTGAAACCTGCATCCACTAACAATCAAATGATTAAATAGCACTTGATAATCTCATAAAATAAAACATATTTAACACATAGACCAAGGAGTACATGAAACAACTCATAAATAACAAGTTATTGAGAAGAATGGACTCATTTGCATTAATAGGTAACAAAAGGAACAAATACAACCTGAGCCTTGGTGTTGTGCAAGTCCCTCCTAGGGTCCATCAAGAGTTCTCCTTTACTTTGACAAAGCTCACCCACTTCCAAATAGAACAAGCAAAGATGGCAATCTCTCCTCACAAGCTTCTAAATGGAAGTCCTAATTCCAGCAGCATCTACCCTTAGAAATGTTTAGCTTCCAACCTGCCCTCCTTCTGGCCCAATGCCTGTATTTATAGTGCTCAAGAGGAAGTTAATCAGGTCCACCATCAATGGGATAATCCCCTCTTTGGATGGGATAGCTCCCTTATTGATGGGATAAGTTCCTCTTTGGTAGGGGTACATGAACCATCTGGAGGCGCTCAATACACGTCGAACAACCTTCTAGAATGCTCTAGAAATGACCACAAGTAACTTTTTAAAGATGAAACTTGCGCATTTTGACCTTTACAGGGGGATGCACCTGCCCCTTTACATACAGAGCGTATAAGGACGCAGCTTTTGTGAACATTGGGTGCGTACCCGCAGGTAAGGTTGAGAGAACCTGCGTACCCAGAGATAAATACATTTATAAAGACTTTCTCTCTTTTCGGAGTTTGACATGGAGAGCAGAGGCATAAGACTTGCCTAAGAGGATAGCATGACTGTTGATAGAGCCATACTAACTGTAAATAGCCATGGTGACATTTTTTAGTGTAACACTCCTATGCTCGATTTTGTTTATCAATGATGTTTTCCTCGCCTATATATTTGATTACAGAAAAATAAGGGGAAAATATTTAGAGGGATAACTATCATAGGTTTATAAACCAATCTTTGAAGGAGCAACCTTTTCTGATCTCAATAAGTCGTGATCCCTCTTCGACCCCATTTAAAAATAATAAGTGCCTAAGCATAGTTCCATTAAAAATAAATAAAGGGTGAAATAAGAGAAATGCTTCGCATTTAGGGAGGTGAATCAAGTGACTTCATCAAGGTATTGTGTAGGCTCACTGGCAGTAGAGAAACACTTGTGTTCTTGAAGTGAATCCAGCTGGGTATTGTCTAAGCCTACTAGCAGCGAAGCAACACCAAAGATGTAAACTCATACTCTTACTAGTTTTTACTCGTGGTTATATATTATCCTTAATCTCATCAAGTGATTTGGCTTTCTTTATGTTGTGTTATGTCAAGTAATGGAACAAGGAAGACTACATCTTTAACTGAGTAGAATGGGGACCTAGGGTGGCTAACTGATTGAATAAACACTTCCTTGAAAATTGAGACTCCGTGCATTAATGAAACCAAAAGAAAGAAGTTAGGGTTCTCCTAGTGTGTCGCCAAGTGTTGTCATTGCAACAGTGACCCTCCAAAATTTTTTCCTAACTCAATTTTGGAGACTACATAAATTGTCATTCCAAGCTACCTAGCATCGTCACATTATTTTCTTGGTTATCATTATGTTTTCTCTAAGTGTCACAACCTCCTAAGTCAATGTTTTCTAAGCTTCGTCACCTTACCTTTAGAAGCGCTTGCGTTATCTTTCCCAAAGATAGGTGAAGTCATAACTTTTTTTGACTTACTAACTAGCTTTATTCACCATGAAAAAGCACAAAAATGCAAACAAAGGAACATTCTTTAGCAAAATCGCACTCTAAGATGACTAAGAGTCACCTCCTTGTTGAGCACACTCCTTCGAGCTGAACAACTTCGCCCTAGTGGAGTGAACTCATTCATGCTAAGTGAGTATGCCCTCACTTGAGAACCCTTTAAAACTCATGCACATGCTTTCTTGCTGCATGTGGGCGCACTCCTAGAAAATAGGAGCCCACTTCACTTCTCATAACTAACTTATACATCCAACGACATGTGGAGGGCATACATGGAATGGATTTGCATGTAATCTATTTATAATCAATCTTGCTAATCATTATTTCTCATAATCACTCTCATTTTTGGTTGAGCACACTCCTTTGGATCAAGGATCCCTTTGTCGATCTTCATTTCAAGTATGTTTTTCATATCAATTCTATTGCTTTCTTTATGTTAAAAATGCAACAACAAAATCTTGATTTATTTTTTCCCTTAAATTAAATTAGGAGAAAATTCTAATTCCACATCACAAGACAACTTGTACGAGTTAACTAAGTTAGTTACACTTAGTTGGCTCAGTTAATTTTGAGTTGAGCACCTAACTCGAGTCATGTAGAGTGTTTCCTACTTTATAGGAGCCTAGGTTGAGTTTATTTTGAGTTGTAATTAATTAATTTAGTAAAACTGAGTTAAATTAAGTTAAAGTAGTTACAACTATTGGAGGAACTAGTAGGAGGTCTTGCAGTGGGGTGCAACTTTAGTGTTTAACCAATTAACTGATAAAGTAGCCATAATTAACTCATGCATGCATGAAATACGAGTTACTCAGTTGAGATTGGAGTTCAAGGGAAGTGTATTATCAATTGTATAATTATCTGAATTGTACAGGTGGTGCATGCATCTAGACAAGGACCTATAGGGATTGCATAGTTATGGATGAGGATTTCCCTAATTAATAGGGGGATAATTCCTTGAGGAACAATGCAAGGAAACCGGTACTTGGGTAGGCTTGTATTTGGTTAAGTATTGACCAAAGCTTCCTTGTGAAGTAATGAGATAGATTGTACTAATGCAGAGGTTGCTCGTGCTTGGGAAAGAATTGTAAATATTCTCTATTTTTATGATTAATGCAATATATAGATAGGAGGGGCTCGATTTTTCTAAATAATGCAATATACAGGTAGGAGGAGTTTTAAGTAGTAGCTTTCCCCTAGAGATCATTGTGTAATGTGTGAATGAATTATGTCTCTTTTATGCTTTGTGATTTCATGATCATTTAATTGTTTCTGCAGTTGGTAGGGTAGATTCAAGTATTTTTATTTAGAAAAATCTCATTAGAAGTTTGAATCTACAAGGAATTTCTACAAGGTATCAGAGCTGAAATCACAATAGAAGAGAAGAATTCGATGTTGTCTTTGCAGGTGAATTGAATTTGCACAATTAAATATTCAGATCTAGTAGGATGGCCTTCTATGGATTGAGACTTTAATATGCCCTTGAGGGTAGTTCAAATTCTATTTCATGGAAGGACAGGATGGAGGCAGTGTTGGAAGATAATGGGTTGAAGGAATTGGTAAATACTAATATTCCTAAACCTCCAGCATCTAATGCTAAGGATCTAGCATATTAGAACAAGTGTGTTGCAAAGGAGAGGAGGATCATATTGGAGGGAGATCGAGATCATATTGTCTCGAATCTCCAAGTGAGGGATACTCCATATGCAATGTGGCAAGCCTTGATAGACTTATTTCAGAATGACAGTGACCATAGGAAGCTAGAACTGAAGGACAAGCTTCGGAAGATCAAGATGGAAAAGGGCGACACAATACCTCAATACCTAAGAAATTTCACCCAATGTTGGGATGAACTTGGGAGCGTTGGTATTATAGATGTTGAAGATGATCTGGTAATCCTAGAACTTCTAGGCCTTCCCAAGAGCTAGAAAAGCTAACATAATTTGGTAAATGGGAGGGAGAAGCTACCAAATTGGGAGTGATTATGGTCCGACTTGGTGTAGGAAGAGATAAGGCAGAACACTAGAGATGTAACCTCATCCAAGTGTGATGATGAGGAGAATTGTGCCTTGGTTGGAAAGGAAAAGAAAGGGAAAGGGAAGAAATCCCAATCCAAAGTAGAATCTGGTCAGGCTGGCAAGGTGAAAGATTTGTCGAAATCAAGTGTTTTGAATGTCACAAACTACGACACTATGCCACAAAGTGTCTACACAAGAAGGCAGGTAAGAATCCCTTAGGAGGAGCAGTAGGTGAAGCCTTGGCATCAAGTTTGAATTGTGAAGCCTTGGCTTCACAATTCAAACTTGATTTCACCCTCATCACTTGTATGGTGAGCTTGGTGATGGGTAGTGTGTGGTATCTGGATAGTGGAGCCTCATTCCATATGATGGGAAACAAAGAATTTTTCAGCGACCTGGAGGAGAAGGACCTCCAGATGCACATCCAGATGGGAGATGATGGAAGGTATAGTGCGACTGGTATAGGTACAGTTACTCTTTAGAGGGAGTTTGACTCCCCTCTCAAATTAAAATATGTCATGTATGTTCTGGGTCTGAAGAAAAATTTAGTTTCAATTTCTATGTTGGAAGACCATGGCTACGATGTTAGCAAAGGAAAGGCTTTCCTTAGACACATCACCACGTGAAAAGTGAAGGATATCGGGGTTCAACTAAAGAACCTCTACAAATTGGATGTAGATTATTGTGCAACATTGACCACAAAAGTAGAGAATGTGCAGAGCCGAGACATCAGTGAGATATGGCATAGGAGACTTGGACATTTGCACCATGAGCCTTGAAGATCATGCAACATATTTCTATAGGACTTCCCAAGGGTGCACTATAGTAGAGAGATAAATGCAAAGGGTGTAAACTGGAAAGTACACCAAATCCACTTTTCATGATAAGGACAACAAAGCACAAGCAATCTTCGAAAGAGTTCACTTGGATGTGTGTGGACATTTCTCGATGACCTCCATGGACAAGCATAAGTAATATTCGATATTTGTAGATGATTTCTCATGGAAGTGCTAGAAATTCTTCATGCAGAAGAAAGACCAGACATTCTCCAAATTTGTTGAATTTAAAGAACTTTTTGAGAAAGAGACTGGTGAGAAAGTGAAGGCTCTCAGGAGTGATGATGGTGGAAAATATGTGTTGAATGAGTTTAAGAAATTCTCTGCAAAACAAGGCATTCGATGGGAGTTGATAGCACCCTACAACCCACAACAAATTGGGGTGGCTAAGAGGAAGAAAAAAAGTATTGTGGGAGTTGCACGAGCCATGTTGCATGATCAGCGCCTACCGTTGCACTTGTGGGAAGAAGCATGCAACAGAGCCGTTTATTTTCAAATGTTGGGCACAACCTAACTTGGTCCAGTTTTGGCCAAAGACTCCGCATTTTGAGGAGTGGAGCGAGCAGATCTTGCAAAGTTTTATTCATCGCGCAATATCTAGGGGTTTCGGGTTGGGTCAAAGTCCCTTATTTTGTAACGAGTATTGGGTGTTAGTCCATTTTTTTGTCGGATCCATGGTATGTGGACCATGGTCTTGTAGTAATGAAACCTATATAAAGAAATGTAATACTTTGTTGAGGATAGCTAAGCAATAAGAAAAGTAGTAAGATCATACTTTTATGTCTTGAGTCTATATTTTTGGGAAGGCTCCGCAACTAAGTACATGGAGGCCTTCGAAGAGTCTGCAGCTGAGTGTGCAGGCCACCTACAGCTCAGTGCATAGGTTGAAGAAGTTGTATGTACTGAAGAACCATCTTAATAAAGAAGAAGTTTTTTGGTGAAGTCTTGTGTGTCTGTGTCCAATATCTATGTTATATATACTGTTATGCATGCCTTTTACTGAATTATGTGGAAGAATACATATTATATTGTTCGTTGATATGTTTATATGATAAATTCAAATATGTGAAGTAAATCAATGGAACAAAGTTATTTATGAATGTGAAGTTGTAGATAGGCATAAATCATAAGTGAACACACGGGTGCCACAACGCAGATATCCCTCTGGCTCCAGAAACCTAGTTTTGCAAACTTCCATCACCACTTCAGGTGAGACTGTGATCTTCTTGCAGGTTGTTGCCAAAAGGGCTAGTGGTTGAGGGTTTTGTCGGTGCGCAATACACTCTGAACCTGGGTCAAGCCCCCTTAAACCAACAAATGGTTCCATTGGCAAGACCGGGATCTGTTTGAGGGATATGGTTTGGCGTCACTCAAAGAAATAAATCTAAGAGTGGGTTGAACAAAGAGAAAGGGAATTTGTAGCAAAAGAGAATAGAAAACCTCGATTATTGGCTGAAGACTGGTTGCAGAAGTATTGTTTGGGCCTTCGTTTTGAATTTTTAAGTTTTGAAATAATTAAGGCAGAGAATAGGTGGCAGGAGCAATGGTAAAGTTGTGGAGATGATAGTAGGAGAGGAAAGAAAGAATACAAAGTAGATGGGCAGCTGCGGCAAGGTGTCAAGAGCAAATAGGAACAACCAAGTAGACAAGGAGGAGAGAGGAAAGTAGCTGAGGGTAAAGACAGCCAAACGAAACTAACAATGGGAACAACAGAAGAGAATATAAAAGAAGAAGATAGCACGAAGAGGGGATTGGTATCTGGTAGGAGTCAGAAGCATAGAAGAACAGGGTCCCAAGGACCTGAGCAGTTACAGAGTGACTAGAGCGAGACTCAGGTAGAGGTCCAAGGCATCCTGTGGCTATGGTATTTTATGGATTTGTTAAAAGGATTTATGCCCGATGTATGTTGTAATGAGTATACCTTTAAGTTAATATGAATGAATGAACCAAATTGCATGGCATTATGATCGAGTGTATTGTTTTGATTTATGGTCCTGCTCAAAATTTTAAATTAATGGCCTTTTTCTGAATGAAAATCATTACCGTAATAGTATGAGGCTGTGATGAATGATTTATTTAGGATACTG
Source organism: Pinus tabuliformis (assembly GCA_031772625.1). Taxonomy (NCBI): domain Eukaryota; kingdom Viridiplantae; phylum Streptophyta; class Pinopsida; order Pinales; family Pinaceae; genus Pinus; species Pinus tabuliformis. Next base: position 606,895,381 of record CM062812.1, read on the forward strand.
ATAAGCTAATGTCTGGATTTCCCTTGACATCTTTCTAACCCTTCTCAATTCTGGTCACGACAAGCCTCGGGTGAGACTCCTTACCCTTTGGGTAAGGTGAAAATGTCAACGTTGTCCTAGACTACAACAGACCCTTGTTGGCCCTTTGTGCCCAAACCCAGGGTCTTTTCCTTGATGACCTTTTTGTGCCAACAAATGGCTCTGTTGTCGGGAATAGAAATCATAAGGAGTGGTTTTGAATATGGTGTCACCGATATTTAAGAAGGAGATATGAGACTAGTGGGATAATTGGATAGATCGGTTCGTGTTAGAGAAAGCTACCCTTCGAAGCCAATATACTACTAAGGTGAATGAAGAAATCTTGTACTAAGAGGTTGCAAGCGATCAGTACGAGATCTTCTGGTGTAAATTTCTAGAAGAATTGTATAATTGGTTAAGGAGATTAAAAGTGAAAATCCGGCCCGAAGGACCTACACCAACACGTCGCGACTGGGTTCTCGCAGATGTCACGACACTCCAACACTTGGATAGTGAACTGATGAGGGAAGTATACTTTTGGGTAGAGACTACTATAGAGGGGTACGTAGTTGAGTTCGTAGCAGAGAGCTACCAGTGTTTCTTGAAAGCGGATGCGGTGTTCAGATCAGGGTTAAGAGGGAAACTAGTGAACGAGGCACCCTTGTGGATTAAGATGTTGATGGTGGAGGAAGGGTTGTTACCTTTACACATAGTAAGTATGGTAGCGCAAAAATCTAGTACTGGGGGAAGGATCTAAGGGGAGAATGCTACCAGTTGGGGAAACTTAGATGTTGATGAAGGAATGGATATAGAAGAATCACGAAGAGCTAGAGATATCAGGTCACAAAGGAGAGCTCTAATAGTAGAAAAGTGGCAGGAAAGAGCGGTATAGACACTAGAAGGGAGACGTATAGGATCCCACCAAGCAGGAGAAGTGTCAGAGAGTCTATAAGAGAGAAATAAGATGGAAGAGGATACATAGCAAGAGGGGGACGTCGAAAGGATAGATGGGAGCCAAGAGAATGACAGGAACCCTCCCTCCCAGGTTGCGGGTAAGATACCGGAAGGAAGCAATCACAACATTTACGAGAAAGAGATGGGAGATGAAATGTGCGATGTGATGAGGAGGTTGTTCGATGAGGATGGTATGTCAGATAAAATTTAGTAGAAAAATCCCAAAAGTTTAGGTAGTGTTCACCCTGACCTTCCCCTAGTGCGTTACAAAAACCCTGATAAAATTGTTGCTAAGTTGCTTAAAGTGATACGAGTACACATTGTGCATGATATATATAATATGAGCTTCAATACATCTAATAATAGTGTGCATAGCAGTATTAGTCACCTGGGATTGCGAGCATCTCAACAACTCGGAGACCAAGGATTTGTGCTCCTAGCACATACTCAAAGCAACATGGCGGGATCCTTTACTAGATACCCAGAGTTCTCTGGTAGAGGGAATGAAGATGTGGAACAACATTGGTACCTATGTGAACCTATATGGAGAGCCTACAAAACACCGGACAACGTGAAGTCGATTGAGTTCCAGAATACATTGTGGGAGAGAGCTCTAAGGTGGTTTATCAAATGGGCAGAGCTAAACCAGAATCCCTCTGTGCATGAAATCAAGAAAGGCTTCGTTAAAGAGTTCAAAGTACCACAAAAAGATTAGCAAGGACTATCAAAACTATGGGAGATCAAGTAGAAGGAAGGAACGACTACTTGGGAATTAATGCAAAGGTTCAAAGATGCTATTGAAAAGTTAATCTATACAATATATCCTAATCACCAAAGGGATTAGTTCATTAAAATACTCCTACCCCTTACTAGAACACCACTGGCGCAACAGAAGATTGAAACTCTTCAAGATTCTCTAGAGAAAGAAACGTGCATAGAAGCCATGGCAAGATACCCCCATGAGTACCGAGGAGGGATGGGATCACAAGATCCATCGATCACGGGCCTCTAAAATAAGATTGCTAGTCTAATAGAGAAACTAAAAGATCTACATCTGGTTCAACAGGTGATACCCAATGTATGGCGCACTCACTGCCTGATAGAAGGCCATCTAGAAATTGAATTCCCAAGACTGAGAGTCACAATTAGTTCAGCGGGAATTGTAGGATCATCAAGGGCCCCGCCAACAGGAGGTGTTATGACAGTGGGATCGTAAGGGGCATTCCCGGGCCGAAACTCACAAGACCACTGTGAATTCTGTAGAAACTATGGACATTTTCCGCGAGTATGTCCAATATTGCAGAAATAATCCAATGCGCCCAAAAACAATTGTTGTGATTTTTGTGCATCCACGACTCACCACATTGATCAGTGTTGAGCATTAGATGCCCTAGCAAAATGGTTGGACAGGTCAACATTCAGAATCAATGAAACTAGTCGTGGAGGATGGGGAGGAGGTATAAGAGGAGGAAGAACATGGGGTAGAGGACTTGTAAGATGTTACAATTGTGAGCATGTCACGAGAGACTGCCCACTCCCAAGAAGGAATTTCTATTCATAGTGTCTGGTCAATGCACATACCACAAAATATTGTCCCGAGCTGATTAAAAGATGGGAAGAAAGGACCAAACAATGGGGAACTAATTTGATCAACACGGAACCACGGACCGCTGACACTCTTCTAGTAACTAATATAAACATAATTACCAGAGGGAGTAAGAAGAAAGGGGATGATTGGGGTGTGGTAGACTAGCCTTCGATTTTTTGGGTGGCATCCCCAAGGTGATCATACGATCCCACCCAACAGAAGCAATACTATCACGAAGCAGCCAAACTATTCGACCATCTAGCATAGTTGCAAGCTCTCAACCAATTGAAGAATGGCTTAGGCTATTCCTACAAATTGTTGATAATGAACATATGCTAAAGGAGTTGTACAAGATTCTGAAAGCAGTGGTTCTAGAAGAGGAAGAGAAAGGAGAAACAATATCAACAAATCTTCTTGAAAGACATTCGAGGAGGATATAGAGGAACAAGAAAAGAACTGGTAGGGAATTTTGGATTGATGCTCAAGTAGCAGGGTTCCAGATTAAAGATACAATGTTAGATATGGGATCCGATGTAAACATATTGCAGAAATACTCCAATGTGCCCAACAACAATTACTATGATTTCTTTGCATCCACGACTCACCACACTGTTCAATGTCGGTTGTTAGATGCCCTAGCAGAACTGCTGGACATGTCAACATTCAAAATCAATGAACCTAGTCATGGAGGATGGGGAGGAGGTATGAGAGGAGGAAGAACAGGGGGAAGAGGACCCGTAATATGTTACAATTGCGATCAGGAGGGGGATGTCGCCAGAAACTACCCACTCCCAAGAAGGCCTTGGTTTTCACAGTGTTGGGTCAATCCACATGCCATAGAGGATTGTCCCGAGTTGATTGCAAGATGGGAAGAAACGACTAGACAACGGGAAAGTAATTTGATCAACAAAAAACCACAGACTGTTGACTCTCTCTTCTAGTAACTAATATAAACATAATTACCAGAGAGGGTAAGAATACAGGAGATTATCGGGGTGTGGTAGACCAGCCTTCGATTGTTTAGGTGGTGTCCTCAAGGCGATCATACTATCCCAACCAACAAAAGATATACAATCAAGAAGCATGAAAACTATTCGACCATCTAGCAAAAACTAAAAGGGACAAGGGGAAGGACTCAAGCATAGCTGCAAGATATTGACCAATTGAAGAATGGTATAGGCTATTCCTACAAATTGTTGATAATGAACAAATTATAAAGTAGTTGTACAAAAGTTTGAAAGTAGTGTTGGCAGAAGAGGAAGAGAAAGGAGAAACAATATCAAAAACTCTATCTGAAAGACATTCAAGGAGGATACAGAGGAACAAGAAAAGAACTGGTAGGGAATTTTGGATTGATTCTCAAGTAGCAGGGTTCTAGATTAAAGATACAATATTATATCTGGGATCCGATGTAAACATCTTGCCCAGAAAAACATGGGAAGCACTAGGAAAGTCGTAGCTAAATTATTCACCAATTCAACTAAGGATGGAAAACCAATATTGCATCTTACCCATTGGAAGGCTATAAGACGTATAATTAGATGTAGCAGGGGTAAAGAGTTATGCTAAATTTGAAGTAATAGATATAATGGGTGATAAGGACCCTTACCCAGAACTCCTTGGCGTAGACTAGGCACATGAGAATTATGCTATCATTGATCTACAGAAATAATTGATGATTTTTGAAGAAGAAGGGATGCAGGTAATACAACCACTAGATCCATGTCAAGGACCAAGGTTCACTGAACCTGTAGATGATCGAGATGAGCCTAGGATGTTAGATTAGTTGTACAAACTAATGATAGGAAAAATAGAAGACTACATCAATCCCACAACAAGAGGATTGGTTAGTTGGAGAGGCATACAAAGTTCAAAAGCCGACTCGGAAGCTACTTGGGATGCTTGGCAACAAGGAGGATACGAGGTTGATACCAGATGTTGTGCCAAGATATGCCGAGTAAACTGGATTGGGGCATAGGTAAGTAATTACCCAACTTTTCATGGCCTAGAATCAGTAGATACTTTTCTGAATAAGGTGGATAGAACTATATGAGAAATCGACAAGGTCCCGTTATTTGACATTTCATTACAAGGCAATCCAACATGATGGTGGGGAGCACATCGCAACACCCTATGTGAATGGGAAGAAATCAAGTGGGCCATGAGGGAAATATTTTGACAGGAAGGAAACCACCGGCCAGAGATGGTGAAATACAGAGGAAACTCTGATCCCAAGAAACATCTATAAAAGTGCATAGAGAGATGAAGAAAAGAGTGAGTCCTAAAGGAACTTTGGGTGCACATGTTCATACATACCTTGGGTAAAATTTGCCAAGCATGGTATATACAAGAGGAACTTCGAAGGAAAATGGGAGATTGGGATGCTATAGCTAACCAATTCAGTATCCGTTTCTCATTTAAAGATAGTGATTGAAACCTTGTATGCCATTAAAAGAATCCTATTTACTCCAAGATAGTTATGGGAGGGGTGCATCGATGAGAGATTCCTACATTATTTCTATGAAGCAGGGTATCCAAAATTCATGTCTTGCAGAAAAATTAATGCAGATCCCGAGGAGGATAATTTGGAAGGACTCAGACACCTGAAATTTTAGGAAACTGAAGGAGAGTGAGATATTCAAGAGGGCCCTTCAACGAACACCCCCCATTTACTTCCAATAAAGTTGCGGAAGCAAAATATTGGCTCAAAATAAAAACCTAAGATGGCATCCATTAGGGATTATTGGGAAGAGAAAACAACTAAGCAAATCTTTGATTTACCACGTGAATATGAAGAATTGTTTCCAGTCTCTGTTACTGAATTCAAAGGAATAAAAGGGGACAACGGGGAAATAAAGATTATGCTTAGGCCAGATGAATGACTAGTGAAGAATAGACCATATAAACTCAATCCAAGGGTAAAAGAAAAAGTCAAGAAAGAGATTGATAAGATGTTAGAAGCAGGACTTATATTCCTAGTAGATGAAGCAAAATGGATCAACTCGATTGTAATACAAAATAAGAAGGATGCCACAGAAATCAGGGTCTGTGTAGATTACAGGAGCTTAAACAATGCATGTGTGCATGACCCATTTCCAATGCCCTTTAGTGATGAGGTCCTAGATAACGTTGCGGGGAATGAAGCCTACTCTTTCACCAATGGATTCTCAGGATATCATCAAGTTCGAATAGTGGAAGAAGATAAGAAGAAAACAACATTCACCATAGAATGGGGGTCTTATGCATATCATGTCATGCCATTCGGTCTGAATAATGTGCCTGCTATTTTCTCTGGGATTGTCATAGCTGCCTTCAGAGATTACATTCACCGATTCTTAGAAGTATATATGGACGACCGGACAGTATAAAAATTTCTAAAGAAACATACCAGTCTCCTTTGAGTGATGTTTGAGTGGTGTAGATAGTTGCAAATCTCTTTAAATCTAAAAAAATGCATCTTTGCAGTTCTGTTTGGAACATTGCTGGGCCATATTGTTTGCAAGGATGGCGTTTGTGTAGATCCTACAAAATTTGCGGCAATAGTAAATATGGATCCACCGAATAATGTAAAGCAACTGCGATCAACACTAGGCCACACCGTATATTATCACCGATTCATCTACAAATATGATTCAATTATTGCTCCCATGGAGAAACTGCTAAAGAAGACAGAAGCCTTCAGGTGGATAGAGGACTGTCTTGTAGCGTTGAACAAATTAAAGTAAAAACTGGTGAGCGTTCCAATATTAGTATATCTAGACTAGAATAAACAATTCCATGTACACATTGATGCATCAGGAATTACACTAGGAGCAGTACTGGCGCAACCCGGACAAAGGAACCTGGACCAAACAATTTACTTCGCCAATGGGAAATTGTCTATAGCAGAGAATAACTACATCGAAATGGAAAGAGAAACATTATCCATGGTCTACTCCTTACAAAAGTTCAGGCACTATCTATTGGGAGCACCATTTAAGTTCTTCACAAACCACTCAACTTGAAAATATCTGGTAAACAAGCCAGTCCTGGAAGGAAGGATCTGTCAATGGTTGTTATTATTCCGAGAGTTCACATTTGAAGTTATTATCAAACTGGGGAGATTAAATGTGGGGCTAGACCACCTATCAAGGTTAGATTCAAGAGAAAATGAAGGACCTCTAGACGACCAATTGCCAGATGTCCCCTTGTTCCGAGTAGAGTCCATACTAGATTATCTGGAGGAGATTACTAGTTTATTAGTAACATGACATTGTCCTGAAGGATACACAACAACACGGAAAAGACATTCGATAGTAAGAGTGGAAGATTATCAACTAGTTGCAGGATATCCATACAAACTGGGACTTGATCAAGTTCTGCGGCGTTACCTCCTTCAACATGAGAGGTAGGATGTGCTGAAGGAATGCCACGTTGGGGTTGTGGGGGGTCATGTCGGTGGAAAAGCTACCGTAAGGAAAATACTACAAGCCAGGTTATGGTGTCCTACCCTCCACATGGATGCTAAGGAGTACGCAAAGAGTTGTGATGTTTGTCAGAGAGTTGGGAAGCCATCGTATCGAGATGAATTTCCTTTACATCTAGTACACATAGTACAAATCTTCGAGAAATGGGCAGTATAATTTATCGGCCCGATTACGGCGCCAGCTTGTCATTGCTATGCTAGGTACATCATCACAGCTACAGAGTACCTCACTCGGTGGGCAGAGGTAGCACCAGTAAAGGACTCTACAATCGATACAGTAGCAAGATTCATCTTCAAAAGCATAATATCTAGATTTGGATGTCCGAAAAGCCTAACCATTGATCAAGGGGCTCATTTCATAAATGAAATTGTCACTTTGCTCCTAAATAATTTTCTAATCCAACATCAAAAGAGAAACCCTTACCATCCTCAGGCCAATGGATTGGTCAAAGCCTTCAATAATATACTCGAGAAGGGCCTGACAAAGATTGTATCAACAAATCGAGATGATTGGGATGAGCAAGTGCCAACCACATTATGGGCTTACAAATTAACGGTAAAGTGAACACACAAGCAAACACCATTTCAACCGGTATACGGTCGAGAAGCAATAGTACCAGCCGCATTCATTGTCCCAAGCATATTCATTTCTCAGGCCACTAAAATGATAGACGACGCGTCCTTAAAATAGAGGTTGGAAGAATTAATGGACGTGGATGAATCAAGTTTTTTAGCTAAATTCCACCAATCAATTGAACAACGGAGACAAAAGGCTTGACATGAAAAGCACATTAAAAGGAAAACTTTCAAGGTGGGAGATCATGTCCTATTATATGAAAACAAATATAAAAAATTCCCAAGAAAACTACAAATGCATTAGTTGGGGCCATTTAGGGTTGCAGAGATCAAAGAGTTTGGTGCGGTAAATCTAGCGCAAATAGACGGGATAATGTTACCATGATGGGTGAACGACGCATGCCTGAAACCTTTCCACAAGTCAGAAGTTGTGTCATCAAATTTAAAGGGTATTGGAGACAAGCCCGCAAGTAGGTTTAAAGTCAATAATAAACATTTAGTCGCATAGTCAGTTACACAGTTTGTTGCATATTCAGTTTCATTCTGATCTCTTTTTATTTTTCCTTCAGTAAATAAATAACCGTGTGTTAGTTGGGTGGAGGAAACAATACCATGACACTGCAACCCACTTGTGCTTGAGGGGGAATGGTCAAACGTTTTATGAGTCTTATCCGTCATACTATGAATCTTTTCCAAAATAAGTAACAATAATACACATATCAACATAGAAAATTTTAGGGGCGAATCTTAGCCCATGGGGGAAATTTAAGGAGTTTTATATTTTGAAGGGGTGAATTTTTTTATATTACACCACTTTTTTATAGTTAGCCCAAAAATATTTAAAAAATAGATAATTATTATATTTTAGCCAAAAAAAATAAGCACAAATAAACATTCTACCCCGATTCACCTGGTTTATAGGTCATATTTTCTTCCATCGCCCCCATTTCATATCGGATTTGTTTCTAATCGCCTTGATTTCCAGTAATGGCGTTGGTTAGGAGCTATTTCGCCCTCGATAATTTTGGAAATCAAGAATAGGGTTAGCTTCAAGGTAATGGACCTCCATAAGGAAGGGTTATTGTCTCTTCTATTGGGTCTTCAAAGGGAAAAACATTTTTTTGTTGTTTTCTGGAAGCGGGCCTCTTGTTTCTTGCACAGTAAGCCCTAGACGGGCATATCCAGATTATGTAAAAAGGTTCCTATATGTGGTGATGTTGCATAGATTGAAATTTGACAAAATTATGTTCCTATACTCGCATCAGAAGGGTTTACCAGACCTAGACCTGTAGTGATCTACTTGTTAGACATTACCATCAACCAGGAAAAAGCGAGTTAAGGTTTAATGCATGATAGCTAGGGTTTTTTTATTTATATTCATTGTTTATTTGGTTTCTTGAAGGATTAATTGGTAGCAGAAATTTGGAGTATCATTTGACAGTGGATTTTAGTAACAATATTTGTAGAAACTTATGAAATACATATCTGGGATTGTATTGCTGAAATTTGAAGCATATTTTCGATTTGGAAAACTGGTTTTACAGTGTCTTTTCAACAATACCTTATGTATGTGATGAAAAAATTGGAAGTTTTACTTTGAGAAAAACTGTAATTATTATTTTTTATATCTAAGTGATATATGTGTCAAGAAACCCAAGTAGAAAACTATGGAAAAAATTCTTAGAAAGGCTACAGGATCCGAACTCTGACTGAAGATGCCCTTCTCGTGATTGATTCCAACAAACGCAGCCAAAGGTGAATTTTTGTTGGGTTTGATCTTTCCGCTGTAAATACCAGGGAAGTCGTTGTTTTATTTCGGTACAAGTATTTATGTCTCATTTTTTTTTTTCAGTGGACTCAATTTCAATCATCCTTTAAGGTCGGTTTCCACTTTCTGCTAAGGTAATTCTTAGTAATTCTATGCAAGATAGCGGATCAGTGCAAGGAGCACTAAGTAAGCCATGTGCATATTTTAAATCTGATGAGGACCTTAAGGCATTTAAAATTTTCTACACCAGGATTGAAAATAGAAGCTCTCGATCCATGCTTAAATTTTTAATGTTCTCGAGATCGGAGAACTAAGTTATGCATCAGGTTAATAAAATTTTCATCTTGATCATGAGCCATTTTCCAGTTTTCATAGCTTGACATACAATTTTCTTTGATAATGTACCATCTAAATAATCTGACGTGCAACATTGAAATCAACATGGCTACCAGCTAAGTTATTTATTATTGTTTTTATTTTTATTTATTTCATAAAATTGAATTCATTTCATGCTCTGTTGCCCCATTACAAAGTAGTATTGCAAAGAAAATCAAAATTCTTTTGGATCAAATCTACACTTCCATTCTGTATTCTTGATCTTAACCTCCCCATGTCACAAGAAACATTAAAATGGAAACCCAAGTCTCAAAATACAACTTAATAACTCCTACATCTTAATGCTTCCACAATAAATCTTTGTGCCAACTTTAATCATCTGTTTAGATGCCTAATTTCAACGAAAGGTTTAGCTTGTGCCTCTCAATTAGTAAATTTTCACTAATTTTATTTCTTTGGTACTTGAGGCATTCTTGAGCTTAGCACCCTGATCAATTATACCATATCCTCTATGGAAAAACTTTGATGCTCCAGAAAAGATAGTCTAAATGTTTTCTGAAGAAACTATAGAAAATAGAGCACTAGCATTCTGTAGTCACATAAGATAACATGTCACTACATACCCTACAAGTGGAATATGGCATATATTTCTATGTATTTGAAAATAGCCTCACGCAACAATAAGATTAGGTTCATATGAGAATAATACAATGATAACTTACACTTTCCCAACTCCGCAAAGACTAAGATACTTGCTCCCTTCAGGATGGCAATATTTTGTACAAATATTCACTCTGGTAGTTCAAATATGCTTCGGAAAGAACACTCTTGTGCTTAAGTAAATCCTTAGTTTTAAACCATGCATAAATTTTAAATCTTGGCATGATCCTCTGCTAAAGATGATAAGAGAAATAGTGTGGAAATGACGCAAGAGACCGCAGTGGGTTAAATGTAGTAGTACAAAGAAAATCAAATTTATTTTGGATCAAATATGCACTTTGCTTAAGTGTTATTGGTCTTGACCTCACCATGTCATAAACAACATTAAAGGGAAACGCAAGTCCCAAAAGAAAAATTAACCACTCTTGCATCTTATTGCTTACACAAAAAATCTCTCTGTCAACTTTGACTATTTGTTCGCAGTATTTTAGGAAGCCTAGTTTCAACAAAACGTTTAGCTTGTGCCTTTAAATTGACTCTCCTAAATTTTCACTGATTTTTATTTCTTCAATATGTGAGGCATGCATGAGATTAGGGCCATGATCAATTAGATCACCTCTTCTATGGACAAGTTTTGAAGCTCCAGAAAGGTCAGTCTGGAATTTTTCTGAAGAAACTTTGGGCAACGGAGTCCTAGCCATTCCGCAATCACATTAGATAACATGTTACCACAAACTCAAATTTCACATATATTACAACGTATTTGAAAATAGCACCAAAAAACAATAGAATTAGGTGCATGGAAGAATTATGAATAATAAAATGATAACATGCACTTTCCCAAGTTTGCAAAGACTAAAATACTTGCTCCCTTCAGGGTGGCAGTATTTTTGTACAAATTTTCGCTTTCATAGTTCAAGTATGCTCCGGTAAGAACACTCTTGCTTAAGTAAATTGTTTATTTTAATCCATACATACATTTTGTATCTTGGTTTGATCTTTCTCTCAAGAAGTCATGAGAAATAGTTGGAAATGATGCAATAACCAGTAGTGGGCTAAATGTAGTACTGCAAAGAAAATCAAACTTCTTTTGTATCAAATCTGCACTTTGATTAAGTATTGTTGGTTGTGACTTCACCATCTAACAAACAACATTGAAGGGAACCCAATTTCTCAAAAGACAACTTAACTGCCCCTTGAGCTTATTTCTTCCACGGTGAATCTTTCTAGCAATGTTAATCATCCATTCAGGGTAGTTTAGCAAGCCTAATTTCAACAAAAGATTTAGCTTCTACCACTGGATTGCATGTAAAATTTAACTGATATTTATTTCTTGGGCATCTGAGACATGATTGAACTTAACAATGTGGATAATTGTATCATCTCTTCTATCGAAGAGTTTCAATCCTTTAGAATGAATATTTTGAATTTTTTTTGAAGAAACTTCAGGCAATGGAGTCCTAGGCATTGTGCTTTTTAGATTTTCTCTTTTAGATCCATGGGAAATTAAATCATCTCTTCATTGTGCTAGTGCTGACTCTCTAGATGATATATTCTAACATTTTTCTGAAGAAATTTTAGACAGTAGAGTCATGGGTGTTGTGGATTTTAGATGTTCTCTGATACACACAACAACTCACTGCTTGTCAAGGCCAATTCAATTAACATCTTCAATCAACTTTATTGAGTCATTCACATGAAAATTGTGAGGATGACATAAAGCCATCTTTATCATCTCCTTTTCGTCCAAACTAACTCTTGCAATATCCAGATTGTCTGCAATGGATTTTCTTGTGTCCCATTTAAGAACCTCAGGATATTGTAAAATGAAGCTGCCTATATTTTCCTTTCTTAGTCCCAAGTTTGACAGAAAATATGCTATAGAAAACAAAGCTTTCTCTGAATTGTTGATAAAAAGTTGAGACTTGGTATGGTATAGCATGCTTATATCATCCCAAGGGAAACCGATACCTGCCAACAACATTAAATTTTCTAAAATACTAGTACGTTTGAGTGGATTTTTTTCAAACAAACAACAAATTCTATTCTTCTCAACTTGAAACCTATTCAGACCAGTGACATTGTTTCCAAATTTTCTATGTACATCATCATTAAGAAGCAAGGGGAAGCAATTCAAGATTCTTATAAGAGAAAACTTACTAACTCCAAGGTTCTCATAGAATTGAAATTTCTTTTGCAATTTCCCTGCAGAACAACTGAATAATTGTGGGTGTTCTTTATACAGTTATCCCAGCACATGCCTAGAAAACCCATTTTTCTTTAAATTTGAGACATTTTCCAGTAGAAACTCCTCTTCATTGAGATATATTTTCCCTCGAGGCAAGAGTCTATGGACCTCATAAGTCTCTACCCCTATACTTTCAAAGAAGTGCTCAAACTCATTGATCGGATTATAAAGAAGATATAGGGTTTTGCTTAAATTTTCTTGTGCATTGACTCTAGATACTAACTTTATTAAAAAATAAGGTGTATAGAGGCTTATATTCTCCGCATATGTAAATGGAATGGTCCTTGTATAATGGAGGTAATTTTTCAGCACTTGTTGAACTTCATGTTCCAAGTTTGGCGAGACTTTGACATGGGATTTTCTCCTAGGTTTCCTAGACTGTTGAGCATTGCAAAGAAAACTTTGAGGCTAAATTACTGAAAAATTTAGAGTAGAAGATTTTAAAAAATACAACACTTTCAGCTATGTTTCTTTTTGTTATTTTAATATTTTTACAGCTTGACATTCTCTTTAGACCACCATATGTGGGAGAGGATCTTCAGTTTCTCCCATGTGTCATAATGGTGGTGATGTAGTAGTGTTATTTACCACTGAGGAAATGGAATTTTAATTAGTTGATGATAGAATTGGTTAATCTTATTTCTATGAATGGATTTTACCATAAGGAATATGGCCTTATTGTGTTTTCATGTGTCTTTTGTTCCATAAAATATAAAAGATTTCTAATATGTTTTATCAGATACTAACTTGTTGTCAATGTACCAAATATACAAAATTGCCAATGCAAAAAAGGAAAATTATGATATTTTTTATTAAACACAAAAATTTCCTATACATTTTATTAGCCTTGAATTTTTGAGGTATTTGTCAAGTTCCCCAGTGCCACCTTCAGTTGTACCCATAATATCACTTCAACTCTCCTTCCCCATAAGCACCAAATGATTCAATCATCACTTCTATAATTGCAGAAAGAGGACTTATTATCATATATTAAACAATGTCAAATTTAACAACCTGGATGAACCACTGCCCAAGCCTCCATGGCTTAAAGAAATAATTCAGAGGGAAGGGTTTCTTTACAAATCCATTTTCACAAAAAGGTTCCAATAGGGGTGTTGTGGCATTTGAATGCCCCTACCTGTTCATGAACTCAATAGTTCTTTCCTCCCACCCAATCAAGCTATGAGAGGACTCATATCAGTCCTGTTGGATTTCAACATCAACATCAATTGCAATTTTTCTAATGAGGAAAATCATTCAACTCAGGATTCTTTTAAGATAATAGATGCTCAAAGGAAAGGAACATTGAAAGAGAAAGTGCAATAAGTACAGAAGTGCCAGTAAAAATAATTTCTCACGTGTGGAATGTATTCCCTTCTCTACTCAAAAAAGAATTCAACAATATTCAATGAATTTGTATATTTTGCAATACTTCCCTTGATTCTATAAAATCACCATTCCCCCTCCATCCCATTGAATCAATTGTTCACAAGTCAATCTATTGGGTCTTCAAAGGAAAAAACAATTTTTGGTTGTTTCCTGGAAGCAGACCTCTTGTTTCTTGCCCAGTAAACCCTAAACGAGCATATACAAATTATGTAAGAAGTTTTCTATTTGTGGTGATGCTACACAGATTGAAAAAATTATGTTCATATACTCACATCAGAAGGGTTTACTAGTCCTAGAACTATAGTGATCTACTTGTTGGACATCACCATCAACCAGGCAAAAGCAAGTTAGGGTTGAATACATGATAGCTAGGGTTTTTTTTGTATTCATTGTTTAGTTGGTTTCTTGAAGGATTAATTGGTAGAAAAAATTTGGAGTATCATTTGCTAGTGGATTTTAGTAATAGTCATTGTAGAATCTTATGAAATACATATCTGGGATTGTACTGCTGAAATTTGAAGTATATTTTTGATTTGGAAAATTGGTTTTACACTGTCTTTTCAAGAATACCTTATGTATGTGATGAAAAAATTGGAAGCTTTACTTTGAGCAAAACTGTAATTTTTATTTTATATATCTAAGTGATATATGCATCAAGAAACCCAAGTAGAAAACTATGGAAAAATTTACTAGAATTTGCCTCCATACATAACCATACATAAACACATATCTATTATTATTCTCATTGAGTACCTCCCTAGGTACCTCATATTAGCCCCCTAGGTATACTACATATCTTTTAGGTATGAATTCTAGTCTCTTAAGGGGATCATAATATTTTATTTAGTTTTACAAGTCATAATTTCTCTCGAGAATTTCTTAGTATATGCTTAGATAGGTGCAATAGCTTATGTTGCTTCCTATTTATATGGTATATTTTTTCCTTTTAATTGGGTTTTTAATATCTATTTATCTTATTATATTTTAAGGACACATCAGAAGCATCCCTAATGGCTTCTCTATCAATTTTACACACATTATCATATCAAAGGTTGATAGTTCTATTATTTGTTTTGCTATAGGAATTGACAACTAGGGCTGTCTCATACTCACGTGACATGGGGTTGATTCTGACTACTACCACTATAATCCCTAGGTGGGTCTATGTTTCCCCTATCATGCAAACATGAGTTAGACAATTCAGGGAATTTGAACATGGGACCTTGTACTCACATTTACTTTACCTTTTCATAGGCTTACCAAGTGAGGTCCCCTGGGGGGCTAGTTTTTTTTTTTTTTTTAAATACCACCTCGATAGATAATTTATGAATGGAATTAAAGAGGTTGTCATTAAATTATGATAGATGTCTTCAATATTGTTCTTGTATGATAGGAGATTTGATTCACTATTTAAATCCTTTAAGAACAAATCAAATTTAATTTTGTCAAAAAGTGAGTGACTTTGATTATCAAAATTATCTTTAATGGAGCTTTTGTGCATGACAAAACTTATAGTCGGGTTTGAGGTTTAGAATTAGGCCCATCATCATTTAAAAGGTCAAAATTTACTATTTGGTTGTATATGGGATATTTAATATCACATAATCCATGACATTACTACCCAAATCATTAATATAAGTCATCCAATTATATTTCAACGACCTAATTAGACAATTGCAAATTATGAAATATTGAGAACTACAAAGCTTGATTAGCTCAATACCAATTAATTTTTTGGTCAAGTCTTCAGTGTTTCTTTTATATATATTGGTTAAAATAAATTCATCATCTAGCCATGTAGGATTAGGGTTGGAATTATTGCTTAAGGAAATAGTTTGAATAGTTGCAAATCTAGCAGTATAGTTTCCTAGTAGTAGGATACAACCTCCATTTCATAAATTTTAAATATCTTGTTCTAATATTTTGTAGGGGCGATTTATTAATTTGATTTCTTCATAAAAGATAGAATTAATAGGTGTAAAATAACATATTTCTATATAATATTCTTAGCATTAGTATATGGATTTTTTATCAAATTTGGTCCTCACAAAATGAGGAATTTAGTGCAATGATTGGAAATTTTCACTGATTTCCAAATTAACACTCCCTCTCAGCTAAGGAGAAATTCCAACTACATCATGTGATCATCATAAGTATCTTGGCTTCATGTCATGTGAATCCTTGCTCATCTATGCTTATCTCTACTCATCTCATGTTGAACATTCTTGAATCTAAAGAAGAAGAATTGATGCAGGGGAGATCCATCTACCACCCTGACTCGTCACCATTAGGGAGACTCAACTACCACCTGGAATCATCATCATCATCAATGAGGAGCCATATCTACCACCCGAAACTAAAGATGATGGGTGAGATAAAACCTACCCCAAATCATAGGGATCACACTCTAACCCAAAGTCCTTAACAATAGGTGATATCAACTTACCAGAGGTAAGGATCACACTCTACCTTATTTTCCCTGATCATCCATCTTAACACTAAAGAGTCAAATGGTAAAACACTTACATCCACCAACTTGGGTGAGATACACCTACTACAAGGGGTAGGGATCAAATTCTATCATGAGTCCCTCATCCCATTAGACAGAAGGGGAGGTTATCCCACAGAGTGGCAAGACACTAACTGGGGCATACTCCGACTATGGGAGATCTCAGGTATCTACACCTTATCGGTTAGAGGTACCTCATCCCCAGGAACTCATTAGCTCCATTCATCACCATGTGAGCTCAACCAAGGGGGAAGATAATTGCTCAGTGTTCTTGATCAGATCAAACCCTTATCTGAAAGGGTCATATCAACCAGTCCAAGCTCCTTTCTGAAGACCAAGAAATTCCCTTTCGACAAAGCCTTGGTTAGGATATCGACTATTTTCTCATATATCAAAATATGAAGGAGTCTCACGGTTCCTTTCTACACCATGTCTTGGATGTAGTTATATTTTATCTCAATATCCTTAGACTTATCGTGGAACATAAGATTCTCTGACAAACAAATCCCACTCTTGATGCACAATAGATAACTATTATGTCCAAGACTTGCTGAAATATCTCTCCAAAGAGCTTCCTTTACCAAATTGCTTCACAACTAGCCAGATTGGCTGCAATGTACTTGGCCTCAACCATGCTAAGGGCTACAAAATTATCTTCCTACTCATCCATGATATCAGAGCAGATCCAAGACTAAAATAGAATCCAGAGGTACTCTTCCCATTGACAACACTGCCAGGTGAAAATGTATCTATATATCCATGTAGTCTAACATATCCAATGACATATCTTAGTCAATGTTTACAGTCCCATGTAGATATCGCAATACATGCTTGGCAATGACCCAATTTACGTGGTGAGGCTCAATCATAAACTAGCTCAAAGTGTTGAATGCGAAGCACATATTAGGGCGAGTGTTCACGAGAAACATCAGAGCACCAACCAATTGTCTATACTTAGAAGGGTTTTCTAGTAATGGTTCGACCGCCTCTCCACAAAGCTTCTTGAAATTCATCTCCATAGGTGTAGGAAAGGACTTTCATTCTACCATGCCATATCTCTCCAATAATTTCACAACATATTTTCCTTTTGAAAGGAAAAACTTGCCCAGTTTTTTTCATACTTCTAATCCCAAGAAATAGTGCATCAAACTAAGATCTTTCATCTTGAACTCAATATCCAACTCCCTCTTACATTCAATAATGAGAGGGTCTGCACCTGTCAGGAATAGGTCATCAACATATAATACCAAAATAAATGGCATACCTTGGACCAATTTAAAGTAGATTTTAGGGTCGGCGCTGCTTCTTTTGAATCCAAGCATCATCAAGTAACCATCTATGCGGGCATACATGCTCTCGGGGCTTGCTTCAAGCCATACAATGCCTTCTTACCCCCTACGAACATGTGTCCTTCGGTCCTCTACTTCAAATCCCTATGGCTTCTCGACATACACTTCTTCTTATAACATGCCATGAAGGAATGTTGTCTTTATGTCCATTAGATGAAGGGTCCATCATTGACTTGCAGCAAGGGAATCTATCAGATGAATGGATGTGTATCAATCTATGGGATAAAATATATCATTGTAAGCTTCTCCCTCTTTTTGGGAGAATCCTTGGGTCATGAACCTTCCCTTATATTTCTTAACACTTCCATCAAAGTTGTTTGATCTTGAATAACCGTTTTTAAGTTATGATAGGTTTCCCCTTCTGTCTTGGCACAACATCCCATACATCATTCTTCATAATTTATTCTTACTCTTCGACCATAACATCCTTCCAAACTTGTTCTTCCATGGTTATTCAAAGGTGTGAGTCTCATCTTGAATCAAATTTCTCATAGCTACAACATATCATCGGTACCTACATGGATTCTTGCTTTCTCTAAATGACCTTCTAATGAGAATGATTTTCTCGACATCCTGTGATGTGTCACAAAGCCAAAATGGCATCTTCCTAGTAGGCGGGTCACTTGGAGGAGGATCCAAGGGGTCCATAGGCTCCATGGGATCATCAACAATTTCTTTCTTGGATTTTACATGGAAGAACCTTCTAAAATATCCATATCATCAGTCTTCTTTTTAGGAGGAGGCAGAGGAAGGTCCATTGCTTTTCCATGGGCGACATCCTCATTGAATGTGACATCCCTGCTAATTTAAACCTTCCTTTGACCAAGAATATATATTCTAAATGCTTTATATTTTTTACAATATCCAACAAACATACATGTTCTTCCTGTGGCTTCCATCTTGTTCCTTTTGTCCTTCGGAACATGGAAATATGAAGGGCATCCAAATATATAGAGTTGACCAATGTCAGGCTTGAGACCTACGAATAATTATTCGTGGGTCTTGTTGTTTAATGCTTGACGAGGAGCACTATTTTGAACATATACAATTGCATTAGTAGCTTCTCCCCAAAGAAACTTCGACAACTTTTGATCATGGAGCATGGTACAAGAAACATCTACAATGGACCAGTTCTTTCTCTTGACTAGTCCATTTTGGTCAGGATTATAAAGCACAATTGTATCTTTTTTTATGCCTTCCTTTTTGCAAAAATATATGAATTCATTTGAAATGTACTCTCCACCATTGTCAAACTGGAGATCTTCACTTTCTTCCCTATTTGATTTTCGACCAAAGCTTGAAATTTTTGAACAAATTGAAGGCCTCATCCTTATGCTTCAATTAATGTATCCATGTCTTCCTTGAGAAATCACCAATGAAGGTAATGTAGTAGAGATGGCCACTAAGAGAATGTGTGGGGATCGAACCACATATGTAATAATTAATGAGTTGGAGGATCGAACCACATATGTAATAATGAATGAGTTGGAGGATGTCATTTTTCTTCTTCTTGCTAAAGGGTAATGCCCCCCTTGACTTCTTTCCACTAGCACATCCTGGACATACTCCATCATGTTGAGCTTGAATATTAAGAATCCCCGAGACCAACTTCTTCAATTTCGGAAGAGATTCATAGTGTAGATGAGCCAATCTATGGTGCCATAGATCTCTTTGATGATTAGTATCATGGACCAATGTTAGAAGAGGTATTTCAATGACTCTATAGATTCCTTCAAATCTAGATCCCAATGTGAATGCATCTCTCATAGGGGATCCCACTGGCTAAGTGAGTACCTTTCCCTTGATGAAGGAAACCATCATTCCTTTGTCTACAAAAGTAGATATAGATACCAAATTCTTCTTCAATCTCAACACATACATCACATCATGAAGAAAAACAGATTCCCTAGAGTCCAAATGAAATTTAACATACCCAAAACCTTTAAGGGGATGAATGGATTTATCTCTAAGAATAATCTTCAAACTTGACTCCCTCTCCACCAAATTAGAAAGAACTTATTTATACCCAGAGAAATGATGAGAGGCCCAACTGTCAACCAACCAACTATCCCAAGAATCAAGAGGAGAGGAACAAGAAAGAAAAGAAATAATAATATATTAATATTGATCAATAACATTACTTTCATACCTGTAATTTCTTGACCTCTTTTGTGGATGATATCCTTCTTCACTATCATCAAGAGAGTCTCTTATTCTTCTATCATTCCTTCTTCCATCTCTTTTATCATCTCTTCTATCATATGACTTATTGTTGTTGTAGCCATGGTTATTGTTGTAGGACCTTAAAGAGTTTCTTCTTGGATCATTTCTCTTCTCAGGGCAATCTTGAGCATAGTGACCCTTTTGATGAAAATTTTAGCATTCAACATCTCTATCTCATCTTCTTGTGTCCTTGGAATCTTGGTTGGCTTGAGGAGGTCTTCTTGCATTATATGGATTTCCATTTCCATTATTCTTCCCTTGAGTAACAAAGCCAGTGGGCTCTCCATTTAGCCTTTGAATTCTTCCCCTAGATATCATCAATATTTCCTCTTGATTGCATAGAGCAAGTAGCTCATCAAAAGTAGGGATCCTTTATATATTGATGATAGAAGTAATGAACATGTCCCATGATGAAGGAATAACACTAAGGGAAGTCATCACTAATTCCCTGTCAGGTATGATTTCTTGAGCAGTCTGTAGTTTATCTCTAATTTCAGTGATTCTCATGAAGAATGATTGTATAGTCTCTCCTTTGCACATCTTAGATTATTTGAGTTGATTTTTCAAATCCATAATGTGGCTCAAATTGTTCACTTCATACATGCCCACAATATTATCGTACATTTATTTGGAAGTCTTTAAAGATGAAATATAAACAAGTAAATGATATCTTAAAGAATCAATGATAATCTTCTTCGCTTTAATATCACCTTTCTTGTACTTGGACTTGGAATCTTGGGATGCATTTTCTA
The DNA here is from genome assembly GCA_031772625.1 of Pinus tabuliformis. Classification (NCBI taxonomy): domain Eukaryota; kingdom Viridiplantae; phylum Streptophyta; class Pinopsida; order Pinales; family Pinaceae; genus Pinus; species Pinus tabuliformis. Next base: position 606,916,216 of record CM062812.1, read on the forward strand.
GTGGCGCTGAAATCTTTCCTTCCATGTATTCCATGACATCATACTCATCTAAGGTGACATTGATCCCGATCTTCTAAGCTGCAAAGCCAGATGCATCAACTAAATTTTCATTATCCTTGAAGTATGAGGTAAACATTTTTTACCAGACCAAAAATTCAACCTCTAGAGGATGGATGCTCTTGCTCTATGTCTCTTGGGCTTGTCTTCACCTCAACTTTGATTCCATGTTAATGTTTCATCAAGAATTGTTTTATGTTGCAATTATTACTTCAATAATTTCCACTAACATCCAAATTAGAATTTCACTTCTTCAATTAACCAATGATAGTAAAGCAATAATAGATAGAACAATTATATAAATGCATAATGAAATACAACCAAGAGACAATATACATAGTATTTAGTCAATGACCAAGGGAAAATCCCATAAAGGGGAAGCCCTTTTCAATTCTTCTTTTATTATATTGTCATAAAATATTTAGCAAGAGAGTATACAATTATTCATATCTTCAATCACAAATCTATCCAGTAAGACAACCCAACAATGTTCATAAATATATTCCAATAAACAATATTGATTAGAGATAACTTTCCACCATCGGTTAACTATGGTCAACTGTAAAAGTGAAACCCTGGTTTCCAATTGCACGAAGAGATTGTATGTACATGCAGTTGAAATGATCCAACCTCATGAATGAGCTTGTGTTCCTGCAGTTGCAACAAAATATTCCTTATGGAAACCCTGCAGATGCAAATTTAAACACTAGATCACACATGCGAGATTCAGACCTTACAATGTCAGACCTTTACGAACTGATATCTACGAGCCACATTCAAACTTGTGCAAACCAAACCAAAGAAGATAGAAGAATAAGATGCTTGATGATGAGGTCCTAATAAGGGTCACTTGACTTGTATTTATAGGCTTCCAAGGGTGTCCAATTTCATTTTAGTGTTGAGTTGTCCATTTGTGTACATGTGGGCTTCACTTCAAAAATACACTTTCCCTTGTCCAAATCAAGTGCTTCAAAGGTCAATTTTGGTCCTCTCGAAATGAGGAATCTAGTCCAATGATTGGAATTTGTCATTAATCTTCCAAATTAACATGAATTTCCCTCCCTAATTCAACTTGGTATTTTGGAATGAGGTCTTCACTTATAAATGTTCCTCGCCCTTCTAAGCTTATTTCTAGTAATTAAAACTTACCTTAACATGAATCAACATATTTTTATGTCTGATTATTTTGCCCATCATCATTGCTTTTGTGATCGAAGTTGTTTCAATTTGTGAATTATGTTTTAGATCCTTGAGTATTGTTAACATGTTCTCATCATTTTGTTTCTCTATACCAAAAATCATGAGGTTCAAGGCTCTTTTGTTACATTCATGATTTAATTCTATGAACTTATTAATTTCCTCTATTATAAATTTGATAGCTAATTTAATTTCCAAAGTATTTTGGTATAAATTGTTGATTAGTTTTTCTTCTAGCTCTTTATTCGTTAGATTATGATTTTCTTGACATTTATATACTAATATAGATAATAATTACGTCGTAGGCCTGGTCTATATTGGAATTGGGCTTGAGGAATTTTAACCTTTAAATAATTGAGTGGAAAAGATTTGATTTCAAGAGAATATTATTTGTCTAATACATCATCCAACAAATGACATGAAAGTATTTGAATGAGTTTTTGGTTTCAAATCAAAGAATAACATATTTAATTTAAAATAAAAGAATAACATTTTTGTGAAATGTGGCTAGAGTTTCAATAGGACATTATGATAAAGGTCGATCAATCTGTGGAATGCAGACACATTATGGAAGATGTCAAAAGGAAAATGAAAAGAATTGAAGGGGAAGAGCCACAACTTATGAAGGAAAGGGATAAGGTTACTTTGGGAGATCAAACAATGTTTTATGACAAATTGACCATTAACCATCACCATTTAAAATTGTAGTTAATTGGTTTGAATAAAAAGGAATTTTTTTCTTATTTGTTTTCTACTAAAATCATCTAAAATGAGAAGAAACAACTAATAATTTTTTTTTAGTTGTCACTGCACCATGGGACTTTCGAAAAGAGGGCTACCAAAGAGTTATTTCGATCTAATAATGATGGAGGCTTCATTGAATTTTGGAGGAGGCCTTTTCAACAAGTAAATGCAGATATTCAATATTGTTGGGACAACTTCACCTTATCCTCCACTTATCAACTATGTAATTTTTCATAGTTATTTGAAAAAAACGACTTTTGCTCCTTTCCTTAAATTTAATTTTAAGAATCTTTAAAATAGAATTTTCATAGGTTGCACAAATTTACATGGAAAAGCTCAACAACGAAAATGATTATTTTACTCGAGCATTAAAAATGTTAAAAGATGCATTTCCATTAGGGTTTTTCAGAAAAGGGTTTTTTAATTTCACTTATAAAAATACAATTGAAATAATTAGTATCATTTAGTATTTCATCAATGTTTTGGACAACTTGTAATAAACACTTGTTTATAATTAAACGCAAATGTTTTAATAAGACAACTTTATTTTTTGATATTTTCCTAAGATAAATGATATATTTTTTGATATTTTCCTAAGATAAATGATATATTTTTTAATATTTTTAATTTATTTCAAACTAGAAGTTAAAACATCTTTTGGTTTAGTTTTTTCTCGTTTTATCTTTTAGGGTTTTTTTATCTTTTTATTTTCCTCTTTTCAATTATTTATATGTATAAAATAAAAATATATATTGATTTTTTTTTCAAAATAGATAAAATACTTTATTTTAATTTTAAAATTTGTACATTATAGAGTTCTAAATTGAATTTAAATATATAAATTTAAAAAATATTTATAATTAAAAATAATAATAATAATAATAATAATTTAATGTAGAGTTTATAATATAAAGTATATTAAGTTGATGCTTATGGCTTATATCAACTACATTTATTAATGTGGTTGTGCTAGCAATAAAAAATAAATAAATAAATAAATATCATTTGTCGTTACCATATGGTATTGAAGTTAAATTTCAAACAAAATCTTACCTTTTTCAAAAGCTTTAAGTTTGAAATAAAATACAACAAAAAAATCATAAGAAGTCAAATGCTGACAAGATAATGTTTAAAAAATTACCAAAATAAAAAGTAGTAAATCCTAGAGATAGAAATATATGAAACCACCCTTTAAGGAAGTGAAGAAAACCATTCTTAAATAACAAATGTTTGAAAATTTACCAAAAGAAAAAGTAGTAAATCCTAGAGATAGAAATGTATGAAACCACCCTTTAAGGAATCGAAGGAAACCATTCTTGAATAACAAAGGATTCGTAAAGGACCTCACAATGAAAGAAACAAATTAAACAAATTGAAAGTGGACAATGATTTGTAACTAAATCATCAAAAAGTTTTAATTCTAGAATAATGCTACCAACATGTAATTAATTCAGAGAATAAATGAACGTTATCCAATATTTAATATCCTATAGTGGCAATACCTCTTGCATTATTAAAGTTTAAAAGTGTATGGATGGTATGTGGAAACTATATGGTTGTAATTAAGCTAATGACTACAATTACAATTCAGAAGAAAATATAGGAGGCCACTTGTCATTTAAAACACGTACTAAGGCCCATGGAGGTTAATCTTTTACATGCCAATCATAATAGTTTACCTAATCGTGTGAATAGTGTGGTAATAGATGCATCAAGTGACAATTTAAGAAGATTTTGATGAAGCTAGTATTTAAAGTTTGGGTTCAAAAGCTTTGAAGGTTGAGGGTCTATTTTGGTTAAAGGTTTTCCTTCTTAGAAAATGTTAAATGAGCTTGTTTTTAGCTCAAAATGACCATATTTCATAAGGTGATTTTACTATTAGTTTCAAAAAAATGAAATTGGTTACTGAGTTTTTTTATTTTTATACATGACATATTAGTTGTAACTACAATTGGATTTGGAAATTACACTAGAACTTACTCAAATGTTGATGGTATTGGGTCTTCAATGGATGGTGCCTTTATAGGACTAGATGGTTACTGATATGTGGGATAACCAGGCACCATAACTTAAACTAGTGATCTAGATATTTTAACGTCAAGGATGCATTAAGAATTACATATGACAGAGTTTGTTAACCATGAAACATAATCCAGATGAAAAGAAGCGAAAAAACATAAACAAGCATAAGATCAAAGACACATGATTTGATTATGGAGTTCACCAAGTGTGGGCTACGTCTCTGGGCCCTGCAATAGTGGGGAGGCCTTCTTTTATTAAGTGGCATCGAAGAAACCAAGTATAAGAAACATTACATAAATGACCCTTATACCTCCAATATGGAAGATGGCCTAAAAATGGAGAGCCCAAATGTTGAAACTGACGTCATCGCTGAATTCCTAGCAAAACATCGTGCAAAAATGACTATAAATTTGTCATATTCTGACAAAGTCACTCCTGGCCCTCTAGAGAATCTTCAGAGAATATTTCTGATACCCTCAGTCAGGGTTCTAGGCCGCTGGGCCACTCCTAGTTCCACCCGACGTGATTCTGCCTCTCAGTTCTATTCCTTTTTTGCTAGATCCTCCCCATGCATATGAGAAATGGAATATTATATAGCAGTCGGGTGGAGAAATTTACAAAGTTTCCACCCCTGGCGTGTTGGTTAGGCGAAGTAATTGAGGTGGGGAGGTCGGGGGTTCCAACCCCACCGACACCTCACCTTGACACTTTTGTTGTAATGCAGTATAAATATGGGAGCGGTTTGTTAACCGTCGGAACCTTCGGCTAACGATTGGCATGTGACCACGTTGAATATTCCATCATTTTCATTTGGTGGTTGTGAGACCGCCCAGTGGGTGCCGACCACGTGGGCTAGGCGGGTTGGAGCCCCGCTGGTCTCTAATTACAGTTTATGTATGGTGTTTGTTTGGTGGGCGGGGTCTGCACCACGTGGCCTCGACCCTACCCATATACAATGTTTACCATTTAATAATATGTGCCATATTTAAATGTAGAGTAGGGGTGATGGGGGTGGCAGCCCACCCCCCCCACAATTATCTATATATATATATATATATATATATATATATATATATATATATATAACCGATCGATCTTTTCCAACTTTGCAGATTTTAGGGTTTCATAGAAAAATTAACCATCCTACAATTTCGCCCATTCTCGGGAGCCAGATTTCGTGTCCCAGTCCCAGTCAACTTTTAGCCTCCTTAAGCCTGCCAATTGTCCACTTTGACCAAAAATTTTACCAGCCATATCTCGATCATACGAACTCAGATTTGAGTGTCATTCACACCGTTGGAATCAGGGTGATGAGCACTATGATATGGTCCTGGTTTCTCTTCCATTTGACAACTTTGATTTTTGAGCTATTTTCAAGGCCACTTGTATTTCTGGATCCTCTCGGATCATTCCTCCCGACTTAAAGAGATTTTAGACCGCCAAAAGCATGAACACATCCAACACACTTCCTTTTTCTTCATCAAGATATACTATCAACACATGTTTTGCGTTTAAATCTGGTACATTCTTTGCAATCAGATACAAAGCCACACACGACTTAAACAACCCCATTCTTTCCAAGAGTTTATAAGACACTCTTTGGTTAAGTTTACATTATAAAAGAAACCAATACCCCAAATACTCACAAAAGGCCAAAACATCATCCTTTCTTTAGTAAGTAATGGAAAACAGATCATTACTTTTACAATTTATTCACAATACACAATTTGCAAAAGGAGGCCATGACAAGCTACTATACCTGGTAAAACCACATATTACTCAATAAAGTGGACCACCACGAATGTGGCAGATTCGTTTGTTGAACATATTTGCTAACTAGCCCCTTCAATGGTGTCTTATGGTCATGGAGCATTTGACATGTGGCTCTCTGGTGTCCAACCTCGTTGCAGTGACTACAATGATTCTTTCTCCTCCAAACTTTCTAGATCATCTTAGAATGCTTCCTCCTAGTGCACCTCTGATAAGTTCTCTTGGAACCCTCACTATCACTAGAATGTGATGAGGGACTCTCATCATCTGTCATTGATTGGTCACTGGATGTCTTGGAGCATTCATCGACTTCCTTTCTGACATATCCAAGTCCTGCATAACGAGGCAATTCCTCCACTTTGATGGGGTTCACAATGCCTTGGCCATTAATGTCGAGGCCCTTCCCATGATACCCCATCTTCTTAAAAAATTTTGATCTAATTCTTGTAGTATGTTTCTCAAAAGCAATGAAATCATCATTATAAAAAATACATGAAATTGAAGAATCACTTTTTACCTTAGGCTTGTTATGCTGCAACCTTTCCAAGGCCTCTTACTTGGCTTGTAACTGATGTCGCAACCTTTGTTTCTTCTGATCTACTTCTTATAAGAGTCTCATTAGTTCATCATTCTCTGCTTGAGTGCTTTGGTTGATTTTTTCGAGTTCTTGGAGCCATGCCACATTTGGTTCCATTTTCATCTTTGGTACAACCTCGGCTGAAATCTTTGTCTCATTGCCTGAATTGAATCCAAAGTTGATGGGTCCATCCCCTACAATCCCAAGAGGTGCAATCTTCATTTCATCACCTGAGTCTAATCCCAGGTCAATTGGTCCACCGTCTGCAAATCCCATAGTTGTGATCTTCTCATCATCCTCGGATTGAGATTCTTGGTCATGTTGCACAGGTTCAACTATCTTTTGCTTTCCTTTTCTCTCGTTCCTCTTAGGTCTCAATTTTGGATGCAGTTTCCAACAATTCTCTCTTTCTCACAATGAGTACAAGAGGTATTTTCTCCTCTTCTCTTAGTTGTTGTTGTCCTTTTTGGGTAGTTGTCTTGTTCATGCTTCTCCTTGCTTTATATATGTATGAACTTCACACTAGCTTCATCAAGAGACTTAGATTCAAATAATAACAACGAATGGCGCAAATTACTATGCAAAGAGCCAATATATTTCATCAATGTCTCAAATGTGCCTAGTGGAACATTTAATGCATATGCTTGTTTTTAAAAATATTCTGTAAAATTTTGAATAGTTTGACCTTTGCTTTGTTTCAAATGTTTCCATTCCATCATGGCCTTCTGTTTGCAACCCAATGGATAAAACTGTCCTCTTAAAGCAAAAATGAACTCAGACCAAGATGAAAGAAGTTTACAACTACTCTTACCACCTTGCTTTAGTTTTCCTTCCCACCAGATGAGAGCGGTGTCACTCAATCAAAGGGATGCTAGCTGGATCTCTACTTCATCCTCTTTGATTTGTTGTATGCGGAAATACACTTCAACCTGTCTTATCCAGTTATCTAGCTTTTCTGCATTAGATTATCCACTAAAACCAGGTAAATCAAATTTGACATCTAGCTTAAAAAGGGCCTTTTAGATGCATTCCTCTGATTCCTGTTATAATGATGAGAAGAGGAAGAAGAAGAATTATCACTAGAAGATGGAGAGGGAGGAGGCTCTTCTCCACCACCTCCATGATTTACCAATGCATGGTCATCTGGATCTTTCTTCTTGGGCTTGATTTTCTTCTCATACTCTGCAAAAATCTTGTCAACTTTCTCTGCCATGTGGTAGAAAGCCTTGCGATAGTTTCAGTCTTCCTCCATTCAAGCTTCCTCATCTGCCATGTTTCCTAATGCAAGAGCATTCAACTCAAGGAAAATCATTGTATTTTAGTAGACATAGGGGTATTGTGTTTCCAAGAGAGTTGGTCTCCTAAGTGTGAATTAATGTAATTATTTAGGCTTTTGAGTGATTTTCATGAGAATAGGATTTAATTGAATATGGTGAGGCATATTTGTAAATGTTCTCGAATGTAGGAGAACATGAGAGAATTAGGATAGTTGAGAGATTGAGGGATTTGAGAATTAATTGTAAAACTCAGATTAGGAGTTAGTTCATGATTTTATGGATTAAACAGGATCCTTAGGGATGAGGAAGAGATTTTAGGATTTATCGAGGAATCTATGGATCTAAACCAAGAATTGGTTTTTGAATCCCTTTGTATAAATGCAAGCTTAAAAGGAAAAGTTAGGGGTTAGAAAGTTAGATAATGAGCTGGTTAAGATAGCTGGAGTGTGGTTTTAAGCCTATGGGTAGAGTGTAAACAGAGGCCACTGATATTAGAACATCAAGCCAGAGAGACAGAGATCGTATTCTGTAATTAATTGTTTGTATTTATATATACAGAGATTGATTCAACTTGTATAAATAGGTGTTTGAGTGTTAAATGATGAGTGATGACTGGATTGGAATTCAGTATAAATAAATATATGCAGGCAGAATCGTGGTGGATACACAGAGGAGGAAATGATACAGAGGATTGTAAAGGGCCGTAGAACCCAATTGGAGAACCAAGTGATGCTATGGAATGATTGTGATATAGAAATCATAGAGTTAAGCTCAAGCGGGAATGAATTGAGTAGTAGAAGAGCGAAAGGTAAAACCTTTGGAAAACCCAAAAACCATAGAAAACTGAAGAAATGGCGTAAGATCTAAGTGAAGCGGAAGAGTGAAAGAAATGAAGTATCGATGAACCGTAGTCGTTGGATCTCTATTATCGATGGCCAAGATTAAATCGCATCGGCGAAATCATTTTGAAATTATAGGAACTAGCTTTGGACATGTACGATTAGCGATCACCGATTGATCAAGGACCCTTGGATCGGAACCAGATAAATGGTCGCAACCTAATCTCAAATCAGAGATCGCAAGGGCAAGCGACAACAAACCATATAATTGCGATGTTGCGATGACCAATATGCCGATAGCGATAAAGCACTGATCGACGATCAAGGTTTCGGGGTTTCGGAGATTGGAGGAGTAGTGCGACAGGCGAAGTAGGCGGACCCGATATCATTATAAGCGCAGTTGAATATGTTTTGAAATCTGATATTGCGTTAATCGCATATCGGATGCGATAGAGGCCTTTGTTAATGAAACCCACGGAGGAGCGATACCCGATTGCGATAAAGGCATGCATTGGAAAACGTGCAGAGGCCGTATAAAGGCAGAAAAGGTATGTTTATGTGTATTTCCTTTGTAAATGGTTTATAAAGGATTATAGCGCGGATATAAGGGTTGGTGGTTAATTCTTATATAACCAATGTTAAAGAGTGGGAAGTTTATATATATGCAGCCAAGGTTAATGAGGGCTTAGAGGGGTTGTATGAGTCTGATATTAACATTAATGAAGGTTTATAAGGGTTAATAAGTCCCGATAGGAAGGTTTTAAAGAAAGGTTTGAATAAAGTCATATATGAAGGATAAGGGGTGATTAAAGTCCCGATACATGCATATTGAATGAAGGGTTAGACTATGTTGGGTTTTAATAAATCATTCAGCATAGGAAATGATGAATGGGGCCTTAACCTTAATAATGAAGATTTAACTTGACAAAGAGTTAAAATTCCTAGGACAGATCATACATATGCATAAGGCATGCATACTGTGGGTGTAAATAGGGGTAACCCTGCGTCATTTGGTATCAGAGCATAATTGTTATTGGAACAATTGATAACAAAACAGAATAAGGGAATTCTGTAGAAAAGGACTTAGAAGAGAGTTGTGTTTTAAGATGTATATGCAAGTAAGAGGAGATCATATTTCAATCTAATAAATAATGGGCATGCGAGATAAAGTGCAGCAGAACTTGCAGTTGCAAGAAAAATAGGACAATCCATTCAAAGTACAGGTAAATGGTGGAACAAGATCATGCAGAGATCTTGAAGGTTAAATGACTTGTTTTTTTTATTTATTTGAATACTAGAGAATATGTGGTTTTTATATGGTTGCACAGGTGACAGCATAAGGAGTTGAGAAGATTACAGCAAGCTTGGAGCAAGGAGTGCTCAATTGGTTCCAAAGGAAAGAACCAGGGAAATGCTAACAGATTGAGCTCAAAGGAGAGAAGCTTAGTGAGGCATATGTAACAAGGTGGAGACTTGTTACTATAGAGGTATTGTTGCATATCACAAAGGCAATTCCACAAAGGATGTGGGTAGAATTTCTAAGTAATGAAGGAAGCTGGTAAGGCTTTCTAAGCGAAAGAAAAAGTGGTCAGAACCAATTAGTTCATGGTGATTGAAATACAAGAGGAAAATTGTGTTCTGGTGAAGGTGCAGATGAGTTGAATCCTAGAAGGAGAAGAGAGGAGTGCTCAAAGGAGGTTCCAAAGATAGAGAACCAATTGCTTTCCAGAAGACCAAGTGTAGAGGAAAGATTGGTGAGGTAAGTGGCAGCAAGGAGGACTTGCTGTTGCAGAGGCTTTAGTGCAGCTCATAGCAAATGAGTGAGGAACTCATGATGATGGATAAGAAGATGGCTACTGATAGTCATAGTAGAGGTTCTGAGGAAGACCACATCAAAATAAAGATGAAGAAAAAAATTTCCAAGGCAAATGGCAAGAGGATGAGTCAAGAGGAAATTGATAGAGAGATTGCTGAGATGAAAGGACAACTTGATGTATTGATGATGATACTAGAGGAAAGCCAGAGACAAGGTTGGGTATTAAAGAAGAAGCCAATGAAGTGGCATAAGTTGCAGAGAAGGCTACAACAAAGGAAGGTAAGGTGGCTAATGGGAAAACTTAGAGAAGCTGAGTTGGAAATGGAAGTGTCCATTTGTGAACCAGAGCAGGGTGAAGTTCTGGGTGAAGATGAAGACTTGAAGACTGAAACTTCAAGTGAGACCAAAAGGTCTGATGCTTTTAAATCTGATAATTTGTGTATGTTTACAGGTGAAACATGTAAAGAAGGACAATTTGTTGATATTGTCATAAAGAGGGAAGAAGACAGGTAGAATCTAAATTTTGTTTTAAAAGAGGAAGTCGAGAAGGACATCAAGCAAGCAAGTAAAGGACTTGATGAGATTGAGGAGAAGACCATCGAAATATTTCTAAGTCATGTAAAGGAATTGGAACAACAGAAGGAATTGGTGATTGAATCATCAAATGAGATGATGATGTCTTGTGGTTTTACAACTGATAGGTTGTGTATGAATGAAGGTATTGCAGAAGATAAACCATTTTATGGAAATGTCTTGAATGAAGCTGAAAATTGCTAGGTAAAGTATGATGATGACTACCTTTCAAATGAAGATCAAGTTGAGTTATTACAACAAAAGGAGTTCATAAATTCCATGCTTAATGGAGGAAATATCTTCAGTGGGATGAGACAGTTATGTCCTATGATAAGAAATTTTCTATTGAAGAGAATAATGAGGAATTGATTTTCTTAAATGATCAAAGGGAGAGTGATGGAAAAACATCTAAAACTATCAAAGAGATGGAGGATCAAAATTTTATTCTAATCGAGAATGAAGAAATAGTGTCAATAAGTTATGCTTGTGACAAAGAAGAAGATAGTGAGGATTGTACAAAACTTTTGGGAGAAATTCCAAGTGAGATGGCAAATTTGTGGCAGGAGTTAAGTCTTTTGGAGAAAAGGCTAGAAGACCAAAAAGTAAGTGTTCAAGTTGTAAATTCAGAATTGAACAAGAATGAAGAAGTTCACTACAGTGGACAGGGACAGAAAGACATCATTAGAATAGATGGTGTGGAGGAGAGACTAGTTGACAGTCTCATGAATTCTTTTGAGAATTCAAATCAACATATTGATGTGCTGATAGAGGAGGAGAAAACAGAGCAGCAAGCTGATTTTTTATCAAAGGAGGAAAAGGTGCAAAAGTCTTATGTTTTTTATTTTAATAATTGTTTTATGAGTGCAGGTTTAGTTGCGGATGCTGGAGGAAATTTGGCATAGATGAGAAACCAAATAAAAATGGAAGAAGAAGATTTTATTGAAGAATTTAATCCATGGAACAGAGATGTTCAGTTATTGGGAAGAATGTTGGATAGTCAGAATTCAATGCAGAAAGGGATAATCATGAAAGAGGGTATGGATGAATGGGAGGCAATTAGAATAAGTGAAGAAAAAGTAAACCAACAACTACAAAGTGAAAGTAACCAACAATAATTTGAAGAGTTAGTGGACAGTAGAAAGAACCCGAAACAAAGAGAAAGAGGCAAAATATGGACCAGTTCAAGGATGTGCTGGAAATAGAGATTGAAGAATTATGGCAGATGATGATGAAACAGTCCATATGGAGGAGAATGATAGAAACAGGAAGCATGATCAATCAGAGTATGAACCTGATTGACAAGGAGAGGAAGCTAAAACAGAAGACAACAGACATACAGCAGCAGCAAAGGAGCAAATCATTTGGGCAGCAACAAACTAAAGTTTGGGACCCTGGAGGCTTTCTATCAACTTATGAACACACATGATCAGGAGATCATGAAAATTTTCTACTTTGGGAGTTTGATGTAGGAGCATTCAGCTCAAGGAAAATCATTGTATTTTAGTAGACATAGGGGTATTATGTTTCCAAGAGAGCTGGTCTCCTAAGTGTGAATTAATGTAATTATTTAGGCTTTTGAGTGATATTCATGAGAATCGGATTTAATTGAATATGGTGAGGCATATTTGTAAATGTTCTCGAATGTAAGATAACATGAGAGAATTAGGATAGTTGAGAGATTGAGGGAATTGAGAATTAATTGTAAAACTCAGATTAGGAGTTAGTTCATGATTTTATGGATTAAAGAGGATCCTTAGGGATGAGGAAGAGATTTTAGGATTTGTTGAGGAATCTATGGATCTAAACCAAGAATTGGTTTTTGAATCCCTTTGTATAAATGTAAGCCTAAAAGGCAAAGTCAGGGGTTAGAAAGTTAGATAATTAGCTGGTTAAGATAGCTAGAGTGTGGTTTTAAGCCTACGGGCAAAGTGTAAACAGAGGCCACTGATATTAGAACATCAGGCCAGAGAGACAGAGATCACATTCTGTAATTAATTGTTTGTATTTATATATACAGAGATTGATTCAACCTGTATAAATGTGTGTTCGAGTGTTAAATGATGAGTGATGACTGAATTGGAATTCAGTATAAATAAATATATGCAGGCAGAATCGTGGCGGATACACAGAGGAGGAAACGATACAGAGGATCGTAAAGGACATAGAACCTAATTGGAGAACCAAGTGATGCTATGGAATGATTGTGATATAGAAATCATAGATTTAAGCTCAAGCGGGAATGAATTGAACAGTAGAAGAGAGAAAGGCAAAACCTTTGGAAACCCCGAAAACCATAAAAAAACTGAAGAAATGGTGTAAGATCTAAGTGAAGTGGAAGAGTAAAAGAAATGAAGTATCGGTGAACCGTAGCCATTGGATCTTTATGATCAACGACCAGGATTAAATCGCATCAGTGAAATCCTTTTGAAATTATTAGAACTGGCTTTGGACAAGTGCGATGAGCGATCACCGATTGATCGAGGACCGTTGGATCGAAACCAGATCAACGGTCTCGATCTAATCGCAAATCGGAGATCGCAAGGGCAAGCGACAACAGACCATAGAATTGTGATGTTGCGATGGCCGATACGCCAATAGCGATAACGCACTGATCAGCGATCGGGGCTTCAGAGATCGGAGAAGTAGTGTGACAGGTGAAGTAGGTGGACCTGATATCGTTATAAGCGCAGTTGAATACGTTTTGAAATCCAATATTGCGTTAATCGCATATCAGATGCGATAAAGGCCTTTGTTAATGAAACTCGCGGAGGAGCAATACCCGATTTCGATAAAGGCATGCATCGGAAAACGTGCAGAGGCTGTATAAAGGTAGAAAAGGTATGTTTATGCGTATTTCCTTTGTAAATGGTTTATAAAAGATTATAGAGCGGATATAAGGGTTGGTGGTTAATTCTTATATAACTAATGTTAAAGCGTAGGAAGTTTATATATATGTGACCAAGGTTAATGAGGGCTTAGAGGGGTTGTATGAGTCCGATATTAACATTAATGAAGGTTTATAAGGGTTAATAAGTCTTGATAGGATGGTTTTAAAGAAAGGTTTGAATAAATTCATATATGAAGGATATGGGATGATTAAAGTCTCGATACATGCATATTGGATGAAGGGTTAGACTATGTTGGGTTTTAATAAATCATTTAGCACAGGAAATGATGAATGGGGCCTTAACCTTAATAATGAAGATTTAACTCGGCAGAGAGTTAAAATTCCTGGGACAGATCAGATATATGCATAAGACAAGCATACTGTGGGTGTAAACAGGGGTAACCCTGTGTCATACTCTGCAAATATCTTGTCAACTTTCTCTACCATGTGGTAGAAAGCCTTGTGATAGTTTCACTCTTCCTCCATTCGAGCTTCCTCATATACCATGTTTCTCTTCATGGTGCACGCCGTACTTTAGGATCAAAGGACTTAAGTTTTCCTTCACCTCTTTGGAGCTTGTTCATGGTTAGCATTCACTCATGAAACTCACATCAAGAAGACCTGCTCTGATACCAAACTTGATCCAGATCTTTTAACTTCAAGGATGCATTAAGAGTTACATATGACATAGTTTGTTAACCATGAAACATAATCCACATGAAAAGAAGCAGAAAAACATAAACAAGCATAAGATCAAAGACACATGATTTGATTACGGAGTTCACCCAGTGTGGGATACATCTCTGAGCCTTGCCCAATAGTGGAGAGGCCTTCTTTTATTAAGTGGCATCGAAGAAATCAAGTACAAGCAACATTACATAAATGACCCTTATACCTCCAATCCGGAAGATGGCCTGAAAAATGGAGAGCCCAACTGCTAAAACTGACGTCACTAGTGAATTCCTGGTGAAAAACCGTGTAGAAATGACTATAAACTTGTCAAATTATGACAATGTCACTCCTGACCCTCTAGGGAATCTTCAGAGAATCTTTCTGACACCCCTGCTTAGGGTTTTGGGCCCCTGGGCCACTCTTGGTTTTGCCCAATGTGGTTCTGCCTCTCAGTTCCGCTCCTCATGTGCTAGATCCTCCCCATGCATATGAGAAATGGAAGATTATATAGTAGTAAGGTGGAGGAATTTACAAAGGCACCACCCCTGGCGTGTTGGTTAGGCGGAGCAATTGAGGCGGGGAGGTCGAGGGTTCCAACCTCATTGACGCCCCACCCTGGCATTTTTTTTGTAACATAATATAAATATGGGGGTGGTTTATTAACTGTTGGAACCTTCGGCTAACGATTGGCATGTGACCATGTTGAATACCTTACCATTTTCTTTTGGTGGTTGTGAGACCACTTGGTGGGGGCCGACCACGTGGGTCAGGTGGGTTCAATCCCCGCCGGTCTTGGCTTACAGTTCATGTATTATGTTTGATTGGTGGGGGAGGGGGGTCTGCACCACGTGGCATCAACCCTACTGTTTCTGGGAAAACTAGTGTCTATTCAGATCTGCTAGTCCCACTAAGACAGGTAGCTATCGTAGAAACAAACAATTCAAAGTAACTTGTGTTTTCCTTTATGGGAGATAGATGAGAGAGAAGCAGAGAGCACCAACCTTAGTCTTTCGCTTGGCTCCTTACTTGTTTCCTCTCTCCTTTGATAGAGCTTCGCCACTCCTTTCTCACTTGTCCTGCTTCAAAGAACACCTGTAGAGTCAAAGCAGCAAAATACCATCAAAGCATAGAGATCTATGATACCATAAACAATGTAGAATCAGATGTACATTAACCATACAAATGCATACACAAATACAAGATTCAGAAATAAGCAAGCATATGGAGGAAAACTCAAATAGCTTTATTGATAGAAGTAGAAGAGAGGATTACAACCAAGCTGTCTGATCTAGCACCATCCTCCCAGAATGAAAGCTCTCTTCACCTCATGAAAAGCTAGATCACCCAACAATACAATACTTCACAGAGAAACCAACAACACTTCCTTACAAAATACAAAATTCCAGCCTCTGGATCTCTAGGATGAGGGATCCATATATAGATATTTGTAGGGGGGTGAGTCAGCTTTTGGGTTTTTGATTAGTGTCATTTCACTGATAGTTCTTGGTTCCACTTGGATATTTCATGATCTCTTACTCATCCCTGGGTGAATTCAGAGAGGCAAGTGTCATATGAGCAGTTTCTAGAAGATTCTTTGAGTTTCCACCTAGAAAACTGCCTCTGCCATTTGTCTGCTCTTGCTCATCGCACCCTACAGAAGGGCTTTTCAGTATGCATCACACCCCTTGTGTGTAACAGGTGAGATGCATCGCACCCTCAGCATGGAGCAGTCTGTATGGTCCAGTTTTGACCAGTTCTAAGTAGTTTTTTAGGGAGAACTTCTGGGAAATGATGTAATTAGTTAACCTTGATCCTTTAGGGTTTGAAACAAAAAATTTAAGGGTTTGAGAGCCCTTGGTTTATCGAAATATGTGATTGGGGTTGCAGTTCCCAAATATGTCTATAACAGTTGCCCCCTAAAGCATGAGGTCGTAAATCTTCTGATGTTGGGTGAAATGTTTTATCATGAGGATCCGAGGTTTTTCGAACTGGAAGGTGACCTGTAATAAGATACAATACAATACATTATCTTCATAATATTTTCATGATCTAGTTGAGGTGGGGATTCCCATGCTCAGCTTTATAAATTCATTTTCATGTACATAGGACAGACAACAGTCTGTGTGGCAGACTGATGATTCTGGTAGAGCCATCATCCCTTAGCTTGGATGATTGTCTCTACAGCTATGGAGTACATTTGATGCCTTTATTTTCCTGAATATATCGTAGCCTGGATGGATGAAACTAGATCCGGGGTCTTCAAACTCGTTCAATCTTCGCCCGATGTACAAGTCGATCCATGTGAAAAGATGTTCTGATGTCGAACATGGAAAGACATCGCCTGATTACCAGCCAATGATGTAAGCTATTAACAGGCGTGAGAGGAATCACTGATAATGATAATGACCCTCAAGGTACTACAGTAAAATTCATGTGGTGTGAATACATGAGTCGATGTCGAACACCACGCAAAATCTTTTGGTCGAAGGCCATTGATGTAAACCTGTCGCCGAAAGTGAGAAAATTGCCATTGAGGCATGCAAGCTTCAAAGTACTGAAAGGGTTGTTCCTAAGCCAACTTCTTGGATAATGAGCTAATGTTGACAAGAAGTGACCTGTCGTAGGAGGGCCTTAATGAATCCCACATCTACGACACGGAACAGAGAAAATGATATTGTGGAGGTGAAAATGATCTAATGATACAAGGTTCACGGTGGCGGTCATGAAAGAATGGAGCATGAAGGTATTGCAGTGGATGAGGCATTAGCTGGGTTGGTGAATTCTCTGAGAAACTTCTCTTGATCATATCGACAACACTGAAATGGATTGGTAGCGTTAACCCCAAAAATGGATGGCATGGAGGACCAATGGTGATATGACCGGTGAACGGAATAACCCAACCCGACTCAATCATGGTGATGGAGTGAAAGTGCCATGTTCAAGAGCGACCTGCCACCAATGAAGTTCTTCAAGTTTTCTTGCCTTTTTCCCCAGTCATTCTTGACTAGTACTTTATTATTTTTTTCAAGCTTTAGGAGGATAACATATGCTTGTTCTATAATTTTCCCTTCAGGCAAACCTGTCGCTATGCTTTAGCAAGCCTAGCAATAGTGAAACTCGGTCTTGCCCAGATGGACAAGTTTGTCGCTATTGTTTTAACAAGTTTAATGACAAAGATAACTTGGTCCTTTTCATGTTTAGAGAGTTTGAAAAAAGACGAAAAGGAAACTCCAGTAGTCCTTTTTCGTGGTATAATCCCTTAAGTCTGAAAAAGTATAAAATAATATGAAAGCGATGACTTTTCGATAGTTTTAGCGAGCTAAACAAGACAAGCGCTTGATCTTTTTGTGTAATGATCCCTTAGGTCCAAAAATATTAAAATATAGAGGAGGGATGGTGCTTCCCTTTACTTTAACGAGCTATAAAGGGTAGTAGCTCAGCCATCTTTTCATATTTTACGAGTCTAAAAAGAGCTTAAAAGAGACTCATTTTTTGAGGAATGAGTGAAGTTTTCGGGTAGCAACTGGTTCCAGGTAAGTTTGGAACCTTTCAAGCACGACCGTGTTAAAAAAGTGGTTAACAGAATCACTTGTCGCAGTTGTTCCTCAAAAGGGTAAAAAATCAAGTGGAGGCATATGATTGGCTAAAAGAGTGGAGGTGACGGTAAGAACACGACCAAGGCTCTAAAGGCTGATAGTAATGCGATCACAAAGGTTATTTACCGAAAGGTGGGTTTATTTTTTAATGAGCTTGAACCTTGTGCCAACATGTGCTCAGTGTTAGGTTTATTTTTTAATGAGCTTGAACTTTGTGGAAACATTACTCGTACTAGTCGTCTTTTAAAAGATGTCTCTTATTAGTAGGTTCATTTTTTAGTGAGCTTGCCCCCTGTGAAACTTTACTCATGAGCCTTTGTATGTAGGCTAGGAACGACCAACTATAGAACTAAGAGTTAATGAACTACTGAGGTTAGGTAGGATAGTTTCGTACAAAACATTTCCTTTGCTTTGTCGAGCTGCCGACAAAGGTGAATGGTGGATCAGACCAATCACCTAACCTAAGTAGTTGAAGTTTGTAAAATACTATAGGGTTAGAGTTACGTTGGTCGCTTTTCGCTTGTGTAAAAAAGGTTTGCATGCCCCCAGGTATAAAGAAAAGTAGAGTTTCCAGGTTACCATATGGAAGTCCTTGCGTTAAAGTAATATTGTTTCGTCCGCGTAGCAGAAGAAACACTTCCTTGGCTTTGTCCATCGAAATAGACAAAGGTGAATGGTGTGAGCTTCCAATCACATAACCTTCGAGGAGATCCTATTTCAGACTAATCCCATATCCTATACGGATGGGTGTGTCAGACCAATCATATAACCGATGACGAGGAAATATTTTTCCAGACTGATTCCATATCCTAAATGGATGGGTGTGTCAGACTGGTCATATATCTTATGAGGAAATCTATCTTTTATCTGGGTTCGCCTACCGAAGCAGACCAGGGTGCATGCCCCTTGGGATTCGTCACATTCACTAAATCACTTGCGGTCATTAGGTGGATGGAATGGAGGTTGATGAGACATCCCTTGTGCAAAGAGACCATTCAGGGATGGCATTTGACTAGTAGCCGTGTTTTAACTAGGGAATAAAAGCTGGTCAACAAGTTGTACCATTCTTCCTTCATACGGGAAACACATCACCCAAAAGAGTGAGGAAACAATAGCTCCCATGTTGTAAATGTGGTCATGCCCAAGGAGTATATTGTAATCTAGTGGCCCTTGGACTACCATCTCATTCAAATGAACGATTTTCCTTCTCAAAGTTATAGGCAAATTTGGGAGGATCCCTAACGGTCGACTGGTTCCTTTATTAAAGCCTAACAAATTTTGAATCTTAGGCAGAAGCGATGGCGAACCAAGAACTTTCCAAGCAGTTGAGGAAAGGATACTCTCGTAAGCCCCTTCATCTATGATAGTGCTAGCCATGATCATTCTGTAAGCTTGTACTATGATTCAAAATGGTACATTAGATGGTAGGCGGGGTCCTGCTAGTAGATTCCAATCAAACGAAATGACTAGATTGCTCGGAGGAGGAACTCAATAAAAAGTCGGATGAATCTCTTGAAATGGGGAACTTCCCTCCTGTGGTAAAGGAATGGGTAGATTGCCCCCATGTTCATCAGGCTCTGTGTTAACAAAAAGAATTTGAACGGTGTCGTTCTCATCCTCTTTGGAGACTGCATCAACTGAAGGTAGACCTTCTGAAGACAAGACTGGGTCGACTGTCGTCTCGACTTATTGAATTTGGTCTGGTGTGGACTGAAAGGGTTTATCTTTAATGATAGGTGTTTCGATCGACAACAGAGGTATGTCAGTCAGATTTTCAACTAGCGATGGACTTGGCAAGAGTTTCTTGTATCTGGGTGGAAGTCGCTACGGTGAAGCAGGATGTGTTGGAAATAATACTGAGAGGGGGGGTGAATCAGTATTATAAGATCAATACAACTTTTTCAATGCTCAGAAACATATACGCTACTTCAGTTAAGTGAACCAGCGTGTACACGCTATTGTGTCTAAAGAAACCAGCGTATAACCATAAATCTTATAATTCAGTTAGTTTATCTTCAGTTAAATGCATCAGGACATTATTCATCATATTAAGAGTAAACAGATGCAGTATAGCAGAATAGATCATCACACAAAAGCCACACACATGAACACCATGATATAAGGTGGAAACCCAATGTGGGTGAAAACCACCTGCTGCAAGTCGTCTCTATCTTTCTTTAATAAGAACTTCAGTTTACAATCTTTTGTACTGGTGCAGCCTTATACCAGTACGCAAGCTGCAACCTGCAGAAGGCTTCAACCTTCTCTCGTTCTCCAAACTTCCTTGGAAGGGAGCTCCAACCCCCTTTGCTCTTGTACTAGCTAAGATACTAGTACGTAGGTGCTGGCCTACAATCTTCTTTCCTTCAGGTACCACTTTTCATCAATTTTCAGACTGGATACTCCTGAAGCACAACATTACAATCTGAAGACCATGATTCATTCACAAATCATTGAAGCATAAAACAACCAATACTAGCATCATCAATCTTTGAATCACTGAACCACTGAAACCCTGTCAAACCCAGTCACCAGAACACAAAGTAGACTACAGAACTCTGCAATAACAGTCAGATCCAGCTGCAACCCAAAAATCAAGCTGCAAAAGATATACGCTACTACAATGAATGCAAACCGCGTATACACGCGGTTTTACCGAAGACAACTTGCGTACAGATCTAAAAATAATTTTTCACAACTTGCAGCTGTACCAGATTTCAGTTATACCCAGAACATAACATTGCGTCAGTATGCAGATCTAGAAATACGCATAATCAACCATATAAAGATAGTTCATTTCAAACCATTTGATCCCGATCTCTCCTTAGATCTTGTTCTCCATCAACCGATGAGATCTCTCCTTAGCTCAGATCAAGCAATACAACATCAACCAATAACCTGCATACTGGATCTAATACTTCATTAGATATTCAAGACTTTTTCAGATACACTTGCCTAATGATTTCCTTCTCCTTATATAGCCTTAGGCCTTGTTCAATACCAAGGGCCAAAACCATAGAAATCCAATACCATTATCTTCAAAACTAGGGATCAACACGTCCGTCGAGACACCAAGGTCCAAAACCATAGGCACAAATTCCAAGGAATAACTGCCGTGGACCAAAGATAAGTTTTCCACATACACGCGCTTTTACTGAAGCCAACCAGCGTGTACACGCGACTTGGTATATAGCGAACCTGCGGGTATATATTTTTCTTCATACTTGTAGACTGATCATCAATTCCTTGCTGCTATCCTTCTGCACTATGATTTGTTATCAGTGTGATTTGCCATCAAGGACAATACTTGTCTCATAATGCCAACAATATCCCCCTTTGGAATTGATGGCAACAACACCAAATCAAATCACTCTCCCCCTTTGTCATCAAGGGCAAAGGGCTGTGCTCCCCCTGAGTACATGTTGATATCTTTGCTTGTCTGTGCTGAAACATGCTCCCCCTGCAAAAGATGTTCTTCAAAAGAACCAAGACTTATACATCATAAGGGACCTTCCTATCACCAAAAGACTCAATACATACATCCATGCTCCCAACCAAGAGGAGATACATCAGAAACAACCAATTATATTACATCATTCATCCCAGGCATAGTGGGGAAACCAACATAGGCCGTTACATGACCTTGACACCATAAAATAGATATCACAGAAGAGATACATGACATAGAGACAAAAAATCTAGACCAAGACTTATGAAAGTCATAAGCAGCATCTGATACACATCTTTTAGATCAGCAACCAAGATTTCCTTCTGAGCTCCTTCTCCTGAAACCAACAAGGTTGTGTACTAGAACCAAAAGCATCTAAATGCCAACAATGCTTTATGAGACTTTAAGCTGCTCCCCCTGAACCTGTGCCTGCTGCACCCCCTGAAATTGTGCCTGAAGAATTCTGGCATACCCATCTCAGACCTTCTCCAACCGGAGTCTGCCCTTGCTGTTCAGAACTCCATATATGCAACTTCTCCTACATAAAACAACGTATGCACGCGGATATTCTTTCTGCAACACGCGTACACCATACACGCGACTTTCCCATCATAAATATGCGTATATACATGGATATCCCTTACGTAACTTGCATATACCACTTTTCTATAGAACAGATAAGCTTCAACAGCAGGATGAAGCATCAACTACTCCCAGTTTTTTTCTGAGATATTCAAAAGTTTCCCTGGGCAGTGGTTTTGTGAGAATATCAGCAACTTGTTCCTTAGAAGGAACATACTCCAACTTGACCTTCTGCTCAAGCACTTGTTCCCGAAGAAAATGGTACTCGATTGGTATGTGCTTGGTATTTGAGTGCATGACTGGATTCTTTGAAATGCTAATTGCACTTGTATTATCACATAAGATAGAGACTAGTGGAGTGCAAGTGATTTGAAAATCCTGCAAGGTATGCATCATCCAAAGAAGTTGTGTGCAGCAAGATGCCGCAGCCACATATTCTGCTTCAGCTGTAGATAAGGTAATCAAACTCTGTTTCTTGCTGAACCAAGATACTAATCTGGAACCCATGAAGAAAGCACCACCACTTGTGCTTTTCCTATCATCCACACTTCCGGCCCAATCTGCATCTGTGTAAGCATGAAGAGTGAGATCTGTATCTCTAGTATACCATAAGCCATAGTTTTGGGTCCCTTGAAGATACTTGAAGATTCTTTTGACTGCCTGAAGATGAGTTTCCTTTGGGTTGGCTTGAAATCTTCCAACAATTCCTACTGCATGCATAATATCTGGTCGGGTACCTGTCAAATAAAGCAAACTCCCAATCATGGATCTATAAGTGGGTTGGTGAATTGTTGCTGATTCGTCATTTGCACTGAGGCTGCATCCTGTAACCATGGGGGTACAAACTGGCTTTGAATCTTCCATGCCATACTTCTTCAAGATCTGCTTGAGGTACTTGGTTTGAGACAAGAAAATACCTCCTTCATTTTGTTGGATTTGCAATCCAAGAAAGTATGTCAATTCTCCAAGTAATGACATTTCAAATTATTTTTTCATAACCAAGGCAAAGTTCTGACTCATAGCCTCTTCATTGCTACCAAATATAATATCATCTACATACACAACAACTATTAGCAATTTTTTATTTTCAACTTTCATATAGAGATTGCTATCTGCTGATCCTTTTGAAAAACCTTGTTTGTGAAGATATTTGTCCAAACGATAGTACCAAGCCCTTGGAGCTTGTTTGAGACCATAGAGAGCCTTTTTCAATCTACATAAAAGGTTTGGATCGTTCCCAAGAATGAAACCATCTGGCTGCTCAATATATACTTCTTCTTCTAAGTCTCCATTCAGAAAGGATAATTTCACGTCCATTTGGAATACCTTGAAGTTTTGAAAGCTTGAGAGAGCAAGGAACATTCAGATGGCCTCAAGTCTTGCAACAGGAGCAAAGGTCTCTTCAAAATCTATTCCTTCTTGCTGCGCATACCCTTTACAAACAAGTTTGGCCTTGTTTCTAATTACTTCTCCATTTTCATTCAATTTATTTTTGAAGACCCATTTAGTCCCTATGACATTTTTATCTTTTGGTCTAGGAACCAATTCCCAAGTATTGTTCTTTTCGATCTGCTCAATTTCTTCATCCATTGCTTTGACCCAACATTCATATTTGCATGCCTCTTTCACATTTTGTGGTTCAGTGGAAGAGAGTAATGCCAAATAGCTTGAAGCTTCTGCAATTCTTCTTCTTGTTTGTATTCCTGCTTCTTTCTGCCCCACAATCTAAGATTCTGGATGATTCTTTTGAACATATCTGGATGGAGTCTTCTCTTCTATTCTTGTCTTCTCCTCTGGTTCTTCTTGAGGTTCTTCTTCTTCTTGAGGTTCTTCTTCTTCATCATTTTGCCTTTGAGGGTAGCCTTCATCTTCTTCAATGTCTTCATGATGAACTTGCCTAGGAATATATCCCTTCTCATCAACCACTACATCAATGTTGTCAACAATTCTGCCAAGTCTTTTGTTGTAGCACTTGTAAGCTTTGCTATGTGGAGAATAACCAAGAAGAATGCCTTCATCTGCTCTTGGTTCAAGTTTTCCAAATTGCTCATCAGTATTCTTAATATAACATTTTCTCCCAAAGATTTTGAAATGCTTCACTGAAGGAGTCTCACCACTCCAGAGCTCATGAGGTGTTTGAGTGCTGTTTACTTGGACATTTGTTTTGTTAAGAATAATAACCACAGCATGTGCAGCCTCACCCCAGAAAGTTGCGGGAGTACCTGATTCATCAAGTATAGCACGAGCCATTTGTTGGATTGTTCTGTTCATTCTTTCCACAACCCCATTTTGCTGAGGAGTTCTAGCTGTAGAGAATTCTCTTCTTATCCCATGTTCTTCACAGAAATCGAAAAATTCGTTTGAGGTAAACTCCCCACCTCTGTCAGATCTGAGGCACTTAATTTTGTGTCCTGATTCATTTTCAACCAAGGCTTTGAAGGATTTGAATTTTTCGAATGCTTCATCCTTGTGCTTCATAAGCCCTAACCAGACAAATATGGAGAAATCGTCAATGAATAATATCAAATATTGTTCTCCTCGAGGTGTCCTTTTCCTAAATGGACCACATACATCTGTATGGACTAGCTCAAGAGGTATGCTGGCTGATCCTTCCTTCTCTGGAAAGTTAGTTCTGGTTTGCTTTCCAAACTGACAAGATTTGCATATAGTGTTGTCTGGAATTTTGATATCTGGAAGACCACGAACTGCCTGATATTTGCATGCTTTCCTTATTTGTGAAAAGCTTAGATGCCCCAACCTTCGATGCCATAGCCAGTGTTCATCATCCTTGCTCAAATAGCATTGTTGTGGTCATTCTTCAAATATGTATAGATTCTTTGGAGTCCTTCTTCCTTTGATCACTGTTTTACCTGTATCAAGGTCACGAACACAACATCCATTTGATCTAAATATTACTTCTGTTCCTTGATCGCACATCTGACTGACACTCAGAAGATTATGCTTCAATCCATCAACATACAAAACATTTCCAGCTTTGACTTTCTCTTTCAATGGAGCAACACCTTTTCCTTTTATGGCTGCAAAGATATCGTTTCCAAAAGAAACTTTCTTCCCCTTTTCTAATGCGGTATATGACTCAAGCTTTTCTTTGTCCCCTGTCATATGCTTCGAACAATCGCTGTCAATGTACCATAGACTTTCTTGACCTTCTGCATAAAAGGCTATCCCACATCTTTCTGGTTGCAGGTTCCTTTATTCTCCATGTTCTGACATTTGAGGTTTGTTCCTTTTGAGTTGTCTTCCGGAACCTGCTCCTGCATTCAGAGTCTTCATGACCAAAGTTATTACAAATAGAGCATTCAACTTCATTTTCAAGAACCGAAAAGTTGTTATAAGTCCTTTTCATGGTTCCAGTCATTCTCCCTTGCTTTTGAGCTTCTCTAGTCATGATTGTCTTGTAGGCAACACATTGAGCTACTTTGTGACCGAAGTTATGGCAAGAAAAGCATTGGCCATTAAAGAAACTTCTGCGATAATCAGATCTATCATCCAACCGATTGTAGCTTCTATTCGCATTCATTCTTGGAGCAAATTGGGAAGATTTTACCTGAGGCTGATTGTAGCTTTTGTTTGTCCTTAAGGCAGTTTGTCCCCGAATTTATTGATGGTATTTATTTGTTCTTGAGGTAAATTGTCCCTGATTCACCTGATGACTTTTATTTGGCCTTTGCTCGCTTCTCCTTGCTGCATCAAGATAGCTTTTAGAGGTAGAGGCTTGAGATGTTTCTCCATTATATCCAAGACCTGTCTTGATCAGAGGAGATCGCTGCACATTGATAATCTCATCCAAGGTTTCAGATCCTTTAACAAATTTAAGATTAATCGCTTTTGTTTTCTCAATCTCCTTTCTAAGACAAACAATCTCACATTCCAATTTTTCAAGATGTTTTTCCTTTTCAGCTAGTTGACATTGTAGAGAATCAATAATAGCACTCTTCTCTTCTAAGCAAACTTTGAGATCTTTCGTTTCTTCACAAAAGCGTTCTACATCTATAGCATCCATATAGTCATCATCTTCAAAATCCATTAACAATTTATATCTATTACCTTGTTCATCTTCATCACTATTTGAAATACCATCACTATCTTCATGAGTGTAATAGCTTTTCTTCTTTTCATTTTGTTTCTTGTTCCATTTAACAGGTTCCTTTCCCTTGTCATTCTTATTTTTGTGAGGACATCTAGCAGCATAATGACCTACTCTTCCATAAGTAAAGCATTTAAAAGGTAACTTACCTCTGAACCTTCCAGAACCCCTTTGAAGATTTCTGACAAAATTTGATTCCTCTTCTTCATCTTCTGGCACGTGACTTGCTTCATAATACTCTTCTTTGCCTGAAGCCTTGAAGGCAGCTTCTCTTCTGTCTGATGGACCTCCCTTTCTCATTTCATAAGTGGTTAGAATCCCGTGAAGCTGAGACATAGTAAGAATTTGCAGATTTTCCTTTTCTTCTATGGCAGACACTTTAGATTCAAACTTGGGGGACAAAGATCTTAGAACCTTTTCAACCACAATAGCCTCTTTTATTTCTTCACCCAAGTTTTTCATGCAATTAACAATCTCATCTACCCTAAGGAAATAGTTAGCCACACTTTCATCATTATACATTCTGAGAGTCTCATACTTAATCCTGAGAGTTTGAAGTTTAGCACGCTTTACCTGTTCGTCTCCTTCATAGCTCGTGACAATTTTGTCCCATATTTCTTTTGCAGATTTATAGTGCATTACCTTCATGAATTCTGATTGAGATATACATCCCAATAGAGTATTGAATGCTTTCGCATTTGTTTCATATTTCTTTTTCTCGGCTGCATCTGTAGGAGTAGCTGAAGGAAAAGTGTAGCCTGTCTCTATGATGTCCCAAACTTCTGTACCAAGAGATTGAAGATAGGCAGTAAATCTTACTTTCCAATAACTGAAGTTTGTCCCATCAAAAACCGGCGGCCTGATTGATGCTTCTCTCTCGTAGTTGCTCATGATGAACGATCTATCTTCAAGCGATCAAGCTTCTCTGAAGGACCTGCTCTGATACCAATTGTTGGAAATAATACTGAGAGGGGGGGTGAATCAGTATTATCAGATCAATACAACTTTTTCAATGCTCAGAAACATATACGCTACTTCAGTTAAGTAAACCAGCGTGTACACGCCACTGTGTCTAAAGAAACCAGCGTATAACCATAAATCTTATAATTCAGTTAGTTTATCTTCAGTTAAATGCATCAGGACATTATTCATCATATTAAGAGTAAACAGATGCAGTATAGCAGAACAGATCATCACACAAAAGCCACACACATGAACACCATGATATAAGGTGGAAACCCAATGTGGGTGAAAACCACCTGCTGCAAGTCGTCTCTATATTTCTTTAATAAGAACTTCAGTTTACAATCTTTTGTACTGGTGCAGCCTTATACCAGTACGCAGGCTACAACCTGCAGAAGGCTTCAACCTTCTCTCGTTCTCCAAACTTCCTTGGAAGGGAGCTCCAACCCCCTTTGCTCTTGTACTAGCTAAGATACTAGTACGTAGGTGCTGGCCTACAATCTTCTTTCCTTCAGGTACCACTTTTCATCAATTTTCAGACTGGATACTCCTGAAGCACAACATTACAATCTGAAGACCATGATTCATTCACAAATCATTGAAGCATAAAACAACCAATACTAGCATCATCAATCTTTGAATCACTGAACCACTGAAACCCTGTCAAACCCAGTCACTAGAACACAAAGTAGACTACAGAACTCTGCAATAACAGTAAGATCCAGCTGCAACCCAAAATTCAAGCTGCAAAAGATATACGCTACTACAATGAAGGCAACCCGCATATACACGCGGTTTTACCGAAGACAACCTGCGTACAGATCTAAAAATAATTTTTCATAACTTGTAGCTGTACCAGATTTCAGTTATACCCAGAACATAACATTACGTCAGTATGCAGATTTAGAAATACGCATAATCAACCATATAAAGATAGTTCATTTCAAACCATTTGATCCCGATCTCTCCTTAGATCTTGTTCTCCATCAACCGATGAGATCTCTCCTTAGCTCAGATCAAGCAATACAACATCAACCAATAACCTGCATACTGGATCTAATACTTCATCAGATATTCAAGACTTTTTCAGATACTTGCCTAATGATTTCCTTCTCCTTATATAGCCTTAGGCCTTGTTCAATACCAAGGGCCAAAACCATAGAAATCCAATACCATTATCTTCAAAACTAGGGATCAACACGTCCGTCGAGACACCAAGGTCCAAAACCATAGGCACAACTTCCAAGGAATAACCGCCATGGACCAAAGATAAGTTTTCCACCTACACGTGCTTTTACTGAAGCCAACCAGCGTGTACATGCGACTTGGTATATAGCGAACCTGCGTGTATATATTTTTCTTCATACTTGTAGACTGATCATCAATTCCTTGCTGCTATCCTTCTGCACTATGATTTGTTATCAGTGTGATTTGCCATCAAGGACAATACTTGTCTCATAATGCCAACAGGATGGTTATCTAAGAATCTTTTAGCTTCGTCCAGAAAAGGACAACGGTGGAGGGCATGATCGCCCTCACATAACGTACAAGGAAATTTAGATCTTCCTTTTTGTCCATTGACTTCATTTTCACTAGTTGATGGTGTACTCTCAACATGATCGACAAAGGTTGAAGACATCGGATTGTGCAAGCGAGGAGACCAGTCTCTCAAGATCCGCAGGATGCAAGGACAATCTTGATGATAGTGGTTTCATTTGCAAATGACACATGGAGATTTGGGTTTGGAAGGTGCAGTGTGTGGATTTTCGTAGGACGATGCCTGGTTGCCCCCTTGTGCGGCTGGCTTCATCTTCTTCTTCTCCTTCCCTTTCTTCTTCTTCTCAGCTACTTGGTTTTTAGTATCACTAGTTTCACCAAGAGAAGAGGAAGAAGGACAGGGAGAAACAAACGAAGTAGAAGGTGGGGGAGAAACTCCAGTATTATCTAGTTTCTGATTTGATTGCTGAGGAATTACGATGTTTTGAACGACAAAGGTCGAGAATAGCCATACTGGCAGGCCAATTGTGAGTCTTGGAAAAGACAATGTAGTCATGTATGGAGCACCAATGTCTCCCCAATAAGAGAAAGGACTAGGATTTCCCCCAAGGAGAAATCCTTGATTTGTGGACTCCGTTATCTCAACCTAAGACCAATGAGGGAAAAATGATGTTATTCTGAATTAGATAAATTTTATGAAGCTTTGACACAACCTGCTTTTTCAATTTTTAAGGGTCGAGAAAAAGCTAAAGGTGACTCTAGTCGCCTTTGATTTTTAATGAGCCTGAAGTGACAAGTGCTCAGATGGACCTTTTCTTTTAAGGAGTTGAAAAGGAACGAAAGTGACTACTATGGAAATCCAGACCGAGGGATTACCAAACCAATCACAAAACTGCAATATACACCTCGGTGGTAAATTATAGAGAAATTACCGAGGACTTTACGTACGACAGTCAATCTTCCTGAATGTTGTGTTTAGTGCATTGCGATCGATAGGGTGGCAGACACGGCTTCCTAAGGATAAAGGATATTAGCCTATTGTGGTATCCCAATATATACTCGACGATACGTGGGAGCACAAGTCTGTACTGGCACTTGTCGTATCAAAGAGGAGGAATCACCCAACCTACGATGAAAACAATAGTTACCAGGCTTTACGACGTTGGAATACGTCTCTAGCCTAGACTTCTAGATGTTGTGCGTTAGGTTCTAAAGTGTTTTTATGTTCATTGAGGTTTATTTTACAGTTTATCTTTCTTAAAATTTTGCCTTTCAAGGTTCACCATGTGACATAGATGTACAATTCCTAAATATGCAATCTAAAATGATAAACAATTGTTTATTTTCTTTTAGCAATGAAAATCCTAGCTACTAAGGAAAAAAGAGTAAAATTATTTCAACAGAGAGCAGAGCGCAGACACTAAATGCGCTTTTCCTAAATCTATTTCCGCATGCAGTCTAAATGCAAATGCACATGCATGTATTTGTTTTTCCACTTTCTTAATGTGTGAATTCCAAAAAGGAAACTAAGTACAAATATGAACTACTTTCTTCAAAGCGACATTTTAGCAATTTCTTTTCAAAAACGAAAGGAAGACTAAGATGACACTTTCAGTTTTGAATGGAGAACTGCTTTCGACACTTAAAAGAATTGACAATTCAAATCAAATACAATGGAAAAAGTACAATCAACTATCTAAAAGAGGAAGACTTTACGACACTCTTTTTCTTGACTGAAAACGACAGTTGTGACACTTTCGAATCAAAAGACGACAGTTCGATTAAGCTACTTTTTGCAAAGGAGAACTGTAAATGACGAAAAATACATAAAAATCATTCACAATTCCTTATCAATGGAGGCTGAATAATGTGAAGGAAGAAGGCTTCAACAATGATATACTGATCATAAGCAGCAAAACTACTGAATAGAGCTGAAAACAATGAAGAAAAAACCAAAATCTCGAGAGAGAAACAGTCTCATTCAATCATCACACCTATCCTTAAGGGAAACAGGGATGTATCTCATCTACAACACATGGGAGGTGTGATGCATCCAGACTGCCAATGAGAGATAGTGCGATGGTCTAGGGACGAGATTGAGCTTGGTTTTCACCCACAGTTGGTAGCTAAGTTCAGGGATTTAGGCCGAGCTTATGATAACCAGTAAACACAAAGTATAGAGGTATGATCTAATGAGGTTTTTGAGCTACCACTAGGGCACTTAGGATGTTTTCAAGTTAGATGTTCAGTTCATAAACCAACCCGGAGATTGACTGAAGCAACATTGATCTACTTTGCAGTTGCATAGCAAAAGAAATTCGAAGGCTAGCTGGCTTAACTTCAGGCTCCGTCTGTAGTTTATAAAGCAAACGATAGTAACAAACAAACAAACTATTTTCTCCCCAGCAGAGTCGCCATTTTGTTTTCGGGAAAACTAGTGTCTATTCAGATTTGCTACTCCCACTAAGACGGGTAGCTATCTTAGAAACAAACAATTCAAAGTAACTTGTGTTTTCCTTTATGGGAGATAGATGAGAGAGAAGCAGAGAGCACCAGCCTTAGTCTTTCACTTGGATCCTTGCTTGTTTCCTCTCTCCTTTGATAGACCTTCACCACTCCTTTCTCACTTGTCCCGCTTCAAAGAACACCTATAGAGTCAAAGCAACAAAATACCATCAAAGCATAGAGATCTATGATACCATAAACAATGTAGAATCAGATGTATATTAACCATACAAATGCATATACAAATACAAGATTCGGAAATAAGCAAGCATATGGAGGAAAAATCAAATAGCTTTATTGATAGAAGTAGAAGAGAGGATTACAACCCAGCTGTCTGATCTAGTGCCATCCTCCCAGCATGAAAGCCCTCTTCACCTCATGAAAAGCTAGATCACCCAACAATATAATACTTCACAAAGAAACCAACAACACTTCCTTACAAAATGCAAAATTCCAGCCTCTGGATCTCTGGGATGAGGGATCCATATATAGATATTTGTAGGGGGGTGAGTCAGCTTCTGGGTTTCTGATTAGTGTCATTTCACTGATAGTTCTTGGTTCCACTTGGAGATTTCATGATCTCTTTCTCATCCCTGGGTGAATTGAGAGAGGCAAGTGTCATATGAGCAGTTTCTAGAAGATTCTTTGAGTTTCCACCTAGCAAACTGCCTTTGCCATTTGTCTGCTCTCGCTCATCGCACCCTATAGAAGGGATTTTTAGTATGCATCGCACCCCTTGCGTGTAACAGGTGAAATGCATCACACCCTCAGCATGGAGCAGTCTGTATGGTCCAGGTTTGACCAATTCTGAGTGGTTTTTTAGGGAGAACTTTTGGGAAATGATGTAATTACTTGACTTTGATCCTTTAGGGTTTGAAACAACACTTTTAGGGGTTTGAGAGCCCTTGGTTTATTGACATATGTGATTGGGGTTGCAGTGCCCAAATATGTCTATAGCACCTACCCATATGCAATGCTTACCATTTAATAATATGTGCCATATTTAAATGTGGAGCGAGGGTGGAGGGGGTGGTATCCTGCCCCCCAAAAATTATATATATATATATATATATATATATATATATATATATATATATATATTTAAACTTTTCCGATTTTAGGGGTTCATAGAAAAATTAACCATCCTACAATTTCATCTGTTCTCGGGAGCCAGATTTCATGCCCTAGTCCCAGTCAATTTATAGCCTCCTTAAGCCTGCAACTTTTCCACTTTGACCAGCCATATCTCGACCATACAAATTCATATTTTAATATCATTCACACCATTTGTGTGAGGGCGACGAGCACTACAATTTGGTCCTAGTTTCACTTCCATCTGACAACTTTTATTTTTGAGCTATTTTCAAGGCCACTTGTATTTTTGGATCCTCCTGGATCAACTAGATCTAGGACAATGGATGTAGCTACTATATCTTTTCCTATATGAGATGAGGGCTTTCAAATTGGCTTGGCCCCCATTGATAATGGGTATCAATATTTTGAGAAAGTAGGGTTATGTGTGGTTGCCTCTCCTATCTTTGAATCTAGCTCCCAACATGTCTACCTTTGGTGGTTAAAACATGGCTCTTTCCTTTACTTTTTTCCTTTAACTTTGGTTGTGTTAACATATCACCAAGATATTGATGGATCTATTTCCCTCATCATCTCAACTTGGTGCCTATATAGGCTTATATGCTTACTGGTATGTGGGATAATTAGACAATAGAACTTAAACTAGATATAAGACAATGGATGCAACTATTAGATATTTTTCTATATGAGATGAGGGATTTTTAATTGGCTTGGACCATATTGATTATGTGTATTGATCTTCTAAGAATGGATTAGGGTCATGTGTGGTTGCCTCTCCTACCTTTGAATCTAGCTACCAACGTGTCTATCTTTGGTGGTTAAAACATAGCTCCTTCCTTTACTATTGGCTTTAACTTTGGTTGTGTTAACATATCACTAAAATATTGATGGATCTATTTCTCTTGTAATCTCTAATTGGTGCCTCTATAGGCTTAGATTCTTACTATATCCGCGATAACTAGGCACTAGAACTTAAACTAGATCTAGGAAAATGGATGTAACTACTAGATCTTTTTTTAGATGAGATGAGGGATTTCAAACTAACTTAGCCGCCATCAATTATGAGTATCGATCTTTTGAGAATGGATTAGGATCATATGTGGTTGCCTCTCCTATCTTTGAATCTAACTACCAATGTGTCTATCTTTGGTGGTTAAAACAATACTCCTTCCTTTATTGTTGGCTTTAACTTGGTTGTGTTAACATATCACTAAGGTATCGATGGATCTAGTTCCCTTGTAATATCTACTTATGCGAGCTCTACCCCCCCTTCCCCCAAATTTTGTTGTTTATACTATATTTTATGTTGGAAAATATGCTACCATTTCCACCACTCCTATCTCTACAAAGATCATTTACTAGTTCTAGGTCATTAGTAGGAATTGGAGAAAATTTCATCATTTCATATAGCTTTTTTCCCCATATTTTTTGCATGGTCTAAATCTTAATGTAAGGGTCATAAATATCAATCTCTAACTCAACTTAAAATTTCATTTGGAGGTTCTAAAATGCATATGGATCTACATAAACTAGCTTAGATGACACTATATTTGAAGTAAAATGAAGGGAAGCTTAGACTAGAAGAGAATCTAAAAGAAGGATGATTAGGCAAGGATTTATGATAGATGTTGAGTTATCAATCAAAAGAAAATGTAAGCACACACCATAAAAGGATGTCAAAATTCCTCTTAAAATATATGTAGGAAGTTGGCAGAGCTAAGAGCTAAGAGAATGAGGCAAAGTTAATTTACAAACTTTGTTGCAATACAACCATTCATAATTGTCTGTCCATTAAAGCATGATAAGTAAGCTCTGATGTAATTGATAATTAAGATATGATGTAATAGATGCATATAAGAATTCATGCATGCAAATGAGACCATTAAAGAAACCATTCGAATGATAAAATAAAAAAATGCATTTTATTATTTCATAGGAAAAAATAAATGATTTGACTAATAAAAAACATTACCAAGGAATGCAAATTTATGATCAACACCCAACATAATATATAATCAACTACAAATAAAATACAATATACATTACCACATAACAAGTATAATAATCAAAGTAAATATCCCCATAGATAATTGCAATAACATCATGAGAAGTATTAGTTTAACTTGTACAAAGTCTTTTAAGATTATTTCAAACATCATGTTATTGGATAAATCTCTCCCACATCAAATTGAAGAAATGTGATTTCTTAAATATGGAAACTAGAATATGGTGCCTTATCGTGACAAGAAACTTTGAGAGAGGTGAAAAAAATGAAATCAAAATAGTGATATCTTGTTTCCTATTAATATTAGAGATTTAAAATCAAACTCAAAAGTAAAATAGAAGATAAGAGAAAAGAGATGCATAGAATATTGAAGAAATATATTCAATAAATGTATATTAATTATGGTAAGTCTTGAAACTATATTGTTTTAATTAGAATAATTAATATTTGGTTACATAAGAGAACAACAAATGAGTACAACAATGCATAATGTTTCTTTGCAACACATAACTATAATATTCTTCCTTGATTATGCAAAAGAAGGGCTAGAAGGTAGGGATTTTCTTGAAGCTACTACAAGTATACTACCTTACATAAGAACGTTGAAGGAAAACTACTTTTCAAAACATGAAAATAAAGAGAAGTGATCCCCTACTAATCTTCTTTATACAACTTCTCTTCATGTTGGTTCTATCCATATTGGATATGTTCACGATTTACTATGCCTTCTTCACCTAGCACCTGAGAACCCTTGGAGAATTTCTTTTTTTGTGGAATGTAGAAGGTCGTGTCTGCAACATTTTGCTTTAGAACAATGTTTTGGATTTGTAGGCCAACTATGCCAGCATCATAAATTTCCATTAGTTGGAGGATGAGATTATTTTTTTGGCTCTAGACATGTCTTTGTACCTCCTAAAGGTGTTGAATTTAGAAGAATTATGTTTTTTTATTCATGGTAAATACTAGAAGAACCTACACAAAGATTAGATTTGGGGGAAGAAATATGTTAATGTCTTATTATGTACAAGGGACAAAAACTGTAGACAAGAGGAGGGCCAAAATTCCAAGAAAACCACCACGGAGAAATGAAACAGAGGTGCCCCCAAGGACTAGAGACGGAACTGCTATTGATGGAGAGAGACTAATGAGCATAAATTATGGAGACCAGAACCCTTAAACAATCAAACTGTTGGGAAGGATTCAAATTATCCTTAAGGAAAAAATACCCCAAGTTACCCTGATATAGATAAGAAATCCCCAAATCAAATGAGGAGTCAAATAAAACATAGAGAAATAAAGTAGAAGTATTAGGAAAACAATGAATCCCAAGGATGCAACTCATAAAATTTAATCTCTTATAGAGTTTGGAAAGAAAACTTGAGATCCATCTAAGAGAATTACGAGTATACATAGTAGGTTCAAGCATCAAAGATGTGTGATAAAACTAGAAGACTCTGCACACAACACCCACTGAGTAATCCCACATTTGTTAGTCGTAAATAGATGAGGAAGTTTGTATGATGGGAAAGTATTGATACAAGAGAAGATATCAAGCATCCAATGACATAGATGAAGGCCATGAATCGAAGTGAGAAATGTCTCTATGCTAGAGATGAAATATAATAATCCACTAGAGTGAAGGGATATTAAGGATAAAAACCATTTTTCATATAATAATAATTATAATAATATCCATTTTTAAGGTCACAGCCAAGCCAGACACCAAATTGGTGTATGAGACCCTCTTGTTTGTGGGACAAGGGATCCACCTCCGCGCAATGATTTGACTACTAAGTCTACAAAGGCATACATACTCTACCACCCTCTGGTTTTGAACCTGTGACCTCTTAAGAGGAAACACATGGTAGTAAGCATTAGGCCCACTCAAGTTGTATATATATATATATATATATATATATATATATATATATAGATATATATATATCATAAAAAAAAACTTATGGAATTTGGAACTCATAGTTCCATATGGAGTGACCAAGCTTCTTTTGCTAGAATGTCTACACATCTATTGTGTTTTCTTAAGATGTAGAAGAAGTGCACCTCATAAAAATTCTCAACTTCTTGTTGGATCATGGAATAACTTCCGATCACCCCATGATTTTTGGTTCGTGCATTGTGTAAATTATGATTTTTTAATCTCTAATAACCGCCAAAATTTTGACCTTTCTCTTGCTTTATAAATGAAGTCCCATAAATAATGCTAAACACTCCACTTGATTGTTGAATGACTGTCTTGATCCCCATGAGAAATCAAAAATATTTGTTCCATCTTGGTTTTGCAAAGTCCCATTACTCCTCCCTCCCCTTGAGAAGTCTTGAAACTATTAACCTTCATTGAAACCACTTAATAATTTTGTTAATAGATGTACAATGTTTTATTTTTAACATGGAAATTATGTGTCTACCCCACTGCGGGTGATGATTCAAGAATAATGTCATGAAAATGATCAATCAATCTAGAACATCAGACTCCCTGGATTTACATGTGCCTTCGTCCAACCACATTACAAGTCGATAATGTTTCAGGTGAAGTGAGCATTTACAGACTCTAAGTGTGAGTACTCTCTGGCATGCAGTCTCATGATGGTTGAGTGTAATGAAGAGGAAGGCCTTCCCGCGTGTATGAAAAAGACCATCACCATTCATCAACGTTGCTCTCCCATAGATATGCCTCTACAAGCCAAAAGAAACATTGCCACCCTTGTTGCGAGCCCATACATGTTGTTTTTTGGTATCCATGCTAGTCATAATCTTCGCGTTCATGCTCTCTTTAGCTGGACCAACCATAGGAATATATTGGTTCTATCTAACATGGATAATTTGGGTAGCACTGCATATAACACTGGGCACTCTTCCTCCTACCAAATTTCCTTGGCTCCTTTGGGGATCGAGTTGGCCTCTTTGCTTGATGTTGATTTTCTGCTTATCGCATTGGCTCTCCTATACAATTTTGATGTGCAGGATACTTTGATGAATTCCCCTCTCAAGGATGCCTTCACATCCAACTCAATGCCTCATTTGGTAGGATGGTGGTTGGAAATTTCATGCTAGTCGACTTCTCTGAAGGTTTCCTCTCCAGTTTGGACTTTCGTATTTGGCTCTAAATCCAATCCCATGGCTAAACTCACTACATGGAAATCCCAAATTTCATGATGGCAATCTTTAAAATGTCCACAATTCGAGTTAACGGTTCATTGGCAGCTTTACCTAGGACCACCATCCATGGTGTCAACTTGGAAATGATATCCAGTTCATGGTTTTTCTCCCACTCTATCCTGGTGTCGATTTAGTGTTGCACTCAGCAGTATGGTGGTTAGTAGTCTCTCGTTGGTGTTACACAACAATTCATGGCTTCAACCTTTGAGACCCTTGGCATGTGACGCCTCGGTTCGATGCTAGTTTTAATTTCTTGTGGTTGCATAGTTCGTGGATGGGAAGATCTCTTCAGGATGCTCAATAGATGTGGTTCCAAGTAATTAGTGGCCCCAGAGCTTGGCTTTATTCTCCTCATCTTTGGTCTTTCATGTTCGAGTGCCACAATGGTGGTCCTTCACTCCTCATATTCTTCAAGAATGCCTCTTTTTGATACTTTGAACACATTATGTTTTTGTAGCTCTTGTCCTGAAGAAAAAGGCCTGCGTGCTTGTCATCCATGTGCAAACTTATGTAATGGTTTTGTTTTCTCGGACACTATGGTCAAAAGAGGTCAATGCAATCTCAAGACTTTGAACTTGTGCTATTGGTTTGGTTTTCCTTCAGGTAGAACGGTAACACAAAGATATCTTATATGTAATGCCCTATTGAAGTAATAAACAATTGAACTTTCACACAAAAGAACATGGAAAAGATGTGTCATCTCTACTACATATATTAAAATAGAAAAAAAATTTACAATAACCATAAAACAATTTTAAAACAACATCTTTAACAACTCAAAAAATAAAATAAATATATGGTGATCAACACAAAGGGATGATAAATAAAAAGTGATAATGGGCTTAGAATATACCTTAAAACTGTTTTTGTTTGGCTAAAAACTCATCTTCTTGGGACGTAAAGAAATAGGTTAACAATCCAAAACTCAGGGGCACATGGTAGGCGTGAAAACCTGCCCCCTTATGGACCAGTTATGGACAATTCCAAGTGGCGTGGTTTTTCTTCAATAATAGTAATGAGCACGAGCCTGCAATAACGAATAACCGCCAATAATAAATGTTCACACGAGCTTGCATTAGTAAATAACCGCTAATAATAAATGTTCTCACAATTAATTTGACAACCAAATTATAATGGTTTTTTTTGTTGTATAAAAAAAAGGGATAAAACTTTCAAATGGACACACACTTAGAGGAGAGACCAGAAATGCGAGATATATATATATATATATATATATATATATATATATATAGATATATATATATATATATATAAAATCTTTGCACCAATGCTACAGTGGGAGAGCAATAATGTTGAGGTGGTCGGCTCCATTCACCATTGACGTAACATGCTCCTAACAATACAATGATAGCATTGATAAAAGTACAACTAGTAATTCTGTTGTTGCCTAGTCTGGCTAGGGTACCTAGTTTTCACCTAGGCGACCCGGGTTCAAATCCTGGCAACTGAAGGTGACAGAATTTTGAGGTTCGTGGAGTTAAATATCTTTTCCGGTCATTCATTTGGCAAGGAAAAGTCCAACAAGTCGCACTAAAGAGAACTCCATTGTTTTACAGGATGTAGAATTCTATTTAGTTAATATTTCTAAGGTTTTATGGACATATTTTAGTTAAATTTGTCTCGTAAGGATTTGTTAGAATTAATAATTTGATTTAAGATTGGTTCAAATTAATAGTTTGACTTAGGATTTGTTTGAATTAATAGTTTAAGTTGTGAAAAATACATAATTAGAGTGTTTTAAATATTTTTGAAAATAAATTTAAATTATAAACTACACATTTTTAATATTCAAAATATTTTCAAAACTCTGAATCCATTTATACATTTAAAAAACTAAAAATCATAATTTAACAGAAAATTATTTAACCAAATTAAAAATAATAAAATAAAACACAAAAAAAAAAATAAAAAATTAAAGTCATAAAATCTTACCATGGATTTTTTTTAAGCAATTTAGAAAAAACAAAAAACAAAACACCTCTCACTGCCATCCTCATTATCTCCTTAATTCGTTATCAGGGTAGTGTCCATCCTCATTTTTTCCTTAATTCGTTATGAAGTGAAGATGGATAAGAGGCATGTTTGATGATTCAAGCTTTTATCTTTATCCGAATACTTTTCTTATCTTTGATATGAAATTTTATAAATTAAAACATGGTATTAGTGTGAATATATATATATATATATATATATATATATATATATATATATATATTATATTATTGTATTTGGATATAAAATTTTATTTATGATTTTAATTTTAATTATAAATATATTCAGTATTAAAAAGAATATTTATTTAAATAGTATAAAGTAAAAGAATTAAAAAAAAATTAATAGTAAATGTAAAGTGATATATTTGTAAAATAATTTTTGTTTTAATTTGAATGGTTATATATATAATTGTATTTGGATATAAAATTTTATAAATTAAATTATGATTTTAATTTTAATTATAAATATATTCCATATTAAAAAAGAATATTCGTTTAAGTTGTACACGATAAAAGAGTTTTTGAAATAGTTTATTTAGTAATATATGTAAGGTGATATTTTTATAAAATAATTTTTATTTTAATTTGATTTTTTTGAATAAAATTATTTTGTTTTATAAAATTTAAGTGAATATTTTTTTTTTTTTTTGTAAGTTTGGTAGTACTTTTTTATTCATTCATTTTAATAATTAGGCAAGTTACAATCATATAAATTGTTCAATGGTCTCAACTTGCCTAGTGGGAAACCAAATATGTTGGCCATTGAATCACATTATAAAGCATCCAAAATATAAATAGTCTGAGTCTGTCTATCCAAACTTGATAAGACTTATAGTCTATAAATCATCTAGTAAGTATAAAATTGTAAACATAAATGCTACCCAACATATACATCAAAATATAAGCCAAAAATTATCAAACATGACTTCCAGCAACTAGTCATTTGACGATTCCATCGGAGAAGGATCTTTTGCACTTGAACTTATCCATTCAAATAAGGGAAGACATGGAATATAATTCTCTATGTGGCCAAGGTGGACATGTTGGCGCTGTAACTATAGTTGAATTAGTTGGAGTTCTTTCTGAATGTCTCTGAGACTCGGATCAGAATCCACATTTGCAACTATGTTGAGGGAGGAATTCATTGCTTTAGCCACAATACATTTCATAAGCCAAAAAGATGAACAAATTGTTTGTACAAAGTGAGGCGGTTGTGGGTATAACCAAGGTTATGGATCAAATCACTCCAATCCTCTGTCGGTGGCTCAATATAAACTTTCAAGTTTAATTCTGCTTCCTAGGTCAAATTAGATGCTTCACCTGGGCCGGGGTCCCTGCGCAATAGGCCTGGACCGTATTTTGTAAGGTCTCGGCAATCGTTTTCCTGTCGCGTTGGCACAGAGTCTTTCTAGATGTCGAGCCTATTTCCTTTCCCTTACCGCCCAAATTATTGCGACCACAGCCTCCACGGCCAGAGGCACCACCACGAGGAGGAGTCTTCGCCATTATGAGTAGAACCAGACCACCCTTTATCAACCTTCTCTCACCTTCCCACACTCGAGACCGAGCCCACTATTGATCGAGATTTAAACAGGAACATAACAAATTACATATATAACCATAAATACAGAGATGCAACAAAAATAACACTTCATTTCATTAATAACAAATATTGAAATATGCTTACAAACAGAATGGAAATAATACTAGCTCGGGCGATGGTAGCTTATCTCTGAGAAGAGATGTGGCGGCTACATGCCTCTGAACTGTGTTACAATGAGGCTCAGAAGCCTATTTATTATTGAGAAACAATGGAAAACCCTAAACATCCAAAAACCTAACCCTAGGAGATGAAGCGCCAAAACTATGGGCCTCATTTGGGTAAATTGGTACATCAACTTCCCGGGGTCGTAACTTTGGCATGCGATCTCCGTTTGACCTGCACAATACGTCGTTAGAAAAATCTATCCAAGGACTAAAAATTTTAAATGGACAACATTGATTTATGGCCCATGTTGTCCCTATTTTTCCCAAAAAACCTCGTTTAGGGCCTCAAAATGGCTCTGGAAGTTCAAGATCCGAAAAACTACCAAAAATAGTAAATTGTGCTACAAATAAGGAAACTGAAAAACTAAGAGAAACAATGGTGGGGGTCCAAGTGGAATAAGCGGATGGCCACCAATATCTACCTGGGTC
The DNA here is from genome assembly GCA_031772625.1 of Pinus tabuliformis. Lineage (NCBI taxonomy): Eukaryota > Viridiplantae > Streptophyta > Pinopsida > Pinales > Pinaceae > Pinus > Pinus tabuliformis. The sequence continues at coordinate 606,957,831 of CM062812.1, forward strand.
ATTCCTCCCCCCTTAGGAAGCAATAATTCCTATTGTGTTGAGTTTCTCCATGAGATAAGGAAACTTTTACTGAACTTGGTCCCTGGTGAGCCAGTTGCCCTGGTGAAGGAGTTGGCCTGCTTTGACAACTCGATATAGTTGGATCCTTTGTTGTTAGGTGTTCTTGATTTGCGTTTCCATGATCCGATCAATTGTGGTTTGTTCCATGCAGTCTGGATTTAACTTTGTAGGTGTGGGCTGTTCTGCAATGTTTGATGTGTCCAGTAATGGTGGGAAGTATGGTCGAAGGCGGTCCACATTGAACACTGGGTGTAGGCCAAGGAATGGGGGAATGCTGAGCTCAAATGCATTGTCTCCCATAGCCTTGGTAATGGTGTAAGGACCATGTCAGAGTGGTATGAGTTTCCTATAGGCTCTGGTAAGGCATTCCTTCTGCAAATGCAACCAGACTTTATCACCCACCTAAAACTTATGTAGCACCCGATGTTGATCATGTCGCTGCTTCTACTTGGAATTTTATTTCTCCATAATGTCGTGGACCTGTTGGTGGATGTGTTGGATATGCTCAATGAAGTTTTTTACCTTATTGACTTTGGACTAGACATGAGCCAAATATGCCTGAATAGTTGCAAATGGTATGGCCACATCAATGGGACATAGTGGCTGGAATCCCAAGCCACCTGAAAAGCCTTGTGGCCAGTCGAGCTGTGGAGAGACCGGTTATAGTTGTGTTGGACATAGGGGAGGCTCTCATCCCATGTGCGTGGATGCTTTGAGTTTTACATGCAAATAATGTGTACGATCATCCTGTTGACGACCTCTGTCTGGCCATCAGTTTGGGGATGGAAAGTTGTGGACTTAGTGAGCTTGGTGTCCAGCATTGACCAAAGACTGGACCAAAATGTACAGAGGAACCTGTTGTCTCGATCTGAGATGATAGATTGTGGGATCCCAAAGTGTACCTACACTCATTCAAAGAATAGTTTAGTAGTGGCTTCTGTTGTGATATTATTCTTGTAGGCCGCCATAATGACCATCTTTGAGAATCCGTCGATCACCACAAAAGCACTGTCATTGACATGCTTACTAGAAGGAAGGCCCGACATGTAATCCATAAATACGGATTCCCAAGGTCAAAGGGAGTATAGAGGCCTTTCTTCTTGATGGTTGGTTTGGAAATGGCACAGGCAGTGCAAGACCTGATGTACTTCCCAACATCATGTTGAGGAATCGGCCAATAGAAATACTTTTGCAGTACTGCCATTGTATTCTCGACCCCGAAATGCCTAGCGGTCCAACTGTAGTGCACTTCCCAAATTATCTTGGCATGATCGCTTGAAGGAACACAAAGGTGTCACAGGTGTCATAACAGGGCATCCTGGAGGTGAAAATCTGGAACTTGTTGACCCTCCAAGAGCGTCTAGTTTGTGTGGCTGAATTCTGGGTCGCTTTTGTAGAGAAGTGGCCAATAAAAAGTCTCATGCCCACAAGAGTTGAGCACAGTGGTTAACGCCGTGATTGATGGTTGGCTAAGGCAGTCTACAACATTATTGGTGCTTCCCTTCCTGTACTTGATATTCAAATGAACCTGTTGCACGTATGTAGACCACTTATGATGGCGGTCATTCTACAACTTCCCTTGCGTTTGTATGAACTCCAGGGGTTGATGATCTGTGTGGATGACCGTTTCCTTGACCAAAATGTAATGCTTCCATTGTCGGCAAGCCTGCACAATGGAATACATCTCTTTTTCATAAGTGGGATACTTGTGGACTGTGTCTGAAAGTGTCTCACTATGATATGCCACTAGATGCCCTTGTTGAGTAAGGACTACCCCAATAGCATAGTCAGAGGCATATGTCTCGTTCTTAAACGGTTGTTGCAAGTCTGGTAATGTGAGTACGGGTGTAGAGCAGAGGCAATGTTTCAAATTTGTGAATGCCTTCTATTGATATTCAGACCAAAAGATTTTTCTATCGCTTCTCCCTTGGTGACTTGACTCAAGGGCCAAGTGATATGAGAGAACCACAACATGAACCTACAGTAGAAACTAGCAAGACCCAAAATTGTTTGGAGCTCTGTCAGAGTGGTTGGGGTTGGCCAATCTCGAATGACTTGGATCTTGGCTAGATCCACATGCACCCCTCGTTCATCAATAATGTATCCCATATGCTGAACCTAGGCGATGCCAAAAGTGTATTTTTCAAAATTAGCACACAGCTTGTGTTGTCACAGTGTATGGAGAACCTGTCAGATGTGGTGGAGGTGCTCTTCCCAACTCTGATTGAAGATCAGGATGTCATCCAAGTATACCACTACAAATGAGTTGATGAATGGTCACAAGATGTCATCCATCAACCTCATGAAGGTTGCAGGATCATTCGTCAACCTGAAAGTCATAAACAACCATTCGAAAAGGCCCTCTTTGATTTGAACCAGACTTCCACACATCAAAGGGTTCGATTGGTACCTAGTGGTATCTAGACTTCAAGTTGATCTTGCTAAAATATTCCCTCCCCCTTGAGTTGGTCCAGAAGTTCATCAATCTGTGGGATAAAGTACCCATTCCAGATGATGATCTTGTTCAGCACCCGATAGTCAATACAGAGTCTCCAACTTCACGACCTCTACTAAAATGAGGTTCTTTTGGCTCCCGTTGTCGACAATGAACTATAGTGGGGAACCCTTTACCCACATCTAGGAGTGGAAGAGGCTCTCCTCCTCCTCTGGATCCTCGGGTTCCTCCTTCTAGATCTTCTTCGTGGAAACTGTGATGTTGGGCTTCGTATCGATAATATGCTTCCCTTTGTCATTCCCCTTGTTAGGTTCTGACTCAGAGTCAGAATATGCATCTGATTCTGAAGCCTTCAGCTCGGCCTCCAATAACTACCTGGCCCAACACTCACTTTTGTTGTAAGTGGAGCTCTTATGGAACTCACACCACTTTCCCGTGTCCTTCTTTGGCTTTGTGGTGTTGTTCTTTACTTGCGGCTTTGGCGGGTTGTCCCGGGCCACCTCGCCTTTGCTTTGTCCTTTGTTCTGCAGTTTGGGGGAACCTTTCCCTTGCTTTGGATTTGCAAATCCAAAGTCTCACTTCTTTTGTTTAAACTTCTACTTGATCTTGACGGTGTATCGGTACGTCGTGCCAAGTGAGGAGATGTCAAGGAACTCCATCTCGTCCTGGATGTACCTGTGTAGGCCACGGTACTTGAGTACCAAATTTTTATCAGAATCCTTGATACCCAACTTCATGTGAAGGGTATGAAAAACATTGGTAAACTTTGGCACATCTTGGTCCCTTCCCTACTGCAGTGTGGTCCACTTTATGTATTTATCCTCATAGCTCCCGACAGGGTAGTACTACTCCTTGATGGCGTCCTGGAACAAATTCCAAGTGGATGCGGCTGAAAAAAGTGAGGTCATAATTTCATCCTTTTGCTCACAGTAGGTTTCCCACCAGTCCTTGACGTGGGGGGTGTCTTTGAGAAGAGAAAAAGCAATCTTTTCCCAGTTGGAAAAAGCGTGAACAAAAAATTATCCTTCTAGCAAATTTAACCATTTATCTATAGCGTTTGCATCATTTTGGCCCTGAAATATGGCAATGTCAAAGTTTACTTGTACCTTAAAAGGAGTGGAGCCTCCAGAGTGGTTGCTGGATGTGGATGCGTAGCCTGTGGGCAACCGTTGAAGGATCTAGGCAAATTTATCCATCATCATGTTCCTTTGTTTCTCGAGGGTCTCCTCGAGCAATATTTTGATAGGATATACTACTCCCTTATCTTTCTTTTCTTCCCCCATGGGCAACGTCAGGGTTTGCGAGGTTGATCTTACAAAGGTTCAACCAGATCGAGCCCTAACTCCTTATATCCCAACCTCATTGGGGACATGCAAAGAAAATAGAGAAAGAGCAGACCACTCTGATACCAATGATCTGAATTTAAACAAGAACACAAAAAATTACAGATATAACCATAAATACAGAGATGCAACAAAAATAACACTCCATTTCATTAATAACAAATACTGAAATATGCTTACAAACAGAATGGAAATAATACTAGCTCGGGCGATGGTAACTTATCTCTAAGAAGAGATGTGGTGACTACATGCCTCTGAAATGTGTTACAATGAGGCTTAGACACCTATTTATTATTGAGAAACAGTGGAAAACCTTAAACATCCAAAAAAATAACCCTAGGAGATGAAGCTCCAAACTATGGGCCCCGTTTGGGTAAATTGGTACATCACCTTCCCGGAGTCGTAACTTTGGCATACAATCTTCGTTTGACGCACACAATACCTTGTTAGAAAGATATATTCGAGGACTACAAATTTTGAATGGCCAACATTAGGCTATGTGACATGTTGGCCCCAGTTTTCCTAAAGAATGTCGTTTAGGGCCTCAAAACGACTCTGGAAGTTCAGGACCCGAAAAACTGCCAAAAATAGTAAATTGTGCTACAAATAAGGAAACTGAAAAACTAAAAGAAACAATGGTGGGGGTCCAAGTGGAATAGGTGGGTGGCCACCAATATCCACTTGGATCACCTGTGCAAAGGTTGGAGCAAGAAGTGAATTAGGCGGACATGGAGTAACAACAATATATAAACCACCTGAAAATCAAACATAAACTTAATGGAAGGGCATAAGAATAGATGTAGTGCTAGATGGCACTGCACCACACTAGAAATCCACCGCCCGAGCCAATATGCAGAGACAAACAAGAACCCTCCCGGAGTGTGAGGTACCTTCTAAATGAGAACAACGACCCCCGTGCACCCTTGAGACTAGAGTCCTTAGACTCAACCCTGACCAAAAATATGAACCCTTACTCTCCAGAGGGTTTTCTTGTGCAATTTTGGCTTGAAATGGAAAAGCATGTATTCAACATGTAGAGGAAAAATTATCAAAAAGATTTGAAGACCAGTAATCATGCCCATACGGGATAGTAAATTGCTAAAAAAGATGGATATCGTTATAACATAGTCGAGAAGCCAGAGCTTTTAGTCACCAAAACTTCCAGATTAACCATTGTTCTTTTCCCCCTCCAAACGTGAGGTGAATCATGAATTGTAGCCCCCAACCTAGGGTATAAGATAAGCATGGAAACATACCAAACTATGTGTGCCAACCTCAAGCAGAGACAAACTACGACTGAGTGTTCTCCCCGTGTTCCAAGCGCCACAAACCAGCGAACAATTACCTTAGGCACCCTAAGATACCAGTGACACCAATTCAATGGCCGGACAAATGTTCTCAAATAAACCTCCGCTCCCACGACATGTAATTGTAGTGGTCTGCCCAACTTCACGTCGTGGATCTGCTGAGATCTATGACCCTTCATAACATTAAGACGAGAGAGCGTGTGAGGGTGTGGAAGGGACTGCCCACTGTCCTGAGCATTTAATCCATCAATCATGTTGATGATCCCAAAATAGATTTATAGCTATCTCACACCCCGATCGGGGGAAGTGGATAATTTTTTTAAAAATTGGAATTTGATCAATTATTTTGAAAAGATAAAAATGATTTATATGATGAAATTTAATTTTTGTTTTTTTCGTTTTTTTGTTTTTGTTTTTTTTTCTTCTTAAACTTCATATCAAGAGATTTTTCATAATTAGATTAATATTTACTTAATAATTATTATTTTTTATTAAAATTTGTAAATTATTTGTGTAAAATGAATGTTCAAATTTATAATTGATAATAATTTTATAATAATATTTGTTTTGTATTTGATATTTTAACTATTTTATAGGAATATAGATTTATTATTGTCAATTTTCAAAAGAGAAAAATAAATAAATAAATAAATTATTTAATTTTAAATATTCCAAAATAAATAAAATCATTATTTTAAAAATCTAAACTTGAAGTAAAAATGAATTATTTCATTTTTAATGTTACCTGAATCATATTTGTGTAATTTTTTATTATATCAGCCAAAGTTTTTAATAGCTATAAAGTCATGTCAACAAGTATTGGTGTGTTAATTAGCTAAATAAAAAATAAACTCAACAAAAATTACAAAGAAAAAAAAATCATATAGCACATAAATAAATTAAGGCTCTATATATAAACCCAAAAAGAATATATATATATATATATATATATATATATATATATATATATATATATATATATATATATATATATATATATATAACATTTCTTTTGATGTGAGTTTCCTCAAACCCAATTCAAGTATTTTGAAGGAAATATCATTATAGACATATCTAATATATTTATATTAAAACAGCAATTATTATTATTATTATTATTTTTTTAAGGAATGAACTTCATTTTCGATATCGATAACCAAGGTCTTTTTGTAGTAGTCTATCTATCAATTTCACCATGTAACAAAAGCTATTATTTCGTCAAAGATGCACACAAGATGCACACTCATTAGATAGGAAGGATGATCATTGATCAAGCTTGAAATTGTTGGTTTTTTAATAAAAAATGTAGTTTATTTTTGTCTTTAATATTTCATCACTCAATTCCCGGATGCGGGTGTTTGAAGGGAATGAAGGTACGAAGGTGGCGCTTCACATGGGCAGGTGTCAGCCCAAGCATGCCACGAGATACTTTGCAGAGCTGGTGAGCTGGTCTCACACAAGTCTATTAATGTCGGTCCTTAATTCCTCCATCCGCCTCTTGGTTAATTGTGCAATGGCGCTCCATAAACTCTGCGCTCCTACGGCCTCTTCGCACTCCTCTGCGGTCTTTTGGTTTGATGTGCTGTGGGTCACTCAGTGTTACTCAATTACAGTGCCTAAGTCCATCCCTGTTTCAGGCACAAGAGTGTTTTGCAGGCATCGGGCTCTGGCTCAAAGGGCATATGACTTTGTTGGTCACTCCCCTCCGTGTTTCTGCTCACTCGTCAATCCTTTGTACATCGCAATGCCGCGAGAACGGCCCAGGATGGGAGGCAGATGTGGTGGCTCCTGTGGATGTGCCACCTCTCAGAGGTCCGCCCCTATTTCCCCCTCTTCCTCGGTCGAACTGGAACCTAAGCAAAGCAGACCCCCTGTTACCAGAGCCGGAAGAGGCAGAGGACACGGGCATGGCAGGATGGCCGAGTGTGAGCATGCGGCTCACCCAACAGTTCGTTATCGCATCCCCTGTACTCTTGCCAATTCCACTCTCATAGTTTCTGTTACTATAGAAAAATGTGAAGATCTCAGCGGCCAGGCAGTAGCACATCCGGAAATTCCACTAGAACAGAGGATGGCGCCTCCAATAGATATTCAACGCCCGGTCATGGGAAGCTCCTCTATGGCGAATCAAGCTGTTCCTACCGGTCCAAGTGAACTAGCTCGGGGAGGACCAACAGGCTCGGTGGTTCTTCACTCAGACTCGAAAGACTCTTTACAATACGGGTGTAGGGTAGTGGAGGAACCTTACACTACGGATGATGATTGATCTTGCCCAGTATTTTGCTCTCGACAGCCTCATAAGTAGGTGCATTACTCTGTTTTGAAACTTTCAATTTTGCTTGTGTCAGGTCATTGTATGTGTATGTATGTCTCTGTGTCGTTGTATGTGTCTGTATGTCAGGACGTTCAAGTATAGCATTTCATAGCTGTGCAAATGATGTATGTCTCTGCATGTCCCTGTTTAGCAATGTTTCGGGTCTTAGGAGAAGACATTACAGAAGGAGGTCTACTAAAAATTGGAAATGTGTTCATCTGGGCTAATTGCCAACTTCATGGCAAGATTTTCAAGGCCAAGGCCTTGCTGTAACTTTTTGGATCTTTTTGTATAATAATAGAAGTAGACAGATTGAGAAAAAAAAAAATATTTCATCACTCAATAAGAATTTAAACAAATTACTTTCAATTTTTTATTTTAGGTGTCTTGTCCTAAAAAGAGGGGTTATATCATTTAGGATTTCTTAAAGTGAATGAATTCAAGTCACAATAATTTTTAATAAATTTTAATTTGGAATTAAATTTATTTTTTAATATTTCTTGATATTTAATAAATTAATATGGTTATTTTTTTTTTGTAAATTTGGTGGTGCTTCTTTTATCTATATTAGTTTTTCAAAATAAAAAACTTCCATTTGCTCCAAGTGGCTTACCTACCTGAAGGAAACCAGATAGCCACCTGTCTGCATTAAAACCTGTCCAAAATTTGAAAAGGTTTTTCTCTATCCATCTAGCGACATTGTCTTTACTGTCTATACTACTGTTCAAATTAAACAAGTAAAAGTGTTTCATCAAAATTTTATCAGAATTGTACTGGACCTCTGCTTCAATCCTCGTCCGAGGATATTATTGGGGCTGGCGCTTTGGCACTGGAGCCAAGCATCTCGCTCCTCTTCATATCTTGTAGTGTCTGCTCAATTCTTCCCAAGGCCATGTTGTTTTTGTAGGTCTGTATCTAAATTGTTGCAATTTCCCTGAGGAGTTCTGCTCTGACTGGATCCTTTTCCTTGGCATTCTCCTTTGCCTTTGTTCCATCGCTCGCTGCTTGTTCTCGATTAAGGGTCATGGCTCATGCCACCACATTCTTCATGACCCAATACTATTGTATTGTTTGTTTGAAGAGGGAGTGATGGCCTTGCGAGTTCCCTAGATCAGGAACCATACTTTCCCACTCCTCCATGGGGATGTGTTGGTTCTTTATACTGTCATTAAGTTCTCGCTCCCAACCAACAATTTGGGCTTGGATGTCTGGCGAGTTCCCTGCAATGTAGGTGTCAATGAGGGTTTTCATGTGTTCACAACCCATCTTTCTCCCTCTTTTCCTTTGTTCTTTGTTCGAGCCACTCGTTCCTTCTGCCATCTTTTTATCTCTCTTGCCTCTCCTGGTCACCATGTTACAACCTGCCTACCTGTTGCTGTCTGCTGCTTGTTGTTCTCTGTCTTCCTCACTGTGCTGGGCGTAGTGTGAGGTGAGACCTATCACATAGCCATTATAATTATCAGTTTGATAATAATAAAACAAAACAATTTCCCATTTACCTATGTCCATTTTGTTGTCCCTTCCATTGCCAGAATTAGTATTCTTCGAGCTTTCTTTTGGCATGTCACCAGTCCTCTCAATGTTGTGGGTTCTTTCCTTTCTTGATTCTCTTGAAGTTTTTCCCTCACGGCAACAAACAGCACGCAGCCTGCCTGTCTTAGGTGTTCACATGGTTTCGTCACCAGGTAAGGTTGGTTTGTTGTTCTTCGCTTCACAGGGTCTCTCAGGTTTGGGTATGTCCTCCCTCAGAGTGCTGACCCTATATTCCTCCCCTAGAGGTATTTTGTTTCCCTGATTCTCTTTTTTCTTGGTTCTACTTGCTCTCCGAGGTTTTTCCTTGTTACCTTTTGGTTTTCTCCCATAGTGTCCCACAGGGATGACTATAGTCTCGCTCTGTCTTATTTTGTTTCAAGCATTTGCCTTGGTGTAGACCTCTCCCATCCTGGGTTCTAATCCCTCCCACCTTAGCTTCCTACCCCAGGTTTTCATTGCCTTTTCTACTATTTTTGGCCGACCAGGGTCGCAGGAGTGTCTGGGTACCTCCTTGCCTGACTCATTCCTTTTCCTTATCAAATTTCCTATATTCCTACAGAGATTCATCCTATGCCTTACAAAGTTAGGGGCCAGAGGAGAAACATACCAACTTTCAGGTCTGGTTCTGCTTCCGTCCGCAGGCTGGAGCGTCGATCTTCAGCCACCTTTCCTCTCTCTGGCTCTCGTCTCCATCTTTTGCATGCATCTATCTATGACCTGATCTCCCTTATGGTTTATGCCCTTCCCCTTCCTGTCGTTTACCGTTATTGCCACATGTTTGTCATCATTCCCTGCACTAATCCCTATGCTATCACCTCGGAATGATGACCCCCCGTCTTGGCTACCACCTCCTCGCATTAACCCTCCCTTTCTCCCGACAGATCTTGTTGTATGCTCTCTGTTCTCAACTTGCCACTTGCTGACATCCTTCTAGCTGCCCTCCTGCTGTCGTCCCTGCCATCTTGGTTGTCATGTTTATCTGTCTCCGCCCTCATTCTCTTGGGAGATGTTCCTTCTTTGCTCTGCCTATCCACTTGCCTACATCCATGTCCTCTCACTTCATTTCCCTCATCTATCCTTTTGCACACTTGTCCTCTTCCTCCCCCTTCTTGGTCCCATCTCCTCAGTCCCTCTTGTTTCCTTGTGTTACACCCCAATCAAGGGTTCCCCTCTCCTTTTTTGTCATGTTCCAGGATTTTTACTAGGTTTTCCATCTCCCCCATTTGGTATAACTCTTCCTCGTTTGCGTCTACAGTTCTTCCTACATGGCTACTCCCCCAATTAGCCAGGTTGTCAGCAGGTTCGTTGCCCTTACTTCTTACATGGGTAGGGAGGATGTAGTTTATCTGTCTAGTAAGTTTACCAATCGCCTGCACCAAACAAGTAGTTTTCTAGCTTGGGCTAATCTTCTCCCACTGCGTTCCTTGATGTAGTTGTTTGACTATTTTGATTTCCATTTTCGAGTCTCCTTCAAGTTGTAGTTTTTGATATTTCTCTCTTGTTGTGATTTCCAACCCTTTTTTCAAGGTGTGAAGCTCCGCTTTGTTGTTTGTCACATTGCCGTAGTCCATCGCATAGAGCCTGAGTGTCCTCCCCCTATCATCTCTGAATACTCATCCTATCCCTGCCTCGCTAGGATTCCCTTTCGCAGCACCATCGATGTTTAATTTGATGAAATCCTTCCGGGGTCTTCTGAATTGGTTGACCTCCTCCGCCTCATTGTTTTGGTGTTTCCTAGCTAGCTTATGCATCATTCTTGGTTTTAGGTTTAGGCAGGTCATTAAATTTGCTTCCTTTGGGTTAGTTTTCCAGTCCTCCTCGAACTAGTTTTTTGTTAGAATGGTCTCTCTGATGTTTTGAGTTATCTAGTTCCATATTTCAGTTTTTTCTCTACTTTCCTCCTTGAAGATTAGTCTGTTTCGTTCTTTCCATATATTCCACAGGACAAATCCTAGTGAGAGTCTCCAGACCCTATTCAGGATCATGTTCTGGTATGGTTTTTTCCTCCAGTTTTCTATTGTTGTTTGCATGCTGTTTGGATTCTTGTCATTAATTTCAAAAAGTTGCTGATGTTGTTTCCACAGGTTTTCGCTGAAGTTGCAAGCATTGGTGAGGTGATCCATTGTCTCTTCATGTTATCTGTAGAGGGCACATCTTGATGGCCCTTGCATTCCTTTTTTTTGTAGTTGGTCCCATGTTAATGCTCTCCCATGGCTCAAGATCTAGATGAAGAAGGCTATCCTCAGCCATGTTTTTATTTTCCATATACTTTCCCATTTTTTTATTTCCGGATGTCTCTTGTGTTTTTCTTTTATTTGGTAACCTCCTCCTATTATAAACATGCCTTTGGTTCCATGGCCACATCTTAGGGTGTATGAACCTTCTTTTATCGCTATTCTCCTTGTTGCCATTTCCTTGTCATAAAGTTCCCATTGGGGTGTTTCTGGTGCTTCTGGCCAATTATGCTGGTGTTTCCACTTTCTCCAGTATCCTTGTGGTTCTAGGCACCAGTAGTTTTGTAATGTGTCACTCTTGTGGAGGTTGGTGAATTGGTGGATTTCTACGAGCTACGGCTGGTTGCTGAGTTTTTCCCTCTATTTCCATGCTTTTTCCCAAAATTTGGCTTTATCCCCTCCTCTGACTTCCCAGAAGCTACATTTTCTGATCAAGTCCCTATTGGCACTAGTGAGATTCCAGATTGCAGAGCCTTTCTTCTCGTTTTGGCTTCTCATATTTCCTTCGAGGGACTTGGGCATATCATATTTTCTCTCCCATAGTTTTTTCCAAAGATCTACCCCTCCCTGTATCCATCTCCACCACAACTTTTCTCCCATTACCTAATTCAAGATGTAAGGATCATGGAGTCTAAGGCCTCCTTCTTTTAGGGATTTGCTCAACCAGCTCCAAGATAGAAGCACCCATTTCTCTGTTGTACTGGGCCCTTGCCATAAGAATTTTTTGAACATGTCTACCATTTTCTAGCAGATTATTTTAGGGGTGGCTTGACTGGTTAGTTCGTATATCGGGATGGACTGAAGCACTGATTTTAGTAGTATTATGCACTCGGGATGTTCAATGTTCTGAATGTCTAGTTTTGCATTTTTCGTTGAATCTTACCCATCAATGTATGCAAATTGGCCAATCTGTTTTTTTGGTCATTTAGCTGGATACCTAGATACTTTGTGGGGAAATTCCCAATTCTGAATCCCATGGATCTTGCTAGGAAAGCTTGTGAGGGTGCTGGGGTGTTGAAGAAATATATATCCAAATTTTCTTTATTTATCTCTGTCCCAAAGGCACTTGAGAAGTCTGTGAGAATTTCCATTATTTTTCTGGCTTCTTTGAGCGTTGCTTGTCCATATAACATTACATCATCTACAAATTGATGGTGGGTTAGAGGGATATCATTCCCCCAGAGTCTTAGGTCCTTATATTGTTCGTTGTAGACTTTTTCTTTGATGTATCTTCCTAGACCTTCGACTGCTAGGATAAACAAGAAAGGTGATAACAAGTCACCTTGCCTGAGCCCTCTTGTCGCATTGAAATCTTCTGTAGGTGATTCGTTAAACAAGATTGACAAAACTGGAGTGGTTACCATTGACATTACCCAACTTATCCATATTTCATCGAAGCCAAATGCCTTTAGGATTTTTTGGAGATATCCCCAGTTTAGTCTGTCGTAAGCTTTGGCCAAATCTAATTTTACTAGCATCCCTTTGGTTTTTGAATTTTTCAATGAGTGTATTGCTTCTTGTGCCACCACTATGCCGTATGTTATTTGTCTGCCTTTGACAAACCTTGTCTACTCTTGGGATATCAAACCAGCTAGTATGGGTTTCAGTCGGTTCACCATTATTGTAGCTAAGATTTTATATATAGCATTGCAAAGAGCTATAGGTTGGAACCCTTGTGGTTCTTCTGAGTGCTTTGTCTTCGGTTTCAGGGCTAGAAATGTAGCGTTCAAGGCCGGATGCATTCTTTTGGTGCATCTGGATTCCTCTACTACATTCACTATGTCTTTACTCATGAAGGCCCAAATTGCTTGGAAGAATTCTGTAGTGAATCCATCAGGCCCAAGTGCTTTATTCTTTGCCATATTTTTGATTACCTCCTCCACCTCCGCTTTAGTTATTACTCTTAGTAGAGCCAATTTCTGATCTCTACTAACTAGGTTAGGGATATGTTGAATAATTTTGTGAATGTTATCCTCCCTTCTGATATTTGGTTATGTCAAAAGCCCTTTGAAATGTTGAACAAGTAGATTCTCCATTTCTTCCTTCTATGTTAGCTTATTCCCTTATTGGTCCATTAGGGAGAAAATTATGTTCTACAGTCTATGCTGTACCATTGATTTATGGAAGAATTTCATGTTTCTTTCTCCTTATTTTATCCATTCAATTCTTGACTTTTGTTTCCAAAGGATTTCCTCATGTTTTCTCCTTTCTCCCAATTTATTTATCACTAGTCCCTCCTCCTCTGCAAGCTCTTCGCTTCTTCCTTCCTCGATGATTTTCTGTTGTATTTACTTCATCTTTATCTGGAGCATCTCTTGTTGCTTCTGTATGTTCCCAAATTCTTCTTTGTTCCATTTCTTTATCTTCCCTTTTATGTCTTTTAATCTTAGTTGAAAGGTGTGTATTTGGTTTCTTCCTTCCATCACATTCTCAGTCCCTCTCCACCATTCCTTCATTTTATCAATAAAGGTAGTTTCTCTTAGCCAGAAAGCCTCTAACCTAAAGGGTATGTTCTGGTTTTGTTGGTTCATAGCTATTTCTAGTTTAATAGGCCAATGGTTCGACCCTAAACACGGGAGGATAGTTGCTTCATAGAAAATATCTTTCCTGATGAAGTGTTTTATTACTAAGAATCTATCTAGCTTAGAGGCCATCTATCTACTTCGTCCCCTTTGATTGTTCCACGTGTATTTTACCTTTATGGTTGGGATATCTACCAATTTTAGATCTTCTTGAAGATCCCTGAACCTCTCCATCTCTGGCTCTTCTATCTGCGGACCTCCTTTTTTCTCCTCTATTGATGTTGTCAAGTTGAAGTTCCCTGCTATCAGCCACAGTTTCTCCTCATGGAGTTTTCCTAGCTGTTGTATTTGAAGGAGGAAACTTCCTCTTTCCATTGGAATATGAGGACCATATACTGTAGAGACTAGAAACCATTCTCTGTTTCCAATTAGCCGGAATCGCCCCGTAAGGATTCTTTTTATGCCTATCCAATAATCTATTGTAATCTCTGCAGGGTTCCATAGTATTGCTATGCCTCCCGCACTACCTTTCGCATCTATCGTCATGCATTCATACTTCAGTTTTATTTTATTTAGGATTTTCTCCATTCTCCCTCCTGAGATTTTTGTTTCTTGTATCAGCATGAGTTGAGGTTTCTCTTTTCTTAGCCTATCCGCTAAGTGTCTCTGTTTGCCTTTACTATTAAGGCCTCTTATATTCCAAGATGTGATTATCATTGGGTTGCTTGGTTAATTTGGTGGAATACCATTGATAGCGGTACTACCCTCCCTGTATTTACTAGCATTTCTCCCATGATCTATATAGATTCCTGTAGGTTTCTTTGGCCTCTTTTCTTTCTGCCTTTCACTTTGTTAGGGTAGTCTTGGGTGTTGTCCTGTTGAAGGCCTAGTTGTTCTTCCATCTCCATTTTCCCTTGCCCCTGTTTCGCTTGATACTACTGGAATGTTTCTCTGTATAGTCGTTTTTGGTCTTCTGGAATAAATCGTTCGTCTAGATGTCTCCATTCATTTAATAGTTTCCTCAGCACCTCTTTTTCCATGCTTAATTCTTCTCCCCTACTCGTATCTATTTCCATTGTAGTGTTATCCATCTTCTCCCTCTCTTCCTTTTCCTCCTTCTCTGTCGGCTCCCTTTGGGATTTCCTCTTAGGTTTTATTTTGCCTTGGCTCGAGCTGCTTTCCTTTCCTTTTTCCCCCTGATAGTCCATTGTTTGAGTCTTGTTGTTATCTTCTTCTTCTTCTTCTAGTAGTACTTCAAAGCTGTTTGTTTTGCTAGGTTGGGCTTGTTTTTCTTTCTCCCCCCCCCGCCGGTGTTCTCTCTTGTTTGTCTTCTTTTTCTTTTTACTTCTTGAAACCCTTCCTTGTCTTCTTGGTTTTTCCTGTGTTTTTTTATGCCTGTACTCCTCTTCTTCTATATTTAGTGGGCACTCCTTAAAAAGATGTCCATACTCATGACATCTTCTACATCTGAATGGAATATGTTCATAGTTAAGGGTTTGTTGCCAGACCTCTTCATGATACTCTAGTTCTACTGTATTTGGGATGGGGTCAGATATATTCATGTAAACACATATTCTAGCGTATGAGGTGTATCTTCCTTCTTTTTTTTTTTTGCTATTTTGACAAATCTGCCTATCATGTTTCCTATGCCCTCTAGAATTTCTTGGTCCCAGAAGTCTATTGAGAGGCCAAATAACTTAACCCACACCGGAGCTGCCAGGAATTTTTCCTTGTTTGGATCATAGCATTCTTCCCAGTATCTCATGAGTAATCCAACATTATAATGAAAGTAAGGACCATTTTCAAAAACTTTTCCTTTATCTTGCAGGTTTGAGAATATTACCGTCAAGAAGCCTCTTGACCCAGCTTTAGCTCAATATGGCCTTGGGGTTGCCATTTTTGCTGGATCCATTTGGTGAGGTCCTTTTCTGTCGGCCATACTCCAATGAACTTGCATATAAGCGCATGGTATTTCATATAACTTTTGTATCACTTTAGTTTGTTCATCGGGATTATGAATCTTGGTTTCTCCATCGCACATGGTAAACATTTACCTCTGTTTCCGGCCTGCCATCTTGCTCCAAGGACTGGTCCTAGTTTTCTTGTTTCTCTCGCCTGCTTATGGTTATTGGTGTTCTGACATTCCCCTGTTGCTGCATCTCGATAGGAGGGGATCTCTCCCCCCCTCTCCTCCTCTGTCATTCTCCTTTGATTCTTAGTGTTTGGGTCTGCCGCTTCAGCAGTCTGCAATTTTTCAAAGTGCCAAATTAACATGGTTATTGATCAAATGAGATTTTTATCGATTATTTGTTTATTTTGAGGTAATAAAAAAATCAACAATGTAAACTTTGAAATGGGAAATATAAACTCAAAACGGGAACTCTGGCAAAAAAACCTCAAAAAAACATCAAAAACAGTGCTAAAACGGAAAGAGTGTATACTGGAATGATGTTTTTATTTTTTAGGTGTCAATTTTGAACATATTTTAAAAATGGCAGTGACTACGAAATTTACTATGAAATTTTCGTGCAAAATATAGCTTCAAAATGAAAGTGATGATACTGGAACAATGATATTTTTTTTAGGGTCAATTTTCAAAATTTTTAAAAAATGCTAATAAAACCAAATTTTTTTGTGTCAAACAAAGTTGTCTATGAGGAAAAAAACACATTAATGTTTTTGGTAGAATATCATTTTTCTTTCATAAGTAAAATTTAGCATGTTTTCAACCATAACATGCTAGATACAAAAGAAATTAAATTTTTTTCAACTATAAAATTAGAAAACCATGACATTATGAACAAATTACATCACTAAATGAATTCAAAAGTCATTATTTGTATATTGAATAAAACATACATTATATCTCTAATTTAATATTGCATTGTAGATATTTTAAACAATAAAATTTATCATAATTAAGACATATAATCCAACAACATAAAAATGCCTCATAACTTCTCATTTAACACCATATGGAAAACATTAATTTTATTTGAAGATATGATGCATACATCAGTTATATAAACTGTCTTAAACAATTATTCAAAATCACTCATATTTTCTTGCACACCATTAGAATTCACATCTTCAGATGAGTGACTGGATGCTGACGAAGATGTTCCATATTCTTCTCTTTCATCAACTAGTGCCCCATCTGAGTCCACATGCATGCCCAACATTTCAGGTTTCAAAATTCTTCTAGATCTACGACTGGTTTCAACAGACTCCCATGTCAACACTGTTTCTTTTGGTAACAACCTTTTCAGAATCTCTATCATCTTGAAGTGAAGAGTTCTCTCTTTGTTAAATTGAATTCATAAACAACTATGCCAACATCCTTCACTTTTAATATGTATGTGCGGCAGAGATTTATATTTGTACCCTTTCTTTTTCTTTTTTCGCCATTTTTTTTGTCAACTACCATCTCTGGCTTATACACACCATTGAATGGGTGTGTATTTGTGGCATACCAATGTACTTCAACACTTGTAACATCCTCATTTTCTGTAAATACCTTTCTAAATTTAGCAACCCAAAATGGATAGCCATTGGGTCTCCATCTGCTAGCATTGCAATCATGCAACCCTTCTTAATATCCTATACTGAACCCCTATAAAGGTCTTCCATGGCTTCACGTTGTGCACAAGATCTTCTGGAACCAATATACATCTCTCTTTCTGCTGCCTGTGAAGAATTAATAATACCTTGAGATTGTCGTTGTTCAACAATGTTTACTTTCTCATGTTCATTCGACACATTTTGTGGCCAAATAAATGGATTTTTCAAAGGTATATCTTCATTTGTTGTTGTTGAAATGATATCACTTTGATTATTGAAAAATGAGTCCCACCAAACTGAATCAGCAATGTCAAAGTACTCATATGTATATCTAATATATTTTTTAATTTCTTCGAGGTAATCAGAATAATTTATATCTCTATTCTGTCTGCATGCATTCTGAAGTTCACCAACTGATTGTAATAACAATATTTTTGATGCAAATATGGGATGATTTGGAATGAACTTCAAAAATTGCAAACCTGATGACGGGGCCCATTATGTAGTAGTTGAATACTTCTTGCCCCATATTAGTGTTTTCCCATCAATTTTTTTGATACGAAATTGATGTTGGAAGTTAATGTCATTAAGTTGTTCAATGCATTTCCCCTCACCATATGATCCCAAAATAAACCTTCGCATGTCAACAATTTCTTCCAACACATCAAAAGTAGGCTCTGGCATGTATGATTTCTTAATACATTCAATTAGTGATGGCAAGCTCCCAACTTCCTTCCTCCTCAATGTGACTAAAAAACGACTGAACATCTTATCAATATGGTCATGAGTGTGCCCAACAAGAAGGAAACCAACCTTTACCTTTTGAAAAATTCTCAATTCAACAAGCATGTTTAGATATCCAAAAACAACTTGATTTTCGTTTTCACGGCAAGTGTTCAATTGTAGATAAAAAACTTCAGGAAGATTACCATACCAATGAGAAATCACATCATGAATTATGGTTATGGTCAGATTTGCATCATTATGAATATTTGGAGCTGTGAAGTACACCCTTGGCAGCATTTTCCCATTGAAAACCATACAACCGACCAAGTGAAACTGAATAAAATTTTCCTCTTGTAAATTTTTGGGTGTGCGAACAAAATGTGATAAAAGTGTTTTCTTTTGGTCCATACCATCAATTATCAAACCCAAATATTTATTTGGATTATCATAACACTTATTTCGATGCTTGTACAACTTCTTCCTTTCATTTTTTTTTTGTTCGCGATGCTCTTGAAGTTCTTTGAAAATTAAATCTACACAATGTAAAAGAAATTCATTAAGAAATATGTTTTCATAGTTGATTGTTGGCATTTTGGCACAGGTGTGGCACTACGGTACAGGTGTTGTCCTTGATGGCAACTCTCTTTGATGATAGATCTCAGTCTAGACTACAAGAATGAAGAGAAATTTCATATACGCAGGTTCATTAAGCCCAAGTTGCGTATGCACGCCGGTACGATATATACTAAGTCGCGGATACGCATTCTCGCTATATACGAAGTCGCGTATACACGCAGTTTCATGAACAGAAAAGAGCGTACATGTTGAGAAGCTTCCCTTTGGTCCATGGTAGTTAGACCTCGGTACTTGACCCTATGTTTTTGACCAAGGTATCTCGACAGATGTGTTGATCCCTAGTTTTGAAGTTGATGGTATTGTGTTACTATGGTTTTGGACCGTGGTATTGTGAAGGGCCTAAGGCTATATAAGGAGAAGAAGATCATTAGGAAAATACACTGAAAAAGTCTTGAATATCTGATAAAGAAAGAGATCTAATATGCAGGTTCTGGGTTGCTTAATCTAAGCTAAGGAGAGATCACACCGGTTGATGGAAGACTAGATCTAAGGATAGATCAGGATCAAATGGTTTGAAATGAACTATCACTATATGGTTGACTACGCATATTTTTAGATCTGCATACTGACGCAATGTTATGTTCTGAGTATGACTGATGTCTGGTACAACTGCAAGTTATGGGAAATTATTTTTAGATCTGTACGCAGGTTGTCTTTGGTAAAAGCGTGTGTATACGCGGGTTGGTTTCATTTAAGTAGCGTATATTTTTGAAGCTTAATTTTTGGGGTTGCAGTTGGGTCTGACTGTTATTGCAGAAGTTCTGTAGTCTGCTCTGTGTTCTGGTGACTGGGTGTTGACAGGGTTTCAGTGGTTCAGTGATTCAAAGATTGATGATGCTAGTATGATCTGTTATGAAAATTGATGAGTTGTGGTCTTCAGATTGTAATGTTGTGCTTTAGGAATATCCAGTCTAAAAATGTATGAAAAGTGGTTCCTGAAGGAAAGAAGATTGTAGGCCAGCACCTACGTACTAGTATCTTAGCTAGTACAAGAGAAAAGGGGGTTGGAGCTCCCTTCCAGGAGAGTCTGGAAAACGAGAGAAGGTTGTAGCCTTCTGCAGGTTGTAGCCTGCGTACTGGTATAAGGTTGCACCAGTACAAAAGATTGTAAACTGAAGTTTCTTATTAAAGAAAGATAGAGACGACTTGCAGCAGGTGGTTTTCACCCACATTGGGTTTCCACCTTATATCATGGTGTTCATGTGTGTGGCTTTTGTGTGATGATCTGTTCTGTTATACTGCACCTGTTTACTTTTAATGTCCTGATGCATTTACTGAAGATAAACTAACTGAATCATAAGATTTTTGGTTATACGCTGGTTGCTTTAGACACAGTAGCGTGTACACGCTGGTTCACTTAACTGAAGTAGCGTATATGTTTCTGAGTATGAAATTGAAAAGGTTTTATTTATCTGATAATACTAATTCACCCCCCCTCTCAGTATTATTTCCAACAATTGGTATCAGAGCAGGTCCTTCAGAGAAGCTTGATCGCTTGAAGGTAGATCGTTCATCATGAGCAACTACGAGAGAGAAGCATCAATCAGGCCACCGGTTTTTGATGGGACAAACTTCAATTATTGGAAGGTAAGAGTTACTGCCTATCTTCAATCTCTTGGTACAGAAGTTTGGGACATCGTAGAGACAGGCTACACTTTTCCTTCAGCTACTCCTACAGATTCAGCCGAGAAAAAGAAGTATGAAACAAATGTGAAAGCAGTCAGTACTCTATTATGATGTATATCCCAATCGGAATTCATGAAGGTAATGCACTATAAATCCGCAAAAGAAATATGGGACAAAATTGTCACGAGCTATGAAGGAGACGAACAGGTAAAGCGTGCTAAACTTCAAACTCTCAGGATTAAGTATGAGACTCTCAGAATGTATAATGATGAAAGAGTGGCTAACTATTTCCTTAGGGTAGATGAGATTGTTAATTGCATGAAAAACTTGGGTGAAGAAATAAAAGAGGCTATTGTGGTTGAAAAGGTTCTAAGATCATTTTCCCCCAAATTTGAATCTAAAGTGTCTGCAATAGAAGAAAAGGAAAATCTACGAATTCTTACTATGTCTCAGCTTCACGGAATTCTAACTGCTTATGAAATGAGAAAAGGAGGTCCATCAGACAGAAGAGAAGCTGCTTTCAAGGCTTCAGGCAAAGAAGATTATTATGAAGCAAGTCACGTGCCAGAAGATGAAGAAGAAGAATCAAATTTTGTCAGAAATCTTCAAAGGGGTTCTGGAAGGTTCAGAGGTAAGTTACCTTTTAGATGCTTTTCTTGTGGAAGAGTAGGTCATTATGCTGCCAAATGTCCTCACAAAGATAAGAATGACAAGGGAAAGGAACCTATTAAATGGAACAAGAAACAGAATGAAAAGAAGAAAAGATATTACACTCATGAAGATAGTGATGGTCTTTCAAATAGTGACGAAGATGAACAGGGTAATAGATATAAACTTTTAATGGATTTTGAAGATGATGACTACATGGATGCTATAGATGTAGAAGGCTTTTGTGAAGAAATGAATAATCTCAAAGTTTGATTAGAAGAGAAAAGTGCTATTATTGATTCTCTACAATGTCAACTGGCGGAAAAGGAAAAACATCTTGAAAAATTGGAATGAGAGATTGTTTGTCTTAGAAAGGAGATTGATAAAACAAAAGCGATTAATCTTAAATTTGTTAAAGGATCTGAAACCTTGGATGAGATTATCAATGTGCAGCGTTCTCCTCTGATCAAGACAGGTCTGGGATATAATGGAGAAACATCTCAAGCTTCTACCTCTAAAAGTTATCTTGATGCAGCAAGGAGGAGCGAGCAAAGACCAAATAAAAGTCATCAGGTGAATCAGGGATAGTTTACCTCAAGAACAAATAAAGACTATCAAGAAATTCGGGGACAAGCTACCTTAAGGACAAACAAAAGCTACAATCAGCCACAGGTAAAATCTTCCCAATTTTCCCCAAGAATGGATGTCAATAGAAGCTCCAATCGGTTGGATGATAGATTTGATTATCGCAGAAATTTCTTTAATGGCCAATGTTTTTCTTGCCATAACTTCGGTCAGAAAGCAGCTCAATGTGTTTCCTACAAGACAATCATGACTATAGAAGCTCAAAAGCAAAGAAGTATGACTGGAACCATGAAAAGGACTTATAACAACTTTTTGGTTCTTGAAAATGAAGTTGAATGCTCTATTTGTAATAACTTTGGTCATGAAGACTCTGAATGCAGGAGCAGGTTCTGGAAGACAACTCAGAAGGAACAAACCTCAAATGTCAGAACATGGAGAATAAAGGAACCGCAACCAGAAAGATGTGGGATAGCCTTTTATGCAGAAGGTCAAGAAAGTCTATGGTACATTGACAGCGGATGTTCGAAGCATATGACAGGGGACAAAGAAAAACTTGAATCATATACCGCATTAGAAAAGGGAAAGAAAGTTTCTTTTGGAAACGATATCTCTGCAGCCATAAATGGAAAAGGCGTTGCTCCATTGAAAGAGAAGGTCAAAGCTGGAAATGTTTTGTATGTTGATGGATTGAAGCATAATCTTCTGAGTTTCAGTCAGATGTGCGATCAAGGAACAGAGGTAATATTTAGATCAAATGGATGTTGTGTTCGTGATATTGATATAGGTGAAATAGTGATCAAAGGAAGAAGGACTCCAAATAATCTATACATATTTGAAGAAAGACAACAACAATGCTATTTGAGCAAGGATGATGAACACTGGCTATGGCATCGGAGGTTGGGGCATCTAAGCTTTCCACAAATAAGGAAAGCATGCAAATATCAGGCAGTTCGTGATTTTCCAGATATCAAAATTCTAGACAACACCATATGCAAATCATGTCAGTTTGGAAAGCAAACCAGAACTAATTTTCATGAGAAGGAAGGATCAGCTAGCATGCCTCTTGAGCTAGTACATACAGATACATGTGGTCCATTAAAAGAAATAACACCTCGAGGAGAAGAATATTTGATATTATTCATTGACGATTTCTCCAGGTTTGTCTGGTTAGGACTTATGAAGCACAAAGATGAAGCATTCGAAAAATTCAAATCCTTCAAAGCCTTGGCTGAAAATGAATCAGGACACAAAATTAAGTGCCTCAGATCTGACAGAGGTGGGGAGTTTACCTCGAATGAATTTTTCGATTTCTGTGAAGAACATGGGATAAGAAGAGAATTCTCTACAGCTAGAACTCCTCAGCAAAATGGAGTTGTGGAAAGAATGAACAGAACAGTCCAACAAATGGCTCGTGCTATGCTTGATGAATCAGGTACTCTCGCAACTTTCTGGGGTGAAGCTGCACATGCTGCGGTTATTATTCTCAACAAAACAAATGTCCGAGTAAACAACACTCAAACTCCTCATGAGCTCTGGTGTGGTAAGACTCCTTCGGTGAAGCACTTCAAAATCTTTGGGAGCAAATGTTATATTAATAATACTGATGAGCAACTTGGCAAACTTGAACCAAGAGAAGATGAAGGCATTCTTCTTGGTTATTCTCCACATAGCAAAGCATTCAAGTGCTACAATAAAAGACTTGGCAGAATTGTTGACAGCATTGATGTTGTGGTTGATGAGAAGGGATACATTCCTAGGCAAGTTCATCATGAAGACATCGAAGAAGATGAAGGCTACCCTCAAAGACAGAATGATGAAGAAGAACCTCAAGAAGAAGAAGAACCTCAAGAAGAACTAGAGGAGTATACAAGAATAGAAGAGAAGACTCCATCCAGATATGTTCAGAAGAATCATCCAGAATCTCAGATTGTGGGGCAGAAAGAAGCAGGAGTACAAACAAGAAGAACAATTGCAGAAGCTTCAAGCTATTTTGCATTACTCTCTTCCACTGAACCACAAAATGTGAAAGAGGCATGCAAAGATGAATGTTGGGTCAAAGCAATGGATGAAGAACTTGAGTAGGTCGAAAAGAACAACACTTGGGAATTGGTTCCTAGACCAAAAGATAAGAATGTCATAGGGACAAAATGGGTCTTCAAAAATAAATTAAATGAAAATGGAAAAGTAATTAGAAACAAGGCCAGACTTGTTTGTAAAGGGTATGCGCAACAAGAAGGAATAGATTTTGAAGAGACCTTTGCTCCTGTTGCAAGACTTGAGGCCATCCGAATGTTCCTTGATCTCTCAAGCTTTCAAAACTTCAAGGTATTTCAAATGGACGTGAAATCAGCCTTTCTGAATGGAGACTTAGAAGAAGAAGTATATATTGAGCAGCCAGATGGTTTCATTCTTGGGAATGATCCAAACCTTGTATGCAGATTGAAAAAGGCTCTCTATGGTCTCAAACAAGCTCCAAGGGCTTGGTACTATCGTTTGGACAAATATCTTCACCAACAAGGTTTTTCAAAAGGATCAGCAGATAGCAATCTCTATATGAAAGTTGAAAATAACAAATTGCTAATACTTGTTGTGTATGTAGATGATATTATCTTTGGCAGCAATGAAGAGGCTATGAGTCAAAACTTTGCCTTGGTTATGCAGAAAGAATTTGAAATGTCATTACTTGGAGAATTGACATACTTTCTTGGATTGCAAATCCAACAAAATGAAGGAGGTATTTTCTTGTCTCAAACCAAGTACCTCAAGCAGATCTTGAAGAAGTATGGCATGGAAGATTCAAAGCCAGTATGTACCCCCATGGTTACAGGATGCAGCCTCAGTACAAATGATGAATCAGCAGCAGTTCATCAACCAACTTATAGATCCATGATTGGGAGTTTGCTTTATTTGAAAGGTACCCGACCAGACATTATGCATGCAGTAGGAATTGTTGGAAGATTTCAAGCCAACCCAAAGGAAACTCATCTTCAGGCAGTCAAAAGAATCTTCAAGTATCTTCAAGGGACTCAAAACTATGGCTTATGGTATCCTAGAGATACAGATCTCACTCTTCATGCTTACACAGATGCAGATTGGGCCGGAAGTGTGGATGACAGGAAAAGCACAAGTGGTGGTGAATTCTTCATGGGTTCCAGATTAGTATCTTGGTTCAGCAAGAAACAGAGTTCGATTGCTTTATCTACAGCTGAAGCAGAATATGTGGCTGCGGCATCTTGTTGCACACAACTTCTTTGGATGATGCAGACCTTGCAGGATTTTCAAATCACTTGCACTCCACCTGTCTCTCTCTTATGTGATAATACAAGTGCAATCAGCATTTCAAAGAATCCAGTCATGCATTCAAAGACCAAGCACATACCAATCAAGTATCACTTCCTCCGAGAACAAGTACTTGAACAAAAGGTCAAGTTGGAGTATGTTTCTTCTAAAGAAAAAGTTGCTGATATTCTCATAAAACCACTACCCAGGGAGACTTTTGAATATCTCAGACAAAAGCTGGGAGTAGTTGATGCTTCATCCTGTTGTTGAAGCTTGTCTTTTCTAAAGAAAAGTTGGTGTACGCGTGTTGTATAAGGGATATCCGTGTACATACGCTGATTTATGCAGGTGAAGTCACGTATATGGAGTTCTGAACAACAAGGGCAGACTCTGGTTGGAGAAGGTCTGAGATGGGTATGCCAGAGTCCTTCAGGCACAGTTTCAGGGGGTGCAGTAGGCACAGTTTCATGGGGAGCAGCTTAAAGTCTAATAAAGCATTGTTGGAATTTATATGTTTTTGGTTCTAGTTCACAACTGTTGTTGGTTTCAGGAGAAGGAGCACAGAAGGAAATCTTGGTTGCTGATCTAAAAGATGATTATCAGATGCTTCTGGTGACTTGCATAAGTCTTGGTCTAGATTTTTCGTCTCTATGTCATGTATCTTTTTTGTGATATCTCTTTTATGAGGTAAAGGTCATGTAACGACCTATGTTGGTTTCCCCACTATGCCTGGGATGAATGATGTAATGTAATTGGTTGTTATATGTAAATTTCTGATGTATCCCCTCTTGGTTGGGAGTATGGATGTATGTATTGAGTCTTTTGGTGATAGGAAGGTCCTTTATGATGTATAAGTCTTGGTTCTTTTTGAAGAACATCTTTTGCAGATCTTGCCTACAGTCAGGGGGAGCATGCTCAGCACAACAAAGCAGAGATATCAGCATATTCTCAGGGGGAGCACAACCCTTTGCCCTTGATGACAAAGGGGGAGAATGATTCTAAGGATCTTGGGGTTGCCATCAAGTCCAAAGGGGGAGATTGTTGGCATTTTGGAACAGGTGTGGTGCTACGGTACAGGTGTTGTCCTTGATGGCAACTCTCTTTGATGACAGATCTCAGTCCAGACTACAAGAATGAAGAGAAATTTCATATACGCAGGTTCATTAAGCCCAAGTTGCGTATACACGTCGGTACGCTATATAATAAGTCGCAGAAATGCATTCTCGCTATATACGAAGTCGCGTATACACACAGTTTCATGAACAGAAAAGAGCGTACATGTCGAGAAGCTTCCCTTTCGTCCATGGTAGTTAGTCCTCGGTACTTGAGCCTATGTTTTTGACCAAGGTATCTCGACAGACGTGTTGATCTCTAGTTTTGAAGTTGATGGTATTGTGTTACTATGGTTTTGGACTGTGGTATTGTGAAGGGCCTAAGGCTATATAAGGAGAAGAAGATCATTAGGAAAATACACTGAAAAAGTCTTGAATATCTGATAAAGGAAGAGATCTAGTATGCAGGTTTTGGGTTGCTTGATCTAAGCTAAGGAGAGATCACACCGGTTGATGGAAGACTAGATCTAAGGATAGATCGGGATCAAATTGTTTGAAATGAACTATCGCTATTTGGTTGATTACGCATATTTTTAGATCTGCATACTGACGCAATGTTATGTTCTGAGTATGACTGATGTCTGGTACAGCTGCAAGTTATGAGAAATTATTTTTAGATCTGTACGCAGGTTGTCTTTGGTAGAAGCGCGTGTATACGCGGGTTGGTTTCATTTAAGTAGCGTATATCTTTTGAAGCTTAATTTTTGGGGTTGCAGTTGGGTCTGACTGTTATTGCAGAAGTTCTGTAGTCTGCTCTGTGTTCTGGTGACTGGGTGTTGACAGGGTTTCAGTGGTTCAGTGATTCAAAGATTGATGATGCTAGTATGATCTGTTACGAAAATTGATGAATTGTAGTCTTCAGATTGTAATGTTGTGCTTCAGGAATATCCAGTATAAAAATGTATGAAAAGTGGTTCCTGAAGGAAAGAAGATTGTAGGCCAACACCTACGTACTAGTATCTTAGCTAGTACAAGAGCAAAGGGGGTTGGAGCTCCCTTCCAGGAGAGTCTGGAAAACGAGAGAAGGTTGTAGCCTTCTGCAGGTTGTAGCCTGCGTACTGGTATAAGGCTGCACCAGTACAAAAGATTGTAAACTGAAGTTTCTTATTAAAGAAAGATAGAGACGACTTGCAGTAGGTGGTTTTCACCCACATTGGGTTTCCACCTTATATCATGGTGTTCATGTGTGTGGCTTTTGTGTGATAATCTGTTCTGTTATACTTCACCTGTTTACTTTTAATGTCTTGATGCATTTACTGAAGATAAACTAACTGAATCATAAGATTTCTGGTTATACGCTGGTTGCTTTAGACACAGTAGCGTGTACACGCTGGTTCACTTAACTGAAGTAGCGTATATGTTTCTGAGTATGAAATTGAAAAGGTTTTATTGATCTGATAATACTGATTCACCCCCCCCTCTCAGTATTATTTCCAACATTGATGACTATACAATTTTAAAAGTTAAAGTTATGAACGCTTACCTCTTTCTGAGCCTTCACATTTGTCCCTTTTTTGTTTAAGATAAGCACATGTATTGCAAATCCCCATCCTTGTCTTCTTAGGAATACAGACATTGTTGAATTCTTTTTTCCATACCTTCACAAAATATTGATATGTAATAAACTGGCCATGTCCCACAGCACCTTCTGCATATTCTTTCTATAATTTGTAGATTTCTCATCTTGAAAAAATATTTGGAATATGTATTGTCTCTCTATTTGGCATACACTCTCCATGATTTGAAAATAAATCTTTCATCCATGACATTGCAGTATTTGATAATGGCCCAAACTATCTTTTATGACGTACTTCTCAATAAGATGTGGGATCCTTTTCCAAATTTTCTTGAATTCTAGAGAGACGAAGATTCCCAATTGAATGAAACATTTTGAAAGCTTTTCTACACATAAATAAATTCCTAATATGATAATCATAACCTGACAATGTAGATTGCATGCACCCAACTAAATATGAATTTTGCATGCTTTTATTCATTGACAAATATCTCTTCTTGCGTTCTAATGCAAATGTGAAATCCATATGTTTCAAGCAATTTTTTTGGCAACATTCACTTGAAATGAGAACGCTGATAGAACTTCTTCTCATTAGATATTCTGCTCTACCCCTTGTATAACTAGAACAACTTGCATTGATACGAAAAGGTCTGCTCCTACTCCTCGATACAATATTTCTTGGTAACATTTCCATCATTGGATCATCATTTGTATACGGATTTTCATCATCATTAAGAGGAATGTTATCCACACTATAATCAGCTCTGCTTTTCAAATATTGACTTGGAGGATATTCTTCATCTTCCCCTTCTTCAGTGCTACTGTCATAGTCCTTAGAATTCAGATTGAATGGAAAATTTGACTCGATGTTTAATGGATATTGTTCCTCATGTGCATTGTGAGTGCTACTCTCATAGTCCATAGAATTAGGACTACGTTGAAAATGTGATTGTTTACTTATTGAAGATGCTACATCCTGTCCTTTGTCACTGCTACCTTTATACTCATTAGAATTAGGACTAAGTACATCATCCTGTCCTTCATCACTGCTGCTCTCATAGTCCTTAGAATTAGGACTAAGAGGACACTGTGACACTCCATTCTTTTGAAATTCATCATCACGCTCTTTATAATTGTTGCTCTCATAGTCCTTAGAATTAGGACTAAGTGGACACCGTGACACTCCAATCTTTTGAAATTCATCATCATGCTCTTCATCACTGCTGCTCTCATAGTCCTTAGAATTAGGACTAACTGGACACTGTGACACTCCATACTTTTGAAATTCATCATCATGCTCTTCATCATTGCTGCTTTCATAGTCCTTAGAATTAGGACTAAGTGGACACCGTGACACTCCATTCTTTTGAAATTCGTTATTACACTCTTCATCACTTCTTCTCTCATAGTCCTTAGAATTAGGACTAAGTGGACACTGTGACACTCCATTCTTTTGAAATTCACCATCATGTTCTTCAAAACTGCTGCTCTCATAGTACTCAGAATTAGGACTAAGTGGACACCGTGACACTCCATTCTTTTGAACTTCACCATCATGCTCTTCAAAACTGTTACTCTCATAGTCCTCAGAATTAGGACTAAGTGGACATCGTGACACTCCATTCTTTTGAACTTCACCATCTTGCTCTTCATCACCGTTGATTTCATAGTCCTTAGAATTAGGACTAAGTGGAATCTGTGACTCTTTATTTATTTGAAATTCTCCATCCCCTCTTTCATCAGTGCTGCTCTCATATTCTTTAGAATCAGGACTAAGTGGAAGAATTGACTTTCTATTCATAGTGGAAGAATTCTTGCTATATTCATCAATATGAATAGAGTTGTTATGCGATGAAGATGTTGATGGTGTATAAATCGAAACTTCACTATCAGAACAATCCATCCCTTTCAAATAGAAGATGTTGAATGATACAAATGGAGTCTCCTAAGGATATTATATAGCTTAAAGAATGAAATTTTCCCTCCAAAATTTTT
The DNA here is from genome assembly GCA_031772625.1 of Pinus tabuliformis. Classification (NCBI taxonomy): domain Eukaryota; kingdom Viridiplantae; phylum Streptophyta; class Pinopsida; order Pinales; family Pinaceae; genus Pinus; species Pinus tabuliformis. Next base: position 606,987,283 of record CM062812.1, read on the forward strand.
TGCGAAAATATTTCCCTCCAAAAATTTTCGCGAAAATATTTCCCTCCAAAAGTTTGTTAGATTTATTTACCTTCATTATTTTATTCTACAATTTATTGAAAAATGTAAACTAATTTTTTTTTATGAAATAAATCACTAAAATAAAAATTGTAAACTACAACTTCTACATGAATTATTCTAATAGTTAAAGTATATAATATTTACTAAACAATTGAATTTTTTTATTTTTTTTTTAATTTTTATAATATGTTCTAAAACAAATTATTCCACATTCAACCCATTGTAAAACAATTCTACAATATTCACTTTATAATATTTTAAAACAAATTATCCCACATTCAACCTGTTGTAAAACAATTCTACAATATTCGCTTTATAATATTTTAAAACAAATTATCCCACATTAACTGTACGGTAAAACATCTCCGTAATTCACTTATATATTAAAATTTCATTATCATTATTACTCACATCACATCCAGGTTTTCTGAAAATCATTGAAAGACTCGTGAATTTGTGGAGCAGCTGCATCGCTATCAACAACATATTCAACGAAGAATTCTCGCAATTGAAAGGTAAGTTAAATTTTTTTCCTTTAAACTTTTCATATTAAATTAGTTTAATGAAAAAGATTTTTTTTTTTTTTTTTTTAATTAATAATTTTTTTAGGCCAAAATAACAATTACATTCGTCGTGAGCATGGTGGGCCCGATCAAACTCAATCGCTCAATACCCGTGGGTGGGCCGCCGTGGTGTTGCGGGGTGGGCGGGGAGGTCGGGTGAGCGGGCGGGGTGTGAGGGCGTGGGGGGGGCAGTAGGGGGTGTGGGGGTGGCCCAGCAGCTCATCCACCTGTCGTGGGGTTGGGTGATTCTCAGAATCGCCCAACCCCCGCAGTGGGCGGGTGAGCTGCTAGGGTGGGCGCCACAACCCGACTCGCCCCTTACCTCCAACCACCGCTCCCGACACCCTCATTCACTTCACCCACACCCCACGCCCCTGCCCCCTTAACCCCCTCAACGCCACCCTCATCTCTTACCACCAACCCCCTAGACCCCTCACCCCCACATCCCCACATGATTCGCTAACCCTCCCATCCCCATCCTCACCACCCACTTTCACCTCCACGCACCTACGTCAACCCTATCCCCTCACCCACACCCACTCACTCTCCCCCTCACCCTCATCCCTCTACACCAACCCGAATGCACCCCACATCGACCACACCACCTAAGCCGCCGCGCTCCTCCTCACCCGCCCTCCTCCTCACCTCGTTCCCACCCACGTGTCCTCCCAGTAACTCACCCTCGCCACCCTCTCACCCTTTCACCCTCTCACCAGCACGCCTCCAGCTCTCCCCCCTCCCGCACTCCTTCCCTCACTACCTGCTTCACCTCACTTTCCCCCCTCAACCTCCCGTGCCCATCCCTCCCTCACCCCCCTCTCTCACCTCCCCGCACCCCACCGGGCGCCCTCCACCTCCTTCCCGCCCCCCGGGTGCGCGCCCTCCCTCCTCCCTACCCAACCCATCAGTGCCCCCCCCGCCCTACCCCGAGTGCCCACCCCACTCCCCCGCCCCCCGGGTGCGTGCCCTCCCTCCTCCACCCACCGACGCCCCCACTTGCGCCCCCTCGGGCGACCCACGCCTTCCCTCCCTACCTCCCCCTCCTGGCTCGCACCCTCCCACCTCCCTCCTCCGCCACCCCACCCTCCCCACCCATCAGCCCGCACCCTCCCTCCTCCCTCCTCCCCCTACCTATCCCTTCCTGCCCTCCTCTCCATCCCTGCCCTCCTCCTCTCCCTCCTGCGGCCCGCCCCCGACCGACGGTTTGTGCCCCCGCCCGACAGGCGGCAGGGCGATTCTGGGAATCGCCCTGCCGCCGGCGCCACCCCGACAGCCCCCACCCCCGCCCGACAGGTGGCAAGGCGATTCCAGGAATCGCCTTGCCACCAGTCGGGCAGGGGCACGGGCCGTCGGGGTGGTGCTGGCCTCGGCCGTGCCGCCGGAATCGCCCTGCCGCCTTTCGGGCGGGGACGTGAGCCGCGGGGGGGCATTGGCCGGGGTGCCCGACAGGCGGTAAGGCGATTCCGGGAATCGTCCTGTCACCTGTTGGGGCGGGGCACGGGCCACTAGGGTGGCGCGACCGAGGCCGGTGCCACCCAGGTGGCCTGCTCCCTTGCTTGACTGGCGGCAGGGCGATTCCGAGGTCGGCGCCACCTAGGTGGCCCGCACCCCCGCCCCACAGGCGGTAGGGCGATTTCGGGAATCACCCTGCTGCTGGTCGGGCGGGGGTGCGGGCCACCGGGGTGGCGCGGCCGGCGGCCTGTGCCCATGCCCAACAGGCGGGGGCGCAGGCCGCCGAGGTGGTGCGGTCAATGTCGACGCCACCTCGGTGGCCTGTGCCCCCTTCTGACCTGCGGTAGGGCGATTCCCGGGTTGCGAGAGGGAGAGAAGGAGGGTGGGGAATGAGGAGGAGGAGGGAGGGGGGAGGGCGCAGGCTGGGGGAGGGGCGGTCGCCCGGGGGGCGGCAGGGGGGGGGGCGCCGGTGGGTTGGGGGGGGGTGGTGCCTTGGGGGGGTGGGGCGCTCGGGGGGGGGGGGGGGGGTGAGGGGGGTGGCGGGCGGGCAGGCGCCTTGGGGTGGGGGGGGGCGCCTGGGGGATGGGGTGGGGCGCCCGAGGGGGAGGGAGGAGGGATGGCGCCTAAGGAGTGGGGAGGGAAGGACGGGTGCCCTAGGGGGGGGGGGTGGTGTGGGCAGAGGGAGGGGGGAGGGATGGAGGGAGGGAAGGCGCCAGGGTTGAGGGTTGGGGTGGCCAGGCGCCGGTGGGCGGGATGGGGAGGCGACAGAGGGAGGGAAGGCGTCCGGGGTGGGCGGGGTGTGGTAGGGTGTCGTGAGGTGCCTGGGGGCTGGTGGGTGGGCGGGCGGGCGGAGTGGGGCTCCCGGGGGGGTGGTGGGGGCGGAGGGAGAGAGGAGGGAAGGCGTCGGTGGATGGGGTGTAGGGAACCCCGGGGGGCTGTGGGGCGGGCGCCCGGGGGGGTGCGCTGGTGGGTGGGTGGGGGGGGCGCCATTACATATACTTTTTTTTGTACTTATTAAAAAAATTAGAGATATATTAAATGAAATATTAAAATAAATTGTTTTAAATTTGAAAATATTAGATTTTTGGGTTTTGTAAATATCAAGATATAAATATTATTTTGAGCGTAAAGTTTAAAAAATGTTTACATGATTTTTTATTCTTCTACATTTTTATTGAATATAGAATCAAGATAGATCTATGAAGGTTTCGACTAAAAAATAAATAAAATGTAAGAATTTACTATTTTCACTAATTTCATATAATATATACATAGTTAATTTTGGAATGTTTTATTCGTGATTTACTTTTTTTACACTAGAATGTTAATGCATACCATTTTAGAATGTGAGGGGGCATGGGTGAGGGAGGGGGCGTGGGCGGGTGGAAGGGTGGTCGGGGGGCAGGTGGGTGAGGGGGCAACGTTGGTGGGGCGATTATGATCATACAAATAAAAAATTTATGATATATTTTTGTTGTTAATTTAAGTTAATATGTTTTTATTATTTACTGATTTATGTATTTCTATTTTTCAGGAAAATGGCATCAAAGAAAATTTCAGTGAATCTTTCTAGACCAAAGACTCTTAAAGGTGCATCTTCAAGAAACATTGGTGAACGAACTCCACCTGAGCTCATGGCTACAAATATTTCAAATGCCTCAAGTGATAAGAAGATGATTTCAGACTGGAAGAATTCGAAAGAGGTGAAATTTCCATCAAGAATCTGATATGTGAAAGAAAGAGAAAGCACAAATGTGAATATATATCTATATATTGATATACCGAATGATAATGAAATTTTTGAGGTGATGGGAAGAGTCATAGATATGTGTTCGGTATCGGATACTGAGGTTGTTTACATACTTACAAAAGCTCCCAAGTCACATGAAATGATTAAATACTGACTATCATATTCATTGTATGACACGAGAGAGGTATCTACAAAGTTGTGTAAACAAATCGTAAATGAGATGACACAAAACATTGTAAGTATTATTATTTATATTTTTATTTTGCATTCTTGAAAGTGTCTCACTATATTTTTTAACTTTGTTTTTTATTGACTTATGATATTTTGTTTGGAAAAATTTTGTTAAAAGTTGTTCAATTAGGTTGGGAGGAATTCATTTCATAGATCATGATATTATGAAAGTTGTGAGCAGTTTTTACTCAGTGTTAGAAAAAGATATGGAAAACAAGGAAAATGTAGTAATTGATGATGCTACAAAACTACATCCAAAGAATTAGAAAAAAAGGCCTCTGGTGGATAAATCTAGCAAGGGTAAACAAGTTACTTTTGAGGACGATGAAGTTTAAATTGACAGTGAAGCATATGTTGCCATTACTGAAGATGACATTGGAACTGAGATGAGCCATAAAAGACCAAAAGTAACAATGCCAAAGAATAAATCTGTTGGGAATGTTATGACCAAGAAAAGTAAAGTTGAAGATTTTGTAGCAATGATTACCAACAATCAAGAACCTAGTGAAACTTCAAAAGAAAGCAGAGAAATCATTACACCAGGAGTTGATTTAGAGGATGGCGTTATCAAAACAAAACAAAATGTCATTCGAGAGAATTTGACAAAGAGAAACTTAATTGATGGCGGTCGTACATTTAAGCTTAATGTCAGGCAAACCTATAAAGCAAGTGAAGGACAATATCAATATCAAGTTAGAAAGCCACATCATCTACATGTTCACAACTTGAAAACATTGATGAGGTACAATCCATATGCTCATGTGGTTAGTTATGTGCTTCTTGTTGATCCACTTCAAGTTCCCAACAAAGAAGCATTTGATAAGTCAAAATGTTTTGAATACAATTATTATGTGCTTGGGGGAAACCATTCTGTAGAAGCTCAAAGACAATTGATGGAGGAATATCCTAATAACTCACGTTTTGAAACAATGAAATCTATCATTTATGTTGGTTTAAATGAAACAGTAGCAAAGTTAGTGGCATGGGATCATAATTCAGATAATGAATATAGGATGTTTAAGACTTTCATCCAAAGGGTTAGATTTATTCATATTGAATTTCAAGAAAAATGTGGTTAGATTTATTCATAGTGAATTTCAAGAAAAATGTGGTGGGGATAGGATAAATGTTACTGCAGATTTCTGAAAGGAATGTTGTATGGAAATAGGCTATCAAATTGAAGAGAAAACCAATTCAAAAGGTGGAAAAGACAACAAAAATAGTGATTTATTCAGAGGTGTTGATAACATTTTCCAATTGGCATTTAGAACTAGAGATGTTTGGAAATTGATTGGTGAGATTTTTAGGATGTGGGAAGACAGTGGCATTAAAAACCAGAGGGTCAAAAAGTCTAAGCCATTGATATGTAGCAACAATAAATCAGCTCCTGAACTGAAGCAACTTCCAGACGATATGACTATCACACCTTGGAGGGCGATGTAAGGAGTGAAAAATGAAAAAATTGTCAAAACAATATTATCTTGTGTGAGTTCAGGGGAATTATCATTAGAGGAAATGTTTGAAGAATTTCAAAAGTAAGTTTGCTGAATTATTTTTATTTATTTCTAGATTATAGTTATCTTTTAAATAAAACATGTTGTTCTTGGTAGTATTTGTTATACATATCATTATATTAACTTTTTCTTACTTTATCTATGCAGTCACAAAGTTTACATGAAAATTCAAGAATAAATGGTTAGATTGTTGAATGAAGATAGTTGGGATAATGTTGTATGCAAATATCCAGATTCAAGTTCTACATCAACATTAAAAGCTTTTTATCTTGCATTTAAAAAGGTATCTTGATTTATACATTCATTTTTATTCATCTGTGTACTATTTTTAATTTAAAACTTACACATATATTTGTTTATTTGATAAAATATGAGGAAGGAAGATAATGGAGCACCAGACAGTTTCAAGACTTTTATTGAAAAAATAAAGATCGAAAGACTGAGGAAGCAACGTATTAAGAATGTTGAACTTGATCCAACTCTTAATCATTTCATTTGGAATGGGCTAGACACTATTCAATATCAAGTAATACAAGGCGACTGTGAAGACATTGCTAAACTCATACCAAAAAGGGATTATGCCCTAGTTATTGCAGATATTCCCCATGGTTTCAATATTCCAAACATTTACTATGATAGTGACCCTTATACTTATCAAACTTTTAATAAAGTGGTTGCGGGATTGAATAAGTGACTTCATCACCATTATGGAGATTTGTGACATTTCATTCAGACACACAATTGACAATGATATTGTCAAGTTTCATGGGGAAAACAAATTCAAGGATGCAACCTACATGGTAAGATGTTTAAAATTTATATTTGATTAATGTTGAAAAATTCATTTATGTACAAGTTAATTGAACTTTTACTATTTCATGTTATAGGCAAAAGTCCAACCTTCTTAACAATGAAGATCAATAATTTATAAATGATTGTGAGTTCATTCATATTGATAGTTGGACAAAATATGATAGCCATATGTCTATGATTTTTAATCAGGTGGATGGAAAGAGTCATAGCCAAATACTGACTTATGATGTTGTTGTGAAAAAACTAACATATGAAGACAAAGAAACAAAAGGAGAGATAGTTAACATTTATCAAAAACCGCAATTATTGATTAACTATCTTATAGACATATGTTCAAATGAAGGAGATTGGGTTCTGGATTTATTTTCTGGCTCAGGTAAGTTTTGTTATATGGAATTGAATTTCAATATGTTCTTTTTTTAATTAGTATGTCATTGTACTAATTTACTTTATTATTTCTTTTGTGCTTGATAATTAGGTACAACACTAGCATGCTGCCTTCAAAAAGGAAGAAATTGAATTGCAATTGAGAAAGATCCATTACAGTACCATTTCATTCAACAAAGAATTAATGCTTTTCAATTTCTTCCAGATGCAATGCAAGAAATTGGGTTGAAGAAAGGGGACTTTAGTGAATCACGTGTGGCAAAAAAGGCAAAGGAACTCCAACCACCATTACATGGAATATTTGGAAAGACATACATTGGGAGATTCACAGACATCAAAGATCCATTAGAAGAGGAAAATGAGCAAAAGGAAGCAGAAAATATTGTGGAAGAAGATAATGATGAAACTCTAGAGGATGAAGAGTTTGGATTACGTGACATTGTTGATTAAAATTAAGTTATGCTTGGAAATCAAGCTTTGCAATGTTTTGACTTTGACATTTTATGAGAAGAATAATCAATCAATTAAGATTTTTATGCGTTCAATATTTGTAATATGTGATTTTCACATTGATTTTTAAGTTAATCATTATTTTTTGAAAAAAAAGTGATTATTATTATTTATTTGACATGAAATTCATTAAAAAAACTATTATTTAACCATTTTTAGTTAAAATCTTCGTATAAAAATTGTGATTTTGACATGTTAATTCTAGTAAAAAATTATCAAAACGTGTAGTTTTTTTGTTATATTTATGTTAAAAATGGTTATTTTTATGTCCATTGTTAAAAAATATTGTTTTCTAGAAACAATTATTTCATGTGGATTGTAAAATTAATTAAGGATGTATAAATATGTAGATTATCTAAAATTCAAAATATCGACTTTCTAATTTAAAAATGCAAAACAATAAAAACCTCACCACAAAAAAAATTAAAATTAAAATAAAAAACAAGAAAATATGAAGAAAACGACCACTTCAAAAACTATCAAATTTAGAAAATAATTATTTACATTTCATACACTAGAAAATTTAAAGTCAAAAAATAGATCTTTTAAAAAAAGGGTGTGATACAGAATACTCACTTTTTAAAATTAGCATGAAAATCACTACCATTCTAAAATGTAATGTACATAAAAAAAATGAAAGTGCCAAAAACTATGCTCTAAAAAAAACATGTGTGTTTTGCATCACCCCTTTTCAAAATCAGATCACTTTTTTTCTATCTCTATGAAACGGGTAGCAGTATCAGTTCCCGTTTCAAAGTTTACATTGTTAATCATCTGAATTTTGAAAAGTGTTGATTCATAATACACTTTTTTTTAGTATATTTTTGACACTTTAAATTTTCAGGTATGAACATTTTTTTTATAATGTTAGTGATTTTCATGCTGATTTTGAAAAGTGCTAACGCAACATCAACCCTTTTTTTAAAGGGTTTATTTTTTACATTTTAAGTTTTCTAATGTATTAAGTGTGGATAATTTTTTTTAAATGTTGGTGATTTTCATGCGGATTTTGAAAAGCATCAACATGTTTTGAAAAACATCAACATTTTTTAAGGCATATTTTTGACACTTTAAATATTCTTAGGTCTTAAGTATGCACAATTATTTTTTAAGTGTTGATTATTTAACCATTTTTCAAGTAGCCTTATTCATCTTTTTGTTTTTCGTCCTAAAACATTTGTTTTTTAAGGGTTTTCCAAACATGTGCTTTTTGTTTTTCTTTGTAATAATTTTTTACAATGAAATTTTTTATTTTTTTTGCAAAGTTAAAAATAATAATAACATTAATATTTTGAGGTTAATATTTTTATATTGTTAATTAATACTTCAATACACATAAAATAATTGTCACAAAAAAATAATAATTTTAAACATTGGACAAAAAATACACATTTTTCATATAGATATAATTAACAAGTAAGTATTTCAAGACCTTTTCACTAAAAATGACACGTTAAATAAAAACAATTTATGAAAAAATTGAAAAAAACATAAAAAAAAAAAACAACTTTTATGAATTTTATATTCAAAGATGATGACATTTTAAGTTTTTTTCCAAAAAAGAAAAAGATTCAGATAAGATTTTAAGTAAAAATAACAAAAAAAAATTGTTAAAAAAAATAAACATACTATTTAAAAAAAAACATAAAAAAAAAAATATTTTTTGAAATTAATTAATTAATTAAATTGAAAAAAATTTAAAAATTTAAAAATAAAATTTAAAAAACATTAATTTTTTTTAAAAATCGATGCCCCACGACCCTGGGTAGGGCAAGGTTGATTCTTGGAATCGACCTTTGCTCGCCCAGGCCTGAGTTCCCGCGAGCCATCAGTGGGTGAAGTCGATTATGAGAATCAACCTCACCCGCCCAAGGCCCGCGGGGCCTCGGCCCTGGCGGGGCGGGGAACTTCGTGCAGCTTCCCACCCGCCCAGGCCCGAGGTACCATGGGCCCTGGGCGGGCTAGGCCTTTTTCTGGAATTGGCTTGGCCCGCGGGGCTTTGTTTTTTTATATATAATTTTAATATTTTTAAATATTTTATTTTCACTTTTTAATTTTTTTAATTATTGCTTTTAAATGTTTTTTCTTAATTATTTTTAATGTGTTTTTCTTTTTAATGTTTTTATCTTTTTTTTTCTTTTTTTTCTTTTTTTTTTATTTTAGTGTTTTTTATTTTGTGATTTTTTTATTTTTAAATTATCTAATGCGTATTTTTTTTTTGTTAATTAAAAAAAATATGTTTTTTTTGGAAATATTTTCTTTTTATTTATTTATTTATTTATATGTATATATTTTTTAATTTTTAATTTTTATAAGTTAATTTTGTGTTTTGTTTACCTTTTTTAAAATATTGTTTTATATTTGATTTTTTGTTGTGTGTGTGTATTTTTTTTTAACTTTTATATGTTTTAATATATATTTTTATTACGTGTTATTATTTTTTTAATATTTTGTGTTTTTTATAACTTGTATATTTTTCAATGTTTTAATTTTTGTTTCTTTTGTATTTTGTATTTTTATTTATTTATTTATTTTTATTTTTTCTGTAGGGTCCGTGTCGTTCATTGACTAGCAACCTGAACCCATTATGTGTCAATTTGATGGTTGATTGTAAAGTTTTCGTTATAATAAATTGAGTCTACCCCCACAATGTGTCAATTTCATAGGTGGTCTTTAAATTTTCATTATAATGGGCCGAGTTCACCTACACTGTTTGTCAATTTGTTGGTTTATTTTTAATTTTTTGTTGCAATGTGTCAAGTTGTCTTAGGCTAAGATTTTAAAATTGCTATACTTTCAACATTTAAAAAAAATTACTCTTGGTATAATGACTCTTTCATTCATGTGTTCATTTTTTAAGCTTTTTTAGTCATAACATTTTTCCACAATGTCATGGTTGAAATATGTTGAAAACTTAAGGTTTTTTGTAGTCATGATCTTTGGTTTTAATTCCATGGTTGAAAATTTGTCAAAACTTTAAGGTTTTTCTAAGTCATAATATTTCATCTTTAATGTTATGATTGAAAATAGTTATAAGTATTTTTTCTTTAACACCATGGCTGAAAATTGTTGGAATTTTAAAGCTTTTCATAGACGTGATATTTTATCTTTAATGCAATGTCGAAAAATCGTTGGAATTTTAAGGCTTTTCAGAGACATGATATTTTATCTTTAATGTCATCCCTAAAAATCATTGGAATTTTAAGAATTTTTAGAGACGTGATATTTAATCTTTAATGTCATGCCTGAAAGTCATTGGAATTTTAAGATTTTTCGGAGTCATGATATTTTATCATTAACGTCATTATTAAAAATTGTTGAAAAATTACCAAAAAAAAAGACGTTATACCAACATCAACACTTTTCGTTTTTCGGGTGTTTTTTGCACAAAACAAATTGGCCTTTATTGACTTTTACTTCCATTTTTTAAAAATGTTGAGAATATATATATATATATATAAAAACTTGTAAATGCATGTTGATTTGTGGTAGCATCGGATGTGCTCTAGCCATGAAATTTGGTGGAGAGGCTAAGGCACATAAGATGTCCAAGACCCAAAAATGGTTTGGAAAAATTCCACCCGGTTGGAGAGATATTAAAATAATTAATATTTTTATTGGGTTTTGAAGTGTAAACTTAGAAAAATTATAATATTAATATAAAACTGGGTGAGAATGTTCTAAATGACATGGATCAAGCCAAATCTTATCTTAGCCATTGACTAGAGACTTAATCTCGGTCGTTGAAGACTTAATAGAAAATGTATAAGAGGAGGCTTGAGGGTCAGTTGGAGATACACTGAGATGGATCAATCAGTTCGATTTTATAGAGTGGGGCTTACTGAGAAAATTTAAACAAGTGATCTGTTGCAGCGAGGGGCAGTGAGTACATAGCAGAGAGGCAGAGATAGTGCCAGAGGGTCAGTGCAGTGACCAAAAAGGCTGACGTAGAGGCAGTAGGAGCCACGCAGAGGAAGCTGGGGACTGCGCAGAGGCTGAGGGGCATGCGTGGGTGATGCAGAGGGCCAGAGAGATGACACAGAGAGTCAGAAGGCTGACGTAGAGGGTTCAAGAGCTACACTGAGGCTAGCAGGGCTGACGCAGAACCAAGAGGAAGCGCTGAAAGGATTTTCATGGGGCAGACTAGAGCTGAGAAGCTGAATATCTGTCTCCGAGAAGAGGTATTACTGCCATGTAACAATCTCTATTAGGTGAGCCATTTTTGGAACCCTAGTTGTACTTAGAAGCTGCTTAATAATAAAACCCTCATATTTGTTGTAACAGTTTTCCCACATTGGGTTTTTTCGGGGACGATTGTCCAAAAATAACGGTGTCCCTTGTGTGTTTGTCTCAGTGTTTTTCAGTTGTTGATATGTATATGAGTTAAGGATGCATTTGTGTTTATTTTTAGTATTTATATTTATAAATAACTTATTAATGGGATAAACTGTTGACACCTAATCATCAGGATTGGGTGAATGGAATTAATGTAAATAAATAATAAGAAATATGAACAGTCATCGGGAGATGAAGTGAACAGTCTCTCCCTCATGTATATAATAAATACCAACCTGAAGGAATAAGATACAAATTGTTTTGAGGAGTTACATGCCTGGCCTGACATGGTATCAAAGCTCCCAGGTTCCTAAAATTAGTTGTAACTCCTTGTATCAGTTTTTCTGCCATATTTTCTCTGGGCTCTCTGCCATAACCATTTTTTCTGTGCCCTCTTCTCTGACCATTTTTATTCATATTTACCATACGCTGCGCTGCTCACCTTCTGAAATACCTTCTGGACGTTGTCAGAGGCGTTGGAGGATTTGACAGTCGTAGGCGTTGGAGGCAGGCAGAAGTGAGCGAGCATTGATTCTGGTGGTTTCATGGAGATGAGGTGAGGTTAAGATTTCCCTCTGCTGTATCTATGAATCTTATTGTTATGCTCTGTAGTGTTCTCCAACCGGTTGGCTTTTCCTTAAAGAGAAAGACACAGCAGTAGTTGTTGTTTGTGGGATTGAGAAGTTACAAGAGAAAAATATGATGATGAATTAAATTGTTGGATGATGAATAGCTTCGATCTGGGGGGTGCTACCTCGCGGGTTTCCATGGAGCTGCTCTGACAGTTCTTATTGTTTAATGCTGCCAATATATCCATTTACGCTGCCCACGTTGCCCATACATTTACATTGCTCCGTATATCTGTTTACGCTGTTTAATTTGTGAATGACTCATTTATTCGCTGTCCATACATTACATACATTTACGCTGTTTAATTTGTGAATGACTCATTCATTCACTGCCCATACATTACATACATTTACGCTGTGGTATAATACATTCGCCGCTGGTCCGACCTGCTGGTTCCGTTGTCGGTGCCTCACACAGGTCTCTCACTACGCTGCCACACCATATGTCGTCTCTCCCCACTGCGCAACAGAACCACACTCCAGTTTTTTATTCATATTCACTCCAGCCATAAACGCTTCTGTCTCCTGCTTCTGTGGCACTGATTTATTATGTGTGTTTTTAATACTGGAATATTGACATAAAAGATATGCTTGCTGGCGAATTTTATGGAAGCTAAACGCAGAAGCTCAAGGCTAAATGTGGAAGTTTGGTAAAAATTTTATTTTTTGTCATCTATTTACGCTGAGCTTGGTGACCGTGCTTGGTGCTTGGTGCCTTTTTAATGTTGGATTCATAATTTCTGCGTTGACTTCTTCTTATGAAGTGTGGAGTTCTCCTTATGATGTGTTGGTGAACTGTTGGATTACAAATATCGTGGGCTAGTTAACACTATCTCTCTGCGTTGAATGCATGTGCTATATTTGATATTAAAAAAAAAAACACCATCAAACCTTGGTTTCAATCCACAGATTGGGATTCTCTGCATTGGTTAGTCCCTCTGATTTGTATGATGTGCCTATATATGACATGCCATGGTATAATATGTGGAATATATATTACATGATATATAGAGCTTGCAGTTGATTCCATTTTGTAAATACATAGCAAATTACTATTAGTGTTTTGCTATGAATATTGTAATTAGTTTTTGGGCTCAGTTCAAATTTTATGATGGAGAAGTTTGTTGAAAAAGAGAAGGGTTTGGAAAAGAAGACAACTCTTCTTGCACATAGAGAGAATAATCTTGCTCAAGATTCTTCCAAAGGAAGAGGTGGAAGAGATTTCAGAGGCACGGGGGGTAGACACTCTCAAGGAGAAAAGGGAGATTTGCACTGCATACACTACAAAATAGATGGATCACATGATGCCTCTACATGTAAGTTACCATGGGACAAAATTGAGTAGCAAAGAAACCAACAGAAAGGTAAAATTGATGATATAGACAAAGGTAAAGCACCTGAATCCTCTCACTATGTTGTGGCACAATGTAATATTGGAGTAAACGAAGATTTATTTAATGCTTCACTTGTTTCTTGAAAAAATGATTGGTTGCTTGATTCAGAAGCAACTTGCCACGTGACTCATAGAAAAGATTTTTTTGAAAAAATTACTGACAATGTTGATGGAGCAGTATACTTTGCAGACCAATCAAAAATCAAGCCATCAGGGCTTGGCACAATCAAGCTTAAATTGTCTGGTCTTCCAGACTTTCTTCTACATCATGTTCTATATCTCCCACAGATGAAGAGAAACTTGCCGTTATTGGTTCACATCCGCCAGCAAGGTCACTCCATTCATATGTTTGATGGCAAGCTTGAGGTGAGAAAAACATCTGACCACTCACTTGTCATGAGGGGAATAGAAGAAAGGTTTATCAAGCTGCAAGGTACCTCTGCTCGTGCACAATATTTCTCATACAATTCTCATTATGAAGAAGGTACACTTCCATAAATTTTATTATGGTATGCTATATTTGGACATTTGAACTATGACAGCTTCCGCTTGTTGAAGAAAAATGGTGTTGCTGGTTTGCCTACAATTCCTAGGAAATTTAAGCAATGTGATGCTTGTATTCTAGGAAAGCATAGCAAACAGTCTTTTCATGATTCACATTCAAGAGCACATAGAAAACTTGAACTCATTCATTCAGATTTATGTGGTCCAACGCCCATTCCTTCTGCAAATGGAAACAAATATATGATGACATTTATTGATGACTACACCAGAATGTGTTGGGTTTATTTGTTGAAGAAAAAATCTGATGCTTTTCAAACATTCAAGAACTTTCATAAATGGATTGAAAATGATGCACAATCTCATATTGGGTCTATTCGCACTGATAATGGAAAAGAATACACATCAAATGAATTTGAAAACGATCTTCACCAACATAGGATCAAACATCAAACAACTGTAACTTATAATCCCCAACAAAATGGTGTAGCTGAAAGAATGAATAGGACAATCTTAAAGATGGTACGATCCATGCTCTTCTTAAAAAATGTAAAGATAATGTTTTGGGCTAATGCTGTTCTATGTGCTTCATATATAAAGAATAGATGTCCATCTAAGGCTATTAGAAACAAGAATCCATATGAAATGTGGTATGGACATGTTCCTTCGGTAAAACATCTCAGGGTCTTTGGTTCCACCTGTTATGCCTTGATACCAAAGGTACATAGAAACAAACTTGGTGCAAGAAGTTGTAAGTGTATCTTCATAGGGTATTCAAACACCTCTAAAGCATACCGTCTCTATGATGAAGTAAATAAAAAGTTTGTTGTATCTAGAGATGTAATTTTTCTTGAATCATCCAAAACTGACAATGTTGTTGAGCGGCAACTTGATCGCTTGGATAGATTTGCAAAAGAAAAATCATTTCAAGAATTTGATAATCATATTCCACATATTGAATGGGGGATTCTTATACTAGATCAACATGTGGAATCTTCTTTTGAAGAAGACTCTCCCTCGCATGAAACTCCAACAATGGATGACACTTTAAGTGATGTGATTGATAGAATTGGGAGACTCAATCTTGATTCAATCCCAACTCAATCAACGGAGCAGCCTCGACCATCTAAGAAAGGTCCCCCAAAGTGGCTGACAAAGACTCTTGAAAGTGTTCATCCTAATCAGGTTGGAAAGACATGAACTAGAAATTCAAACCGGCAAAATGGAGGTGATGTAGATGACTCTAATTCACCTGTTGATATGGATGTTTCTTATGATTGTGAATTGAACTTGTCTACAGATTTTGAACCAACTTCCTTCAAAGAAGCTGCTTCTCATGATGAATGGAAAGAAGCGATGAAAAAGGAGTATGATGCCCTCATAAAGAACGACAATTGGAAGCTGGTTGATCCTCCATTAGGAACCAAACCAATTGGCTGCAAGTGGGTCTACAAGAACAAGTATAAAGTTGATGGCTCACTTGAAAATCACAAAGCTAGGCTTGTGGAAAAAGGTTTTGCACAGAAGGAAGGGGTCGATTATGAGGAGAATTTTTCCCCCATATCAAAATGGGCTACCATCTGGACACTCTTTTCCCTAGCAGCTCAGAATGGTTGGAAAGTACATCAAATGGACGTAAAAACTGCTTTCTTGAATGGTGATCTAAAAGAGAATGTTCGTATGTCCTAGCCTGAAGGATTTGCTGTGAAAGGACATGAACATAAAGTATGCAAACTTGTGAAGTTTTTGTATGGCCTCAAACAAGCACCACGAGCCTAGTATGAAAAACTAATTGAGCATCTTCTGAAACTCAATTTCAGACATTATGATCTTGATGATGCAACTTTATTTGTCAAGAAAGTTGGCAAAACAGTTGTATATCTTTTGATATATGTAGATGATAATTTGATGACAGGGAATAATGAAAGCTACATTGCATCCATAAAGAAGGAATTGGGGAAAAGTTTCGAAATGACTGATTTGGGCTATGTTCATTACTATCTTGGTATTGAAGTAACTCAACATCCAAAGTCCATATTTCTTTCTCAAAAGAAGTACATTGGAGATCTGTTGAACAGGTTTGGCATGACAGAATGCAATCCTCTTACTACTCCAATGGAAAAAAACTTAAAGCTCACATCTATTGAAGGAAAAGAATTTGAGGATGTAACAAAGTATAGACAGCTTGTAGGAAGTCTCAACTACCTAACTACTACCAGACTAGACATTTCGTTTGCTGTTGGAATCCTCTCCAGGTTTATTCAAAAGCCTTGTGAGGGACATTGGTCTGCGGCAAAAAGAGTTCTAAGGTACTTGAAGGGAACTCAAGACTTTGGAATCAAGTATACACAGGTGGATGACTTTAGCTTGATTGGATACTCTGATTCAGACTTCGATGGAGACAAAGAAATTGGGGTATCTACTTTAGGATATGCTATGAGTCTTGGATCAGGAACTGTATCCTGGAGATCACGCAAATAATAAATTCCAGCATATTCCACAACAGAAGCAGAATACGTGGCAGCAGAAGAAGCAACAAAAGAAATTGTGTGGCTCAGGAAAATTCTTGAAGATTTGTAGGTAAAACAAGTACAATCAACTCCACTCATGATTGACAATACCTCTGCAATAAAGTTGGCCAAGAACCCAAAGTTCCATGATCGAACAAAGCACATCAATACTAAATATCATCTGATTCGACATCATGTTGAGGCCAAAAAAATCCATCTCCATCATTGTTCCACTAATGAGAAAATTTTAGACATCTTCACCAAAGCACATGGAAGAGAAAAGCTTGAATGATTTAGAATGACGCTTGGGATTGTTGTTGGGAAAAGTATCCAATACGGAATGACCCTATCCCACTCTAAGGGTGATAGTACCTCAGCAACAATCGAAGGAAAGCTATCTAAGATTTCTTCTTTATGAAAGTAAAATAGGAGAGAAAGAGATCCACTAACCGATGTATTTCGCTAATGGTTGATCCAATCTTCTCTCCTTGCTGCTTGCTCCCAGCTCCTTGCTCTTTCACTGGCCCAGCTACACCAAGATCCTGCAAAATGGCAAGAGAGGGAAACTACAAGAAGCATACATTCATAATTGATTCAAGGCTTAGAATAAATCAAATACACAAGTATAACAATACATCATTGAGACACATGCATATAAAAGAACCTCAAATGCTTTATTAATGGAAGAAGTAAAGTTCAGGAAGTGATACAACCATAAAAGGCCCAATCCAGCATCACCTCCCAGCAGAAAGAAATCTCCTCTTCACCTCCTTCGAAGCAAATCACCCAATAGTTCTAAACTCAAACCAAGAACACTTCCTTACATTCACAAGATTCCAGCCTCCCTAGACCTCATGAGAGAGCTCTATATATAGGAGTTTTGGAGAAAGGATGAGTCAGCTTGAAGCTGGCATGAAGCTGACTAGTGTCCTCTCCCACTTCAATTATTCTTCAGTTCTTGAGTCCACTTGGAGGTTCTTGCTTCCACTTGGAGATCTAGACCCTCTTACTCATCACGAGTCAAATTCCTTGATCCAAGTGTCATTTTGGAAGCTTCCTGGGCATTGACACCTTGAGGAATGACTGTGCCACATGTCCCAACTCGCCCAGCGCAGGTAGCCTTCTTTGCAGTTGACCTTCAGCGCAGGTAGACAGTGGAGCAGTTGACATTCAACGCAGATGCTCAGTGGAGCAGTTGACATGATCCAGAATTAGCTTGTTTTTGAGTGTTTTCAGGTGGAGAACTACTATTCAGTGTTGTGGTTTGCTGACCTTGTTCCTCTAGGGGTAGGAACAACATGTTTAGGGACTTTGGATCCCTCAGATTATGGAAATTTCATGCTTCATGCTGTAAGGCACAAAAATGTCTATAACAGTTGCCCCCTAAAGTATGAGGTCGTTTATCGGGTGAAATGCTTTATCAGGAGGATCCGAAGATCATTCAATCGCTGAGAGGTGACCTGTAATAAAATAAAATACAATAATTATGATTCATTCTGCTTTCATGATCTAGCCGAGGCGGGCATTCCCATGCTCAGCTTTATAAATTCATTTTGGTACATAGAACAGACGATCGTCTGATGGTAGACTGATAATTTTCTGCTGAAATTATCATCCTTTGAGTAGGATGATCATCTGCTGCAATGATGTACATGTCAAATGTCTTTATATTTCCTGAATATATATCGTAGCCCGGATGGATGAAACTAGATCCGGGGTCTTCAAACTCGTTCGATCTTCACTCTAAGTACAAGTCGATCCATGTGAGAATTGCGCTGAAGTCGAACATGGAAAGACATCGCTTGATTACCGGTCAATGATGTAAACCGTTAACAAGCGTGAGAGGAATCACCGATAATGATAATGATCCTCAAGGTACTGCAGTACAATTCACGTGGTGTGAATAAAGGACTTGGCGTCGAACACCACGCAGAATCTTCTGGTCGAAGGTCATTGATGTATACCTGTCGCCGGAAGTGAGAAACTTGCCATTGAGGCATGCAAGCTTCAAAGTACTGAGGGGGGTGTTCCTAGATCAACTTCTTGGATAATGAGCTGAAGTCGACAAGAAGCGATCCGTCAAAGGAGGGCCTTAATGAATCCCACATCAGTGACACGGAACGGAGCTAATGATTTTAGTGGAGGTGAAAACAATCTGTGACATATGATTCAGGGTGGCGGTCATGGATGGATGAAGGATAATGTATGGCAGTGGATGGGACACGGTTGACTCTTTCTGAACAACATCTCTTGAACATATAACGACACTGATGCGATGGATCTGTAGCATTACCCCAAATGTGGATGGTTTGGCGAGACCATGGTGATGAGACCGGTGAATGAAACAACCCAACCCGATGTGATACGGGGGAAAAGTGTCATATTCAAGAGCGACTTGCTACCATTAAAGCTTTGAGGTTCTCCCAATTTTTCCCCAGTCATTTCTGACCAGTACCTCTTTATTTTTTTCAAGCTTGAGGAGGATAACATATGCTTGTTCTATAACCTGCCCTTCGGGCAAGCCCATCGCTATGTTTTAACGAGCCTAGTGATAGGGAAACTTGTTCTCGTCTAAAGACAATTTTGTCGCTATTTAATCAATTTAACGAGTCTAACGACAAGGAAAACTCGGTCCTTTTCATTTTTAGAGAGTCTGAAAAGGTACATAAAGTTAACTCCAAAATTCCTTTTTCGTCATCTAATCCCTTAAGTCCGAAAAAGTATAAAACAATACAGAAGGGATGAGTTTTCGATAACTTTAACGAGCCGAATAAAACAAGCGCTCAACCTTTTTGTGCAATAATCCCTCAGGTCCAAAAAGATTAAAATCTAGAGGAGGGATAGCTCTTTCGGTCACTTTAACGAGTTGGAAGGCCAAAACTCGGCAAACTTTTCATATTTTACGAGTCAGATGAAAAGAGCTCAAAGAAGACTCGTCTTTTGAGGAACGAGTGATAAACAGGGATAGCAGCAGATTCCAGGTACAGGTTGGAATTTTCCAATCACGGCAGTGTCACAAGGATGGCTAGGTGAAATCACTCTTCGCAGCTGTTCCTCAAAATGGGTAAACAATCATATGGAGGTGAACGATCGGCCAAATGACGGTGGAGGTGGCAGGTGCAAACACGACCAAGGCTTTTTATGGCTGATAAATTTACGATCACAGAGGTTATTTACCGGAATAGGTTCATTTTTTATTTAAAAATGAGCTTAAACTCTGGGGGAAACATTGCTCACTGCTTTTATTTATTTTTTAACGAGCATGAAGACCGCGTTAAAACTGCTCGGATCTTGCATTTATTTTTTAACGAGCATGAACTTTATGCTAAAACTGCTCGAATCTTATGTTTATTTTTTAACGAGCATGAACTATGTGCTAAAACTGCTCGATATACCAGTCATAAGATAAGAAATGTCTCCTGTGAGATCTCTATTTTTTAAGGAGTTTCATCTTCACTAAGCTTTACTCCATATCCTTTCTTTATGCAAGTTCGGAAACGACTAATCCAAAAAAACAGATAAATAACCGCTCTTTGCTTGCACTCCAAAAGGTTTGCATGCCCCCAGGTATAAAATACAATTTCAAGGCTGCCCCTACTTATCCATCAAAACATTTGTTTTAAAGGGTGAGGCTTACCTCTTTCTGGTTACCCAAAGATTGTTTCGTTAATCTTTCAAACAAAACATTTCCTCGGCACTGTCTACCGAAATAGACAAGGGTGAATGACTGTTGTCAAACACATAACCTTGACAAAAGAATCCTATTCCAGAACAACCCCTCTTCCAACCACGGACGGGGTACGGACTAGTCATATTCTCTCGCGGAAATTCTATCTTATACCCAAAGTTTTCTCTGCCCTAAGCAGACCAGGATGCATGCCCCCTGGGTTCCAGTCCCATCTTTCCGAATCACTCGCACTAATCGGGAAGGAGGACTGGGGGTGGAGACATTTCTTGATTGAATAGACCATTCAGGGTTGGTATGTGACTATTTGCGATGCGTGATCCCGGAAATGAAAGTTGGTCTACGAGCTTGACCACTCTTCCTTCGTGTGGAAAACACATTACTCTAAAGAGTGAGGAGACTATTGCTCCCATGCAATATATATAGTCTCGTCCAAGGAGTAGGTTATAATCCAAGGGTCCTTGAATGACCATCACGTTCATTTGAACGATCTTCCCTTCCAATGTAACAGGCACATTGGGGAGGATCCCTAATGGTCGACTGGTTCCTTTTTCGAAACCCGAGAGATTTCTTATCTCAGGCAAAAGCGCCGGGGAACCTAGTGCTTTCCAAGCAATAGAGGAAAGGATACTCACAGATGCCCCTTCATCAATGATAGTGCCAGCCATTACCATTCTGTATATTTGGACCATGATTCTGAATGGTACACTGGCTGGCAACCGGGGTCTGCCTAGTTGGTTCCAATCAAAGGACACAACCAGGTTGCTTGGTGGTGGGACCGAATATACGGCCGGATATGACCCGGACGATGTTCCTTCCTGCGATAAAGGAATGGGCGCATTGCCCTGATGCTCATCAGAGTCTGTGTTGATGAAAAGAGTCTGGATGGTGTCATCCTTATTCTCTTCAGTGAGGGTGTCATTTGAAGATGAATCTTCAGTGACGGTGTCATTTGACGATGAAACTTCTGAAGGAAGAACCGGGTCAACTGCCGTTTTGACCTTTGGACTTTCGTCCGGTCTGGATTCAGTAGGTCCATTTTCAATGACTGACGCTTCAGCTGACCACTTGAGCGGGCCAGCTATATTCTCAACCAACGAAGGACTTGGCACGAGTTTTTTGTATCCAGGAGGAAGTCTCAACGGTGAAACCGGAAGATCTTCCAAAACTCTCTTCGCTTCGTCTAAGAAGGGGCAATGGTGGATGGCGTGATCGCCTCCACACAGTCTGCAGGGGGATCTTACTCCCCCTCTTTGTCTTGAACCTTCACTTTCGCTGGTTGACGGTAAGCATTCAACATGGCTATCAGAGGTTGATGCTCCCGAATTGTGCAAACGAGGGGACCAGTCCCTTAGTATCCGGGGAATACAAGGACAATCTCTATGGAAGTGGTCTCCTCTACATATGACACATGGCGATTTAGGCTCGGTCTGTGCTGTGTGTGGATTTTTGTCAAATGTCTTTTGCTTGCCCCCAGTCGCCTTAGGCTCCTTCTTCTTCTTCTCTCTCTTCTTCTTCTCCTTCTTCTCCATGGGAGCTTGTCTTTTGCCGGCTCTACCTTGCGAAGACGAGGGATTGGAGGAAGAGTTATAGGAAGTAGAAGGCTGGTGGGCAGCTCTAGACTGATCTAACTATTGACTCGACTATTCAGGAACCATGGTGTTCTGAACTACATTGGTTGAGAATAGCCAAATTGGCAGGCCAATTGTCAGTCCTGGAAGCGACAATGTGGCCATGTGGGGCGCACCAACTTCTCCCCAAGAGGAGAAAGGACTAGGATTTCCATCATGTGTAATTCCTTGGTTGGTGCGTTCCATGTTCTCAACCTACAGATCAACGCAGGAATAGGAGGTGATTATGTTCCGTTTAAAATAAATTTTATAACGACGCTTTAGACACAACTTGCTTTTTCACTTTTTAAGAGTCGAGAAAAAGCTAAAGATGACTCTAGTCTCCTTCAATGTTTTAACGAGCCCGAAGTGACAAATGCTCGGATGGAATTTTTTCAGTTATAGAGTTTGAAAAAGGCCAAAAGAAACTGCTCTGGAGTTCTAGGCAGAGGATGTGCCAAACTTTTCGCAAAACCACAGAATATGTTTTACGGTACGAGTGGTCGATCTTCGTGAATGCTGTGTTCACTGCATTTCGATCAGTAGGGCGGCCGACACGGCTTCCTATGGATAAAGGCTTTGTTCCTATAGGGGTCTCCCAATATATACGCGACGGTACGTGGGAGCACAAGTCCGTATTGATACTTATCGCTTCACCGTGGAGGAATCACCCAACCACTCAACGCTAAGATATCATGTTTAACGACGCCGGAACACGTCTCTAGCTTAGACCTCTATGTGTTTGCATTATGTTTCAAAGCGTTGTTATGTAAATTCAATTTATTTTAAGTTGATCTTGTTTAGCAGTTTGCCTTTATGGATCACCATGAGATGTATAATACAACTTCCTAAATGCAGTCTAAGATGATAAGCAAGCTTTTCAATCTTTCAACTTTGAAAATCTTAACTACTGAGGGAAAAGAAAGACATCATCTTTTCACACAGATCATAGAGCACACACTAATGCACTTTTCCCTAAATCAACATACAAGCTGTCAAAATGCACATGCATAATGCAGGTATTTCTTTTCTCTTTCTTAACGTTGATGTATTACAAAAAGAAAGCTGTTGTATACTTTTGAATTCAATTTCAAGTGAAAGCAAACAAGCTTTGTCCAAAATCAAAAGACACCTTAAGATTTACTTGTTTCGACACTAGAAATACATAAATTCAAACCATATGATGAAAGCAAAAGCTCAATCAGCTATGAACAACAAACAAACTAACTCTTAAGATCAAAACGACACTTATCACAGGTCTAGATCTAAGAGGCCACAACAAGACTAGTTCACTTTCGCTATGGGAAACTAAAAATGATATAAGAAATACACAAAGAACAAATACAGTTTCTTTATACAACCGAGGCGGAATAGTGGCAAGGAAAGTTGGTTTCAGTTAGGCACATTGACTGATAACAGGCTGCAAAAACAAGGATGAAAACAAGCCAATAAACAGCAGGGAACCCCAGTTGCACAAGGCAAAACTGGTTCAACGCAGGTAGTACACTGTCAGTTTGACATTCAGCGCAGGTAGCCCCTTCGAGACCTGCGATGAAATGCAGACTGCTTTCACAGTGCCTGCAATGAAGAGATAAACTTTCATTTTTCTCAGTTTCCGGGTTACAGATTGCTCAAAAAATCACAGTTTTTGGCCAAATCAAAAGCTATCAATCAAGTACACACTAAAGGGTAGTTAGGAGGATGAAAAGCTATCACTAAGAGTTGTTCAGAGTCCTTGTGGATCAGCTCTTCAAATCATAAACATGCCCGGAAACTGAGCTAGAGTAGCTGCCCTCTACTTTGCATTTGAAAGATCCAAATGCAGTTCGATTCGATACTCCCTGTGTTTATGAAATGAATAGCAAAAACACAAACAAACAACAAGATACGATCCCCAGCGGAGTCGCCAATTTGTTTTTGGGAAAAGTATCCAATACGGAATGACCCTATCCCACTCTAAGGGTGATAGTACCTCAGCAACAATCGAAGCAAAGCTATCTAAGATTTCTTCTTTATGAAAGTAAAATAGGAGAGAAAGAGATCCACTAACCGATGTCTTTCACTAATGGTCGATCCAATCTTCTCTCCTTGCTGCTTGCTCCCAGCTCCTTGCTCTTTCACTGGCCCAACTACACCAAGATCATGCAAAATGGCAAGAGAGGGAAACTACAAGAAGCATACATTCATAATTGATTCAAGGATTAGAATAAATCAAATACACAATTATAACAATACATCATTGAGACACATGCATATAGAAGAACCTCAAATGCTTTATTAATGGAAGAAGTAAAGTTTATGAAGTGATACAACCATAAAAGGCCCAATCCAGCATCACCTCCCAGCAGAAAGAAATCTCCTCTTCACCTCCTTCGAAGCAAATCACCCAATAGTTCTAAACTCAAACCAACAGCACTTCCTTACATTCACAAGATTCCAGCCTCCCTAGACCTCATGAGAGAGCTCTATATATAGGAGTTTTAGAGAAAGGATGAGTCAGCTTGAAGCTGGCATGAAGCTGACTAGTGTCCTCTCCCACTTCAGTTATTCTTCAGTTCTTGAGTCCACTTGGAGGTTCTTGCTTCCACTTGGAGATCTAGACCCTCTTACTCATCACCAGTCGAATTCCTTGATCCAAGTGTCATTTTGGAAGCTTCCTGGGCATTGACACCTTGAGGAATGACTGTGCCACATGTCCCAACTCACCCAACGCAGGTAGCCTTCTTTGCAGTTGACCTTCAGCGCAGGTAGACAGTGGAGCAGTTGACATTCAGCGCAGATGCTCAGTGGAGCAGTTGACATGATCCAGAATTAGCTTGTTTTTGAGTGTTTTCAGGTGGAGAACTGCTATTCAGTGCTGTGGTTTCCTGACCTTGTTCCTCTAGGGGTAGGAACAACATGTTTAGGGACTTTGGATCCCTCAGATTATGGACATTTCATGCTTCATGCTGTAAGGCACAAAAATGTCTATAAAAAGGATCACCAACATCCCTTTAGATTAAGGGGGGGAATGTTGACACCTAATCATCAGGATTGGGTGAATGTAATTAATGTAAATAAATAATAAGAAATATGAACAGTCATCGAGAGATGAATTGAACAGTCTCTCCCTCATGTATATAATAAAGACCAACCTGAAGGAATAATATATGAATTGTTTTGAGGAGTTACATGCCTGGCCTGACATAAACAAATAGGAGAAATAAACCAGATAATGCAGTAGGGGTTTCTAACGAGTCAGACTTAGAAATTTCAACATGGTATCAAAGCATTGCTGATCATAGCAGGACTGAAGGAATTAGTGATATCATAAATTTGTAGTAGTAGCAACTGTCCTGAGAGATAGAGTTGCTCCTAAGCAGAAGGAAGTAGAGAAGGAGTGAGACAGAGGGCCTGCATCATCATTTTGAGCCAGAGAGTGAGCCAGCGTAGAGGCAGAAAAGGCTCACGAAGAGCCACGTCATCCTACTTAGCTAGGTAGGCTTGATGCAGTTGGCCAGAGGAGTGATTTAGCCTTTGTCGGGATTGCGCAGAGCTGGAAGGCTCAATTTCTTTAGTTGTTAGGGCCTAGGAAGTTGTGGGAAAATTATGGATTGGGAAGTTGGTGGGGTGTTGTTTCTATCAAAGAAGAATAGTACCTAATGGGATAGAACCAAGGTAGAGGGAGTCACTACCTTGACGGATTTCTAGCCAAGAAATCCAGATCTGATTTGCAGTTGCAAAGAGGATTGGAGAGGAGTGGTTCAACATTTGGCAGGAATATTTCCAGCAGGAAAATCAAGACTTAGAGGGAGATTTCCAGGAGGGAAGTTGAAACTCAAAGGGAGTCTAGAAGAGGAGCTGAGATGGCAGTGAACATATTGAGGGATCAGGATAGGTTGGACAGGGCCTCCAACTTTGTCATCTGGAAGGCCAGGATCCTGGAAGTCCTGGATAGACATCGCATCAAGGGCTTCACCTTGAGAACCATGGCTATCCCAGTAGACCCAACTGATAATGATAAGTATGAGGATGTAATGGTGAGGGAAAAGTGCATAATACTTGATGGGTTCAAGGATCATGTCGTACCACATATTGCTGAAAAGAACACAATAAAGGAGATGTGGGATACTATGATGACATTGTATCAGGGAACTTCTGTGCAGCAGAAGATGTTATTGGAGAATAAATTGCGGTCGTATCAAACGTAGAAGGAGGAGCAGATAGATCTATACCTCCTCAAATTGTAGGAGATTTGTGACCAACTTACTTCCATAGGGGCTACGTTGGATAAGGAGTTCATGGTGAGGATTTCCCTGAATGTAGTCTCCAAGGAGTGGGAGACATTTTTCCATGAAATTTTGGGCAGAGCTACTCTTCCAGGATGGGAAGAGATGTGGGCAGCTCTTTTCCTAGAAGAGATCAGACAGTTGAACGAGATGGGGAGTAGTGGGAAGGGAAGTCGAATCCAGAAAGAAGAGGAGGAGGATGCAGCTTTGACATCTGTGGCACAGCAAGGGAAGAGGAAGAAGAAGGATATCTCCAAGGTGAAGTGCTTCCATTGTGGGGAGCTTGGTCATTATGCATCCCAGTGTCCCAGGAAGAAGAACAAGGGAGAGGCTTCTAACTCCAAGGTGGCTTCGACTAAGGTGGAGAAACAAGTCGAGACTGATGATGACTGTGCCATGAGTGCTCATGTGCCTCTAGAGAAGAGGTGGGATGACATCGATTTGTAGTGAGGAGGACTACAGAAGATGAGGGGCAGGATCCTTGAGTTGCCCAAACTCTTGGATCATATGCAGCTACGGGAGCCCTTAATGACAGTAGCAGGATGACAGAGGTCGGGTAGAAGATGCGATGGAGCGACAAGGTAGTGCTAGAGTGCAAAGGTCTATAGTAGCACAGTGGGGGTTGCAGCAATGTGAGAGACACATAGGTGTTTGCAATAGTGCGAGAGGCACATAGGTGGTTGCAGTAGTGTGAGAGGCACATAGGTGGTTGCAACAATGCAAAGGCAGCAGAGGGAGCACAAAATAATAGTAGATGTAGCTTCAGCATCAGGAGGCTTTTGAACTAACAAGGATGTCATAATTTGGGTAGATCAGTTACTTACATCTTGGTAACTGAGTTGTAGTACAATAGTTAGCAATGGTAGTGCTATGGGCAGCATGGGCAGCATGTTGAGAGGGCGTTGCAATACAAATGTAGCAGTGGAAATGGCAGAGCCATGGGCAGTAGTGTAGTGGATTTTGGGTAGTAGGCCAAGCATCAACACAGGTACGGTGTGGAAGGATCAGTGTGATGTTCAGTGGTGGAGCATTACTAGAGCACATTCCTTGCTAAGAGGGAGTGTTGATTTGTGGTAGCATCGGATGTGATCTAGCCATGAAATTTGGGGGAGAGTCTAAGGCACATAAGATCTCCAAGACCCAGAAATGGTTTGGGGAATATCCACCCGGTTGGAGATATATTAAAATAATTAATATTTTTAATGGGGTTCCTAAGTCTAAACTTAGGAAAATTAAAATATTAATAGGTATTAATATAAAACTGGGTGAGAATGTTCTAAATGACACGGATCAAGAAAAATCAAATCTTAGTCGTTGATTAGAGACTTAATCTCGGTCGTTGAAGACTCAATAGGAAAAGTATAACAAGAGGCTTGAGGGTCAGTTTGAGATACACCAAGATTGATCAATTAGTTCGATTTTCTGGAGCGGGGCTTGCTGAGAAAATTCGAACAAGTGATCTATTGTAGTGAGGGGAAATGAGTACATAGCAGAGAGGCAGAGATAGTGCTAGAGGGTCAGGGTAGTGACCAAAGGGGCTGACACAGAGGTAGTAGGAGCCACGCAGAGGCAGTTGGGGACTGCGCAGAGGCTGAGGGGCCTGTGTGGGTGACACAGAGGGCCAAAGAGCTGACACAGAGAGTCAGAAGGCTGACGTAGAGGGTTCAAGAGCTATGTTGAGGCTAGTAGGGCTAACATAGAACCAAGAGGAAGTGCCAGAAGGATTTTCGTGGGGCAGACTAGAGCTGAGAAGCTGAATATCTGTCTCTGAGAAGAGGTATTACTGTCGTGTAATAATCTCTGTTGGGTGAGCCATTTCTGGCACCCTAGTTATACTCATAAGCTTCTTAATAATAAAACCCTCATATCTGTTGCACTGTTTTCCCGCATTGGGTTTTTCTGAGGACGATTTTCCAAAAATAATGGTGTCCCTTATGTGTTTGTCTTAGTGTTTTTTTTCTTTGCTGATCTGTATATGAGTTAAGGCTTCATTTGTCTTTATTTTTAGTATTTATATTTATAAATATCTTGTTAATGGAATAAACAAGTAGGAGAAATAAACCAGATAATGCAGTAGGGATTTCTAACAAGTCAAACTTAGAAATTTCAACAATGCATCCATAGGTGTAAAGAAAAGCACATAAATATACAAAATATGGAGATTTTTATGTGAAAACCATAGAATGTTTTTCTTACTATCTATATATATATATATATATATAGATATATATATATAAAGATTACATTCAAATTTATCAGCACCAAATCTTGTACAAGAGTCAATATTAATCAAAGAAAGTTTGCCTTTTTGACAACTACTCCTACGTCCTTCACATAAGCACTCGACTTCCTAAACACAACCTTCTTAGCAATATAATTTCCCTCAACAAATGATCCTTGAACTCAACCTCCTTATCAACAAAACCTGGCCTCTAGAACTTTTCTTCCTCCATAGAGGGCAATGCTAGATCTTCAAGACAAGCCTAAAACTCGCCTTCAAACACTCTAGGATTTAGCCCTAAAAATAGGATTGAGTTTCACCTTCTTTGTACCAAAACTTCAATATTGAAATTCAACCTCAATAGGAATAGGTCACTACTCTCAAGAAAGGCCTAAAATTCCATTTTCCACACTATAATTTGGCTGTCTACACAAATCTGAAATTTGACCTTTAGAGGGGATATAATTCGACCCTCTACACAAATATAAAAGTAAAACTTCAAAGGGGATAAAATTTGACCCTTAACAATAGGTTTGCAATAAGAATTCTAACCAGGGAAATAAATATTCAAAGGTGTGTGAAAAGTCATTCCAAAATAAGCCAAAAAACCCTTCCAAAATAAGCCAAAAACCATTCAAAAATGTGCCAAAATTCCTTCCCAAAAAGTCTCTCCAAATCAACTCCTCTTCACTTTCGGATCATGAGGTATGAACCTCAAAAATCCTTCTTTTATTCACTTGTTTGAATAGATTTAAACTTTCTTGACGATTTGAAATTCTCCTTCTCATGCCTATTTATAGTGCATTCAGGGTCTAGACTGGGTTGAAATTTCCACTGGCTGGGCCAACTTGTCCACTGGCTAAAATGGCTTGTGCAACTGGTAGAATGTATAGATAATACTAAAAAATCATTTCTCCTCAATTGTGAAGAGTTATAAGGAGTGCCAAATAATATTGGAAAGGTCTTAGAATAAGCTTTCCAACCATATGTGTTATGGTTCCATTTGAGCTAGGTAATTGGAGTAAAAATATATTCAAAGATAGGGTATTCAAATGGGGCATCAAAAATCCAAAAAAAATATTGCAAATATGTTATTTGAATATGAAACTCTCTTTTATTTGGACAACCTTTGACATCAATGAGAACTTATTTCAACAATCTCCCCCTTTTCATTGATGGCAACCATCATACTCCCCCTGTGATCATGCTCCCCTATATTTGTGCTTATGCATTTTTCTCTCCCCCTTTGAAATAAATGCCAAAGGGTAACTCCACCTGACACTGTCTCTTACCTTTTCTTTATTTGTTAAGATTGTGAAAATAAATTTGGAGTAGAAATTGCTCTAAGTTTCTATCTAATAATACTCAAATATCTCTCTGGGAAGTGGTGTGGTGAAGATGTATGCAATCTATTCCTTTGTCCCAACATACTCTAGCTTGATATTCATTTCTATGAATTTCTCCCTCAGAGAGTGAAACTTAATAGGAATTGTAGAAAATCTTGTAGATTCACAAGCTAATGCAATTTTCTAAAGCAAGAGACAAGAATCTACTTCTACTCTTTACAGTGGGAGCCCATAAAAATCAAGCAAACAATAATCAATAGAGGAAGAGAATCAAAGGCACATAACACAATAAATATTCGGGGAAAGCCACAAATCAAAACCCCACTATTTTTATTTTATTTGTTTAGTCAATTTAGAGTGTCCTAAATTGCTATATTAATTGTCAATCCGGGAGTCGTAAACTGTTGAAGTGTGGCACGCTATATGTGCAAGATAACCTATTTCTTACTTTTTGTCGTTTTTTTTTTTTTAATTTTGTTTTGGGGGTTTTTATCTTTGTTTATCTCCTAATGTGAAATGGAAATTCTAAAAGACAAGTATGGATATAAATGTTCAAGGCAATTATGTCCTTTATAATGATTTCCAAAACTTCAAACTTCAGAAGGTCTTAGAACATGCTAATGATGAAATTAATTCCTAAAAGAAAATGAAAATGTGCCACTATTCTAATCAAACAAACAGTGAACTATTGATCATGAAACCATTATCCCTGCTGCTGTCTAAATACAAAAGAAATGAATTAAGCTACTGCACTCAAAGAAATCCAAAAATTGCAAGTAAAGTAAAGCTAAAATCAAATTACATCAATTCATATTCTGACCCCTCGCTAGTTAGTCCCGCTATGGCTTTCGGAGGTAATCATCAACAACTTGAGCAATCTGATATCTAATTGCAGAAAAGTAAAACTTAAAATCAAATCACATCAATTCATAGTCTGACCCCTCGCCAATTAGTCCCGCTATGGCTTTCAGAGGTAATCATCAACAACTTGAGCAATCTGATATCTAATTGCAGAAAAATAAAACTAAAATCAAATTACACACTCATACTTCAATCCCTCGCCAGTAGTCCAGCTATGGCTTTCGGAGGTAACTGACAATGATATGAGCAATTTAATATCTAAGCTAACTAATAAAGCAAGGAAACAAAACTGAAATCAACAAAGCAGAACTGAAATTAAAAACTAGAAAAAGCAAAGACAACAGAGAATTAATGCCATGTCATTAGTCATTGTGAAAATTATATGCAAATGCCCGGGCTGTCTATTCTATCCTGAAACATACACATTGGTCAGTGTTAACAACAATGTACAAAGCATGTAAAATTATGAACAAGAATGAAGCGTTAGTACCATAGTAAATGAAATATACATAAGTGAATAACTATGGCATAATAAACATAAAGAAACACAGCATGAAACTGTACAACAATAAGAAACAAAACCTTGGTGTGTGCAGGGGCCCTCTGCACAACCTCGGGCAATAGCTATCAATCAAGAATTATGCTCAGAAACAGAGTCTTCTCATATATTTCAGAACGCAGTCACAACAATGAAACTAGTGTCACAGCACAGTGGGCTTTTTAACAGCAAAATTATATTCAAAAGACTAACTACTATGCATATAGAAACGCATTATTTATAACAAAAGGTTACATAACTGTTTGCCTGTAAACTACACTGACAAAGGACACGTAAATGACAACGTCCATGGATCTAGCACCATGGCTGCCGAGATGATGCAATCTATTGAAAGCGGTTTGTTGGATTCACATCGTGGGCAGCCTACAGGTGTCAGCGTGCCTCCAGAGATCTAGAAACGGCCACAAAAATCTTTCACGTGCTTGGAAACAGAGTCTTGTTGCCGTAGGACTCTTCAGTTTGACCACCGCTTGACCACCATTGACCACGGCTTCCCCTGATGAATTCGACTAAGCCAATAGGACTCGGTCCATGTCCAAGTCATTTCCAACTTTCCCATGTGGTTCGCTTTACCTGATGACACTTGCAATGTAGACTTTAACAAAAATAGCCCCGGAAAGTTGAAGTAGCTATGGAAAGTGACAGGATTCTACAGCTCAATGAGAAAAAATCTAGTTCAAACAGCAGACACAAAGCATAGTTAAAAACCACTTTAAATTATATTTTATGATTAATATGCAATGATGTTGATAGCTTAGGAGGTCCAGGTGAATGGAAAGAGTCTAGGAAAGTGTATAGGAAAGATGCAAGTTCAGGGCTCAACATACCCCTGCTGTGAAGGTGTTGCATGTCCCCATGCAACCAAAATTTTGACCATCCTCTCTTCAATCCATATGCTCTGACACCTCTGCCAGCACATCCAGCCCTCTTCTCCTCTTCCTTGGTACTGCTAACATTCTAGGCTTCCTCATCAAGCATCTGAATTTGAGGTTGATAAGTGCTTTACTCAACCTCTTGCACTTCTTCTTCAATTTCCTGTTCTTTTTCTGCCATAGGCCAAGATGTAACATAGTGTTTTGATGAATGATCTTGTCCAATCTGCTTTGTTCCCTTAATGTTTCATTTTCATTTTTAATGTGTCTATTTAAGACCTCCAATTCAAAAACTTCTTGTTTCAACGATTGGACTAGAGCTTCTTGTGCTGTGTGAGGCTGAGTGGATGAAGTGCTTGGGCCTGTGGCTGTCTTTTCCAAGGATTCTAGATAATCATACATCTCTTGCTGATTCGGGTCTATCTCGGGTGTAGTTTTCCTTGGGCTGACCCCAAAATCTTGTTGAGAAGGACTGATTTCCAAATCTAGCCGAGAAGGACTCATGTCAAAATCTGGCTGTGAAATGGAAGTATGGTGTGGTCTACGATCAGGGGAGGTTGCTAGAGGCTGCTCCGGTGTTTCCCCTCCCAAGTCAATAAAGTGGGGTCCTTTGGTTTGCACTATCCTTAATTTCCCTTTAAGCCTGGAGCTTCTCCTTACATGCTGTGGACTAGTGTCTTTTTCCTCCCTACTCTGTTTTTCTTTTCCTTTCTTCTTGGCTACAACTGTCTATTCCTGAATGTGAACTAGTCTTTCAGATAATACTTGATGGTCTTCTTCTGAGAAAGGTTATGGGGTTTGATGCACAACCTCATTGTTTCTTTTCTCTTTTGATTTTGTTGGCTTCTTACTCTCAGTCTTTTCCTTCCTTCTTTTAGATAGTCTTTCTTCTCTACTAGTTTCTTCAACTATGTTAGTAGGAGTACTTTGAATTTTATCACTTGTTCTCTTTCTTCTGCTTCTTCTTGATGTGCTGCTTTCAGGGGTTTCTTGTGGATCTTGAAATATTTTGACAAATTCCTCTTTTGAGAGTGGCTTATGATAGATCTTTAATCTGTGGCCATTCACAATAAGAGGAGTTCTATGTTCATTAATGGTTTTGATTCTTACTGCTCCATTGCTAAAAATTTTGTCAATATCGTATGGCCCAAGCCAATGAGTTTGAAATTTTCCTTTAAAATCTTTAAAATTGGAATCAAATAGCAATGCCCAATCTCCTTTTTGAAACTTTTTCTTTGATGTATTTTTCATGCCACTTAGCTCTTTGATATTGAACTAGATTAGTTCTTAGAGTTGCCTCTTGTCTGATCTCATCTAGCTCATTCAACTGCTCCATTCTGCGCTTTTGGGCTTCTGATAGATCCATCCCCAACTGAACTGCCATCTTGAAAGTTTTGACTTGGAACTCAATGGGGAGCAGGACTTCTTTCCCATAAACAAGTTCATAGGGAGAATGTCTTGTTGTGTTTCTCCATGTAGTTCTATAGGCCCACAAGGCTTCAGGAAGCTTTTCTGCCCAATCTCTTCTGTGTAAATGAACAGTTTTGGTGATAATGCCTTCAATAACTTTGTTTGTAGACTCCACTTGGCCACTTGCTTACGGATGGTAAGGAGTAGATTTTATATGCTTGATTTTGTATTCTTCCATCAGCTTCTCCACCAAGTTAGATGTGAATTGACTTCCCTGATCTGTTACAATTTCTCTTGGAACACCAAAGCGGGTAAAAATATCCTCATAAAGAAAATTAACAACTGAATTTTTAGTAGCAGAAAATAATGCTTTGGCTTCTACCCATTTAGTGACATAGTCAGTACATACCAATATATACTTTTTTTGTTTAGATGGTGGGTTAATAGGTCCAATGAAATCTAAAGCCGATTTTTCAAAGGGTTTGATGAGTACCTGTGGCTGCAATGGAATTTCATTTGAAAGGGTAGGTTTCCCTACTCTTTGGCAGCTGTCACACCTTTTGACATATAGTTTTGCATCTTTGAAAAGGGATGGCCAATAATATCCCAAAGAGAGGATTTTATAGGCTGTTCTTTTGTTAGCAAAGTGTCTGCCGCATGGTTCATCATGACATGCTTTGAGGGTATCAGGCATTTCATCTTCCCTAACACATCTTCTGATCACAAGATCTGGCCCTGTTTTAAACAATTCGTTAGAAATCCATGAATATTTTGAACTCTCCTGAATAATCTTTCTTCTTTCACCAGGAAATAAATGTGGTGGCAGTTTCCCTGTAGCCAAATAGTTAGCTATATCTGCATACCAAGGAGTCTTAGTAGTTACTGCAAATAAATATTCATCAGGAAACTTGTCCTCTACAGGAGAATCTTCTTTAGTATTCTGAATCCTAGACAAGAAATCAGCTGTTGTATTTTGTTTTCCTGGTCTATCCAACACAGTGATATTGAATTCCTGTAAGAGTAAGAGCCACCTTGTAACTATGCCATTAGTAACAGGTTTGTTCATTAGATATCTAATCGCAGAATGATCAGTATGAATAAAAGTTTCATAGCCTGTTATATAATTTCTAAACTTATTGATTGCATGAACAACAGCTAAGAACTCTTTTTCAGTCATAGTATAGTTCAACTCAGTGGGAGTCAAATTTTTACTGGCATAGAAAATGGCATAAGGAACTAAATATTTTTGACCTAACACAACCCCTAGAGCTGTATCTTAAGAATCTATAGAAATATGGAAGGGAAGTTTCCAATTTGGTCCTCTCAAGATGGGTGCTTCAGATATTCTTGTTTTCAAAGTTTCAAATGCTGATTGACAATCAGGATCCCATTTGAATTCACAGTCTTTTGTAAGCAATTTGTAAAGTGGAGATGCTATTTTAGTGAAGTTCTCTATAAATCTTCTATAGTACCCAGTAAATCCCATAAAACTTCTAACATCTTTTTGACAATTTGGAATAGGCAACTTGGAGATGACTTCAACTTTTGATCTATAAACTTTAATCCCATCCCCTGAAATGTGATGTCCAAAAGCAATACCTTCAGTAAACATCATAAAGCATTTTTCATGACTTAATGAAAGGTTTGTTTCTTTACATCTTATAAGGACTTTTTCCAAATTCTCTAATGCCTCTTCAAATGAATTACCGTAAATTGTAAAATCATCCATATAAATATCTACACAATCATGGATTAGATCAGAAAAGATTCCTAGTACTGCTCTTTGGAATGTTGCGGGTGCATTACATAATCCAAAAGGACGCACTCGAAAAGCAAAAGTTCCCCATGGACAGGTAAATGTGGTCTTATCTTGATCTTCAGGTGCTACCTGAATTTGATTATAGCCACTAAAACCATCCAGAAATGAAAAGTACGTTTTGCCTACTAATGTATCTAATACTTGATCGATAAAGGGCAAAGGAAAGTGATCCTTCAAAGTTGATTCAATTCCCTGTAATCAATGCATACCCTCCATTTACCATTTTTTTTAGGTACTATAACCAAAGGAGAAACCCATTGACTATCTAAAATTGGATAAATGAAGTTTACATTGAGTAGTTTTTGGAGCTCTTCTTTCACTATCTCCCTAAGGTTTGGATTCATCCTTCTTTGAGGTTGTCTGATTGGTCTACTGTTTTTCTCGATGTAGATGTGATGAATGCAAGTCTTAGGGTCAATAACTTTCATATCAGTATACTCCCATGCAAATGCAGTAGAATGTTTTTGCAAGATTTTGGTTAGCTCTTCTTGTTGTGACTTTCCCAAATTTTTAATGATATTCATTGTTTTACCTAGAAAAATCTCAATGGTGGAACTACCGAACTCTTCCATAAAGTAAAGAGACATTTGTCTTGATGATAAATACTCAGTGTCAGAATCTAACTAAAATTGTGTGTGGTCATATTCTGAAGATGTCTCAAAGTTTTCTAATGTGTTCAGAATTTGACTATCTTCACTGATTTCAGAAATGGTAAAGACAGGTTGTATAGTGTCCTCATCATCGACCCATTCATTATCTCCTACTTCTGTAATTTCTTTTGCTGGAGGATACAAATTGAACTTCTTTGTTGAATTACCATCAAAAATGTACATATCTCCAGATATACAACTAATGAAAGCATCAGTTGTGGCTAGCCAAGGTGTTATTGGGAAAAGTATCCAATTCGGAATGCCCCTATCCCACTCTAAGGTGTGATAGTGCCTTAGCAACAAACAAGGTAAACTAATTGAGTATTCTTCTTTATGAGATGTAAATGAGGAAGAAGGATGTAACTAACCGGTGTCTTCCGCTAGTTTGTCAATCCAAATCACTCCTCTCTTCAGTAGCTCCCAGCTTCTTGCTCCTTCACCGGCCCAGCTTCACCGAATTCCTGCAAGATCACAAGAGAGAGAAACTACACAAAGATACAAATATACATTCATAAAAAGCTCAAGATCAGATTAAGCTAAACATGTAAGCATAACAAAACATCATTGGTATACAGCATGTAGGAGAAACTCAAATAGTTTATTGATAAGATAAGAAAGTCCAAGAGGATATACAACCAAGTGAGCTCCGATCTAACATCTACCTCCCGGCAAAGGAATCCCTTCCTCTCCTCCAACAAAGCATAAATCACCCAATGTACTAATCTCAATCTCAAACCAACAACAATTCTCTGCAAAGTACAAAATTCCAGCCTCCAGAACCTCTGGGTGAGAGATCCATATATAGATGTAAGCAGAGAGGATGAGTCAGCTTATGTTTTGACTTGTGGCTTATCTCTGTCAGTTCTTGCTTCCACTTGGAGGTTGAGAACCTCTTACTCATCACTAGTCGAATTCATTGAGGCAAGTGTCATTGGAGAAGATTCTGGAAGCTTCCAGGGTCTTTCCACCTCGTTGAATGAGCTTGCCATTTGTCATTTCCTGCTCAGCGCACCCTGGTAGTGCTTCCACCTGCATTGTAGTGCACCTAGCCAGTGTAGACTCTGCATTTCAACGCAGGCAGCTAGTGGAGCCTCTGAATTGATCCTGAATTGACTATTTCTGAGTGGTTTTTGGTGGAGAACTTCTGGGAGAAGCTGTCATTGGTTGACCTTGTTCCTTTAGGAGCTGTAACAACATTTTTAGGGACTTTGGATCCCTTGAATTATGGACATTTCATAGCTGTAAGGCACAAAAATGTCTATAACAGTTGTCCCCTAAAGTATGAGGCCGTTTATCGGGTGAAATGCTTTATTATGAGGATCCGAAGTTCATTCAATGCTGGGAGGAGACCTGTAATAAGATACAATACAATACATTATTTTTCATACTGTTTTAATGATCTAGCTAAGGCGGGCATTCCCATGCTCAGCTTTATAAATTCATTTTTATGTACATAGGACAGACAATTGTCTGATGATAGACTGATGATCCTGCTGAAATCATCATCCTTTGGTAGGATGATTGTCTGTGCTGCAATGCTGTACATGTCAATGTCTTTATTTTTCCTGAATATATATCGTAGCCCGGATGGATGAAACTAGATCCGGGGTCTTCAAACTCGTTCGATCTTCACTCTAAGTACAAGTTGATCCATGTGAGAAATGTTCTGAAGTCGAACATGGAAATACATCGCTTGATTACCAGTCAATGAGGTAAACTGTTAACAAGCGCGAGAGGAATCACCGATAATGATAATGACCCTCAAGGTACTGCAGTACAATTCACGTGGTGTGAATAAAGGACTTGCCGTCGAACACCACGCAAAATCTTTCGGTCGAAGGTCATTGACGTATACCTGTCACCGGAAGTGAGAAACTTGCCATTGAGGCATGCAAGCTTCAAAGTACTGAAGGGGGTGTCCCTAGATCAACTTCTTGGATAATGAGCTGATGTCGACAAGAAGCGATCCGTCAAAGGAGGGCCTTAATGTATCCCACATCAGTGACACGAAACGGAGCAAGTGATTTTGATGGAGGTGAAAACAATCTGATGATATATAGTTCAGGGTGGCGGTCATGAAAGAATGAAGGATAATGTATGGTAGTGGATGGGACACGGTTGACTTCTCTGGATGACTTCTCTTGAACATATCGGCGACACTTGTGTGATTGATTGGTAGTATTTACCCCAAAGGTGGATGGTATGGCGAGACCATGGCGATGTGACCGGTGAATGAAAAAACCCAACCCGACTCAGGCACGGAGTAGAAGTGTCATGTTCAAGAGCGACTTGCTACCAATAAAGTTCTTTGAGTTTCTTCCCAATTTTTCCCCAGTCATTGTTGACCAGTACCTCTTTATTTTTGTCAAGCTTGAGGAGGATAACATATGATTGTTCTATAATTTTCCCTTCGGGCAAACCCATCGCTATGTTTTAACGAGCCTAGCGATAGTGAAACTCGTTCTCGTCTAAAGACAAGTTTGTCGCTATTTAATGTTTTTAACGAGTCTAACGACAAAGATAACTCAGTCCTTTTCATTTTTAGAGAGTCTGAAAAGGTACGTAAAGTCAACTCTGAAAGTCCTTTTTCGTCATCTAATCCCTTAAGTCCGAAAAAGTATAAAACAATACAGAAGGGATGAATTTTCGATAGTTTTTACGAGCCGAACAAAACAAGCACTCGATCTTTTTGTGCAATAATCCCTCAGGTCCAAAAAGATTAAAATCTAGAGGAGGGATAACACTTCCGGTCGCTTTAACGAGCTGGAAGGCCAAAACTCGGCAATCTTTTCATATTTTACGAGTCAGATGAAAAGAGCTTAAAGAAGACTCGTATTTTGAGGAATGAGTGATAAAACGGGTTAGCAGCTGATTCCATGTAAGGGTTGGAATTTTCCAATCACGGCAGTGTCACAAGGATGGCTAGTGAAATCACTCTTCGCAGTTGTTCCTCAAAATGGGTAAACAATCATATGGAGGTGAATGATCGGCCAATGGAAAAGTGGAGGTGACGGTGCAAACACGACCAAGGCTTTAATGGATGATAATGTTACGTTCACAGTGGTTATTTACCAGAGGGTAGTTCATTTTTTAACGAGCTTAAACGCAGAAAAACACTGCTCGGTCTTATGTTTATTTTTTAACGAGCATGAACCATGTGTTAAAACTGCTCAATCTTATGTTTATTTTTTAACGAGCATGAACTATGTGCTAAAACTGCTCGATTATCCAGTCATATGATAAGAATGTCTCATGTAAGATGCCATTTTTTATGGAGCTTGCGCCTTACAAAGCTATGCCCCACATCCTTTCGTTATGCAAGTTCGGAAACGACTAATCCTACGAGTTTAAAGGGTTAGACCTACATGTTTAAAGGGAGGACCTAAAAATTTAAAAAATAAATAGCCGCCCCTTGCTTGCACTCCAAAAGGTTTGCATGCCCCCAGGTATAAAGTATGGTTTCAAGGTTACCCCTTCTTAGTCCAATAAAACATTTGTTTTACCGGGAGAGGCCTACCTCTTTCAGGTTACCAAAGATTGTCTCACTTGCGCAGCAAACAAAACATTTCTTCGGTGATGTCTACCGAGATAGACAAAGGTGAGTGACAACGAGCGCCAAACACATAACGTTGACAAAAGAATCTTATTATAGAATAACCCCTCTTCCAAGACGGACGGGGTACAGACTAGTCATATTCTCCCGCGGAAACCTACCCTATACCCAAAGTTTTCCTGCCAAAGCAGACCAGGACGCATGCCCCCTGGGTTCCAGTCATATCCCTCCGAATTACTCGCACTCATCGGGAGGACGGACCGTGGGTTGAGACATTTCTTGCATGAAGAGACCATTTAGGGATGGTATATGACTATTTGCGATGCGTGATCCGAGAAATGAAAGCTGGTCCACGAGCTTGACCACTCTTCCTTCGTGCGGAAAACACATTACTCTAAAGAGTGAGGAGACGATGGCTCCCATACAATATATATAGTCTCGTCCAAGAAGTAGGTTATAATCCAAGGGTCCTTGAACGACCATCACGTTCATTTGAACGGTCTTCCCTTTCAATGTGATAGGCACATTGGGCAGGATCCCTAAAGGTCGACTGGTTTCTTTATCAAAGCCTATCAGATTTCTCATTTCAGGCAAAAGCGCTGGCGAACCAAGCGATTTCCAAGCAGTGGAGGAAAGGATACTCACAGATGCCCCTTCATCAATGATGGTGCCAACCATGACCATTATGTATATTTGGACGATAATTTTGAATGGTATGCTTGCTAGCAAACAGGGTCTTCCTAGTTGGTTCCAGTCGAAGGAGACAACTAGGTTGCTTGGTGGTGGGACCGAGTAAACGGCCGAGTATCGCTCTAACGAACTTCCTTCCTGCGATAAAGGAATGGGGGGAGTGCCCCCGTGCTCGTCGGAGTCTGTGTTGATGAAGAGAATTTGGATGGTGTCATCTTTATCCTCTTCAGTGACTATATCATTCGAAGATAAATCCTCTGAAGGCAAGACCGGGTCAACTGCCGCCTCGACCTTTTGACTTTCGTCGGGTATGGATTCAGCTGGTTCATCTTCAATGACCGGCGCTTCAGCTGACCACTTGAGCGGGCCAGCTGGATTTTCAACTAACGAAGGACTTGGCAAGAGTTTTTTATATCCAGGAGGAAGTCGTAACGGTGAAACCAGACGATCATCCAAAACTCTTTTTGCTTCGTCTAAGAAGGGACAACGGTGGATGGCGTGATTGCCTTCGCACAGTCTACAGGGAGATCAAGCTCTCCCTTTTTGTCCAAGGACTTCACTTTCGCTAGTTGACGGTATGCATTCAACATGGCTATCAGAGGTTGATGCCACCGGATTGTGCAAACGGGGAGACCAGTCCCTTAGTATTCGAGGGATGCAGGGACAATCTCTGTGGAAGTGGTCTCCCTTGCATATTACACATGGCGATTTAGGCCTAGTCAGTGTTGTGTGTGGATTTTTGTCAGACGACACTTGTTTGCCCCCAGTCGCTTTTGGCTCCTTCTTCTT
Organism: Pinus tabuliformis; assembly: GCA_031772625.1. Taxonomy (NCBI): domain Eukaryota; kingdom Viridiplantae; phylum Streptophyta; class Pinopsida; order Pinales; family Pinaceae; genus Pinus; species Pinus tabuliformis. The sequence continues at coordinate 607,028,264 of CM062812.1, forward strand.
ATTCTCTTTCTTCTTCTTTTCCTTCTTCTCCTTAGGAACTTGGTTTTTTGTTTTACCAGTTCCGTCAAGGGAAGAGGAAGGAGGAGAGGAATAATTAGAGGAAGTAGAAGGTTGGTGGGCAACTCTGGACTGGTCTAACTGTTGATTCGACTGTTCAGGAATAGTGGTGTTCTGAACGACATTGGTTGAGAAGAGCCAGACCGGTAAGCCAATTGTCAGTCCTGGAAGCGACAATGTGGCCATATGGGGCGCACCAACATCTCCCCAAGAGGAGAAGGGACTAGGATTTCCACCAAGGGGAATTCCTTGGTTGGTGGGTTCCATTTTCTCAACCTAAAGATCAACGCAGGAAAAAAGGAGTGATTGTTCCGTTTAAAATAAATTTTAACGACGCTTTAGACACAACTTGCTTTTTTAGTTTTAAAGAGTCGAGAAAAAGCTAAAGATGACTCTAGTCTCCTTCGATGTTTTAACGAGCCCAAAGTGACAAATGCTCGGATGGACTTTTTCCGTTATAGAGTCTAAAAAAGGCCAAAAGGAACTGCTCTGGAGTTATAGGTAGAGGGTGTGCCAAACTTTTCGCAAAACCGCAGAATAATTTTTAAGGTACGGGCGGTCAATCTTCTTGAATGCTGTGTTCAGTGCATTGTGATCAGTAGGGCGGTCGACACGGCTTCCTAAGGATAAAGGTTTTATGCCTATAGGGGTCTCCCAATATATACTCGACGGTACGTGGGAGCACAATCCGTACTGGCGCTATCGTCCCTCAGGAGGAATCACCGAACCATCAGCGAGATCGACAGTCACCAGGTTTTACGACGCCGGAACACGTCTCTAGCCTAGACCTCTATGTTGTGCGTTAAGTTACAAAGCGTTGTTAAGTTCATTCAATTTATTTTAGGTTGATCTTTCTTAGAAGTTTGCCTTTTTGGATCACCACGAGATGTATGATACAATTCCTAAATGCAGTCTAAAGATGATAAGCAAGCTTTTATATCTTTTCAACAATGAAAATCCTAGCTACAAGGGGAAAAGAAAGACACAATCTTTTCTCAAAGAGCATAGAGCACACTGTAAATGCACTTTTCCTAAATCAAAGCATGCAAACTATCAAAATGCAAATGCACATATGCATGTATTTGTTTTCGCTTTCTTAATATTGATGCCTAAAAAGAAAGCTGTTGTACAAATTTGAATTCGATTTCAAGTGAAAACATAAACAAGCTCCTTTTTCGAAATCAAAAAGACGATTACGACACTTTATGATTTACTTGTTTAGACACTAGAAATGCATAAATTCAAACCAAACGACAAAATTAAAAGCTTAATTAACTGTGAACAGCAAACAAACTCACTCCTAAGATCAAAACAACACTTACAACAGGTCTAGATCTAAGGGCGACAGTATGACTAGTTTACTTTTGTAATGGGAAACTGCAAATGGTGTAACAAATACACAAATAACAAATACAGTTCCTTTATACAACTAAGGCGGAATTGAGGCAAAGAAAAGGGGTTTCATATAGGTACACTGACTGATAACAGGCTGCAAAAAATAGAGATAAAACTGAGCAAAAGGAAGCAGGGAACCACAACTGCACAAGGCAAGGGCTGATCAGCGCACCCTCAGCACAGAGAAACTGAACTTCAGCACAGGTATCCTTCACGGGACCTGCGTTGAAATGCAAAACCTCTTCACAGAGTCTGCGCTGAAGCAGAAACGAGAGTTGTTTCTGGGTTCTGGGTCATGGTTTGTAGTTAAATCTACAGTTTTTGGCCGGATCAAAGCTATCAATTAGGTACAATTAGGAGGATGATTTAAAGGAGGACTAAGATCTATCACAAAGGGCTGTTAGAGCACTTGTGGATCAGTTTGTTCAGATCATAAAAACAGACCCAGTGAGTGGACTAGAGTGGCAGATCTCTACTTTGCATTTGAAAATGGCAAATGCATTTCGATTCGACACTCCTGAGTTTATGAGAAGAACAACAATAGAAACACAAATAAACTAACAAGATACTCTCCCCAGCGGAGTTGCCAATTTGTTGTTAGGAAAAGTATCCAATTCAGAATGCCCCTATCCCACTCTAAGGTGTGATAGTGCCTTAGCAACAAACAAGGTAAACTAATTGAGTATTCTTCTTTATGAGATGTAAATGAGGAAGAAGGATGTAACTAACCGGTGTCTTCCGCTAGTTTGTCGATCCAAATCACTCCTCTCTTCAGTAGCTCCCAGCTTCTTTCTCCTTTAACGGCCCAGCTTCACCGAATTCCTGCAAGATCACAAGAGAGAGAAACTACACAAAAATACAGATATACATTCATAAAAAGCTCAAGATCAGATTAAGCTAAACATGTAAGCATAACAAAACATCATTGGTATACAACATGGAGGAGAAACTCAAATAGTTTATTGATAAGATAAGAAAGTCCAAGAGGAGATACAACCAAGTGAGTTCCGATCCAGCATCTACCTCCCGGCAAAGGAATCCCTTCCTCTCCTCCAACAAAGCATAAATCACCCAATGTACTAATCTCAATCTCAAACCAACAACAATTCTCTGCAAAGTACAAAATTCCGGCCTCTAGAACCTCTGGGTGAGAGATCCATATATAGATGTAAGCAGAGAGGATGAGTCAGCTTATGTTTTGACTTGTGGCTTCTCTCTATCAGTTCTTGCTTCCACTTGGAGGTTGAGAACCTCTTACTCATCACTAGTTGAATTCATTAAGGCAAGTGTCATTGGAGAAGATTCTGGAAGCTTCCAGGGTCTTTCCACCTCGTTGAATGAGCTTGCCATTTGTCATTTCCCGCTCAGCGCACCCTGGTAGTGCTTCCACCTGCGTTGCAGTGCACCTAGCCAGTGTAGACTCTGCATTTCAACGTAGGCAGCTAGTGGAGCCTCTGAATTGATCCTGAATTGACTATTTCTGAGTGGTTTTTGGTGGAGAACTTCTGGGAGAAGCTGTCATTGGTTGACCTTGTTCCTTTAGGAGCTGTAACAACATTTTTAGGGACTTTGGATCCCTTGAATTATGGACATTTCATAGCTGTAAGGCATAAAAATGTCTATAACACAAGGTCTTCCTAAGATAAGTGGGTGCCCTCCTAAATTACTCTTGGGAGTCAAAATCATGAAATCTACTGGATATTCCCAAGAATCTAAGGAGACTGAAATATCTTCTAATACACCATCTGGTTTGATTATTGATCTATCTGCAAGCTGCAGTAAAGTAGGTGTAAAAATAAGATTAGGAAGTTTTAGCTATTCCATAGTCTATCTACTCATAATGTTGATAGCAGCCCCTGAGTCAATCAAAGTGTTTGGAATTTCTACCCCATTTATATGTGTCTTGACAATTGGACTACCAGAATCTACAGACTTATGCATGGTAATTTTTCCCATCATGATATCTGCAATTTTTCCTACCAGGTGGATTCATCTTGTATCTCTTGGTTTCCTTCCTGGTCTTTTGAGACTCAACTCCTTTATTGTTTTTGCTAGAATAGGAATCTATCTAATGGCTTGTAGCAAAGGAATCTTGATACATACATTCTTTAATTCATCTAGAAAATCATAGTCAGGAAACAAGATTTGCTTTTCCACCCCTTTGTCAATTTGTAATCTTTCAGGGAAAGGAGGTGTGGATGAAGATGCAGGTTGCTCAATTATAGGAGTTGTGGGGGTTGACTCTTTTTCTTTTTCTTTTTGAGTGTTTGGGTTTTGAAGAGATGCTTCAGAACCTTTATTGACTTTAAGAGAATCTTCCTCAAAAGTACTTTGCTTTTGAGCATCTATAGAAGGTTTTTCTAAAACTCTACCAGACCTGAGTTGTACATCATTAAGAGGAACAATCATATAGGTAGGAAATTGTTGTCCTTCTACCATGTAAGCATTCTGAGGATTTTTGTTATTAGGATTTGGCAATGGTTTGGCTGATAGCTGATTTGTCTTTTGTTGGAATGGAAGCAAGAGTTGGGAATTTTGTTGAGGAAGTTGTTGTTGTTGTGGAAATGGCAATGAAAGTTGTGGGTTTTGATTTGGAAGTTGTGGAGCTTGTTGATTTTGAAAAGATGGAGGATATTGATAAAATTGAGCAAATCTCCCATAAGGATTTTGCATACCTTGTGCCCATGATTGATATGGATTTTGAGGTTGGGGCTAAGGTTGTTGCCAAGAATTCCAATTTGGCGGGGGTTGAAAGTTCATAGGGTTGTTAAACCCTTGATTTTGTTGCCCCTGCCAAGGTCTCCTTGAAACAAAACAGAGAGACTCTACTGAATTTGGATCTTCTTGAAAGACAACTTTGAGCCCAGGAATTGAAGGACAATCCTTGGTCTCATGGCTTTCTGAGCAAATCATACATGTTTCTACAACTTTTGCATCCAAGGGGCATTCCCTTAGAGCATGTTTCTTCCTACATTTTGGACAAAAGATGACCAAGGCTTCAGCTTCTGCTTTCTGCTTGTTTTGTATTTTAAGGATGTCTAGTTGTTCACTAAGGCTCCCTAGAATATTAGTTTTGAACTCATCAAGCATATTGCCGATCTCTACCCTACTTACTAATCCAGTTGCAGATTTGTTTGCTCTAATAAGAGAAGGATCTCTAGGACCTTTTCCCATTTTAGGTTTTCCCCTCGAGAGATGGACACATAGTTCTGTTATGTCACGAAGTGGAAGTTGAGAAATATTTCCCTTCCCCATCATGTTTAAAATATTTATCCATTCATCTGTAATGGCTTTTAATAGAAGTGATTTCAAGGTCTCCTCATCTAAATTACTCATTTTTTCTCTTTTTAAGTTGTATTGAAATCTTTCAATTTAATCCTCTAAGTTTTCATCTTCTTTTTGCACCATTTTGAATACCTCATCCTTATGGTTGGTGGGCATGCAATAGTCCAGGTATCTATCCAAAAATGTTTGTTTCATATCATTCCAAGTCCTAATAGATTGAGTGACTAATCCCATGAACCATTTCAAAGCAGCTCCCTTCAATGTTGAAGGAAACAATTTGAGTTTTTGAGAGTCTTCCATATAGTCATAAGTTCGGCACACGACTTCAAACTCAAATAGAAATGTTTCAGGATCCTCACTTCGCAACCCATAAAAGTTTGGGAGGACAGATGGTGAGATGTTTTTCATTGTTGTATGAGTTTCCTCATCAACTATAGGGAATCCAAATGAGTTATCTCCATCCCTATTTCCCCCATTGTTACCTCTACCTCCTCCATTGTTTCCTCCTCCTCTACCTCTACCTCTACCTCCTCCTCCAAATCCGTTTACTACTTCCTCTGTCATGATAGTTTCCTCAGAGTTTTCAGAGTCCTCTGGTTCTTCTATTAATGGCGAACGAGGAGGAATTTCTCCCTCTTCTTCTTCAGGTGATTCTACTTCTTTGATTACAATATGTTCCCTTGTAGAAGTGAAGAAAGGTTCTTTCCCTAGGTCAGATTTGATGGATAGTGTGGGAGAGTCTCCTAATTCAGCTGCTGCCCCTTGAATTCCAGGAATCCTAAGGCTGGAAGTGTGAGTTGGAGATGATGGAGGTGTATATTGTCTATGCCTTGAAGTAGCTGGAGTGGTAAAAATTGAACTTTTGGCCCTAGCTATAAACCTTCCCCTAGAATCTTTTGCTCTATGCATGTCATTTTTTTTTATTTTTATCTTCAAGTCAGGCTAATAATTCTCTTTCTAATCTTCCAGGTCACACTAGGTGTAAGAAGAGAGCATACTCAAGAAATTATTGAACCAATAACTCTATTTTCTAATCCTCCAGATCACACTAGGTGCAAGAGGAGAGCATACTTTGAGAAGTTATCAATTTTCCCTTCTTTGAATTTTTTTTCTCTTTTTCTTTTTTTAAGAAATTGGCTACCTAGTTACACTTCCTCGGTAATGGCACAAAAATGTTTGGTCAATTTAGAGTGTCCTAAATTGCTATATTAATTGTCAATATGGGAGTCGTAAACTGTTGAAGTGTGGCGCACTATATGTGCAAGATAACCTATTTCTTACTTTTTGTCGTTTTTGAATTTTTTATTTTGTTTTGGGGGTTTTTATCTTTGTTTATCTCCTAATGTGAAATGGAAATTCTAAAAGACAAGTATGGATATAAATGTTCAAGGCAATTATGTCCTTTATAATGATTTCCAAAACTTCAAACTTCAGAAGGTCTTAGAACATGCTAATGATGAAATTAATTCCTAAAAGAAAATGAAAATGTGCCACTATTCTAATCAAACAAACAGTGAACTATTGATCATGAAACCATTATCCCTGCTGCTGTCTAAATACAAAAGAAATGAATTAAGCTACTGCACTCAATGAAATCCAAAAATTGTGGGTAAAGTAAAGCTAAAATCAAATTACATCAATTCATATTATGACCCCCCGCCAGTTAGTCCCGCTATGGCTTTCGGAGGTAATCATCAACAACTTGAGCAATCTGATATCTAATTGCAGAAAAGTAAAATTTAAAATCAAATCACATCAATTCATAGTCTGAACCCTCGCCAGTTAGTCCCACTATGGCTTTCAGAGGTAATTGACAATGATATGAGCAATTTAATATCTAAGCTAACTAATAAAGCAACGAAACAAAACTGAAATCAACCAAACAAAACTGAAATTAAAAACTAGAAAAAGCAAAGACAACAGAGAATTAATCCCATGTCATTAGTCATTGTGAAAATTAAATGCAAATGCCCGGGCTGTCTATTCTATCCTGAAACATACACACTGGTCAGCGTTGACAACAATGTACAAAGCATGTAAAATTATGAACAAGAATGAAGCGTTAGTACCATAGTAAATGAAATATACATAAGTGAATAACTATGGCATAATAAACATAAAGAAACACAACATGAAACTGTACAACAATAAGAAACAAAACCTCGGTGTGTGCAGGGGCCCTCTGCACAACCTCGACCAACAACTATCAATCAAGAATTACGCTCAGAAACAAAGTCTTCTCATATATTTCAGAACGCGGTCATAACAATCAAACTAGTGTCACGGCACAATGGGTTTTTTAACAGCAAAATTATATTCAAAAGAGTAACTACTGTGTGTATAGAAACACATTATTTATAACAAAAGGTTACATAATTGTTTGCCTATAAACTACGCTGACAGAGGACACGTAAATGATAGCGTCCATGGATCTAGCATCATGGTTGCCGAGATGATGCAATCTATTGAAAGCGGTTTGTTGGATTCACATCGTGGGTAGCCTACAGGTGTCAGCATGCCTCCAAAGATCTAGAAATGACCACAAAAATCTTTCATGTGCTTGGAAACGGAGTCCTGTTGCCATAGGACTCTTCTATTTAACCACCGCTTGACCACCGTTGACCACGGCTTCCCCTGATGAATCCGACTAAGCCAATAGGACTCGGTCCATGTCCAAGTCATTTCAAACTTGCCCATGTGGCTCGCTTTGCATGATGACACCTGCAATGTAGAATTTAACAAAAACTACTGCGGAAAGTTGAAGCAGCTGCAGAAAGTGACATGATTCCGCAACTCAATGAGAAAAAATCTAGTTCAAACAGCAGACAGAAAACATAGTTAAAAACCACTTTAAATGCTCTTTTATGATTAATATGCCATGATGTTGATAGCTTAGGAGGTCTAGGTGAATGGAAAGTGTCTAGGAAAGTGTATAGGAAAGATGCAAGTTCAGGGCTCAACAGTATTAATCCGGAAAATCAAGATGAAATTACAATGCTTGTTCTCTCTAAAACAATCCCAACATTCAACAAATTCAATCTCCAACCCATAAGAAAGCTCAAGGCCAAATATTAGCCTCTTCACTATCTCTCCAAGTCTCTATTCCAATGCATAATTCCTATGGAGGATAGTTTGTATTTAAAGGGAAATAATTCCTCTAAAAACTGTGCAATCCCTCAAGGGTCAGTTCCTGAATGCATGCACTATTAGTGCAATTCAGAAAAATCTAAAACAAATAGCACATTGTCCCTGCACTCTAGTCTCAACTGGGTTTTTCTCAGAATCGACATGCATGAGTTTCTGATGAGTAAATATTCAGTTAACTAGAGTAGCACTGGTGGAGTTCATTAGTGACACCACTGACAGTTAACTCACTATTATTTCTCTCAATCAGTTTGAGAACTAATTTAACTGAACTGACTCATGAAACTGAGTCTTCTATTTTAAAACTCACAATTAACTCATACTGGACTCCTACAAAGTAGGGAGAACATACACACGATGATAGAAAGACTTCCAACTTGAATTTCCTAAGTTAAGTAAACTTAATTAAGTAATTTTAAGTTTCTATGAGAATAGAATTTGAATTTAATTCATAGTTTAATTCAAGGACAAATTAGACTGGAATTTATTGTTGCCATTTCTCAACACTTCCGCTCAACAAGAAAGGGATTATCAACTACCCCGATCCTGTCTCTGTGAAACTCGAATTTACATCTTGACAATGCCTTTGTCAAGATGTCAGTATCTTGCTCCTCCATGGGAATGTAATCTAACAACATCATCCACCTTAATACACAATATTTGAGATGATGATACTGGATATCAATCTACTTGGATTGATCATGAAAGACTGGATTTTCAGAGAGTTTGATACAACTCTGATTATCACAATAAATCACTATCAGATCCATCTGCTGAACAAACAAACCAACCATGATATTCCTCATCTAGATAGCCTCACATGTTTCCTGACTTGCAACCATGTACTTTGCCTCTACCGAACTGAGTGCAATCGATCTCTGTTTCCTGCTGTACCAAGAAACTTCCGCTGACCCAATACTAAAGATCTCTCCTGATGTGCTCTTCTTGTCGGATGGACTCCTTGCCCAATCTGCATCATTGAAGCCTTGAAGCTTCACTCCCTCTTCCCATTTGTACCATAACCCAAACTGAGTAGTGCCTCTGAGGTATCTCAATACATGCTTTTTTGCCTTCCAATATAGCTTGGTAGGCCTAACCATCACTTGACTAAGCTGGTTAACTGAATAGCACATATTTGGTCTTGTGTTCACCAAGTACGTGAGCGAAGCCATAAGCTTCCTGTAAACAGTAGCTTCTACTACTTCCCTTGAAGTAGCATCCTCCTTCCTCCAACAACTAGCTAGAGGAGTCTCCACGGGTTTACTGCTCTCCATGTGGAATCTCCTGAGTATCTCGTTGGCATAATTGCCTTGAGATATAAATAACTCCCCATCTCCCTGCCATACTGCCATGCTAATAAAGTAATGCATGAGCCCCATATCCTTCATCTAAAACTCTCTTGCAAGGTCCTCATAAGATTTGATGAGCTTCATATCACCTGTCAGTATAAGATCATCTACATAAAGTAAAATTATCAACAACATACCTTCCACCACTATGTGATACAGGTTCACATCCGATTAGCTCTTTGTGAATCCCAACCTATTGAAGTAGCTATATATCGTGGTGTACCAAGCATGGGGTGCTTTCTTCAGCCCATACAATGCTCTCTTGAGCAGGCACACATGTGACTCACAGTCCAAGGCTTCAAAACCTTCAGGCTACTCTATGTACACCTTGTTGGAAATAATACTGAGAGGGGGGGTGAATCAGTATTATCAAATCAATATAAATTTTACATTTCCACATTTAGATTCATATACGCTACTTCAGTTAAGGAAAACCGTGTGTACATGCAACTGTGTGCAATACAACAAGCGTATATCCAGTAAAATTATAATTCAGTTAGTTGCTTCTTAATGAGTGCATCAGAACATTATTAACACTATGAACAGTAAACAGGAGCAGTAAAGAAAAACGAATCATCACACATAAGAAACACACATGAACACCAAGATGTAAGGTGGAAACACAATTGGGGTGAAAACCACCTGCTGTAATTCGTCTCTATCTTCCTTTAATTAGAAACTTCTTTTTACAATGATTCTGTACTAGTGCAGTCTTATACCAGTACGCAGGCTACTACCTGCAGAAGGCTACAACCTTCTCTCATTCTCCAGCTTCTCTTGGAAGGGAGCTACAACCCCCTTAGCTCTTGTACTAGCTAAGGTACTAGTATGTAGGTTCTGACCTACAGAAGGCTACAACCTTCTCTTTTCTTCCAAGGACCATGTTTCATAAATTTTCAGACTGGATCCATGAATAACATCAATCAAACATCAAGTATATCTGCATCAACCAATATCCTTTGTACAAACCAATAGTGAATCAACCAATCACTTCTCAGAATGCTGTAACCAAAAAACAGTAACCAGACACCAATTCTGAACCCAGAACACTGCAACAATAAACAGAAGCAGCTAAAACATATTTCATGAGGCATACGGTACTTCAATATGTAGAACCTGCATGCATACACTTCTGCATCAAGGCCAACCAGCGTATACGCTATTTTGAGTTAGTGAACCGGCGTGTATACGCGCCTCTGCTGTGCCGAACCTGCATACAGATCTTTAAAAGATAATTTACCCCTTTCACTTATTCAGACATCAGTTATACCCAGATTATCATACTTATAGATTAAGTCATGCGCCAACTATAACAGATCAAAATTACACAAAGATACTTCTCTTCAGGCCTTAATATCTTGACCCATCAATAGAACTTATCCTTCTCCTTGCGCTCAGGTTCCTCCTTGATTCAGATCTAATTATGCACCATAAACCAATGACTAATATTCTAGATCTTGTTCTTCATAAGATATTCAATACTTAAGTCAATGCCTTTGTCAAATGACCTCCTTCTCCTTTTACAATCTTAGGCCTTTCTCAAACCATGATTCAAAACCATAGAGATTCAATACTAGGGACCCAATACCTGGGTTCAATGCTTCAGACGCAATTCCAAGGTCCAAATACCATGGACCCAAAAATAATCTTTCCCACATGTAGGCGCTTTTCCGTGCATGAAAGTGCGTGCATACACATATGTGACTTTTGATCATCAATCTCGCGTGTATACGCGACCTGGTTAGGAGGAACCTGTGTATATGTATTTTTCTTCCATTCTGAGAGCTTGAAGTGTGATCTGCCATCTAAGTGAGTTGCCGTCAAGGACAACACCTGTGCCATAGTGCCAAACCTGTGTCATAATGCCAAAAATCTCCCCCTTTGGACTTGATGGAAACCCCAAATCATTCAAGGTCATTCTCCCCCTTTGACATCAAGGGCAAAGGGTTATGCTCCCCCTGAGTACATGCTGAAATTTCTACTCTGTTTTGTTGTCCATGCTCCCCCTGAGTGTAGGAAAGGTCTGCAAAAAAATGGTCTATAAGAAATACCATGACTATATACATCATAAGTGACCTTCCTATTACCAAAGACTCATACATACATCCATTTCCCAACCAAGTGGGGATATACCAATATTGACTCATCCACCCAACCAAGTGGGGATACACCAAAAGTTTACACAAGAACATTACATCAACCATCCCAGGCATAGTGGGGAAACCAAAATAGGCCGTTACATGACCTTAATAAGAAAAGAAATATATGACATAGAGACAAAATATCTACAACAAGACTATGATAGTTATTCAACAACTATCATCAGCAGCATCTGTCAATCATCATTCAGATCAGCAAGTTCTCCCTCTGCATCTGTTCCACCTGAAACCAAAAACAACTTGTGAAATTGAACCAAGATATTCTAAGATAATGCCAACAATGCATTATGTGAAGAATATATGCTCCCCCTGAATCTGTGCCATATGGTCTCTATTATACCCATATCAGACTCTTTTCATCAGAGCTTGGCCCATTATTTGTCTTCAACCAACATATACGCATCTGCACCCACATAAACCAGCGTATGTACGCGGATCCTCCTCATGAAACTCGCGTACAACCACTTTTCTCTGAAACAGACAAATTTCAATAGCAAGATGATGAATCGACTACTCCAAGCTTCTATCTGAGGTATTCAAATGTCTCCCTGGGTAATGGTTTGGTGAGTATATCAGCAACTTGTTCCTTAGAGGGAACATACTCTAATTTGACTTTTTGTTCAAGCACTTGTTCCCGGAGAAAATGATATTTTATGGGTATGTGCTTGGTCTTTGAATGCATGACTAGATTCTTTGAAATATTGATTGCACTTTTATTATCACATAGGATGGAGATAGGTGGAGTACAAGTGATTTGAAAATCTTACAAAGTTTGCATCATCCAAAGGAGTTGTGTGCAACAAGATGCAGTAGCCATATATTTCACTTCAGCTGTAGATAAAGCAATTGAACTTTGTTTCTTGCTAAACCAAGATACTAATCTGGAACCCATAAAGAATGCACCACCACTAGTGCTTTTCCTATCATCCACGCTTCCTGCCTAATCTGTATCTGTATATGCATGAAGTGTGAGATCTGCATCTCTAGGATACCATAAGCCATAGTTTTGTGTTCCTTGAAGATATTTGAAAATACTCTTAACTGCCTGAAGGTGTGCTTCCTTTGGAGAATCTTCCAACTATTCCCACTGCATGCATGATGTCTGGTCAGGTACCAGTCAGATAGAGCATACTACAAATCATGGATCTATAGGTTGGTTGATGTACTGTTGCTGATTCATCAATTTGCACTGAGGTTACATCCTGTTACCATAGGGGTACATACCGGTTTCGAATATTCCATACCATATTTCTTCAAGATCTGCTTGAGGCACTTAGTTTGTGATAAAAAGATACCATATTTATTTTGTTGGATTTGTAAAGCAAGAAAATATGTCAGATCACCAAGTAAGGACATTTCGAATTCTTTCTGCATCACCAAAGCAAAGTTTTGACTCATGGCTTCTTCATTACTACCAAAGATGATATCATCAACATATACAACAAGTATTAGCAATTTATCATTATCAATTTTTATATATAGATTGCTATCTGCTGATCCTTTTGAAAAACCTTGTTGATGGAGGTATTTATCCAGACGATAATTCCAAGCCCTTGGAGCCTGTTTAAGACCATAGAGTGCCTTCTTAAGTATGCATACAAGTTTTGGGTCATTTCCAAGGATGAATCCATCCGGTTGCTCAATATACACTTCTTCTAAGTCCCCATTTAAAAAGGTAGATTTCACATCCATTTGAAATACTTTGAACTTTTGAAAGCTAGAAAGAGCAAGGAACATTCTTATAGCTTCAAGTCTAGCAACTGGTGCAAAAGTTTCTTCAAAGTCTATACCTTCTTGTTGAGCATACCCTTTACAAACAAATCTGGCCTTGTTTCTAATAACTTCTCCATTTTCATTCAGCTTGTTTTTGAATATCCATTTTGTCCCTATGACATTCTTATCCTTTGGTCTAGGAACCAACTCCCAAGTGTTATTCTTTTCAATATGCTCAAGTCCTTCAACCATGGCCTTAACCCAGCGTTCATATTTACATGCTTCTTTTACATTTTGTGGTTCAATGGAGGAGAGCAATGCTGGATAGCTTGAAGCTTCATAAATACTTCTTCTTGTTTTTACACCTACCTCTTTCTGTCCCAGAATTTGAGTTTCTGGATGATTCTTCTGAACGTACCTGGATGGGGTCTAATCTTCTATCCTTATTTGTTCTTATGGTGCCTCATGAGTATCTTCTTCATCATAAGTCCGATTTGATGTTGAAGGATAGTCCTCATCATCTTCAAAATATTTGGATTTTACCGGCCTAGGAATGTTTCCTTCTTGATCAACCACTACATCAATACTTTCAACAATTTTACCAAGTCTTTTATTATAACACTTATATGCTTTGCTGTGGGGAGAGTAACCAAGGAGAATGCCTTCATCTACTCTAGGTTCAAACTTGCCAATATTTTCATCAGTCTTTTTGATGTAGCATTTGCTTCCAAAAATTTTGAAGTATTTTACTGTGGGAGTCTTAGCATACCAAAGTTCATGAGGCGTTTGAGTGCTGTTTACCCAGACGTTTGTCTTGTTGAGAATAGTGACTGCAGCAAATGCGGCTTCACCCCAGAAGGTTGTGGGAGTTCCAGACTCATCAAGCATAGCACGAGCCATTTGTTGAACTGTTCTGTTCATCCTTTCCACTACTCCATTTTGCTTAGGAGTTCTTGCAGTAGAAAATTCCCTTCTTATTCCATGTTCTTCACAAAAATCGAAGAATTCATCTGAGGTAAATTCCCCTCCTCGATCAGACCTGAGGGATTTGATTCTGCAATCTGATTCGTTTCCAACCAAGGCTTTGAATGCTTTGAATTTTTCGAAAGCTTCATCTTTATGTTTCATAAGTCCTATCCAACACATCCTAGAAAAGTAATCAATGAACAATATAAAATATTCTTCTCCTAGTGGTGACCTTTTCCTAGATGGACCACATACAACAGTATGGACAAGTTCAAGTGGCCTGCTAGCTGATCCTTCCTTCTCAGGGAAATTAGTTTTGAATTGCTTACCAAACTGACATGATTTGCATATTGTATTGTCTGGAATTCTGATGTCAGGGAGATCACGAACCGCCTGATATTTGCATGCTTTCCTTATTTGAGAGAAGCTTAGATGCCCCAATCTTTTGTTCCATAGCCAGTGTTCATCATTCTTGCTTAGATAGCATTGTTGTTGTCCTCTCTTGAGTATGTATTAATTATTGGCAGTTCTTATGACTTTGACCATTGTTTCTCCTGTATCAAGCTCACGAACAATACATCCATTTGATCGAAATATTACCTCATTTCCTTGATCACACATTTGACTGACACTCAAAAGATTATGCTTTAAGCCATCAACATACATAACATTTCCAGCTTTGACCTTTTCTTTCAAAAGAACAGAACCTTTACCTTTTATGAGTGCAGGGGTGTCATTTCCAAATGAGACCTTCCTTTCCTTTTCTAAGGCACTATATGGCTGAAGCTTTTCTTTATCACCTGTCATATGTTTCGAGCATCCACTGTCGGTGTACCACTAATTTTCCTGTCCTTCCGCATATAAGGCTATCCCACATCTTTCTGGTTACGATTCTTTCTTTTTCCATGTTTTGGGACTCAATGAAGTTTGCTCCTTCTGAGTTGTTTGCCAAAACCTACTCCTGCATTCAGAATCTTCATGATCGAAGTTGTTACAAATAGAACATTCTATTTCATTCTCAAGAGCAGAAAAGTTATTGTAGGTCCTTTTCATGATCCCAGTCATACTCCTTTGTTTTTGAGCTTCTCCAGTCATGATAGTCTTGCAGGAAACACATTGAGAAGCTTTGTGTCCAAAGTTATGACAAGAGAAACATTGGCCATTGAAGAAATTCCTGCGATTATCAAACCTACCGACCAAATGATTGTAGTTTCCATTGACATCCATTCTTGAGGAAAATTGAGAATGATTTACCTGTGGTTGGTTGTAGCTTCTGTTCATCCTTGAAGTAGATTGCCCCCGATTTACTTGGTGATCTCTGTTCATTTTTGAAGTAAATTGTACCTGATTTAGCTGGTGATCTGCATTATGCTTTTACTGTCGATTGTCAACTTATTCACTTCTCCTTGCTGCATCAAGATAAGTTTTGGAGGTGGATGGCTTCTGTGCTTGAGATGCTTCTTCAGAATATCCAAGACCTGTCTTGATTAGAGGGGAACACTGCACTTTGATAATCTCATCTAAAGTTTTAGTTCCTTTAGCAAATTTAAGATTAAGAGCTTTTGTTTTCTCAATATCTTTTCTAAGTCCCACAATTTCACATTCTAAATTTTATTTGTGTTTTTCCCTTTCAGCCACTTGGAATGTTAGAGTGTCTATAATCACATTCTTTTCTTCTAAACAAATTTTGAGTTTAGAAATTTCTTCATAAAGACCTTCTTCATCTATATCATCCAAGAAATCATCATCTTCAAAAGCCATCAAGAGTCTGTAATCATTACATTGTTCATCTTCGTCACTATTTGAAAATCCATCACTGTCTTCATGTGTATAATAGCTCTTCTTACTTACACTCTGTTTTCTATTCCATCTAACTGGTTCCTTACCTTTGTCAAGTTGATCTTTATGAGGACACTTGGTAGCATAGTGACCGACTTTTCCACAAGAAAAGCATTTGAAAGGTAGCTTACCTCTGAATCTTCCAGACCCCTGTTGAAGGTTCTTGACAAAGTTTTATTCTTCCTCTTCTTCTAACATATGTCCTAACTCATTGTAATCTCCTTTTCCTGAGGCTTTGAATCCAGCTTCTCTCTTGTCTGATGGTCCCCCTTTTCTAATTTCGTAAGCAATTAGGATTTCGTGCAGCTGTGACATGGTAATGCTCTGTAGACTCTGTTTTTCTTCTATGGCAGAAAATTTTGATTCAAACTTAGAAGACAAAGATTTTAGAACCTTTTCAACCAAAACAACTTCTTTTATTTCTTCACCCAAGTTTTTCATACAATTAACAATCTCATCTATACGTAGGAAATAGTTAGCCACACTTTCATCATTGTGCATTCTGAGATTTTCATATTGAATTCTGAGAGTTTGTAGTTTTTCTTGTTTTACCTAATCATCTCCTTCATAGCTCAGAACGACCTTGTCCCATATTTCTTTTGCAGTTTTGAGCTACATAACCTTGATGAATTCTGATTGAGATAGACTCCCTAATAGAGTATTGACAGCCTTTGCATTTGTTTCATACTGCTTCTTACCAGCCGTATCTATAGGAGTTGCTGATGGAAATGTGTATCCTGTTTCCACGATATCCCAGACTTCTGTACCAAGATATTGAAGATAGGCTGTGATTCTTACCTTCCAATAGACGAAGTTGCTCCCATCAAAAATTGGTGGCCTGATTGATGCCCCTTTTTCGTAGTTGCTCATGATGCTAGATCTTCCTTCAAGCGATCAAGCTTCTTCTAAAGGACCCGCTCTGATACCAATTGTTGGAAATAATACTCAAAGGGGGGGTGAATCAGTATTATCAAATCAATATAACTTTTACATTTCCATATTCAGATTCATATATGCTACTTCAGTTAAGGAAAACCACGTGTATACGCAATTGTGTGTAATGCAACAAGCGTATATCCAGTAAACTTATAATTCAGTTAGTTGCTTCCTAATGAGTGCATCAGAACATTATTAACACTATGAACAGTAAACATGAGCAGTAAAGAAGAACAAATCATCACACATAAGCAACACACATGAACACCAAGATGTAAGGTGGAAACCCAATGTGGGTGAAAACCACCTGCTGCAATTCGTCTCTATCTTCCTTTAATTAGAAACTTCTTTTTACAATGATTCTGTATTGGTGCAGTCTTATACCAGTACACAGGCTGCTACCTGCAAAAGGCTACAACCTTCTCTCGTTCTCCAGCCTCCCCTGGAAGGGAGCTACAACCCCCTTAGATCTTGTACTAGCTAAGGTACTATTACGTAGGTGCTGACCTATAGAAGGCTACAACCTTCTCTTTTCTTCCAAGGACCACATTTCCTAAATTTTCAGACTGGATCCATGAATAACATCAATCAAACATCAAGTATATCTGCATCAACCAATCTCCTTTGTACAAACCAATACTGAATCAACCAATCACTTCCCAGAATGCTGTAACTAGAAAACAGTAACAATAACAGTAACCAGACACCAATTCTGAACCCAGAATATTGCAACAATAAACAAAAGCAGCTAAAACATATTTCATGAGACGTATGCTACTTCAATGTGTAGAACCTGCGTGCATACGTTTCTGCATCAAGGCCAACCAACGTATACGCTATTTTGAGTTAGTGAACCGGTGTGTATACACGCCTCTACTATGCCAAACCTGCGTACAGATCTATAAAAGATAATTTACCCTTTTCACTTATTCAGACATCAGTTATACCCAGATTATCATATTTATAGATCAAGTCATGCGCCAAATATAACAGATCAAAATTACACAAAGATACTTCTCTTCAGGCCTTAAGATCTTGACCCATCAATAGAACTTATCCTTCTCGATGCGCTCAGGTTCCTCCTTGATTCAGATCTAATTATGCACCATAAACCAATGACCAGTATTCTAGATCTTGCTCTTCATAAGATATTCAATACTTAAGTCAATACCTTTGTCAAATGATCTCCTTCCCCTTTTATAGTCTTAGGCCTTTCTCAAACCATGGTTCAAAACCATAGAGATCCAATACTAGGGACCTAATACTTGAGTTCAATAATTCAGACGCTATACCAAGGTCCAAAACCATAGGTCCAAATACCATGGACCCAAAAATAAGCTTTCCCACATGTACGCACGTTTCCCTGCATGAAAGTGCGTGTATACGCATATGTGACTTTGATCATCAATCCTGCGTGTATATGCGACCTAGTTAGGAGGAACCTGCGTATATGTATTTTTCTTCCATTCTGAGATCTTGAACTGTGATCTGCCATCTGAGTGAGTTGCCATCAAGGACAACACCTGTGCCATAGTGCCAAACCTGTGTCATAATGCCAACACACCTCTTTCTCAATCATGTCATTGAGGAAGGTAGTATTCACATCCATCTAATGGATCTTCCAACCCATCTGTGTTGATAGTGAAAAAATAGATTTTATTGATGAGTACCTTGAAATAGGAGAAAAGGTCTCATCATAGTCAGTCCCCTCTACCTTTGAAAAGACATGGGCCACAAATTTGGCCTTATGCTTCTCCACACTACCATCTGCATCTTTCTTTACCTTGTAAAGCCAACAGGAGCTCACAAATGACTTTTCCTCTGGTCTTGTGACCACATCCAAAACAATGTTTAGAACTATGTAGTCATACTCATCCACCATTGCATCAACCCAAACTGATTGTTGCACTGCTTCCTGAAAGGAAGATGTCTCTATCACAACAAATGCACCCATAAGTGCCATGTATCTAGTGTACCTCTTTGGTCACCTCCTCTGTCTGAACTGAGAAGAGGGTGATCCCACATTCTATCGTGTATCATCCAACAATCTGTCAACCTCTCTAGTGCGCCTTCTTTCCTCTCTATAAGACTCTGCCTGAGTGGATGTCTCCACTCTTTGAACCTCTGCATGTGGATGCTCCACATCAATATGAGGCCCCTCAACCTTAGGAGCTAAAAGCTCCTCATTCGCATGTAGCTCAAGCTCCCTCTCAAGGGATACTCGCATGGCCTTCTCCAATTGTGGCTACTCCATAATTGTCTGAGACTGCTTCTTGTCTTCTTGAGTGGATCTCTCCACTCGGACTCCTCTTAGCTTCTCTAATTGTGGTTGCTCCACAATTTCCTGACGCTGCTTCTGAGACTTCTTTTGGGGCTGCATGTTGAGAGGTAATTTACTCTCCCTCTCAACCACCAAGTCTCTAACCTTTGCCTTGATCCTCAAGGCTTTTCATGCATCTTGTACCTCAAGTGCATATAGGTTCTTGGCTAGCACACCAATTTGTTTCATCTGTCCCACCGTCACGAAATTTTCTGAAAAAAGAGCTAATTTTAAATCAGCGATATCTCCCTCATCTGAACTCCGATTCGGTCAATTTTTATTTCAATTTGGGCACTTTTTCGTAGGGAATACAAATATGATATTTGTTTCTAAACATTCTACACAAAAAATTTCAGATCTTCTCTACAAACTCGCGGCCCAAAACTCAAAACTTCAAAATCTCCTCTAGTATATTGTCTTCAACTCCGATACCATGTAGAAAATCCTGTAGATTCACAAGCTAATGCAATTTGCTAAAGAAAGATACAAGAATATAATTCTACTCTTTACATTGGAAGCCCATAAACATCGAGAAAACAATAATCAATAGAGGAAGAAAATCAAAGGCACATAACACAATAAATATCTGGGGAAAGCCACAACTCAAAACCCCACTATCTGTTTTGTATTAATCCAGAAAATCAGGATGAAATTACAATGCTTGTTCTCTCTAGAACAATCCCAGCACTCAAAAAATTCAATCTCCAACTCATAAGCAAGCTCAAGGCCAAATGTTATCCTATTCATAAGCTCTCCAAGTCTCTATTCCAATGCATAATTCCTATGGACGATAGCTTGTATTTAAAGGAAAATAAAGCCTCTAAAAACTGCGCAATCCCTCAAGGTTCAGTTCCTGAATGCATGCGCTATCAGTGCAACTCAGAAAAATCTAAAACAAATAGCACATTGTCCCTGCACTCTAGTCTCAACTGGGTCTTTCTCAGAATCAACATGCATGAGTTTTTTATGAATAAATATTCAGTTAACTAGAGTAGGACTGGTGGAGTTCATTAGTGACACCACTGATAGTTAACTCAATATTAGTTCTCTAAATCAGTTTGAGAACTAATTTAACTGACTCATGAAACTGAGTCTTCTATTTTACAACTCACAATTAACTCATACTAGAAAGTAGGGAGAATATACACATGACGACAGAAAGACTTCCAACTCAAATTTCCTAAGTTAAGTAAGTTTAATAAACTTAATTAACTAATTTTAAGTTTCTATGAGAATAGAATTCAAATTTAATTCAAGGACAAATTAAACTGGAATTTCTTGTTGCCATTTCTCAATAGGAATATTATGCTTGGTCTTGGAATGCATCACTGCATTCTTATAGATGTTTATTACACTGTTGTTGTCGCTAAGTATTGGAATGTGCTCATTTTATTTTACTTGTATGTCTTTCAAGGATTGCTTCATCTAGAGGACCTGAGTACAACATGTCACTGCTGCAATATATTATGATTTTGTTGTAGACAAGGATACTGAATATTGCTTCTTGCTCAAGTAAGATAGTAAGTAGTATCTCATGTCGAAGGCTACTCGACTTGTACTTCTTCTGTCATCTATACTTCTTTCCCAATCTGCATTTGTGTAAGCTACCAGTGTTAATTCCTTTCCTTTCAGACACCATAGCCCTAAGTATGTTGTTCCTTTGATATATCTGAATATCCTTTTCACTTCTAGAACATGAGTTTCCTTCAATGCCACTTTAAATCTTGTGACCCGTCCAACTGCTTGCATTACATCTAGTCTCGAAGTTGTCATGTATAGTAGGCTACCAATAATTGGTTTATAAATTCTTTAATCCAATTCCTTATATTCATCTTCTTTGCTCAAATTTCATCCAATGACCATAGGAGTAGGCATAGGTTTGCAATCTTCCATTTTGAACGTATTCAACATTTCATTGATGTACTTGGTTTTAGAAATAAAAATGTCTCCATCTAGTTGAGATATATAGAGTCCAAAAAGGAAAGTCAACTTCTCAAGAAAAGACATTTAAAATTCATTTTGCATATATTTTGCAAATTTCTCACTTAATCTACCATCATCACTTCCAAAGATGATGTCGTAAACCTATACTTCAATAATGATCATATTCTTTTAATCTTCCTTTATGTAGATATTATTGTTTGCATTTCTCTTTCTGAATCCTTGTTGCTACAAATACTTGTCCAATCTAGAGTACCGAGCTCTAGGGGATTCTTAAGTCCATAAAGGGTTTTCAACAATATACAAACACAATCTTCATTATTTGATAATAGGAATCCTTTCGTTGTTCTATGTATACTTCTTCTTCTATCTCCCCATTAAGAAAGGTTGATTTTACATCCATTTGATATACTTTTATTATTTTTGGAGGATGCATAGGCCAAGAGCATTTTGATTACATCCATTTTGGCTACTAAAGAAAAATTTCTTTCAAATTTTATCTCTTCAACCTGGGCATATCTTTTTCACACTAGCCTTGCTTTGTTTCTAGTCACCTTTCCATATTCATTTAGTTTTTTCTTGGAGACCCATTTTTTACCAATGACATTTTTGTTCTTGGGTATTATAACAAGTTCCCATGTCTCATTCTTCTCTATTTGATTTAGTTCTCCTTCCATGGACCTTATCCAATGTTCATCATAATTTTCTAACTTCCTCAAAGTTACTTGGTTCAATTGTGGACAATAGTGATAGATGCCCTTACTCCTATGTTTGTGTTTGTTTTCTTCTTCTGGTTTCTACTTCTACACTCTTCTCCCCAATGATTTGTTTGGGTTGGTGATTCTTCTAATACCAACGTTGAGGTGTCTTAGGAGGTGTCTAAAAATCTTATTGATTATTTTCTTCTTCTTATTCTGCCTCTCGCTGCATTTCTTCTTGGTGTTCCTATTCTTATTTTTCTTCCTCTAGCTTTGATTCTTCCTCTTCTTCCTCTTCAAAGATGTGTGCTTTTTTTCTTTCCTTATTGGTCTTCAACAAGTTTGGCTTTCTACTATATTGTTGAGTCTAATATTGTAGCACTTGTATGCTTTGATTTTACATGGGTACCCAATAAGCATGCGTTCATTTGTCTGGGACTCAAACGTTCCTAACTTTTGGTCATTTCTTTTTATGTAACATTTTCTTCCAAATATCCTGAAATTCTTGACATTAGTTGGTATTCCCTTCCACAGTTCATAGGGAGTTTAGTCATTATTGCTTCTAAGCAATCCTTTGTTTAAAATGTGAACAATCTTATGTACTACTTGTACCCAAAAGAAATTACTTAGATTGGATTCGTGCAACAAAGTTTTATACATCTCTTCTTCATTTCTATTATTTATTTCAACCACTCCATTTGGTTGAGGAGTTCTACTGTTGAGTAGTGTCTTCTTATTGCATGTTCTTCACAATAGTCATTGAATTCATTTGAAGTAAATTCTCGTCCATTATCTGATATCAAGCATTTGATTTTCAAATCAGTTTCATTTTCAACAAGTTCCTTGAATATTATGAAAATTTCAAAAGCTTCTGACTTCTTTTTAAGAAAACAAACCTAGGTCACCCTTGTGTAGTCATCAACAAGAAACATGAAGTATTGTTCACCATCTAGTCCTTTTGTTCTTGTTGGCCCACACAAATCAGTATGTACAAGTTCCAGTGGCTTCGTCGTGGAATATTCCTTAGTTTTGAACTCAAATATTGTTTGTTTTCCATGTTGGCAATATGTACATATAGTTTTTGAAGGATTTGTAATTTCAGGAATCTCCCTTACAACTTCCTTCTTGTTGACCTTGACAAGATTGTCAAAGTGTATATACCCCAATATCCTATGCCAAAGTCAACTTTCATCTTCCTTTCCTAAGAATCGTCTTTCCTTTCCAATCTCATTTAGTATGTATATGTTTTTTGGAGTTATTATTGTTGTTGTAACCAATTTCCCTAATCCTTCTTTCCTTATTTCACATTCTTTTGAATTTAATAGAAGTGTATGTCCTTGATCACACATTTGGCTAACACGTAGAAAGTTATGCTTCATATCTTCAACAAGTAAAACATTTTTTGCTACCCCATATTGCTTTCAAGGATAATTGTGTCTTTCCCTATAGTTTTGACAAAGTTATCATTGTCAACAGTGATATATCCTTCTTTTTCTTTCTTCAATGTTACAAATATGTTTTTGTCTCTAGTCATATGCTTTGAGCATCCACTATAATATACCATTGGATTCTTCTACTTTGGGCTTGTAGGGAAAGCCCATATTCCTCAACCTTTAGATATTCTTTCTTCCATTTTCAAGTCCTTATATGTTCCCCCATATGATGGACAATAAATTTATTTTTTTCCCTCGAAGGAACTATCAAATTTCTTCTACAATTTCTAGCTATATTTCCAAAATTGTTGCATTTGTAACATTCATTTTCATAATTAAGAGTGCTAAAACTATTATAATTTCTATTGAAAAGCTCATGATATTTTCTACTAGAACTTCCTTCATAGTAGTTCTTGGGATTTTCATAGCTATTTCTTGTATTTCTACCTCTTGCATAGGCTCTACAATTTATAGCCTTATGTTCAAAATTATTAATGGAATAACACACTCCAAGAAAAAAAAATTGGTACCTGAGTATAGGTGGTATTTTTGAAAGTGTTGTACTTCTGAAGCCGTGATATTCTTCTTGAAGCTTCTTCATTTTTATTTGTTATATGTCCTCCTTTAGCAACTTGTATTCTTCCTTCTTGATAGGGCCCTTGAGCACATCAACATAGCTTCCTTGCTTTTCTTCATTTCCTATCATCATTGATCCAGGGGGATATTGGTGGCCACCCATCTATTTTTTTCATTTTAGTTTCCTATTTTAGTTATTTTCTATTTTTGGCATTTTTCGGGTCTTGAACTTCTAGAGCCGTTTTGAGGCCCTAAACAACATTTTTTGGGGAAATGGGAAAACATGGATTAAAGATCCATGTTTGTAATCAAAATTTGTTGTCCTCGGATAAACCTTTCTAATGGGCTATCACACACACCAAATGGAGATTGTATGCCAAAGTTATGACCCTGGGAAGTCGACATTCTAACTAACCCCATCGGGGCCCATACCTTTTGGCACTTCATCCCCCAAAGTTATATTTTTGGACGTTTAGGGTTTCTCATTCTTTCTTCATGATAAAAGGGCCCTTGAGCCTCATTGTAACTTAGTTCATAAGGCATGTAGCCATCACATCTCTTCTCAGAGATAAGCTACCATCGTCCGAGATAGTTTTTATTTCATTCTACATGTAAACAAATTTTAGCATTTTCTATTTACTAATTGAAGTTTTGTTTCGTTGTATCTATGTGTTGTTTTTTAAATATGTATTTCATTTCGTTCCTTCATAAATCTGGATCAATGGTATCAAAGCGGTCTGCTCTTTTCTTCTTCTTCTTCTTCCTTTTTTTTTTCATGCATGTCCACAACGTGGTCAAGGTATAAGGAGTTGGGACTTGAATTGGTTGAGCCCTTGCAAGACTGACCTCATCGACCCCGATAGCCTGCCATGGTGGAAGAAAAGAATGATGAGGGAGTAGTAAATCCTTTCAAAATGTTGCTCGAAGAAGCCCTCGAGCGACAAAGGAATGATATGGATAATTTTACCCAAATCCTTCAGTGGATACCAGTGGGTGAAGCATCTTCATCTAGCTGTCACTTCGGAGGCATAACCCCCTTTAAGGTACAAGTTAACTTCAGCACTCCTATATTTGAAGGTTAGATAGATGTAGATGCTCAAGATAGATGGTTAAATCTACTGAAAGGATATTTTTTGGTCAATAAGTTTTCTGATAGAGAAAATATTACTTTTGCACTCCTCAAGGCCAACCCCCTTTTCAAGGACTGGTGGGAAACTTACTATGAGAAAATGGATGAGGAATAATCCTCACTATTTCTAGTTGCACCCTCTTGGGACTATTTTCTAGATGCCATCAAGGAACCATATTACCCTATTGGGAGCTATGAATACATGTATAAAAAATGGACCACACTACAACAGGAAAGGGACCAAGACGTGCTAGATTTCACGAATATCTTTCATACCCTACACAAAAACCTATGTATCAAGGACTCTAAGTGACATCTAGTACTCAAGTATTGTTATTTTTTACACAAATATATCCAGGTGGAAATGGATTTCCTAAATATCTCCTCTTTTGGTGCATCATACCGATATGTTGTTAAGATCGAGAATTAGTTTAAATAGAAGAAGCGAGACTTTGGATCTGTGAATCCAAAGCAGGGAAAAGGCACCTCTAAAATTAAGAACAAAGGATAGATCCAAGGTGGAACGACCCAAGACAACCCATAGAAGCGACAAGAAAAGAATAACAATGGGAAGATGAAGAAAGACACAAGGAAGTGGTGTGAGTTCCACAAGAGCCCCACTGACAACACAAATGAATGTCATGCAAAACAGTCACTGGTGCCTGAGCTAAAAGATTCAGAGTTAGATGCATGTTCCAACTCTGAGCCAAAAACTGACAAGGGGAAATAGACCATTGATGCAAAACCCAGTGCCACCATTTCCACCACCAAGGTCAAGAAGAGTGTGTTTGAAGATATGAAGGAGGGTGAGCATCTCTTCCACTTGCAGATGTGGGTGAAGGGTTCTTTGCTACAGTTCATTGTTGATAGTGGGAGTCAAAATAACCTCATCTCAACAAAGTTCGTTAAGAATTTGGGCCTATCGACAACACCACACCCATAACCATACACCATCAAGTGGCTCCACCAAGGGTGAGATCTCCGCGTCAGCCAACTGTGTCACCTTCCCTACAACATCAAGCCTTTCACGAATTAGGTATCGTGTGATGTATCTCCCATTGAAGTTTGTGATGTTTTATGAGGCCAACCATACTTGTGGAAGCATAATTTTGTGTATGAATCCAAACCTCGTACTGTGATTATTACTTTGGGCATAAATCTATATATGGGATACCAGAGGTAGCCCCATCTAGCGCCATTTCTTTGATCTCTGCTAAGAAATGTAGTAAGATCATCTCCTAGGGCGAGATTTTTTTTTTCTTCCTGATTCACTCTTGAAGCAAGGGGAAGATCATAGCCACATCCATGTCCCACAAAAGTAATTCTTTCATGCAACAGAAGAAAGTTGATAAGGTTGTGGAAGAGTAAAAGGACATCTTCTCCTCATCCACAGGAGTACCTTTGCACTGTCGGGTCAAGCATTCATTTGATCTGATTCCTGGAGCACCTCTACATAATGGGCCAATCTATCGTCACTCTCTTCTAGAAAAAAAGGAAATCAAGGTACAAATCCATGAGTTGCTACAAAAAGGGCACATATAACCAAGTTCCTCACCTTGTGGGAGCCCAATTGTACTCGTACAGAAGAAATATGGGATCTAGATACTCTGGATTGATTATTGGGCACTAAATAAAATCACCGTTAGGAATAGGTACCTGATCCCATGTATTGATGACCTTCTTGACCAACTCAAGGGGGATAAGTACTTCAACAAGATTGATTTGAAGTTTTTCTATCACTAAGTTCCAATAGAACCCATAGAAGTATGGAATAGTGCCTTCAAGTCTAAGGAGGCTCTCTTTGAGTGGTTGGTCATGCCCTTTTGGTTGACAAATGCCCCTGTAAGTTTTATGAGGTTGATGGATGACATCTTTCGACCTTTCACCAACTCATTTGTGGTTGTATATCTGGATGATATCCTCATCTTTAGCAAGAGTTATGTAGAGCACTTGCAACATATTTGGTAGGTCCTGCAATCCCTATGGTAGCACAAGCTATGTGCCAACCTAGAGAAATGCCACTTTACCATGGACTAGGTCCAATATCTAGGTGTTGTAGGGAAAAGTATCCGACTCGGATGACCCTAACCCACTCTAAGGGTGACAGTTCCTTAGCAACAACTGTAAAGCAAACTACTGACAGTTTTCTTCTTTATGAAAGCAAAAGAGAATGGAGAAAGCACTAACCGTTGCCTTGCGCTTAATGTCGAATCCAAACTCTCCTCCTTGGCCGCTTGCTCCTAGCTCTTTGTCCTTTTGCTCGCTCAGATGCAATGAGATCCTGCAAAAACAACAAAGAAGGAAACTACAAGAGGCATGCAATCATAACTGGTTCATGGATTAGTGTAAACCAAACATGCAATCATCACAATATAATTGAAACAAGAGCACATAGAAGAACCTCAATAGCTTTTATTAATGAAGAAA
This sequence comes from Pinus tabuliformis, assembly GCA_031772625.1. Classification (NCBI taxonomy): domain Eukaryota; kingdom Viridiplantae; phylum Streptophyta; class Pinopsida; order Pinales; family Pinaceae; genus Pinus; species Pinus tabuliformis. Next base: position 607,055,631 of record CM062812.1, read on the forward strand.
TAAAGGTTCTGAGAGGATTACAACCATTGCAGGCTCCAACCCAGCAACACCTCCCAGCAGAAAGAATTTCTCTTCTTCACCTCTCTCAAACAATCACCCAATAACTCAAGAATGAAACCAACAGCATATCATTACTTTGCACAAAATTCCAGCCTCCTGAGCTCATAGGAGAGAGCTCAATATATAGATGAATTTAGAAAGGATGAGTTAGCTTGCAACTGATGTGTAGCTGCCTTGTGTCCTCTCTCTCTTCAGTTAATCTTTAGTTGATCTTCAGTTCTTGAGTCCACTTGGTGAACCTTGCTTCCACTTGGAGAAACAAAGCCTCTGACTCATCACAAGGCTACCTGATCCAAGTGTCATTTTTGGAAGATTCCAAAGCAATGACTCACTGTGCCACATGTCAAAACTCGCCCAACGCAGGTGGGCTTTGTTCTGCCTGCTTTGCAACGCAGGTACACCATGGAGCAGTTATGTTTCAGCGCAGAAACCCAGTGGAGCACCTGCTTTGATTTCAGGATTGCTTGTTTTTGAGTGTTTTCATGTGGAGAACTGATCTGAGAGTTGTTGGTTTGCTAACCTTGTTCCTCTAGGGGTAGGAACATCATGTTTAGGGAACTTTGGATCCCTTGGATTATTGACAATTCATGCTTGTTGTTGTAAGGCACAAAATTGTCTATAACATAGGTTACATAATTGATGAGCAAGGTGTGCATGTGGATCCAACTAAGATCCAAGTCATTAGGGATTGGCTAGCCCTGACGACTCTAACGAAGCTTCATAACTTCTTGAGCCTTTCCAATTTCTATCGAAGGTTCGTATTTGGGTTCCCTCATATCACTTAGCCCTTGAGTCAAGTTACCAAGGGAAAAATGAAAGCAAATAGAGAGAGAGCTCTAAAACTGAACTAAAAAAAGTCTGTGAATTGATCCTCAAAAGCCTTTTTATTAATGAGGCCTCTATTTTCTTAATTTTCCATTATTTTCCTTCATTTTCCTCCTCACATGCAACCTGTGACCTTTCACCTCTCGTTTCTCCTAAATTCCATTATTTTCTCCTAATTTTTTCCTTTCTAAAGCCTTTACCATTTGTTTTGCCAATTTCCTTTTCCATTAATCAATCACCAGTGATCCCCATGACTATGCTTTGGCCCAAAATACAACTTGGAATAAGTGTCCCATCAACTATGGTTATTATTTTACCACTTTTATTACATGGAATTTTCACCAGGGCTATTACATAGCATTCCTCGAATTTATGCAGTTGTGGACAATAAGCAGGAAAATCACTATGCATCCATTATTGAGATGGAAGGTAAGATATTCGGTCGAGTTGTTTCTATTTTGATTGACCTTGGATCTAATTATAGTTGTGTTAATCCTAACCTAGTGGATGAGTGTGGTTTGAGAAAAGAAGTGCATGTAGAGTCTTGGTTGGTGCAACTAGCTACAGTTACTAAGAAGAGAGTTAATCATTGGGTAAGAGCTTGTGTATTTGAGTTGAATGGTACACCTACATTTTCACATCTAAATGTGATTCCATTGGGATAATATAGTATGCTTTTGGGTATGGATTGGTTGTACCTCCACAAAACCAAAGTAGATATTTATGACAAGGCTATTGAGTGCCTAGATGATAATGGGGAAAAGAGAGTCTTGCAGGGAAAGAAGAAGCCTACATTGTTGAGGATGGTCATAGCTATGCATGCAAAGCGCAGTTGTAGGAAGGGGTGTGTACCGTTTCCAGTTCATATTTCCAGTGACAAGGGTAAGGATGTTGAGGACGTGGAAGTCCTCAAAAGGTACCATGTCTTGCAGTAGTTTCAGGATGTATTCCCAACAAAGATTCCAGAGTTTCCTCCCCACAGGGAAGTGGAATTTTCTATTGAGTTGGTACCAGGAGAAACACCAACATCAAAGGCACCTTATAGGATGAGCACTCTAGAGTTAGTAGAATTGAAGTTGCAGTTGATGGAAATGCTTGAAAATGGATACATTAGGCCAAGTGTATCACCTTGGGGTGCACCAATGTTGTTCATGAAGAATAAGGATGGTGCTTTCAGATTGTGCATTGACTACAATAAACTATGTTGAAAAGTGTGCAACAAGAAATGCTAAATTTAGGAAGTACTAAAAATAGAACTGCTAACAATAGCACTTCTAAAAATAGCAGTTTGGCCAATGAGCATTTTGGCCACCTTGGGTGAGAGGTGAAACTGCTAAAAATAGAATCTTCTAAAATTAGCATTTCTGGGTCCCTTCCTATTTATATCAGTCCTTAGTCTATCTATATGAAGTAAAATCGAATTTGGTCTTACTAGTAGTTTGGAATATTAATTAATTAATTCTACATGAGCTAATTAGTTAAGGAAAAGCAAACTTGAAGTCTTTGTGAGAACATGCAATTATTTCTCCACTAGTTGAGGAATGTGTCCTTGATTTTCTCCACTGATTGAGGAATTAAGGATGAGTTCTATATTGAGAGGAGCAATTGACATAGTTTTAATTAGTCAAGTTCAGTTAGATTAATTTAACAAGTCGTTAAATTAATGAGATACAATTTTTTGATGCTTGCATTTATGTGACAACTATTATTTTCATATAACTGTGTATTCACTCATGGATAACTTATGCATGTCAGTTCTGTCAGAGACCCAGTTGAGATCAGATGTGAGACAGTGTACTATCAGATGCTAGGATATTTCTAGTAATTATTCCTTGCATGGGGAAGGAAGCTTCTTCCTTCTATGACTGCATAGTTGGACCTGAGGTGACAGCAGGTATGATCAGGCCAATTTACATGTGTTTTGTAATTGGACCTCAATCAAAACTATGCAAGGAAATAGGAGCTTGGACCTGAGGTGCAGCCTTTATATACAGGGCTAGGTAGTCCATGAGCTTTATCATCAGAGTACAGAGAGAGTAGGATAGCTTTTGAGTTGATTCTTTTTGTATGTTGTTGAGGATTTCCACTTGATTGATAATACAGAGATGGGGTTTTAGGCTAGCGCTTCTCCCTAATAAATTCTTCTGTGTTATGTGTGATTGATTCCTTCTTATCAGTTCTATCTGTTCATGCTTGATGTTTTTCATTGTTGATTAGCTTCCACAAAGTTTATGGTAGATGTAGATCTAGTATTATGCTTTAGTAGATTGCATATATCAGTTTGATCTGTAGATAAAATTTCTACATGATATCAGTGAGCTAGCTGATTTGTAGAGAAAATTCTACAAGCTAAACAAGGTGATGATCAAGAATAGGTATCCATTTCCAAGGATCGATAACTTGTTTGATCAGTTGAAGGGAGAAGTGGTGTTCTCAAAGATTGATTTGAGATCAAGATATCATCAGGTACACATCAAAGAAGAGGACATCTACAAGACTGCTTTCCAAACTAGGTATGAGCATTATGAGTTTTTTGTGGTTCCTTTCGGTTTGACTAATGCTCTAGCTACTTTCATGTGCTTGATGAATAGGGAGTTTTATCCTTGTCTGGACACGTTTGTGATTGCATTCATTGATGACATGTTGATATATTCCAAGAATGAGGAAGAGCATGCATAACACTTGGAAGCAGTGTTAAGACTGTTGAGAGAGCATCATTTGTATGCCAAGCTTAGTAAATACAACTTCTTTTAGATAGAGGTACATTACTTGGGACATGTTTCCTCCAAGGAAGGCATATCAGTGGATCTATAAAAGATAAGAGTTATCATGGAATGGGCAGCTCCTAGAAATGTGGATGAGGTTAGATCATTCATGGGGTTAGTAGGTTACTACAGGAGGTTCATCGTGAACTTATCAGGAATTTCCTATCTTATTACATAATTGCAGAGGAAAGGAAATAGATTTGAATGGACAAAGGAATATGCAACAAGTTTTGAGAAGTTGAAGTAGTTGTTGACAAATGATCCAGTTCTCAAGATTGCATATTCAGATAAAGAGTTTGTGGTGTACATAGATGCTTGCAAGAGACGACTTGGTGGAGTTCTGATGCAGGAGGGATAGGTGGTATGCTACGAATCAAGGAAACTGAATGAACATGAGCATAACTATGTGACACATTATCTTGAGTTGGCAGCGATCATTCATGCATTGAAGATGTGGAGGAACTATATTCTTTGCAGGAGGTTTGTGTTGATGAATGATCATAGTGGGTTGAGGTACTTGTTTGACCAACTGAATCTGAATGTAAAGCAAGCTAGATGGTTGGCTACCCTCAGTGAGTTTGACTTCGAGATCAGATACATTAAAGGAAAGGAAACACGGCTGCAGATGCTCTTAGTACGAGAGTGCAAATAAACTATGTTGCGGTTGTGATCTCTTATGGGACATATTTACATGATCGAACCTTACAGGAAGGACAACAGGATGACAGGTATAGGGAGCTTAGGCATAGGTTACAGTAGTAGGGTACATGTGAACATGATGTGGATTATCATCTCACGGAAGATGGCTTGGTGAGATTTAGGGACATGATCTATGTGTTGGATGACAGTGAACTCAAGAAGATTATCTTGAGGGAGTTTCATGTCAAGCCATATTCAGGTCACCTGAGATATCAAAAGGTGCTGATAGTTGTGAAGAAGTTCTGCCGAATTTGAAGAAGGAAGTGGAAGAGTTTGTTGCTAGATGTCTGGATTGTCAGTAGGTGGAAGATGAGTGTATGCACTCAGTTGTTTTACTACAACCGATTCTGATTCCATAGTGGAAATGGGAGGTCATTTCCATGGATTTCATTACAGGTTTGTCGAGGACATCAAAGCAACATGATTCTATCATGGTTGTGGTTGACAGGTTGACCAAGGTAGGTGACTTCATAGTAGTTAAATCTACTTATTCAGCAAGTGAAGTAGCATAGGTCTTCATCAGAGATGTAGTGCGTTTGCATTGTGTTACGAACAAGATTGTGTCAGATATAGATCTTAAGTTCACTTCCAGGTTTTGGAAGGAATTGTTTATAGGTTTGGGTATAGAGTTGGCCTTCAGTATAGCATATCATCCACAGAAAAATGGATAGACAGAGAGGGTCAATAGGATACTAGAGGATATGCTAAGGATCTATGTCATGCACTAGTAGAGGAGGTGGGAGAAGTATCTTCCACTAGTTAAGTTTTCTTACAACAATGGTTATCAAGATTCACTAAGGATGAGTCTATTTGAGGCACTCTATGGGTGGATTTGTAACACTCCCATCAGCCAGAGTGATTAAGTGAATAGGTTACTAATAGGACCAGACATATTGGCAAAGATGAAACATGAAATGCAGGTTATCAAGAAGAATCTAAAGGAAAAATAGGATAAACAAAAGAGTTATGCCGATCAACATAGGGCATTCAAGGAGTTTTAGGTTGGGGAGCATGTGTACTTGCGCATCAAGCCCAAAAAGATATCCTTGAGGATTGGATCATGTGCCAAGTTGGCACCTCAGTATTGTAGGCCTTTCAAGATCCTTGAGAGGATTGGACAAGTGGTCTACAGACTTGCACTTCTTCCGACAATGAAAGTCCATGATGTTTTCCATGTTTCATTGCTTAAAAGATATATAAACGATGTTGATCATGTGATTGATTAGTATGTATTGCAGGTGGAGCCAAAAGGATAATTCCAGTTGGAACCTCAGTGCATATTGTAGCAGAAATAGCTCATGCTTCAGAACCAAGCAATTGAGTAAGTTAAAGTGCAGTGGAAACACTTTGGGCCCGAAGAAGCTACATGGGAGAAGGTTGATCAGATGCGGGCTATGTATCCTTCATTGTTTTTTGATTGAGGCAAAGGATTTTTGGTATATGTACATATTTATGTACGGTTATTATTGTAAATACCGTAATGAGTTATGTTATAAATCTCCAATAAGCGGTATGGTTGTCATGTTATCATGTTTGTCATGTTGGTTTTTCTTTTCAGTAGGTTGTTCATTGTAAATACTACATCAAGCTAAGTTATAGAGCTCCATGGGTAATATATTTTGGTTTTCAACTGTCTTGTTAGGTATAGGTGTCATAGAACACTGAGGACGGTATTCCCCTAAGGGGGAGGGGTCTGTAACAACCCCAGGCTAAAATTTCATGTAATAAAGTTTATAAAGAAAAAATAACACCAAGGTCATGGGACACGTATTCCAAGCTGAATGTTGGGAAAAACATCCTAGTCGACATCACTTGTTGTTTATTATGGCTAAGTGGAAATTGGCAAAAGCAATGGAAAAGGATTTGGAAAAGAAAAAAGGCATTATTGGCATTTTATTTATGAAAATAAAGGGAATTAGGAGAAAATGAAGGTGAAAGGTCATAGGTTACATGTGAGGAGGAAATTGAAAGAAAATAGAGGAAAATGAAGAAATTAGAGGAATTAATAATAAAAAGGCATCAAATCATTTTGAGGCCTTTTGTTAGTTTAGTTTTGGAATTGGTTTTAGAGAGGAGAAGAGCACCAAGTAGAGAAATTAATCAAGCAAGGAAAGGAAGGACAAGGAAAGGAAATCAATGATCAAGCGAGGAAGAGTTGGATCAAGCGGCTTCAGCAGGAATACTTGCAGGTAACAGGTTGCATGCATGGTTTTCTAGCTAGTTTTGGCATGCATGGTATATGAATGTGTGTATTTGGTTCATTTGTTCTCATTGACATGTATTTTTCCTAGTTTGACAGTGGTTTTGACCTTGCCTTGCCATTTTCAGATAGCCATGGTGTGATGGGATTCATTCTTGGTTGAGCTTTGGATTGCCGAAAGGTTTTGGATCCGGATGAGGTAGTCTCAAGGAAATCCCAAGGGTTGGAAGTGGAGATGGATTTCTTCAGGTAGCCCTCAACAGGTGGGTGGAGACAGGAAAATTCCTCAAGGGATGGTGAAGGAATTTTTAGGCATCCAAGCTTGGTTTTTTTTTGTGATCTCTGGACCGATTAGGTGAGTTCATGGTAGTGTGAGGGTGGAGGTGGTCTAACAAATGTATTCCATTGGTTGTTTATGTATTTTTTTATCCCATGAGATCCCACATTCATGCTAGGAATATGGCACGAGAGTGATTGGCTGAAAGAGAGGTTTGGTTCAGCCCAATCTATGATCGGGTGGTACGTGGAAGTCCCTGACTTGGTTGGATTTTGCATATGATTGATAAGAGCTCTTTCCCCTTGTAATTGATGATTAATTATACCTATTATTATGTGGCTTTAATGATTATTCTATCATTGTTATTCTATCTGGTTATATGCTGGTTAGAAGCATGGTTTTATGGCTGATTTAAGTTATAGCTCTTATCATGTTTTGATTGGTAAATGAATGGTTATTGAATGCATGACCTAATATATTTTATTGCAGCTATTGTGAGAGTGAATTAGACCTTCTTGATGATTCTAAGATAAGTTTCAGATCATTATGTTCATATATGCATTCATGACCTGTAGATTTCATGTTTTCCATGTGTTTAACATAATGAATGTGATGGTTAGGCCTTGTTAGGTCAAATTCTTGTCTAATTTTTCTATTAATGGATTTGTCCTAGTGTCATTCATTGTTCTAGAAAGTCTCATCAAGTTCTAGGCAGAGGTTTGGAGGCTAGCCCTAAAAAGGTGACTCATATTTCATGGTCATAGGCACAAAACTAGGAAAATTATGTTGCAATCACTCCCACGAAAGCTTATGCATGTGACTTGAGGGTTACATTCAAATTTCTGTAGTGTTATGGTAGTGTCTGGGAGTCTATATCAGTGAAAAAGAAATTTAACTCAGAGTTTGGGCACGTGGAAGGGTGGTTTAGCTCTTGGGGGTCATGTAGCTCCTTCAGAAGGTCAGTAAGGCTTCTTTTGTCAACTCCATTTCCTTAAGGTTATATAGGAGGTTGAGTCATGTCATAGTAGCCCTCATCTCATGTTTACCCTAACATGCCAGTGAAAGTGGGTAGATATGGGAGGGGGAGGGGGTTACATCTATCTTGTTAAACCAGAAGGTTTTGTAAAATAGGGAGAAAAACATCTTATTTACAGGTTAAAGAAAGCATTATATGGACTCAAACAGGAACCTAGGTCTTGGTATGTGAAGATTGATAAATTCTTCTCTCAACAAGGTTTTACTAAAAGTAAAGGAGATCCAAATATCTATATCAAGAGGGATGAGAAATGACATATTGTTTTTATTTATGTATATGTTATGATTTTATCATAAGAGGAAGTGCTACTAGGGTAATTGAAAAGGTCAAAATTTGTCTATTACAAGAATTTGAAATGAATGATGGATCTTGGAGAGTTGCATTATTGTTTATGCCTTGAAATTTGGAGAGAGAATGGTAGAACCTTGTGATCCGAATGGAAAATGGCATCCACCCATGGAATTTACCCATGGTATTGTAAGTGGCATCCACCCATGGTATTCATCCATCCATTGTATTAATCCACCCATGGAATTTACTCATGGTATTCTAAGTGGCATTCACCCATAGTATTCATTCACCCATGGTATTTGTCCATGGTATTGTAAGTGGCATACACCCTTGGTATTCATCCTCCCATGGTATTTATCCACTCATGGAATTTACCCATGGTATTGTAAGTAACATCCACCCATGGTATTCATTCACCCATGGTATTTACCCACCCATGGAATTTTCCACCACAATGTAGCTTTTACAATTATTCTCTATTTTAATAAAAAGTTTCTTTGTGGTTTTTTTTACTTGCAAATCGATTCCAAACACCAAAACTCCAAAGGCTAGAGTTGGTGATGGGACTTTCTTTCATTGCTTGTATATTATATCTATGGGCTTATGGGTGAAGCCTCCAAGAGTTGAACATGGGTATTTTTACTTGCAAATCGATTCCAAACACCAAAACTCCAGAGGCCTCCAAGATCTAAAAAAATGAAATGCCAGAAGAAAAGAGGAGAACACACAATAAAAACAAACCATAAAGAAACTTTTTTAAAATAGAAAATAGTTGTAAAAGCTACATTGTGGTGGACAATCTAACTTTTACAAAATGTGACTTGTTACTTGTAGCGTTTTTTGGTTACAATACCACAGATAAATTCCATGGGTGGGTAAATACCATGGTGGATGTCACTTACAATACCATGGGTAAATTTCATTAGTGGATAAATACCATGGGAGGTGTTAACACCCAGGTTGTTCCCTTTGACTCCCAAGGGAATACGGCCGGGGTAACCACTAACCAAGCTTTGGATTATAGGTCCTAGCCTACCTATAATCAGAGAGGGCTCTCTCTTTAAGTTTTAGCTCTGTTTGTGAAAATTTTAGGCTAGTTATGAATTCAGCTTTTGTTTTTAAGGTTTTGGTTGTGAACTGTTGTTTTGAGAAGGGCATGAAATGTTTGAGGGATTTTTAGTCCATTGGGCATATGGGGTCAGAAATTGAGTAGGTCCTGATGTCTGTGATGGAGAAAGATTTACTGCAGAGCTAGACAGCTATTCATGATACAATTTTTGGTTTAAAAATGAAACAGAGTGAAATGGAAACTTATACACAGTGTGACTGTAAGTTGAAAAAGGCCGTTTCTATTCAGTAGCATCTAAGAATTACTGCACAGAAACTGTTAAAGATTTACAGTAAGTTGGAGCATTTAAGAATTCCAATTCAACAGATAAACCTGAAGAAAACATTTATAACAAGGAAAGATTGAATTCAGGGTGTCTCCATGGACAAATCCTGAGTTATTCTTCTTCTTTCTTGTTGAGATTAGACCACATACATGAGAAATGAAATAAACAAAAATTAAACACACACAGAGATAGAGAAACTTATTGTATCAAGCTATAGCACTAGAATTCTGCAGCATTCAATGGTTCCAACACAGCATACATCAGAAAAGACAATCTCTGAAGTCCCAAAACTCCTTTGTATTATCTCTCCAAAGATACAGCCGAGTTCTCTTTCTGAACAAGTAACAACAACCCCTGCAAGCTTATGCGAGGGGGAATATATACAACCGGTTCTACAAAAATATCTGAACTGCTGAGTCACTTGATAATTAATTACGCTCACTAACTTTACAAAATAGCAGATAAAGAAGTTATTACTGCTCTAAATACAAAATGAATGCTCTTTAATTTTGTCAGAAATCTTTTTGACCTTTGGAGGCCACTGAGTCGGTTGAGCGTTCTTCATAAATGCTGAATGATGTGTCTTTATGCTTTGTCATGATGTAGCTTTCTCGGCCCTGTCATTTGCAGCTGTCAGTATTGCTTTAGTGGCCCAATAGGTTTGCTGAGTTGGCTCAGTCCATTCTTCTCCATACATACTGAATGCATCAAATTTTCCTGTACATGATAACTTATGTTTTTTGATGAAAAAACTTGATGAGAGCCTCTTGTTCACAGTATCAACTGTATCATTTTGGTCCACCATTCCTATGTGGGAAATTGATGTCTAAAAATTGCATCTAAGGTCTCATCTGCCTCTGTATATTTGTAGAAGTTTGGAGGCACTTCAAACAAATGTTTGATCTCATTCATAATGAAAAATAAGTTCTCTACTCTGTTATAGAAACTTTGCCCATATGCTGGCTCTGTTTCTTCTGGGGTACTTGGTCTTATAGTGATCTGATTGGTAGCAAATGTATTGACCCTTTTAGCATAGTTCTCATGTGAAAGTAGTCTCCCTGCGCTGTTCAGTAAGCCAGGAAGACCTCTGCTTTGTAATGCTGCAAACTTATCCATGAATTTTTTTACTTCTGTCTGCATGTCCTGGCTTCTTCTTTCCAGTGTTTGTACCAGGCTTCTCAATGTAAGGACCCTCTTTATCAGCAGGATAGTTTCAGTTCTGTTAGGGATTCCTATTGCTGCCAGCTGAGGACCTGTACGGTTATTGAGCACGTTAAGCATTCTATTGGCTATCTCAGGCATATTGCCTAGAGATGCCCTTGCTCTTTGGACTTCCCTGTGTGCTTTGCCTATGAGCTCCATTTGCTCATGAATGGTCTCTATATACTGCCACTGATCTGTGATTGATTGGCCAATGTTGGCCCATAAAACTGTCTTGAGCTCAGCCACCACTTTGTCAAGGGTGAGCTCTTTCTCCAGCTCCTTTATCTTCTCTTTGAGAGCCTTCACTTCTCTTCCCTTTTCAACTATGCTTTGCTTTGACTTGTCATATTTTTCATTCAGCTTAGCTAAATTCTCCCTGGCTTCATTTAACTCTGCCATTTGGGCTTCTAAGGCCTGAATTTCATTCTTCAGCTTCTGCATATCAAGGCTTGGAGCCTGCTCTGTTGTTGGTGCTGGTGCTGATGTAGATGGCGTTGTTTGAGCTGTCTGCTCTGTAGGAGGAGCAGTAGTTTAAGGAGATTCCTCAAGGTTGATTATTTGTGGAGGGGGCTGTGATGTTTGGCCTCCTTTCTTCTGTTGTAGGGTTGCCTGCAGCGCAGCCTCTGACTCTCCCAATTTCTTTTGTGTCTGGATCAGCTGTTTGTATAATGATACCAGCATAGCTGCTGCATCTTGGTCATGCCTTAGCTGGGCAACCTCTTCTGTCTGAGGATGAAGAGTTGCTGGGATCTTGATCATTTTTCTTAATGCTGCCATGTCTGCATCTCTTAATTTCAACAGCGCTTGTATAGCCTTGGTGTCCTTGGGATCATGCCCAAGCTCTATGATGATATCTTCCAATGCTTTGATTCGGTTGTCTTTTGCCTGGGAGGATGCTTTCTCCAACTCAAGTTGGGCAGCTGTGTTGTTTAGGCTATTTTCTAGCCTATAATTTACCAATGTTTTGTCTGCAAGGGTGGCATATACCATCTCACCCGTTTGCTTGTGCAATTCAATCTGATCCATAGGGTGGATGTCTTTTGCAAGGACCTCAAGGTTGGTACTTATGTAGTCTGTAGCTGACTGTGGCTACAGCATGGTGGGCATGAAATGACTCATTATCATTTTGCCCTCATGTACATCATATGCAGACATCAACCTTTGTTGGTTTGTAGGAGCCATTTTCAATAAGTGATTGTAGAGCTGTATCTTGAGTGGCTCATTACTCTTTTTGATATCAATAAATTGTTGTTTGATGCCTGTTTCAACTCCCCTTTGGTGGCTTGAGGAGCTGACTTCTCCTCCAACTGTCCTTTCTTGTTCATGCTGAAAGGAACTTGCAGATGCTTCCATGCTTGGTGGGCCCATGCCCAAAGATTGCCCAATAGGCATTTCTTCTTCTGAAAGGGGATTTAGCCTCTGTCTTTTCTCCCCTTGAGTTGTGGATGTGGTGAGGGGAGTCTCCTGCTCTCTATCCCTCTTCCGATTTCTGTCTTCATTTTGTGGGGTTTGGAGGACCGAGGCCTCCACTGTCGTTTCCTGCCTAGGAGGCACAGTTTCTTGTGTCTGCTGTCCAGTGGATATTGGGGCTTCAGTTGTTTGTTCTTGCTACACTGGCTGCTCTTGTTTTTGTTGTTCTTCTTGTTGTTGTACTTCTTCATGAGGTGGCTGTTCTGGCTCCATTTGTTTCTCTTTGCCTTTGCTGGAAGCCTGATAAGTAACTTTGGCTGCTTGCTGATGTGCTGTAGAAGATGAGGCAGCTGCTCCAAGTTGCCTTTGATATGAAGAGGAAACATGTCCACAAGTTTCCAAGTCAGCCTCCTTTTCAATATTCTTTGCATTTCTTTGTATCATTTTCTCTCTAGTAACTGCCTCTTCTAGGGTGCCCTCTTTCCAACTCAATAAGTTGGCATACTTCTCAATGTGAGGCAATCTGACATGAGCATAGCCACCCAATTTATGTTTTACCCTCCTGAGAGAAATGAAATGATTAGGGTCATAAGGTACCCAGCGAAAACTGGTTTCCAATCAGAGGGCCTCTAGCATGCCATCTGCTTCCTTCCATCCTTCCTCCCTTATGTTGTAAAGAAAAGGGCCTAGCTGGTTCCTGACTTTTAGTTGCACTTTCTTGTTTTTACTATGGAAATGGATTTGGTCTGCATTTCCAAACTGCTTGAAATACTCCAAGGCAAATAGTCTCATAGGGACATATCTTGGCAGCCTATAAGGGTCCAACTCACAGTCATATATTCTGATTACTGTATGGTGTTGGTAAAAGTACCAATCACCAATGCTGTAGGACTTAGAGAGATGGAGAATTATTTGCATTTCTTTAGTCAATCTTGGAGGAGGAACACCATATAACAAGGTCAAAGCTGGATGAATGATAAGGTCTATGAATTCACAGTATGTGTATGGTGAGTAAGAGGTGTGATGAAAAACTGAAGTCCAAAACACAACCGACCTTAGATTTCCCTGGGCATCAAGTTTCTTGAGAGGAATAGGGAAACTGCTAGGTTGATAGAATAAGAACAAATGATATATGTATGAGGTGTATCTAAACACCTTTTCCCTTTCTAGATTCATCATTTGCTCATGAATCTTGTTTGCAATGTATTCAACATAGTCATAGTGCACAACAGGAGGCTTCCCAGGAGAAAATATGGACAGCATGGCCATAATGGTGTTATCAACATCCTCAACTCCCTTGTAGCCCAGGACATAGCTAATCAAATCTACAAGCATTTTTCCCAAGTCATTGAGATATGGATTTCCAATAGGAGGCGTTCTCACAGCTTCAGAGCTTGGCTTAATAAATAACTGATTAATTTTGATGATTTGGGCACTGGACAGGTTGCCCCCCTTCTTTAATAAATCCAACATGGAGAGAGGAGTCAATGGTCTTGCAGTGTGAAAGTGCAGCATCTCCTTTATGGCCTCAGGGGTAATATGGAACAAGACTGAGCCTGTGGGATTGAGGACAGCTCTCTGACATGGATCATAGCATTCACAACATCTATGGATCAAGTCTGGAAGGGAGTTGACTTGAGGAAGGTTAAAAATGGGCAAATTGGAGTCCCAAATCCCCAAGATATCAGCTCCACTGAGGTGTTGGGCCTTTAACTCATTCAGCAGATGGATGTTAAATTTGGAATTCATTGGAAATGAGTCTATCATCTGATAATATTTATCACCCAAGGCCTTCCATTCTAACTCTCTTTGTGGGGCATGCAGAGGTGCTATATTTAATGCTATTGGTGTTTCCATGGCTAATAAGGCCTCTGATTTTTATGTGAACTGGTGTTACTGAACAGAGCAACACAGAGGGGTATTTCTGGAACGTAGAGGTGAATTGCTAAGGAACAGAGGGTAACTGGTAGTGGCAGCAACTGAAAAACTGCACAGAGGACTGATAGAGAAAATGCCAGGACTGATAAAATTGTCTTCACGGTGAATTAGTGCAGCTCAGGTTTTTAAGTTCACGAATGCGCGAACTAACTGTGAATTTGGGTAAATTTGACTAAATGCAGGTTCTGTAGATGAATTTCGACCCAACAATTGAAAATAGGCACTGGTTACTGGAATTTTCTGGTAGGTACAATGTTCTTCACTCGTTTTAAGCTATCTTTGGAGAATTATGGACAAAACCAGGCGCAGAGGGAATGATTTGGATAAATACCTTGTGTATTGCCGGCAATGGTTACATATGCAGGTAGATTGGACGCGCCCATGGTCTTTGTAGTGATTTCTGCAGGTTGGCGACAGAATGGTCGTAAAATGCATGCAAAGCAGAGTAATAGCTGTTTTGGCAAAAGTGACAAAAACACCATTTTTTGGCAAAAATATGGACTTTTTGGAATATTGGCACTTTTTTTGGATGACGTCAGCATGACGTCATCAGGTGGGGTCAGGGTCGGGTGATGTCAGCATGATGTCATCGAGTGACATGGCGGCCTGTGAGTGGTCCACGGGGATTGCATAGGTGGCGGACATGTCGGAGCGCTGGCGGGCGGGGGTGCTGACAGGGCGGCGATGTGGCATGACGTGAGCACGACGTGGCAGTGACGAGGACGTGACGTGAGCGCGACCGGTCAGCGGAAACCGGAAGTGGTAAGCGGATTTTCTCGGACCGCTCTGGATACGGAAGCAGTATTGTCAGAGGGCGGCCCGAGAGAATATGGGGGTGACGCGTGGCAGAGGCCTGACGTCACCCTCTGACAGTTTCTCGGGCGATAACGGTAGTACATTGGGACCGACCCGATATGGATCTGGGCCGTCGGATGGGAAGGCCCAGATCCGACGGTCGACGGGTCATCAACTTGTCAGGGCGATACAGCAGCGGGCGGGAGAATAAAATAATGTTTTTTGCGAAATGCGCGCCCGACGGAAACTTTAGAAAAGTGGGTTTTCAAGTTGTGTTACGGGCAAAATGTATTATGCGCGGGTTTATTAACAAAGCCAGATTAAGGTTATTAATCCAAGAGGATCTTGGATTAATCCCAGGATTAATGTATGAGCGCTCTTTGGGTCGCGTTCTAATGTTTTAGCGCTTAAATCATTTAAAACCAAACTTAGAGCTATAATGCTCGGGGAAGGGGATACATAGGTATTTCGGGGTTTTTTGCATAATTTACATAGTAATAGGGGGAATAGGGGGTATAGGGAGTTAAATAGTAGAAGTTAGGGGTTAATATGAGTGGAAGAGGTGGATGAGGAGGGGAAACACTAAGTTTTATATGGAATCAACTTAGTTTAGGAAGTAGATCAAAATGAAAAGAATTTTACACAAGAAATGTGGCTTTTAAAGAAACAAGAACCACCATAAGATTTTGACTTCTTTCATGAACACAACTGGTAATGGGATGTTAGTTAATGAATGTGAGGGGGGGAAACAGGAAGTTAGACATGCTCCTTTGTATTGCTGCAAGATGATGGAGAAGAGGAACTTCTCTATCCATTGATGTTTCCTTTATCTTAGACCAACAAAATTCAATTGAAAGGAATGACAATTCTGCAACCTCCTCTACCTACCCATTAACTTGCCTAGCATTTTTTGTTTCTTCATGGAGGGTGCACTTAGACTTGCAGACCCTCATGTGCCTTTTCTTTTCTTTTGGCATTTTCTTTTGATTTTCTATCTAGAACTACCCTTATTGCTTCCAAGGCCCCAGATTAAGCAGTTGGGAACCTTAATTCTCTACCTAACTACTAGCCTGCCAAGATTGAACAGTTTGGACAGACTTCTTCCTCTATTCTACAACAAGGAATTGAAATATGGCATGATCCAGATTAGGCTGTTGGACCATCCATCCAAAATTGAGTCAACATCAAGCTATGTACACATATTACCTTCTCTTGAAAATATGGGATCTTTGCGTCACCAAAGCAGAGCATATTTGGAACTTTCTTTGCCAATCATGAAATATGAAACCTATTGGTATAGGTATCTAACAGGAGGATGAATACTAAGGGTGGATGCCACTTACAATACCATGGGAAATTACTATGGGTGAATGAATACAATGGGTGGATGTCACTTACAATACCATGGGTAAATTCCATGGGTGGATAAATACCATGGGTGGATGAATACCATGAGTGGATGCCACTTATAATACCATGGGTGGATGCCATTTTCCATTTGGATCACCTTGCTTACACAAATTAAATACACACATGAATTAATTAGGAGATTCAACATGAATGGATGTAAAGCAATATCTACACCACTGGAACATAATGTTAAACTTAGTAGTGATGATGAAACAAAAGAAGTAAATGACACATTGTATAGACTATTGGTGGGAAATTTGAATTACTTAACTACAACTAGGCCAAATATTGCATATTTAGTTAGCATAATTAGTCAATTCATGGCTAAGCCACATGAAAGCCACTGGAAAGTAACCAAGAGAGTCCTTTGATATTTGAAGCAAACTAAAAATTTAGGTTTTGAGTGTATTAATGATTTGAATGTTGATTGGACAAGTTTTTTAGATTCTAATCGGGCATGAGATCCAGATAACATGAAGTCCACCTATGGTTATGCATTTAATATTGGATATGATATTGTGTCATGGAGTAACAAGAAATAATCAACTATTTTTTTTCTTCTACTGAAGTTGAGTACAAGGCCTTATGCAGTGCAACCTGTGAAGCAATTTAGCTAAGAAGAAGTCTTGAAGATATGGGAGAAAAATATGAATGACCAACAATCATTAAATGTGATAACCAAAGTTCTATCAAATTGGGGAACAACCTACTCTATCATGCAAGATCAAAGCACATTGAAACACAACATCATTTTGTACTAGAAAAAATGCAGTTAAAGGAAATTGATTTAATTTATTGTAATACAAATGATTATGTGGTAGACATATTTACTAAGCCTCTAGGAAAAGAAAAGTTTACATTATGTAGAGACAAGTTAGGTATGGTAAATAATTCATTTCTCCATTAAGGGGGAGTGTTAGAGATAATAGAGAAATGAATGTTTTGGATTGTGTAAGTTTCGAGGTTGTGTTCTATAACTCTTGTTTTCCAATGTGAGTGAGTTGCTGAGTCAAGGTATTTATCCTCCATGTTGTTATCTTTATCGAGTCTATCAAACCCATTGTTATGTAATGGGACTCTGTCATGTATTTAGTGTGTGTGTGGGTATGGCCCTAATTTAATAAAAGTCTTGTTATATCATTTTTGTGTTGTCTCTTTTTACTTATTTATTCAGTTATTAACCATTGATTATCATTTGATGAGGACAAGAAACAACTATCTTTACAATTTTCCAGTCAAATATTTGACTAACGCTAAAACCAACAATAAACTACCACAAAAGGAGAAAAACTTATGTCAATATTAACTGAGATACATTTTCAAAATATCTCCCTGAAACACATTAGAAACTTAAACACAAAGCTAAACCAAAAGTAAAATGTAATAATAGGAGGAAAAATTATGATAACATCAACTCGGCCCCATTTTCAAAATACCTAAATATTGTTGTGAAACACATTCTGAACTTTAACATAAAGAAAAACCATTCATATACATAATTAACATATATTTCAATACAATACAAGATACCTTTCTATTTACAAAACATTCCCAATGTGATATCAAAACACCATCTTATATTTTCAAACATATAAAATCATTGATAGAAGACCTCTAAATTCATTACCAATAGAATTAAAAAAATTTGCATAGCAAAAAAGTCTCTAAAAATGGAGACAAATAGTTTGAGTCCATAAAACAATTCAATAAAAGTGTTTTGGCTAACAAAATAGAACGATCATGACCATGACCATGACTAGTGGAAATATCAATTGGGATTATTTTGGGTTGGGTGGAATGGTTGTTATTTTCCCTACTAAGCTAGTGACAACATGATTTATAATGTCTTGATAACTATTATTGTATTAGCTTTGCATTTATCAACATAATTATATTGGTTTTGGACTTGTGAATTTTTAAGTGAATAACCTTGGACTAACCTATCACCAACACTCAATTTTGATTTCTTCCCCCAAATTTTTTTTTACCGACAATAACAATGGGAACAGGGGATACACTAGGAACGAGGATATGAGATAGTTAAGATATAATCAAAATTTACTCTTTGAAGAGGAAATCTTAGCAAAAGACTTCCAAAGGAGACAATAAGAAGAGAAAGGTAAGAGGACTCACTTGAACGTGAAAATCCAAATGGGCCATTCGAAGTTTGGTACAAGAAAGAAAGAGAAAGGTCAAAGCACTCGAATGTGAAAATCAGAAGGAAAACTTTAGAGAATACACGAAAGGTGAATAGGATAACACATGATTACATGCACTTTTCATGGTTATAGGATTATCCCAAAACAATATGCTAGTTGGGTCATTAATGGCCACATGACTGACTTGGGATAGACCTTTTGAAGCAATGAATACATGCAAGTATAACCAAGCAGTTAGTATGGCCATGAATGTTGATGGACCATTAAACTGCTTTGTCTAAATACCTACAACTTTGTTATTCAACTCCGCAATATATCACTAAGATCAAGCTTAGAGATTTATAGGTCAGAAGGTGCATCAGATAAGATCCCAATTATATGAATTATTCAATGTTATGACTTACGTAAAAATAGCACCTTACTTATGGAAATTGTACCACCTAGCCTACTAAGGGCTACCCATTCACAATGAGGAGATTATATTTGTATGATTTAGTTAGTATTGCCTATCAAAATGACATACCAACAAAAATAATATGCCACAGTGACATCCAAAAACCATACATTTTCTTCCATACAACCGACTACAATGTAGTTATAAGGCCTTGGAATATTTGATTTGTAGCACCTATGGGATCTCCCTTCAGTTTACAATAGCTTAAATTTCTGAAATTTAGTAATGGTATGTATATTAAAGCAAAGGAAAACTGAAAAGAAAACTAACAATTGAACCAATAATATAATGGTAAAACATAATTTACCTTTTCAACCAAAAATGAATACATCAGAAGGAATTGTTGGTTGAGTTTTTTCCAAAATTGAATGTTGGTTGTGCAACATCTCTAGTGGCGGGTAATGTCTGCTCATCTTCGTCATCTTCTAGCTAAAAATATTCAAGAATCTTTATTTCCTTCAAATAAATTTTATTTCAAGGTCATGACTCTAAAGGTTCTCAATCTTCTCAAGTCCTTCAGCAGCCAACATCATCAATCAACTCAATCTTCTCAAAGTCCTTCAGCATCATCATCAACTGAGAAATAGAGATTCACACCTCCATTGTTCCCTATGTCTTTCTATTCTTTTCCAACTTTTAAAACATTCTTTAGCCCTTCAAGAGAAACCAAATTGTTACAATTCTTGGGTTAGGATAGACTAGAAGGTCAACATTTATAGCTTATACTATCGTTATATATGCAATACACTGAGTAAAAGGGGCCAGTAAACACATCGTATCTTGTATAGATCTAATTACATCCCTTTGTTAATTACTAGACAATCCATCTTGGCAATGCTAATGTTAATTGCAATGGATATATATTCATAAAATACATAGAATACCCTAGAGGTAGCATTAGATATGGCCCACCTTGCTTCTTTCTTGATATCAAACTCAACAATCTATAGCTAGTATAGAAGAAGAGGAACTGTGTTTGCATCAATCACAACCTGTAAACCAATCCAAAATAAGGAGATAGGCAGTGACATTCCTAATCTACATAGGAATAATGGCTAAGAAACCTATATTTGATCTTTGTTTCCTAAATTTATGTTTAAGATGTTCCACCATGATTCCTTGATACTTTTGTTATAATTGTGAGTCAAACTGTGTCAAGAACAACTCATGTACTAAGTTAACACATCTTCACAAGTACTTAAGATTATTGTGTCTATGTTCCATAACATAGTATGAGAGAGATATTTTCATTAAATTAGATAATATGACATTAAAAATGATAAAAAATACAGACAAGTTCAATTGCATCCACATATATATTTTTATTTGGCATTGAAAATGTAATATTATTTTGATTAAACTTATCCTACTTATTTTAGAGATTTAGCGGGTTGCAACAATTTTTTTTTTTAAGTTTCTTATGTAGCTAAAATATTTTACTGAACCTCTATAATTAGGTGGAGGATATGCATGTCTATTTTGAAATATGGCCTTCAAACTTTTAATTCAATTATCAATAATTAATAGATTGATGGTAGGGATTTAAAACCTATAAAGAATATTGTTAATAGTACTCAAGATAAAGGATTGAGATTTATTTTAAAAGTAGTTATGACCTTTTCAATTTTCAATTTAATTTAAAAAAGTAGTTATGCCCTTTTGAATGAACATATACATGTTGTTGTGAGCTAATCAATAACTCTGATTGGCATGTACACTTAGTCGATGGAATTTTTGAAATATAACATAAACTAAAATAAATTATTATGTTCTTTTAAAGTTAAAAAAACATTATAAAATCTTTGAATAAAATAGGCCATTCATAACAACCTTGTTACATAGAAATGCCACATAAATTCACTCTTCTCGCCTTCCATGTTTATATTTTTGTCTAAGAATCATCTATATTTAAAATATCTTTGTCTCATATATATAGATAAATTTAAAATTTATTTAATATTAAAAAAATCAAATCAAATTTTATATTTTAAAATAAATTTGAACTATTAAATATCTCTTTCCACATTTTATATTCTTAAAAAATTTGCACCTAATAAATTTGGAATTCATTAAAAAATAATTGAATCTATTCCCAAAAACCTCACTAACGCTAATTAAATTGGAATTCATTAAAAAAAGATTGAATCTATTCCCAAAAACCTCACTAACACTATTTAAATTATTTAATGAATACAATGTAGGACTATATAGAAGACTAATTAAATCTCCACTTAGATGTAGTGATAGACCTTCGAAGTCTCCAAGTTTCAAACCAAGTTACAAGAGAGATAAGGAAAAACCTAACTCTCTATATCAGCATTAGTCACAAGCAGATAAGGAGAAATGTAAATGACATTAAATGAGACCACAACATTACTACTACAAACAGAAATTCAAACAGAAATACAATGAGATGTGGGGTCAAAGCATATAACCTTTTCTCTTAAAAAAATATCAAATATTTAAGTTACCTCAAAAGGGAATCAGGGGGAATATTTAGTTTTACAGGTTTCTGATTGATCTCTGTATTCCTTCTCCAAAAGGTAAGATGGCCCAAATTTTTGCATGTAAGGTGAAAGTTTTTAGAGTAATGACTCATATGAATTTGTTAAAGAAACAAAGTTTAGAAAAGAAAAAGATGAAAATGGACTCCAAAAAATCTCAATCTCACTCACATTGATATATTTACTGGTTACTTTTTTTTTTAAACATGTAATAATATTATAGAGGAAAAAATTAGTTGATGAGGTGCAAATTAATTGGTTTGTGTGAGGTTTATTCTTTATCAGGTTTCAGAGTCAAATGTTACCAAGAGAAGTTAATGATGGGAGCTACTTTTAAAATAATTAAATATCCCAAGGAGCATCCAAATTTGACCAATTTTCTTCCATGACGGGAACTACCTTTAAAATAATTAAAATATCCCAAAGAGCATCCAAATTGAGATTGGTCCTGAGACCTAGTACTCCCACAAACACCTTGAAGGAAAATACATGCTTATAGATACAACAGCCGGTTGTGAATAGCATTTCACTATCTCCTCTTAGATTTTGATATGGTTTTGATGGGAAAAGAGATTGAAAGAAATTGTTGACTTTGGTCTCATCTTTTTGGTAAAATTGCAATGATTTTGTGTTGGGAAAGAATATCGTCATAAACAGACGAACTGACCACTATCATGAGGTCTGTTCAGAGGGCATTTTTTTGTTCCATTGTAGATTTTGGAAATATTCTGAAATCAAGTCAATTCTTTGACTAATTGACCCCTCTCCTCACTCTCAGATTCTGAAATATTTCCAAAATCTACAATCTACATAAGTTCAGAATCCTAAACCCCTTTTGATAGAAATTTGGCAAACTCTATTTTTATCACAATTTTAGTTTTTCAAAAATTTCAATACAGTTTAAATTATTTTAAAAATGAAAACCAAAATCTAGTCAATGATGTATAGCCCGGGTGGTCGGGAGGGTTAATGATAACCTCCCCACCCAGGTTCCATTCACGAGACATGATGATTATGTTGAAAAAATCCTGAAAAACAGATTCTATGTACGGCTATGCCAGAGCTCTTGGGTATTGAAGAAAAAAAAAAAAAAAAAAAAAACAAACCACTAAACTTATAACAAACTACTTAGTATGGATAACAACAAAAATTCAAGAACAACCCATGATAATACTACCCCAGACATGTGATAAATGCCATACAATGCTAGAACGGCCTCGGACACTTCCTGACTGGTGCAACATGTTAATTTTTATTCCCGACGTTGAATTATATTCGCCCAGTGTAGTTAGGTTAACTGATTTTAGAATTCCGTTATCGTTTAGTCTAGTTTGAAATCCCGGTTTTAAACCAGGTGGCTGGGGTTCAAATGAAGACCTCATAGTATTTCATTTTAATATGGAATGCAAAGATGATGCTGAAGCTGCTATTTTTCTTGGGCAGGCAGGCAAATAGAATAATTTCTAAATCTGTATCTATAGTTTCTATCGTTAATATAAGAAATTATAAATAATTGTAAGTGACTACTTAAAACATGATGCAATAGATCAGTTGGTTCTAGCATGTGGCTGTTAACCACAAGGTTAGAGGTTTCAACCCTCCTTTTAGTGATATATATATATCACAAATTTGTGTTGAAAAAGAAATCTCTAAATCTATTTGGGTGAGTGGATAAATTTATTGAGATAAATAGATGAAGAGAGTTGTTAGCTGATAACAACTAGTTTGACTAAGAGGAGAAGATAATAATTTAAAAAAAATATTATAAAAAGTTATATGTTAATAAAATAATTAACTAAAGCTTTTTATAACTCATTATAACCATATTAATGAATATTATTATATATAATATTTTAAAAAGTATTAATGATTTAATCTTGTTCATATAAATATTAAATAATTTTAGAGGGTCATAAACTAGATAATAGGTGGATTAACAAATAATAATATTATAATAATATATAAATAATATAATAATATTTTTTAAGGTAATAAACAATATTTGCTTGTGTTGTCACCCAACATGTATATAGAACCGTCAACTCTTCCATAAGATTTAGTGATAGTCATACATTTGGTTCTCCTACGAATTGTTGTGGAACTAGATGCACTGCAATAAACTATTTTATGATCAACAATAATAATAACCCCTCCTAAAGGCATTGAAACTAGTATTAAGATACCAGAACCATAATCTACCTTGGCCTGCAACCAAGTCCCTTCATTAAATCACTTTCCATTTAGATCGGCCTCGTATGTCTTCACATGGAGTTCATATATATCTTTAGGAAAACAAGTACTTGTGTGTTGGTATAGCACAAAAATTATGGGTTTGAAACAACCATACAAGAATTTGATATCCAAAATTGCAATTTCATGAAGCATGATATCAAAAGAGTCATTGGGTTGCACATTATCATCCAATATTATCGTTTTGAATAGACCACCATAGACGTGGAATCCTATGACCCTACTATCAGGATCAATGATACCAATATGTCCATTCTTTGTAGGATGTCGAATAGGATGTGTGACATCTCCCATTGTCATTGTGATAAATTGACCAGATTCAACATCCCACTGAAGAAAACAAAACTTATATTTTTCTGTTGAAATGAAAAGATAATCTTGTTTATCCCCATTAGGTCATAAAATCTCGAGTGCTTCAATTCTCCCATAGATTGGTACATTTAGAATTTGTTGTACAATGTTGTGGGTCAGAGAATGAATCACAATTTGTGTACATTTTTCTATGATGAGGTTAATGTCATCAGGACCAGTAAAGTTGCTAGCGCTGGAATGATTGAAATTGATGGGATTGTGAGCAGTCACAACATAGTTCTACATACTCGTTTTATTTCTTCTGAGACTATTACTTGTAATATGTCTCACCCTTTCTATTTGATACAACAAAAACTAAATTGAAGATAACTCCAACTTCAAAGAATGACTTGTAAATTCTTGTAATTTGTCTCTCTTTTTATTTACTCCAAAAAAAACTCCAAATCAAAAGACAAAACTTTGAAAGACCTGTAGATATATTATTTGGCAGGACACATCTTTTGGAACACTATTCTGTGGGAGTGGAATTGAAAATTTATAACCGTAAAAGAACATACATGATCTCTATCATGCCAAAACTTTCACATGTAAGCTTCAAACATCTCCCAATTGCTGCAACAACTCATGATAAACTTTGAACAAGACTGAATCTGGGTGAGGAAAACTTCACATCAAAACATTAGAACTGTATGCCAACATCAACAAATTATAATTCCATCTTGATCAAGAACAACTTGATCATATATATTTGACTACTGAAACAAATATTTCACCACATAAATCAAACATTTTTCTTTAAAGTATTTCTTCAATGGCTTCTCTTATTAACAATTTGTGATACCATGTTGATTTTTCTACAATAATACACAGTAGAAACTGATCTTCTTATTTGATAATTACTTTCTCATTATTTTCAATTAATTTATCTTGTACCACACATAAAATTTCAATAATAATACAATGAAACAATGAGGTAAAAAAGCGACAGCCATGCATAATAGAGACTACATTTTTTTTCTAGGAAACATAAACTTGGGAGAAAACCCAACAACTCTTCTTCTAGGAGAAATTGTTCTTCAACTAGGTTTACAATAAATTGTCTAGAAATTTGTGCTAAAAACTAAGTCCATTTTTTCCATTTCATATTTATTTCTATTCCCACGAGTGTTTTCTATATAAGAGAGATGATGATTGAGTGAGACAAATGAAGTGTCACATCATGTGTATATATACAAGTTGAATGGGTGCATTTACCCCAAGGGACACATCCTTTCATGTTGGGGTTGACTTGACCCTTTTGAGCCTACATGAAACCCAAAAATAGAATTTGTTTTATTTTAATTTCCATAAATTTTCTAGGCCAACTTAAGAGGCCTATTGGCATGCAGGAATACCTCTCGATACTATACAAAAATCAATAATAACTTTTGTGTATGAACTCCATTTGATGCAATTCTTGCATCGTTGAAAATTTCTCTGAACATAGAACTGGGCGAAGGGTTTGGCATGGATAAGATTTTTTGTAACCCAAAAAACTTCATTTAATGCCTCAAAATGGCTCCGAAAATTTTTCGACCCCATTTCTTCAACCTAGGACCCACTGGTAAAATTGACCCTGCAAGTTAATTCCTCATTTTTCCACTTTAAATGCATTGAGATAGATGACAAAATATTATAATGATCCAATCAAGATCAACAACCTCCTCAAATATTAGGTCCACTTTAATGTAGTGTGTTTATATTTTTATCTTAGGAATCTTATAAAGAAAATACCATCAAGCCTCTTTTTTGAATATATATAGCCTCATGTAGTAGCTAGGATCATATTCTTCTTTGAGAAAGAAATTTTGGATAGGCTCAGTTTGTTGAAGTCTTAAATTTTGTTAATTTAGCTATGTCATCTCAACACATATTTTGGTAATATAAATTATCTAGTTTCACTTAAAAAAAATTATAGTAGAAAGTTATTGAGTATATATTTGGGTTGTTATCTTATATAAAAAATTTGATATAAGATAACGTTCTTACATAAGTAAAAAATTAGAGCACTTGCACTAGCTAGGGTTTATGCAATTTATAAGGTTTATAGTTTTCCTCTCAATGGAAGTGGTAGGAGGAGGGGCATTACTCCCTCCTTCTAGAATACCACAGAAGGTAGTAGATTCAATTCACTATAATTACCCTCTGGGAAATAAGGTCATTGGGGATTGTGGATCCAATGAGAACAACGACCCTGGTTCTGAGAAGGTCAATCACATTCCAACATGGATCAAAATTGCTCAACCAAAAGGTAGGTACCTACATCCCGCAATATAATAAAATTCCCAAATATGAAATTGTTAGATCCCTATAATACTAGTGTATCCCCCTTATTTTTATTATTAGTGTAGCCCCCCATTGTTATTGTTGTGCCCCATAGAAGCCCAATATTGTTATTGTTGTTCCCCATAGAAGCCCACTATTGTTATTGTTGTGCCCTTACATTATTATTGTTATGTAGGCTCTGATTATATTGTGACCCCTTAGAATAATATATATACCAAGGAGGTCTTATCATTTGTATCATCCAAAAAAAATTCATTTATTTAATGTAAAGGAGGTTTCCCCCTCAAAGAGTCTAATTTTTAAGTCGTTGATCTATCTTTTCTTCTATTTTGTGAGTTGGTTGCATAACAGTTAGTATCAAAGCTTTCTGGTTGCTTGCTATGTGTTTCCATTTTTTTTCTTCGAGGAATTTTGGAATCAAACAACTATATCTATACTTCACTATGCCCTTTGAATCACTTCAAACTGATTTTTCAAACAAAATTTATGCAAAATAAAAAAAAAAATACACACCTTTTTCTTGTTTTTTAGGAGCTTGATATGGAAATTGTTGTATATCTATAATTTCAGCTCTCCAAGGTCTGACATTTAGTCCTATTGTATCCCTCTGAGTCTTCTTTCCAACCCCAAAATTCAAACCGAGATTGGATTCTTCAAGGAAGAGTTATGCCCAATCTCCCACGATGACTTGATTATAGATTAGTTCAGTAGAGCAAAATTTTACGAAGTGACACGTGTCACTGTTTCTACCATCGACCCTAAAAATAATACATGAAAAACTAAATTCATGAAATTTCAGTCACTTTTTACGAAATTCAAATCTGATGCTCGGAGAGAAAGTTATGACAGTTTTCCCTAGGTCACCTGTTTGAGATGGAATTCTGGAGCCTCAAAAACCCTAACTTCCTTTGATTATATCTCCCAAATTATAGTGAACCAAGATTTTAAATTCGTACACAAAGTTCACAAATATTTTAGCTCCATTTTGTTGCAATTTCAGCTTCTGAAGCCTCGTAGAAACAAATTTATAGTGAAAATTCCAAGATAACCTGTTTGAAGAAGAGAAACCCTAGAATCCAAAGCTATGATACCAAGTGTTATGAAACCATCTCACAAAATAAAAGAAAATAAAGATAAAAGACTTAAAAATTAGCCTCTTCAAGGGGGAAACCTCCTTTACATTACATAAATGAACAATTATTGAATGATACAATGATAAGACCTCCTTGGTATAAATAGGAGTCTAAGGGGTCACAATATAATCAGAGCCTACATAACAATAATAATGTAAGGGCACAAAAATAACAATAGTGGGCTTCTATAAGGCACAAAAATAACAATAGGGGGCTACACTAACAATAACAATAAGGGGGATACACTAGTATTATAGGGACCTAATTGAATTGCTTCCTATATCCAACGCCAAAGTGTCAAGTGATGGTTGCAAATGAAGGAAGTATAAATTTCTTTGGAAAGTGTCATAATATCAAGCTAACCATGGGGGAATATGTATTGAATAATCCAATGCTTTCCATTACAATGGGTGGTGCTAGTGTTGTACTAGGATTCCAATGGTTACAATATGTGGGGACAATAGCTTTTATTTTTTAAGAACTTTCCTTGAATTTTTTTTGGGAAGGAAAGGAAGTTGAATTAAGGGGTATCACAGGGAAACCAGGAAATATAATCATCTCTAATGGCATGACAAATATTTTTAAGGAATAATAACGGGGCATAATTGCACAATTATGCTCACTATAGGTTCAAACATTGAAATCATCTATTTCTTCATATCTACAAAAAGTCTCGGACAATCATTCCAAGGGATTTGAGACTCCCAAAGGCCTCCCACCTATTCGTGATCATGATCATGCTATTCATTTGATTCTAGGAAGTGTTCCTCCAAACATAAGGCCTTACATATATCCCTATGCCGAAAAGAGTGAAATTGAGCATATGGTTGCAGAAATGCTAGAGGTCGGTATAATTAAACCTAGTCAAATTTCTTTCTCTACTCCAGTAGTATTGGTGCATAAGAAGGATGGATCATGGCGTATGTTTCTAGATTATAGGGAGCTCAACAAGCTCACTATTAAAGATAAATTTCCCATTCCTATCATTGATTAATTGTTGGATGAATTACATAGAGAAATTTACTTCACCATGTTGGATCTCTGAGGATATCATCAAATTAGAATGAAGAATGAAGGCATTATGAAAAAAACATTCAAAACTCATGAGGGTCATTATGAATTTTTGGTTATGCCTTTTGGCCTTACTAATGCACCTTCTACATTTCAAGGTTTGATGAATTTCATTTTCAAACCCTTAGAAAATTTGTGTTAGTATTTTTTGATGATATACTAATCTACAACAAGTCTTGGAAGGATAATGTTCAACATGTTGATAGGGTGCTCAAACTATTGGAGGAGAAACAATTATATGCAAAAACCTCCAAATATTTCTTTGGAGTATAAGAGGTGGAATATTTGGGTCATATTGTATCTCATGAAGGTGTTCAGGTAGACCCTAACAAAATTAAAGCCATTAAGGAATGGAAAATCACCACAACCATAAAGAATCTTTGAGAATTTCTCGGGTTGATAGGGTATTATTACAAGTTTGTTAATAATTATGGGAGAATAGTAGCACCTCTAACAACATTACTGAAGAAATATGCATTTTCTTGGACTCCAGAAGCAACTAAGGCCTTTGAACATCTTAAAGAGATAATGTGTCAAGCATCGGTCTTGGCTACTCCAAACTTCACAAAAACCTTTATTGTGGAATGTGATGCCTCAAGAAATGGAATTGGTGTTGTTATAATGCAATAAGGAAGACCCATTACTTTTAAAAGTGGTCCAATCAAAGGAAAGTATTTACAAAAACCTGTTTATGAGAAGGAAATGTTGGAAATTTTACATGCACTAAAGAAATGGCGACCTTACCTAATGGGAAGACACTTCAAGGTAAAAATATATCATGATAGTCATAAATAATTTTTGGAACAAATATTATCTTTAGAAGAGCAACAAAAATGGGTCACAAAGATGTTGGGTTATGACTTTGAAATCATCTACAAAAAAGGGAAGAAAAATGTTGTTGCAGATGCACTCTCAAGAAAGGATGAGGACATGGAAGAATTTCCTTGTGCTATTTCTATTAACCAACCTGATTGGATAACTGAAGAAAGGGATGAATGGAAGAATGATGAAGAGGTGTGGACACTCATTCAAAAGTTGCAGCAAGATCCCAGTACATCTGATACAATTAGCTAGAAAAATGATTCATTATGGTACAAAGATTTCTTATATCTTTGTAAGAATTCCCAACTCAAACAAAAGATTCTTCTGGAATTGCACACCTCCCCCTTAGGAGGACTCTCAAGATTTTTAAAAACTTACCACAAGGTTAAGAAAGAATTTTTTTGGGATGGCCTTAAATTTGATATTCAGAAGTTTGTGGAAGAATGTTTGGGTTTCCAACAGAATAAAGTTGAGACAATTAAGACCCCAGGTCTGTTATAACCTTTAGACATTCCAAGTCAGTGTTGGGAAGAGGTCTCAATGGGTTTTATCATAGGTTTACCCAAGTCTAAAGGAAAGAGTGTCATAATGGTGGTAGTTGATAGACTTACAAAGTATGCACACTTTTGTGCATTATCTCATCTTTTTAAAGCTATTAAATTTTCTATTGCATTTATGGAAACAATTCAAAATCTACATGGAAACCCAAAGATTATTGTAAGTGACAAAGATCCCATTATCACTGGAAATTTTTGGACGAAATTATTTTCTTGTCTTGGTACTCAATTAGCTCTTAGCTCATCTTATCATCCTCAATTTGATGGGCAAACTAATATAGTGAATTTTTTTTGGAAGGATATATTTGTTGCTTTGTATCTGATAAAAAACACAATGAGTCATGTGGTTACCTCTAGCTGAATGGTGGTGTAACACTTCCTTCCATACTACAACAAAAAGGACCCCATTTATGTCACTTTATGGATATCATCCACCATCCATCACATCATCTTTAAGAGAAAATTCTAAGGTTCAAGCAATGGAAGATCACATCGATCATCAACAATAAGTTCTCCAACTCTTAAAGGATAACCTCACTCTGGCGCAGAATTGAATGAAACAACAGGTAGATCAACATCATAGTGAAAGAATTTTTTATGTAGGAGACTGGGTATTTTTATGACTACAACCATACAAACAAATATCCCTCAAGAAAGCTAATAAGGGTAATAAATTATCACCCAAGTAATATGGTCCTTACAAGGTGTTGCAAAAGATTGGTACTATAGCATACAAATTGGAGTTTCCTACATCTTCCTGAGTACACCTAGTTTTCTGTGTTTCATGCTTAAATAAGGTTATCAATGACAAGCTCCTAGTTCAAACAGTGTTTCCAAACCTTGACGAAGAAGGAAAAATCATATTTGAGCCTGAAGAAGTCACGAAAACAAGAACCAAACAACTACAGAATCGATTAATCTCAGAGTATCTCATTAAGTGGAAGAACTTACCCATTGAAGATTCCACATGGGAGGATGAGAATTTTATACAAAAGCATCCAAAACTACTCAAGTGTTGAGGACAAAACTTTTTTTAAGGAGAGGGGAATGTTAGATCCCTATAATACTAGTGTATCCCCCTTATTGTTATTTTTAGTGTAGCCCCTATTGTTATTGTTGTTCCCCAAAGAAGCCCACTATTTTTATTGTTGTGCCCTTACATTATTATTGTTATGTAGGCTCTGATTATATTGTGACCCCTTAGGCTCCTATATATACCAAGGAGGTATTATCATTTGTATCATCCAATAATTGTTCATTTATGTAATGTAAAGGAGGTTTCCCCCTCGAAGAGGCTAACCTTTAAGTCATTGATCTATGTTTTCTTCTATTTTGTGAGCTGGTTTCATAACATAAATCACTTCTAAAATAATTGCAACAAATATATAATATATGCAAGATCATGTAGTCATATTTTTTTATGGATATTTGGCCAATCTAAAGAGGCATGGTTGAGTGGACCAAACATATTGGAAGCCAAAAGGCCCTATGGACTGAATCTAGCCTCATAAGTTTTTAATGGTCATTTTTAACAATATAGAATAGGGAGTGGGTGTTCCAAAATGGCCTCTATTTGTTCAACTCAACTAGGCTCTATATTCGCTTTTGGAATGAAAAATTAAACCTAAACAAAGAGGCTTTCACCATTGGTCCAACATGTATTTGGTTATATTCCTTTCTTGAAGAATTATAAGATGCAAAAACCCTAAAAGAAATAGGCAACATCCTAGGGACTTTGATCATGATATTAGAAGCAACAAAAATAATTCATTACACTTTCTATGCTCATATTTCTATCTATATGAATATCCCAAAAACCTTTCCTCTTACCATATACTTGAGCTACCATGATTCTAATAGGCACTAAACCATTGATTATGAACACATTCCATTATGGTGTTAGAAGTGTCATGAGCATGGGCATCTCTTCTAGGATTTTCCCCTTAATATTGTACCTACTCCCCCAAAGCTCCAGACTGAAAGAGATTTGAAGGGTTTGAGAAAGTGTTCTATAGAAGAAGGTCTAGAAAAAAACCCTCTATGCAAGCCACTTGCAAGGAGTACAAAATCATAATTGTTATGATATTTTATCTAAAAATATAGAGGAAACCCAAGATGGAGTTGTAAATAATCCCAAGTAGCATGCTCCACCACCTCAAGGAAACCCAAAAGTAGCAATAAATAAAATTAAATGAAGAAAGATCCAAACCGAAGAAAATATTATTTTTTATAACCCTATTTTCCACTCCATTATAGTGAGAGAAACCCAAGTTCAACTTACCTTAGTTGCTGGCTAGAATGCAACCCATTTCACCTTTTCTTTTACTTATATGAGATTTATTCCATGTTAAAAGGGTGGATTTACATGATTGAGTTATTTCTCATAATTATTTTGTCAAAATTTTATAATTATGAGATAACAATTATTTCATAATTGAGATAATTGAGAAAAAGCTCATAATTGTGAAAATGGTTTTTAGAGTTTGTCATTCCCAAGGAGATAAAATTGACCCTACTCCAGTACTGGATGAGCCTACTCGAGTACAAACTCCTATGCTTTATTTAGCAACATTTGAAGTTCTTGCTCAAAATCAGTTACATGTTTCTTGGAGGACGACGAAGTGTCATCCTCAATACCATGTGACATCATTCCCTCAAGAGAGTATATGTGTTCACCCTTTGTCGCCATAGCTTGGACATCGAGCCATTAAATTACTTCAATGTGGAAGGCCTCGACATTCAGGTGAAAAGGTAATTTATGCATAGAGAACGTCGTCAGATTCACAATATGAGGGCAAACATAGCAGTTTCCATGGTCGATACCAAACCATATCTGACAAGCATATTTGTCAAGTAAAGGGAGTGGCACCCTAGATATTTTGTGTGTGACCTTGACCATCTTATTGTACCACTTTGAAAAATCTTGTTCATTATATTCCTTATTAGCGGAGTGATGCAGGTGCATCTAACCTGGGTTAATTGTTTACTAGATGAGTTAGTTTGTAAAGTGAGGATTTAATTAATTATTGTATTTTTCTATAGTTTTTAGGAGAGGATGAATATTATTGTAAATAGGAGAAGATCCGAGATTATTGTGGAAGGTTTGAGAAGATTATGGATTAGTTATCTCTTATCCAGGAATAAGGGATTGGATGAGAGATGTTAGGGATCATGAGAGATATTTTGGGAGTTAGTTTAGGGATCTAGAACCTACCTTGGGTTCTAATCCATTTGTATAAATTGAGAAGAGCCTATGAGGCATCTAAGATGTAGAAATGTATGTAGAAGTGTGTGAGTGAAGTATGAGAAGTTCTCCTGTAATTATTTTATTCATTAATGAATCATTTCTGAGTTTTTATGTCCATACCTATTTCATTTTCTTTTTGGTTTTGGTGTGTGTTAATTTTATTAATGTGCAGACCTATGGTTAGACCTGCATCAAATTTTTGGTATCAGAGCTTTAAGTAATTGTTGGGTTCATGACTGGGTTTGTGACTGAATGATGAATATGCGCGTTCATGGAAGAGAGCGGTTCAAGAACTGTAGGGCTGAGGGACCCTGCCATTTGTGTAAATTGCAGTCATACAGTCAAGTTTTATGCTCCGGCAAGTTCAATTCGGAGTGGTCTGATGCTTCAGTTGTCGAACTCAAAGTTTATATTGTCTCCAAATAAGTTACATCTATTGAGTTCAACTGAATATCATTTCCATCATGATTTTCAACCTCTATTTGTTTAGCGGGAAGAATTGGACATTGAGAGTCCAAGTGGCTATCTTCTGCTATGGCCACCGAATCATTTTATTAGGTCGTCGATCTGGTCGAATTGATGAGGAGCAACCACACCAATGCACGAAGATCTTTGCAAACAATTTGCTTGGAGAGTTGTACTGTCATGTGAGCCAATTGATACTTGGAGAGCAGATTTATGTGTGAGGACTATTACTAGTGTGGAACTATTGTTTTGAATTCTGCGTGGCTGGAGGGAAAATCTCTACGATGTGGTGTGATCAACTATGTTGGAACAAATTTGGGTGGATTGATAATGGTCAAATTCAAGTGGAAGGTATTTGGAAATTTACTTTTGGTGATCGCATTGATATTTATTTTGTGTTTGAAGAATTCGGTCTGTGTTAGAGATTTAGTGCAGATGTCCAGTACACAAGGTTTTAGTTGACTTATCTAACAATTTGTCCAAGATGCAAAGTTTCTTTTGGCGTCATACCACAATGTTGGGATTGGTATTGTTGTCTAAGGAGAAAATGAGTCAGAAAATAAATATTGCAACCGTTGGCAACAATTTAAAAGGTTCATAAAAAACCTTTGATTCGAATTTTAAAAGTCAATTGGTTGTGATATTAAAATATTTTTATAATACGTGACATCTTCCTTTTAAAGGTGTTTTTTTTAATGAGGAAAATATAGATGGGCTTTGTTAGAGTTTTATAAGGATATTTTAAAAGGTTTTTTTTGAAGGAGAGATGTAAGTGGAGAGTCATACAATGATTAAAAATAGAAAAATGTATTTTTTCACATTTTTAATTGTATGTGCTTTCAAGGGAGACATAAGGGTTTAGCAATGTTTTGAAGGAAATATGTATAAAGAATTTTATTACAATATATTTTTTTTAAGTAATGGAGGGATACGTTGATTTGGTACCTTTGTAATTTTTGGAGGAATAAGTATGTTTTGTAATTTGTAATATTTTGTAATAAGTGATAAGTGATTTGTAATGTGGAGTGATAAGTGAATTTTTTTAAGGAAAGGTCCATTAATGTAGAATTGATGTAAAAATCTGGAGTCAAAAGGAAATTTAGAGTCAAGTCAAAAGTGTCAATGATTATAATGGGTGCATGATTGGCAGAGCCCAACAACCAAAGTCTATTCATTATAAAGGCAATCTGAAGAGTTATTGCAGTTGTTGTTTGTAGAAAAAAGAGGAGCCAGGAGTGCCCGGGAGTAAGGTTCAAGTGAAGTGAACCATTGAACAAGTTTTGAGGAGATAAATTGGTAAAGTGATTCAATTGCAGGTTACAGTGAACAAGGTGAAGTTCACAACAGAAGATGCATATTCCAGAGAAAGGTCATGATGATGCCATAGAAATTGGCATTGGTGATGACGAGAAAGAGATTGCTGAACTAAAAGTACAACTTGACATATTTCTAGGGATATTACAAAGACAGAGACACAAATGGGTAATACAGAGAACAACTAAATGGCCAATCCAACAATTGATTGAAAGAAGACAAAAGTGTAAACTAAAATTTTTAGAAGCAGAGAAACTCCATAAAAACACATATATTTGTGAACTAGAGCAAGGATCGTTGCTTGGTGACGAACATGATTATATGAGCATAGGTTCAATTCCCATAGACATTGCTACAGATTGTTTAGAAGACCAACATGAAGACCTGAAGACAGATTCATCTATCAAACCTCATGTTTTTAAATCTAACCATTGGTTTGTGGATGCAGGTTATGTTGTTAAACAACCAATTGATACAGAAATGAAGCAAGTTGCTAATGAATTGAAAAATGATGGGAAAAATGTCAACATGAGAGATATTGTAGCAGAACTAAAGTTCTTAGAAGAATGGTTGGACAATCCAAAGCCAAAGTGTGACACAAAGGAAATTAAGATGGAATACAACATGCCTTCAATTCAAAAAAATTGGCACAATGAAAGCATAGAGATCGACAACAAAGTTAAGAAAATAAACAATAATGTGCAACCAGAAGACAAGTTAAATATCAAAATTAAAGAAATGAAGAAGTTGATGTTGAAAGAATCATAGAAGATGTCCATTTAAAAAAGAAAAAGCAAGGATAGCAATAAGATACATTTTACTTCACAAGTATACATCAGCAAAAAGGGAGGACAACTACAACATAAAGTTTGGAAGCCTGGAAGACAAGAAAAGACAACCACATAACATCAACAACATAACAAAGTACATGATAAGTGACAAACTAAAGTTTGGGATCTAAGAGGATTTTTATCATCTTATGAAGACTAATGTTCAGGAGACCATGCTTTTCTTTTACCTGGGGAGTCTGATGTAGGTGCATCTAACCTGAGTTAATTGTTTACTAGAAGGAGTTAGTTTTTAAAGTGAGGATTTAATTAATTATTGTATTTTTCTATAGTTTTTAAGAGAGGATGAATATTATTTTAAATAGGAGAAGATTCGAGAGTATTGTGGAAGGTTTGAGAAGATTATGGATTAGTTATCTCTTATCTAGGAATAAGGGATTGGATGAGATATGTTAGGGCTCATGAGAGATATTTTGGGAGTTAGTTTAGCGATATAGAATCTACCTTGGGTTCTAATCCATTTGTATAAATTAAAGAGCCTATGAGGCATATAAGATGTATAAATGTATGTAGAAGTGTGTGAGTGAAGTATGAGATATTCTCCTGTAATTATTTTATTAATTAATGAATCATTTTAGAGTTTTTGTGTCCATACCTATTAAATTTTCTTTTCAGTTTTGGTGTGCGTTAATTTTATTAATGTGTAGACCTATGGTTAGACCCGCGTCATGGAGTCAGCGACAATTCTCCAAGGAGTATATGCATAAGCGTAGGGCTCTCCATTTGTGACTTTACTAAGGTATCGAATGTTTGGAGGACATCATTTCATCATAGCCAAGGGAATAACTAAGTAGCCAAAGATAAAATATGTGGCTTGCTTATGAATATCGTTGCATGCCTCGAAGAGCTCATTTAAGAGGAAACTTGACCAATTGAGTTGTACACCATTGTTGCAGACTTCGGTGATAGAGATAACATCCAAGGAACATTCCCCTTTCATGTAATGTCGCATAAGCTTACTGGAAATAATATAATAGGAAAACTAAATTTTCTCATTATTAATCAAATAAATTACTACTCCATGCCCTTTATGCTGGGTGCCATATTTTGTATAATTTTTTTTTATCAGTTGTCTTCTTGTCATGCTTTGAAATGCTCTAGAAAACTATAGAAACATCTTTACCATAGGGCGATAATCCCGTGAGCATGTAAATATACTCAACTTTTTGATCAAGAATTTGGTGCAGCGCATAACTTCTCTTGTGGTACCAACGAGAGGTAGGTCCTGGAGTATCATCAGGGTTGATAGCTTTAGAGTACGAAAGTCTTGTTTGATTTTATGAGAGGCTCATGCACCTGGTCACATATTTGGCTAAATGAACACATCAGAGCAGAGTGTAGGAAAGAGGACATGGTAAGAAAAATTGTTGTTGATGAGGCTAGCCTTCTCATATTTCCCCAAAAGGTCATCTATGGTGTGAATGAGAGAGTCAAAACGAAACAAGGGAAGGTGAGTCTTTTAGAGTGACCTAGTGAGGATGAGTGATAGGTGTAAACAAGATGAACAGGGGGTCAACAACAAGGTGGAGACACAGATGAAAAAGACACAAGAGCTAGGATGAAAACTTGATGAAAACACAAGTGAAACGATAAAGAAATGATTAGAGGCAAGGGATATATAAAACACATGGCGAGACTTTGCACATACTGGACCCTTGCGCGATGGAAGAAATATATGAGAAAATCAACACAAATCCAAAAGTCCACACAAAGACCAATAAAATCATTCAATTTTCTTGAAGAATTTAAACGACTGACTGACAAGACTAGGATGATAACTAAATTATATCCATAAATATTACGAAATATGAAGGACAACTATGAGGGGAAGGACGATACTTAATGATATAAAATATGCATATTTATGACTGAAAATTTGATAGACTCGACACAATGATACCTCCCCAACCACAATGATTTGTAGTGGGGCGCATCTAAATAGAAGTAATTGTATTAACGCGACTAAACACAAGTCCAAATAAAAAATAGACTTTGATTAAGACTGACGCAATTGACTAAATGCTAAACCTTACTAATACTCCATTTGCAGAGAGCACTCAAAATCAAAATGAGTTTATGGGCCATTGTAGGGATTCATGCGTGCACCATTCACCCAACTAGGCAAAAGGATACCATCCAACCGAGAAAGCTTGACAACTCCAGAGTCATGAATCTATGAAACATAAAATGGTCCAATCCAATGCATTT
Source organism: Pinus tabuliformis (assembly GCA_031772625.1). Taxonomy (NCBI): domain Eukaryota; kingdom Viridiplantae; phylum Streptophyta; class Pinopsida; order Pinales; family Pinaceae; genus Pinus; species Pinus tabuliformis. The sequence goes on from CM062812.1 coordinate 607,093,603, forward strand.
GTAAGTTACCTAGATGCTTAAGATATTTACTATCATAAAGTAGTACTTGGTCGTCAACTGTTTAGTCAATTTAGTGTCTTAAATTTCTTTGCATAAATTATCAACTCAGGTTCGTAAGTTGATTAAGTGTAGTGCACTGTATGTGCTTAGTTAACCCTTCTTACTTCGTTGTTTTGTATTTTAAATTGTTTTGGGTGTTTCTGTTCTTTGATTCCTAATGATTTACAATTTGAACTATGAGAAACTGAATCTAAACTTCCTATAGGTGAACCAAGAGCTTAAAACTAGTCAAAATCTAAGTTAAAAGAAGGAAAAACAGAGCATTTTTCCTATCTTGTCATTTGTCCTAATTCATGAATCTAATTCTTAAAACCAAAAGGTAAAGTTGTAAGTCATGTTGAAATAAATACAGAGAATGAAATTAACAGAAGTACTTCAGTTAATTTCATTCTTTGTATTTATTTCAAGATGACTTACAACTTTACCTTTTGGTTTTAAGAATTAGATTCATGAATTAGGACAGATGCTCTATTTTTCCTTCTTTTAACTTAGATTTTGACTATTTTCAAGCTCTTGGTTCACCTTTAGGAAGTTTGGATTTAGTTTCTCATAGTTCAAATTGTACATCATTAGAAATCAAAGAATAGAAACCCCCAAAACAATATAAAATATAAAACAATGAAGTAAGAAGGGTTAACTAAGCACATACAGTGCACTACACTTCATCAGCTTACGAACCTCGGTTGATAATTTATGCAAAAAAAATTAGGACACTAAATTGACTAAACATTTTGGCACCATTGTTGGGGAAGTGTAACTAGGTAACCTTATCTCTTACATTAAAAAAAAAAACGATATGCATAGGGAAGGAGACTCTAGGGGTATATTTATAGCTAGAGGCAGGAGTTCAATTCCTACAACACCACCTACTCCATCAAGAACAAGAAGAGATACACCTCCATCTCAAGCTCATACTCCCAACCATAGAACTCCTGAAATTCTAAGTTCAGAAATCCAATCAAAAGAATCTCCTACTTCATCTACCAAGGCAGTCCTAGAGGAGAAAAATCCTGGGTCTCCAATAGTAGGAGTAGCCTTTTTCACCTCCACAGGGGAGCACATTTTAGTTGAAGAATTAGGAATACCTAGTGAGGAAGAAGAAGTATAACCTCTCTCCCATATCCCATTAATAGAAGAACCATAGGAAGATAAAGTAACCTTGTAGGTTGAACCTTATACTCACTCTGAAGAAACTATAATTGCAAAAGAAGGAGAGGATGGAGAATTCACACTATTTGGAGGAGGGGGTAGAGGAAGAGGTAGAGGAAATAGTGGAGGAGGTAGAGGAAATAATGGAGGAGGCAGAGGAAATAGGGAAATAGATAATTATTTTGGATTCCCTATGGTGGATGAAGAAACAAATACCACAATGAAAAATATATCACCTTCTGTCCTCCCAAATTTACATGGGTTAAATAGTGAGGATCCTAAAACATTTTTATTTGAGTTTGAAGTCTTGTGCAGAACCTATGATTATCTAGAAGACTCTCAAAAACTTAAGTTGTTCCCTTCAACACTGAAAGGAGCTGCTTTGAAGTGGTTCATGGGGTTAGTCACTCAGTCCATTAGAACATGGAATGGCATGAAAAAGGTGTTTTTGGATAGGTATTTGGATTATTGCATGCCTACCAATCACAAAGATGAAGTGTTCAAAATTATGCAAAGAGAGGATGAAAATTTAGAGGATTTAATTGAGAGATTCAACTATAATTTGAAAAGAGCAAAAATGGACAATTTAGATGAAGATACCTTAAAATATCTTTTATTAAAAGCCATTAGAGATGAGTGGATAGATATCCTTAACATGATGGGGAAGGGAGATATCTCTCAACTCCCATTAAATGACATAGGAGAATTATGTGTTCATCTCTCAAGAGGGAAATCCAAATTTGGGAAAGGTCCAAGAGATCCTTCTCTTGTTAGAGTAAATAAATATGCAACTGGATCAGTGAGTAGGGCAGAAATTGGTAATATGCTCGATGAATTCAAAATAGATATTCTAGGGAGCCTTAGTGAGCAAATAGACACCCTTAAGTTGCAAAACAAGCAGAAAACCGAGGCTGATGCTTTAGCTATTTTCTGTCCAAAATGAATAAAAAAACATGATCTAAGAGAATGCTTTGTGGATGCAAAGTCATGTTGAAATAAATACAGAGAATGAAGTTAACTAAAGTACTTCTAGTTACTCTAACCTTCAATTTTGAAAGATAACCTCCTTGAGATGGAATTCAAGCAACTTTGGTACTTCATGATCTAGAAAAAACTAAATAAAAATATGCAGAAGGTAACTGATTGATTTCAACCCTTATGTAAAGTGAATGTTTAACCATTTAGTTTAGGATGGATATCAGCTTGAAATGGTGACCCAAAACATTCACTAATACAATGCATTGACAACTTGAACTAGGAAATAAATAACAAAAATAGTGAAAAAACTAATCAACAATGCATCCTCATTACTTTCAATCTTACTCTATTTAGAAACAAAGTCGTTTCCTTTATGAAATGGATTGGAGAAACAAGACTGCACAATTGAATTCTAACATTATGCTACTGATTATAACTAAAATAAATCAAACTACAAGAAATCAACCTAAGTTACAAACACTGCTAAAAGCAAATGATGAAATTAAAACTGAACAGAAAGAAGAAAACAAATGAAAGGAAAACCTCCTTTAGTGCAGGGGCCCTCTGCAACTAACTAGGTTGAGCTACTAACTTAATTCAAAATGCTCCTTCAAATGATCATCAGTCAACACACGACTTTGTATTATAAAACAGGAACAAAAGTCCAAAATTACAGAGCTGATAGGTTTAAACTTAATACATCAAAAACTTCGAACCCCTTCCGGTTCTGTTCAACTGGTATTTAAAAGAAAATATTCATAACTGTCTTCTGAGGAAAATTAGCTACAGGTGGTCTACAAGTATTACAACCGGGCTGCGTAAATGATTGGTAAGCTATAGGTGACTTGAATTCGAACAAGGTGGTTGCATAGAACCGTTGACACAGGTGGCTGATCCGAGTTAATGCTTCAACAGAACTGTTGGATTTATTAGTTAACCAGGAAAGGGTAGACAAAGAGTCCTATTGCTTCCAAGTTTCATATGTTTGACTCCACCTTTGACTGTGGTCTTGAGCTGGCTTTTCTATTGATCTGGGCTAGGTGACTAAGATAGGATCCATGTCGAGACGATTCTAGAGATGCCCATGTGGCCAGTTTCTTTGTTTGACACCTGTAACCCGCTAAACCATGGAAGTAGCTACGGAACACATAGTTAGCTGTAGAATAGGCTGTGTTCTGTAGCGAATTTGAAAAAACTTATTCCAATAGAGAAAAAACATAAAAGTATAATATGACAATCATTTAATGTCCTCCTTGAGACAAAATCTATCATTTATCAGTGATGGGGATCTGTCTTTTTATGGAAAACAAGGGAAAGAAGTGAGAAAAGTTATTAAGGAGAGAGTAATTCTGAGGTTCAACACCAACTGAGAATGATTTCTTCTTAATGTGCCTGTCATGCCAAGAGTTTTTCCTTTCTTTTTCAACAATTTGATTAACGTCTGCAAGGAATTATTGCTCATCTAGTTGCCATAACTCCTATAATTTCTCAAAAATGGACCCATCATTAGACATTTTGGTATCTTGAACAATGAAAATATTAGGGACTATGAATTCTATTGGAAGCAGTGCTTCCCATCCATAAACAATTTGAAATCATGTATACTTATGCAATCGCTTAACTGTAGTGTGATAAGTGAGAAAATTAGCAGAGAAAATTTTGGTGATGAGGGATAATATTATTAAAGGCTTCAATAGTTCCATTCGCTTGCAGGTGATGAGGGATACTTTTGTGGTGTTGAATCATAAAGTTGCAGAGTGGCGAAGTGACTGCCTCATTGATAAAATTTGAGCCTTGGTCACTAGTAAGACTTCGGGGACAGCCAAATCTGGTAATGATATTTTCAAATATGAATCATGCAGTAGTATCAGCAATGCAATCCTTAATAGGAGCAACTTCCACCAAACTCGTTAGATAATCCATTATGGTGATGATGTACCTAGCATGTGAGAGTCATGCAGGTGGATTAATCGGTCCTACAAAATCAACTGCCCATTTTTCAAATGATTCAAGTGCTCTTCTTGGATGAGGAGGAAGCTCATCCCACTGAGATGGTTGACCAAATCTTTGACAAATATCACACTTCTTAGCATATTCTTTATCATCTCCAAATATTTTTGGGCACCAAAGATGAGCTTGCAAAAGTTTTCGAGCAATGGCTTTAACTCTAACATGACCTCCTGCAACTCCCGCATGGCATTCCCATAAAATCTTATCCCTTTCATGGTCCAAAAAACACAAACGCAAGATTTGATCAAGCCCCATTTTATATAATTTCCCTGCAATAAGTTGATAATCAATAGCTCAGACAACCATATGTAATTTTTGAGTGGTTGTATAATCATTTGGGCACTTACCAGTGGCAAGGAACAATGAAATATCCTCTAAATTATCTATGACTTCTTCAACTCTGAATAGATGTGCATCCGGTAATTGGTCTTCAATAGAGCCTCCATATTCTCCTAATTCCAATCAGGATAAATGATCTCGACCCACATTTGAGTGGTTTGGATTGACAATGACTTCAAATGGAAATTCCTGAAATGACAAGAGCCATCTACATATCCTTCCCTCCAAGTCAAGCTTATTAATCAAATACTTGAAAGAAAAATGTTATGTAAATAATTTAAAGGGACCACCCAATAGATAATGTCTAAACTTCTGTAATGAATACACCATGGAAAGGGCCTCCTGTTTAGTAGTGGTATAGTTATTCTCCGCAATAGAAAGTTTTCTACTGGCGAACTAAATTGGATGGTCTAAATTACCTTCTCCAGGATGAGTCAGCATAGCTCCTAAAGCAATACTTGATGCATCTATATGGAAATGAAATTATTATTCCAATATGGATAAATCAAGATTGGCACACTTTCAATCTTCTCCTTCAGGGTATCAAATGCAGAGTCACATTCAATAGTCCAAGTAAATTTCTCATACTTTGTCAATAATTTCTCTAGTGATGCAATAATGAGAGAATAATTGCAGATGAACCTACAATAGTATGTTGAATGACCCAAAGTGGATCTTAATTTCTTAACACTAGTTGGTGGTGGCATATTTAATATTAATTCAACCTTTGCAGGTTCTACATATTCTCCTTCCTTACAAACTATATGTCCAAAAAATGTTCCAAAAGGGACAGTAAAAATTCCCTTCTTTAAATTTAGAGAAATTTGTAAATTCATACAATGATCAAACATGACTCTGAGAAAAATCGAATGATTCTTCAACAAACTATAAATTTTCCATTCATCCATATATACTTCAAGAGACTTATGAATAAAATCACGAAATCCAGTAATCAAAATCCACGAAAACACAACAGGATCATCCTTCTGGCTAAAGGGGATAAAATTATAAGCATAGGAACTCCATTCCATTGTGAATGTGATTTTCTTCTTATCATATTCTTCAATACGGACTTGGTGATAGCAATAGAACCCATCGATGAAAGAATAAGATTCATTACCTACAACATTATCCAAGACCTCATCACTAAACGAAGTAGGAAATGGATCATGGACACAAGCTTTATTAAGAATCCTATAATACACACATACTCAGATCTCCTGTGAATATTGATTATCCTGGATCACAATGGGATTAATCCACTCTGCTTCATCAATTAGAAATATGAGTCCTACATCCAACATCCTATCAATCTATTTCTTCACCTTTTCTTTGACACAAGGATTTAATTGGTATGGTCAATGCTTAATTGGCCCTTGCATCAGGTTTCAAGACTATCTTCATCTTGTCCAAGTCTTCTTCAATCCCCTTAAGTTTCGAGACTGATGCGGGGAACAAATATTCATACTCCTTTAACAAGTAAAATATCTCCTTAGTGGTCTATTCATCCCACTAATCACCAATAGAGGCAATTTTTGGTTTCTCATCGGTCCCAATGTTCAATTTCTATAGCTTGAGTGGTTTCAAATGAGGGGCATTATTTACAAGATCCTCCTTTATCCTTTTCTCCCCCTTAGATTCTTTAAAAGATATATTCCTTAACTCTTGTAAGTCATCATCAAGTTTTTTATCAAATTTTCCAGAAGCTACAACCTCATGAAAAACAAAGTCATATTGATGCGTAAAATATGCATTCTTGATACATTCCTCAACAACTACCCCAAAAGGGAACAACACCCTTTTAATATATTTTAAGGATTCAACTATCCTCACATGTGTATCTGAAAATGAAAAATATTTACAAAAATAAGTTATCAACAGATTCCAATCTATTGTCTACCTATTCATTTTGACCCTTAAATACCAGTTTCGTGGAAAATTTCCTAATGTATGGATGAACTGTTGTGTCCACATCGCAATTGGTAAGCCAATTTCTGACTAAAGATAATTGTAAGTTTGTATGTGCTTTTGCATATTGGTATACCGATCATATATAGGAATTCTACTAAAGGGAATATCTAGAGCAGAAAATCTACACATCATGGAAAACGTGATAGTCTCTTAATCATGGAGGTGGTTGCGATGGGCTCCCCACCATCTCACAGGGGTAACTTACAAAGAAACATTCATTAAAGGGATCTTTTGACCTTCTTAAATTTAAAATCAACTTCTTTAAGAAAATTTACAACAAATTCATTACCATTAAAAGTAGGATATTCTCTTACCTTCGTACCAAGCCATCAAGCAGATCGAACAATTATGGAGTGCCAAGAATGATTCTCATGATCTCCTTGTTTTCAGTCATCCATTGCAACATCTGAGCCAAACTCAGTATTTTGAATGCTTCTCCAACTAATAGAACCAACAACTATCAGACTGGTGTAGTCTTCCCTCTTCCTGAGAGTAAGTTGATATAGTTGGTCTAATAAGTTAGGTTGCTCCACATCATCCACAAGCTCCATAAATCTCGGGCCTTGTTATGGGTCTAAAGGCTGGATGACCCGAACTCCATCTACTTCAAAATTCATTGTTTCCCTTTTTAAATCGTGAATTTCATAGTTATCAAACACCCAATTAGTGCCCAACAAGGTTGGATACAGATCTTTATCACCTATAATGTTTATAACCTCAACTTCTGCATATGTTTTGACACCTGCAATATCAACTTCAACATCCTCTAGTCTACCAATTGGCAAGATTCAATACTAATTTTCCATTCATAGCTGGATTAGAGAAAAACTAGATTTGTTCTTCCCAACACCTCCCAAGTTTTCCTTGGAAAAATATTCACATCCGACCCCAGGTCTAGCATAGAATCTTTAATCTGGTATCCTGCAATTTGTGAATCCACTCGAAATTCCCTTCTTGTTCTTTTCTTGTTCCTCTAAACTCTTCAAGAATGTCTTCAAGATAGATGGTCTTATAACGACATGTTTCTTAGAAGTTCCAATATCATCTCTAGCCCTTTTTCCTCCTTGGGTAACAATATTTATGTTAGGTTGCAAAAATGGCTCTGGTTTTCATGGTTCCGCATTGATCAGATTTTCCCTTTTACCCGATTGCCCTCCTCCCACTGAGAAATTAGTTTTGGACAATCCTCAATGACATGTGTATTTATGTGGCAATGCGAGCACCAAGGCCTCCTTGGCATCATACAGTCTCTCATAACATGACCATCTTGATCAGAGTTATAACATCTAATCAAACCTCTTCCTCCAATGCTTCCTTCCCTTGGAGCAGCTCCTCCTCAATGACGAGGAGTTTCTTTAACTCTAAATGTTGTACTATCAAGACAATTGACTAGAAAATATAAATATATACATTAATCCATATGGTGCGTAGGAGATCCACAAAATTCACATAAGAAATTTTTTGGCATATTTGAATACTTCTGCAAAATAGGTCACAATTGTGGCGAATGACCATAATATCTGCAAATTTCACAATACTCATTCATAGACATACCTTGGTGATTAGGAAATGCATGGTACTGAGTGTTCCCTTGGAATGGTATGGCTGAAGAGATATTCCCAACCCTAGCACTGTGTGATGAAAAAGGGGATCCCATAGGCATAGTAGTTGTTGGGTGTAGGAATTGCACTTAAGCAAACTCCTCAACACTTAATTGTCAACCTAGGGGTTTCGTAAACTTAGAGACGAAGCACAGGCAATGCCATAAGTGGTATGAAATTTTCCTATTCCTAATCCTACTTCTTGAATGAAATGTTGCAGAATCAGACAAAAACAATCTTAAAGACAATCGACACCAAAGCAATTCTAGTGCTGGAATGTAAAAGAATAATTTGCGAGGAAATCAAGTAAAGGAACTTTCACACAACTGGAAGCAATCTTAAATGTTGAAATGAAATACTATGTTTATCTTCAGTATAGATGGCTAACAGTTTAACAAGTGGGCCCTTGCAAGATCTGTTTCCTAATTGATCTTCCTTCTACACCAAGCAACTTGTTCTTGTACTATTGCAATCTACTTGCACTAGTTCAGGTACAGTACTTTATGTGAAAAATTATATTTTAGCTTCTTTGCTGAAGACTTATGTCTTTATGGAGGTGCTCTAAGCCTCAATGCTTAGAGGACTCTATTCCTGTGACAAGAGACCAACTCTTGCACCAAGACAAAGCTTCCTTCACCAAAGTTTCCAATTTACTTTCGAAATAATTAAAAGAAGTGTTGGAAAGAATTGCAATTGCAAGCTAGATTTTGAGATAAATTACATGTGAAAAAGAATGCTTTAATTAAACAAACTTTGCAATGAAAGTAAATTTCATAAAGCAAAAACAATTTGAAATAATTAAGCAGCAGTCAAATAAATTTGCATGCATCAACTGACTTTTGACAATTCACTTATAACATTTATGTTCCTTGTTGTTAAGTCATAAATGGAAAGTATAAAGTAATGTGTTTTCAATAATACTCTTTCTTAATTCATGTAAAGATCCTTCAGAAGTATAATTCTTAACATTGAGAATGATTACTTGAATTGACAATGCGTTTGCTTGCAGGAATAAATGAAATTATAAGCATGAAAGGAACGTAACACTTGCTGTAAAGTAAAACCGGAGTGTAGGAAACTACATGCACTGGTACAGGAAGAATCTCCCTATACGACCCAAGCGGAAGCAAACTAAGGTAAAAATTGTAGGAAGGAAATTGCAAGAAAGTGATTTGCAGGAAAGAAATTGCAAGGAAGAAAGAAACTTAATTAAACTTCCAAACTATAGATCCAATCACGCTTGACTATAAAATGAATTAATCTCATAACTCTGAAATAAACATAAGAGAAATCAAAGACATGCAACTGCAAATGAATAAATGTTCAAACAAAATTTTTAAATGGCAAAAGCATAAGGGTAAACGAGCTGGGTTGGCTGGGCTCTAGCCAACCAGCTCGTTTCCCATTTAGGAAATGAAACGATTCAACACTTAATCACACATAAAATAGAAATTAAACACAGCGTGAAAAAAACATGGTGCGTTCCTTGTATTAACTTGATGAACAAATATACATGATAGTGCAAGTCCATCCCAGAACTGAGGGCAATACAAGATTACAGAGTAAACAAAATTATAACTTAGATATTGCTAGCTTGGCTCTACCTACAGTCTTAATTATATACAGTCTCTCGGCCTTAGCCATATTCTGCTAATTACAGTCATTTCCTATTCAAGCCTTTCGGTTCAACGAACTAACAAATGAACTTCTCAAAACTGGCTAATGGTTATAATAAACTGCAAACTTTGCTAGCCGTAGACCATATTCTTAGAAAGAATCCTTGACTATACGCCGCCAATGTCCATCCTCGGATAGTACGCAATCAAACTAGGAGTTGTGGATCAAAAACGCCTGCATGGAATATCACAGAGATCACGGAGCAACATCGTTGGCGGTGCAGGAATCTACTTGCACTGATCACGCTAAATGATGATTAACACTTAGTTCTTCAATTAATTTTTAGGAAAATTAAACATAAGTTACAACAGATACTAGAAGGCATGAAATCTATGTAAAGTAATTAATAAAACACTTAATAAATCTTAATTATTAAATATGAAGTATATGTAGGAATAGATGATTATCTTGGACTAGTGCAGGAATGAGAGGGTTAAATAGAGATAAAACAGAAGTTAAGGCTTATGGGAATAGGGTAAAAATAGAGAAATTTGGGACACCAACAGTATTTGGTCCCATACTCCTTAATCGCGGACATTTTGTGGCATGATGTCCCTCAACTTGACAATTGGTACACCAGACATGAGGCCTCATTGTTCGTGCAAACATAATAGCATTCAATATCTCCATCAAAGTAGAAATTTGATTTTGGAGTCCCACAATAGCAAGGTCAATAGAAGTACTTCCTGGTCGATAGTCCTATGGCCATTTCCTCAATTTGCACTGCCTGCTCTAAAGCATGTTGAAAGGTGTTAATATTCTGTTGCGACAACAAAATATTAGTCACTGGTAACAAATATTTAATAAATAAACCTCTTTGATGATGACTGTTGATTGGATAAGATAATTTACTAATGACATTTTTAAATTGTTGCATGCATTTCCAAGAAAATTCTCCTTCTCGTTGACTAATATCCAACATCTTTTCTAAACCTTGCTAATTTTATTGAGGGATTTTGAATTCTTGAAGAGAATATTGTTTAACTTTATACATGGTGGGGTTTGGATTCATATCATAACATTTAATGAACCATCACAGAGCATGATCTCGTAAAGTTGTTTGAAACTCAATGAACTTAGTGGCGTCATGAGTCTTTCCCTCCAAATTGCTTCACATAAGTACCAATGTTGCTCAACATCTTCACCGCCCTGTCCTGAAAACTCTGGACAACAAGTGATCTTGCAATATTTCCAACCATAGTTTTTTTCCTTGGCTGAACTATTACAAATCCTTAGGAATTCAGCTAAGAATAATTACTCACACTTGACTAAAAAATACTTTCAGAATTATTTTCTCCACTAGAACCACCTATTTCATACCTAAAGTGCACTTGCTAAAATTTTAAAGTCTTACACAATTTAGAAAAGAAGTTACCAAGATCTTGATATAGTATCAGAGGAAGGTTAGGGAGAGGATTAGTTTCGCCACTAGATTGCTGACTATTGCTTACAGGGATTAAGTCATCCTCAATGAATAATATCCTCATCACAAAATTCATGTCATCATAATCATCTGTTTGATTGGTTTGGGCATATGAAATCCTCTTAACTTCGGGTGGGGTCCATCTCTTCCATTCAAACTTCCCACAACACTTCTGTTGGTGCCTCCTATTCCATTAGAAGGAGATCCTTCACTTTCTCCTTTCCCTCGCAACCCTGAACTATCCATTCCTTCTTTCCCAAACACTAGACTTGTCACTTCCTCTCCTATCCTTTGTAATTCTCTTCTTCTAACCCTAATTTCCTACAACTTTCTCTCCCTCCACTCATCAAACATTCATGCCTTGTGTATCACTTTAAATTATCAAGATTTCCACAACTCCTCTTGATCCATCGCAACAACCCCTCATCTTTGGCAAATGTGAAACATTCCTCCCCTAGATCCAACCCCCAGCACCAAGGGTTTCAAGTGACCATTCTATTTTCTTTTAACAACAACAAGTTTTCTTCGACCAACAAAATTTTGATCCATAGCGGAATTTCATTCAACAATATTCTCCACAACCCATATTTAAATACTACTTCAACCTTAGAAAAATATTGATGCTTCTCAACCATAAACTCAATAATGTGCCCTTCTAGGGTTGCATGAACCCAAAAATCAATAGCTCTTGTTAGTTCAATATCTAATCAGTGCATCTTATCCAAATCAACTGTAGTCCAATCTCTTTGAAGCCTAAGATGATCCTCTTCTCCAACTTTAACTTGTAGCCTCCTCAACCAATTATGCAGTTCTTCAGGGAACTTGCACCAGAATATTTCATATTGATCGCAAGTAGGTTTTGCATACAAAATCTCTTCCCCTACCAAATCTAAATTCTTTTGTCACATTTGAGCTTGTTTCAAAATAAAGTGATGAATATTCTTATGTCACCAATCTTGAATATCTCCCCTAATAATCCTTGACACCATGATCTAGATCCCTTTTGAAATTTTCATGGGTCCAAACAATGTAACCATTTGTTGGCATAAAATTTAATTATCAGAGACCCAGGGTTCAACCTTAGGCTACCAACAAAAAGTGTCATCATATTCTAGCTTGTTATCGACATTTCACTCCTCTTTGGGAAAAAGGAGCATCTCACACGAGGCATGCCAGAACAACAATGGATTTATAATGGTGGTGAAGAAGTTTTACTTGCTATATTATACATGTAATATGAACATTCCATTAATCATCACAACAGAGTTGCCACACAGTTTAAACATTCATAGCTAAATGAAATAGAATAACCATGCAAAGACAATTGAAATTTTGAAAGGGGCACACAATCATCAACAATCAATTCCCAATTCATTACCACAATAGCTCCTTGTTCATTGGACAAATAATTACACTAGAAGCTTTCACATACTATGAGATATTAATACTATCAAATACATTGTTGGAACATAAAAAAACTTAAGAGGAACAAAGACTCAAACTCTAACGAGTTGTAAATAGCAGAGAACTAATGAAACTTCGACCCTTCCGCTAACTATAACTCAATCTATAGCTAATAACTAAAAGCTAACAACAAAATGATTTGTTCATCTTTGGATCTTTTTATAGATCGCACTCACTTGATCTGGTCTAACATGTAACTTTCTTTATCCTAATCTCAATTGAGTGCATTTTGACGAGTTTTTGTGCTTTTGTCCTTATCAGGTTTGATATTTTCAAAATTTGGCTTGTGCTTCCTTCTTTCGTAGCTTCACAGATCCCCACGTAACTGAATTTTAAATTCTTTATTGCCTACCAATTTCCAATGGATACTTCTAGCAAGTCTAGCCATTTCTTCTCCACAACTGCTTTTCAATCATATTCTTCAAAAAAAATCCAAAAAATGAAGGACACAACAGTGCATTGCAGTAGCCCACGAGACATAGGCCATACTTCTTTGTACTTGAAACCATTTTTTATTCATAGAAAGAGAGCATAATTGCCTCACCTTCTAGCTGGGTTTTCTCCTGAAAGAGTTTCTAAGGTCATATCTTCTGTCAAATCGTGATTTTTGAGTTTTTATTTTACTATATATTTTCTACATAATTTTAATTTGCATGCATACATAATTAACAATATTCTACAGATCCATAAATATAAAGAGAAATAATACCCTAATAATGTAGATTTTGAATTTTCAAATATAGTTTTATCAAATATGTTGTGACAAATTGTCTAGTGGAATATTCGCAATAGTTTATGGATCTCAAGACCAACAATTGCATTGAGAGTTAACTAACAACTGCATCGAGCAATATGAAGGTGAGGATCAATGAATTATACCAATGAAAGCACTCTAAAGAGGATCCCTTGGGTTTTTTATAATTTCTACGAATTTTAGAGCGACTTAAGGGATATTCCACTTGGTAGTGGATTTGATGCCTTAACCTTGTCCACTGTAGTGTAATGTTTTGAATTTCGTGTTTCTCTTGTAGTTTTGTTCGCACAAACTAAAAGTTTGTCTGTACCTTTGTTGGATAATCTCAATTGTCGAATTTGTTGTTGTTGGAAATACCATTGGATCAACATTTCAAAATGAATCTTCAAATATGGTGCTTCTTAGATTTTTCCAAACGAGAGGTAATTCCTATGATATTCTCTACCCACATTACTGAAGTAGAAAAAAAAAATGAGTATTCTTCGTTCTCATCATACTTAGTTTTTGGACGGTTAAGAGTCATATGTTGCACTATCACACATAGTAATAGTGGGATACTCCTAAACCCAATAGGTATTTCATACCCACTTGGAGATTTTATAAAAATATGAACTTCAATCTCGAGAGGCATATGTCATTGAGCTATCAGTGACTAGGAATTTGGTATTGCATTGATTGTAAAGAGAAGGTGTATTGGATTGCAATTTGACACATATATAGAACTTGAGGATGTTCCCTCTTGGTCTAATTCATCCAATGGTTGTGGTAGGTTGGAATCCTTATGTTGATTGAATATTTGAGAATATCGTGAAATATGATGATCAAGAGAGGGGTCAATAATTTGTTATTGCATTGGTTGTAAAGTAAAGGTGTCTTGGATAACAATTTTAAACATATATAGAAATCTAGGATGTACCCTTAGTTCTACTTCATCCAATGTTGTGGTAGGTGGGCATCCTTATGCCAATTGTAGATTCTAGGAATATCTTAGAATTTGATAGTCAAAAGAATGGTCAAACAATTGACCCCTCTTATCACTGTTATATTATGGAATATTCCCAAAATCTACAATTGCCATACACTAGTACAAATGGGTCCAAAATCCAATGGCTATTAGTCGGATATGTGACTTATTGGCATTGACTATTTGACACATTGGTGCTTATCAAAACGTCGCCAGAATTATGACGAATAGTCGACAATTTAGTTACTATCGGATATGCGACAGTACATATGTCAATTATCCGACACATAAAACGATTGAAATGGTCATAAAAAAACCAATGTTTATAAGTCGGTTTTGTGATGCTACAAATCATCGGATATTTGATGGAACAAACTGACATTGAGGCATCAGATAATTGATGACGTAAGTAAATTTTGTGACAGAATTGTTGTCGATCCGATTCTTTCAGGCGACGGTGAAGCTTTGGATATTAGACACATAGGTCATTTTTTCCAACAGAACAAACCGATCTTGAGGCGTCAGGGAATCGACAAGATAAGTAAATTGTGCAACAGAAGTGTTGTCACTCTAACACTTTAAAGCTGATGGTTAAGCATAAGATATGTGACAGGTGTTAGTTCTGTCCAATAGGAGTGTTAAGGTACTAACACTTTCGTCCATTGTTTCAGTCGTCAAATATCCGATGAGTACTTCGATAGGAAATTGTCGAATATTCAACATCCTGCCTAGTTTTCGAATATTCAACTATGATATGCATTTATATATATATATAATACACATAGATTGTGAGTTTTTTCGATGGCTTCAATCCCTTATACATTCAATACATTCAATTCTTCCAAATTATAGATTATGTTTTTTCTCGGTGGCTCTGCTCCCTTATACATTTGATTCTTGCAGCAGACCCAAGGTTTTGCGGTGGTATTTCCATTAGACACTAGTTTCCTACATGTTTTTAAAGTAAACAATGAAATTTTTATTATGACATACTCAGTATCTAAGTGTATTCTAGTATAGCAACCAGAATCAAGCATCTCATCTTCATCATAAATGGACTATATAGAGACATAAATTACAAGCATTACTAGATCACATTACAAATAACCAAGTATTGGTGATAAGCCAACATCCAAGCAAAAAAATAAGCATAATCCAGGTTGGTTTCATCAAATATGTTGTTCATGTACCAAAAGTGTACTATGAAACATTACAACCATAAATTAGAATCCATAAAATATCACAGTTTTGTTACTATTTGTCCTAACAAAGTATTAAGATTTAAGAAATGGTTGGAATTCAAATGTGGAATATCACTTGTGTATACCAGAGTTCTCCACAGAGACCACGATTTGGTCAGAATGACCCCACATGGATTCCATACAAGTGGCTCCTTTGGTGGAAAAGTAGCTTTGTCAATAGATGATAGCCACAAATAAACATTACTCTTTTAACACAGTGAAACAAATTTAGCAAGCTTGCAAACATAGGTAGTGCCTTGGTGACTTTCATGAATGGAGGTACTCGTTTATTTACTCAAACTTTATTTTTTATCACATATCATGGTTCATAATTCACTTGGTTTCATTGGAAATGTTTTTTTATTCATTCTCAGTATTTTCAATTTTTCTGAAGATCCCATTCCAATGGATCCCTTTATCTTGCTACGATATCAAAAAAAAAGAAGAACTACCATAAATATTATGTCAAGATAAATCCAAAAAATAAAATCATTTATGAAAACTAACATAATTTACAAAGATAAACATATCGATTGAATGACTAGAAAAGAAAAACAAATGTGACCAACTCTCACAATTTAATTTGTGAGACTAGAAAGTGGAAGATGAACAACCCCCAAGGCATAGTGAGGAAATATAACATGTAAAATATATGCATCAGGAACAAGATGAAGGATGACCAACTTGTAATCCTAATGTGCCCTTTCTGGAACAATACCTTTTATAATTTCCAAATGCACATCAATAACGATCCAACAACTAATATTACTTTGGTTTGACTTAAATTTGACCATTGAACAATATGGATGATGATAGCCTGGTTAGTCTCAACTTCACTAGGAAATTGAACTTTAGCATAACCGAAACAAACTCAATCAAACCAAATCATGATACTGGAATTTGAACTACCCACAAGGCCTAGTGAAGTAATATAATGTGTAGAATGTGCAACAGAAACAAGATTGAGGGTGGTCAACTTGCAATCCTAATGTACCCTCTCTAAAATGATGCTTTCTAAAATTTCCAAATGCACATTAATACCTATCCAAGAACTACTATTGAGTAATATGTAGAAATTTTGAATAATATAACACTTATTCACAGAGATTATCCTGATTATACACTATTGCGTAATGCATGCATAATACATAACCTCCTCTACGTTGATCATCAATTTTGCGGAATTAAAAACAATGAAACATCAATTGCATGCGCACATTAACACAATATGTAACCGGGGAAAGCATACAGCTGAAAACCCCCAACTATCTGTATATTATGATGATTGAGAACATGTAACAATACATAGTACAATACTCTTCGCAAGTACTCAGTACTATCTCCACCTGTTACACACAAACTAGCTCAGATTTGAATAAATCACAGGTTCAAATCTCCTCCGCTGCTTGCCTCCTCCACTGCGTAATCCTGCATGAGAATAGATGAGAATGGCTGATCCAAACTCGTATTTCCCTGGCTGACCACACAATCCTCATTGGCAATACTCAATCCATTGATTGTGCAAATCTCATGCACAAATATAGTCACAACTGACAGTGTCTTGCCCCTTCACTCACCTCTAACACCTGTCTCCACTAAACTGTCCATGCACTGAGTTAACTGATGTATTCTTTAGTTGATTATGAGTTAATAATTATGAATTAATTAATAATTAATTCACATCACTCATCACTAGTGTATTCTGCAGTTAGACTAAATACAACTAGTTCAACCAAGTCAAACTGAACACAACTCCATCAACTCCTCAATCAACTCCACCAAACTCAATCACTTGAGTTCTAATTGAATTCTATCATGCAATAGCTCATCTAACCCATAAGAAAAGCGTATTTCCTTCTGGCAGTTGCATGTGCCACATCCGTAGCTCGAACTGAAGTGCTCCAAGAGGATAAGATAATGTTTATAGTCCAAATATTATTAAGAGCTAATAATATTCGACTGTTCTATTTTTAGCCTGGCAGTCTAAAAATAAACTCCGCCCATATGTCTAAAAATAGAATTCCATCTATTTTTACCAACATGACCAATCATCCACAAATAGCATCCTGCAACTCATAGACCATGATCCATATGTCTAAAAATAGACATAGTCTAAAAATATACTTTGCACCAAAAATAGCCTGCGGGCCCACTTAGTGAAGGCGACTCCTTTCCACTAAGCTCCATCATCTTGTTGCATTTTCAACATAATATTGGACCATATTGACCAAAGTGGATGATGCAATTTAGTGTGTCAGTTGTACTTGGTGTGAATGTGAGAATAATATGACTAACAAACCATTAAAAAAAATATAATACACAAGTTTGTTCACTGACAATGGAGATATGCATTAATATATATATAGATATATATAGTAATATTTTGAAGACTATAAGAATGCCATCACACATAACATCCTTCATTGTCGATCACCTAGACTTGAATCTAGAGGATATTGTGACTTGTAGAGTTATGGTTATCAACAACAATCAGAAGAGAGAGTATTTTGTGTGATGGAAAGATACTCTAGAATAGGAGAATGTGTAAAAACACTTTTTCCATAAAAACCCATGTATAGAAACCTAGTTATGTAAATCATTTATTTGTGAAAATAAATTGATGATTGACCTGAATGGAGGGACAAATGAATCCAAAGTTCTAAGAGGGAAATCCTATGGTGGGTTGTTTCATGGACATTGAATGCTTGTTGCATATTGGTTGGTTTCCCTATGAAGTTTCATGACTAGGCCCATACAAATACCCTTAATTTCCATAACTATCTGCCTAATGAAGTACTGGCCTACACTAATAAGAATTGAAGTCAGAGTGGGAAGTCTGAGTGGAGGATGGCATCATACTGGCCCCTCTCCTTATGAAATGTGGATAGAGAGAAAGAAGGCAGTGGACAGAAAAGGCCCTGAGTGTGAAGGAAGAAAGGTGAAGAAACTTTAGTCTTCTGGCATTGTGGGGAGGAGAATGGTCAAAGTGTGCAGAGAAGGCATAAAGAAATTAGTGAAAAAATATTTACTGTGCAGAGAGCACTTCAATGAGTTGAGTATGAGCACATCTACTTATAATCATTCCTCACATCATTAATTGGTCAATGATTTTGGGTGAGCACCCCATAACATGAC